>CM067592.1:47484731-48084731 GCA_034336665.1 Luscinia megarhynchos | reverse complement strand
TGAACATGTTATTCTTTTAAGTGCTGCAATTATTTCAGAATTTCTAAAACTGTCTTTCTCTTTCCCAGCACTTCCCAGCACAGCATTAGCCAAAGGCTGGGTGTGTCTGTAAAGAAAATAGAAGGGTTTGTTCCACTCACACTTGGGAGTTAGACACTATTAGCCCTAAACATTTAAAACTACTCACCCTCCTGAAAAAGATAGCACTGCTTTAATTGCACTGACTTTCTTCTAGGGAAGAAATATTCATAGAAAGGATTTTTGCAAAAGGAAAACTCACCTGAAGCAAACATTTGTTTTAATAAGACTGGAATAAATAAATGCTTTAAAATTACAGTTTGAAACTCTAGGAAAGTTGTATATGTTTTGCCTCTTTTTTCTTTTTTGTTAGTTTTATTTTAATTAGTTGTGCTGTTTTTTGGTTTTTCACAGTAGCCATGAGGGAGCAAAGCCTGGAGCTGTGCAGGCATGTCTATCTTGTTATTCTAAACCACCTCTGATCATGCTTTGTGGCAGGAGTAAGGGGTTCTTGTCTCTGAGAAGAAGGTGGGCATGACTTGGCAGCAAGGGAAAAATGTATGCAAGCATGGAGGATCATCTGCCATTGTTTCTTATTGTCCCAGGCTTTCTCAGCATTTTTCATGTAAATCACCCTTTTTTGTACTCTTGTTTTTAATATTTTTGTGGTTCTTACTTTTCTTATTTCATTGCAGTTTCCAGTAAATTGTTTGCATCTCAACCCATAATATTTGCCTTTTGTCTCCAACAGGAGTTGTAGGGTGAGGAGCCACTGATGATTTGAAGTGTCATTCCTAAATTGTGACATTAATAAAATAAATAAACCAGAAAAATAACATTTTAAACCCAGACCCTTCAGTTCATACTTTTTCTCAAATTGTAAAATACAGACCTGACAAGGCTGGGAAAAATATGGAAGTATGGTATATATACTTAAAGAATTAAAAAGTAATTTTATGTGCTAACTACTCTGGGTGGAACTGAAACTACTTGGATCCATGACAAAGCTGCATTAACAGAAATATTACATCACTAATAAAACCAACAGTAACCAAGATCTTGCTACAAACATAAATGAGAAATGGGAAATCAATGAGAATCAATTGGAAAACCATCACCAATACAACAACAACAAAAAAATAAACTTACCAGGTTGACAATGCTCATTTTTCACAACTGTGGTTGAAGTCTTCCACTACTTCCCTCCTTCAGACTTAATATCTTAAAATCAACCTAATAAGAAAATATATAACAAAAAACTCAAAATATGTAAAAACAAAATAATATTTTAGACAAAAAATTTGACTAAGTGAAATTGTTGACTGTGAAACTGTTGATCAGTGTGATAGATCATCTTTTTCTTTTCACTGGTTTTACATTTCAAGAGAGTACATAGCACATCTTTGACATTAAACACTCATAAAAAAGAAAAACACCTCTGTGTAAACAGTGTAAGTTGCATAATATATCTCCTCAGTTTCTGACTGTTTTTGAAATTTAATAAATAATAATGGAGTCTTTAGAAATGTAATTTGTGAAGTTGTAGTTGTACATGGCAGGAGATAAAACTTGTCGCAGACTGACATCTAGGACTAGAAGCAGCCTTTTATGTCCCAGTTTTTTCAAAGTGTGCTTACTGCTATTGCAGGTTTATATTACTGAGGGAATAGCTTAAAAGCACTGTAACACTGAGTAATTGATTTTAAAAGATTAAATCATAGGGGTTTTTTGCGGGGGAGGAGAGCAAGGGTAGGGCAGGGGTGAAAGAAAACAAACAACACTGGGGAACTGAAATCCACAGCATGGTAGTTCTTCAGTAAAAATCCTCCCCCTTCTGCTATATAACAGTAGGACTATCATTCTTAAAAATAATAAACTGAGAGTTCAGATATTTAGTTAATAAAATTAAAATAATCTTCCATATTTTTACCTGGCACATGGTTTGACTTGAAAATATTGAGTCATTTTCATGATATTTCTTTTAAAACTTCAGTGACATTTTGGATTCATTTAAACAGCTTCTACGGTTTTGGTTTCAAGAAGTGCTTGACTGTAAAAAGCTGGAAGATATCATGAAAAACTAGTACCAGACTGACAAGTCATTTAAGAAGATCTCAGCTGATACGTTGGTATTTTTTTCCTGAAATAATCAGCCATTGGTTTATCATATTGACTGGACAGGCTTGGACTAGTTAGGATTATTTTCATTTTAAGATGCCAGAGAAGTCGGGGGGGGAAGGTTATTTTGTTTTGTAAATGTCTTTTTGCATATCCCAGGAAAACTGCATAAACTGAGATCTAGACATGAAATAAGGTGAGCAAATATAAGACAGGTAATGCTAATTTTTCTCCTAGTACATTCTTAGATTCTACAGATTTGTAGAAAAAAGAGAGAGACTTGACTTAGCTATCACAAAACTCTCATGCATGCTTCCAAAGTTTATTTCTACAACTACCACTAAATCTATCTCTCCACTTTCTCTTGCTAAGATCTCAAGTCAAGACAACTGTATTAGAGTGGTCTCTGCTTCTTAAATTCTGTTGCCTTGCAGCTTTTACAGCCACAGTATTGTGATTCATGTTGAGAACTGGACCCAATGTATCAGGGTTCTTAAATTTTTCTGTGAAGAAACATTAAGCCACAGATTAACTGTCTGGAAAGGACTTCTGGAGGTCTCTTGATCAACATCCCAATTTATTTGATGGATCAGGAATGAATGCAGAAAAAAGATTATTTAGGCTAAGTACTCAAAAATACATTTCCATGACACATTTAATCTAAAAAGTTAATAAAGAACTATAATTTTACCAATTCCCTGTTGTTTTTACAAATATTTAAGGGTTGCTGAACATAATTTAGTTGTTTTTGACTACAATTTATTTAAAAAAAAAATTATACCATTTTCTTTTACCTTACTGCTATCCCTAATTTGAGTACATGAAATATTTCTATCCATCCATTTTTAGATATTCTTGCTTGTATCTCTGGATCAATTATTCCATTAAAACTTGTCCCAGTCCAAAATACATGTGACAGAAAAGCTTTTCCTTCAAACTACTTTTCAAGCTAGCAAAAATATTTACTTCATTATCTTTATAATGAACTCTATGTTTTCTAAGATTAGTTATTTTTTAATGATCTACTTAGATGGTATGAAGGCTACTAGAATGATTGCTGTGTTGTTTTGTGACTAGTTTGGAAAATGTTTTTTTTTTACTGTTATAAAACAGGAACACTAGAAAATTTCTTCACTGTTCAATTAACTGCTTACTTTCAGAATGCACAGTTTAAATAATTTTCCTGCTAATGTATTATGAGGAGTTATGTTGTGTGATATGCACTGTTAAGTGGTGCTCTAATACTGACCCGTGTTATACACAGGAATTGAGGAAGGCTGTAAGAATACCCACTTGTCTTGCAAGGCATTTTATACAATTCTTGACAATAAAAAAAAAGAATAAGCAGCATAAGCCAAATTCAGTTGTTAATGAAGAGGTAGTCAAAAGGAAAACAAAATAGAAATAAGCACAAACTCTCACTCTCAAGGACTTGGGGTGGAGGCAGACAAGACCTTTGATTTTTCTTCTTAAAATATTTATGCCTTTCAAAAGATTCAACAACTGAACTTCTGGATTATGCATAAAGGGTGACTTATGATAAAAGATTTAAACTCAATATGCTGAACATAAATGTCTACTTAGCATCCTGAACTTTTTCGTGCTGAAAAGTCAGGGACAAGAATTAGGCCTAGTCCTTGCTTCATTCTACATTTTTTGTCATTATGGTAAGATCAATCTAAATTATTGTCTCTAGGGGAAAAGAGGAGAAACAGAGAAAGCTGAGACTTTGAGTTATAGCTCTTTCTCGGGGATAATCTAGTCACTGCTTTAGTAGAACTTGTTTTCCTGTGTTCCCTGACTTTGGGCCAGTATCTGAGCAAAACTAGCCATTCACAAAGTGCAGAATGGTTAAAAACATTAAGATCCACTCTGGAAGCATGGCTATAGAAGAATACACAAAAAATTGTAGTTCAATTTTTACAACATTTATATCATGCTTTTGGTGTGTACTTAGCACTAAAAAGAAAACAGAAACTCCTTTGCCCTTCTCTGACACACCCTGTCCTGAAGAGTCCTAACATTTCCACAAAGGCCAGTTCTTACTTAAAGCACATGCCATGTTCCCTCCTCTGAATGTTTTATTAATGAAGTTGAAATGTACAGTGAAGCCATATGAATGAGGCAGTAAAATTATAGAAGAAACAAAGGAAAAAAAAAAAAAAGAGCAGAAAAACTGATTGCCAACATTCAGAGCAATCATGTGAGAGATCTATGCTTTGAGTAATATCTAATTTTCTTTCATAGAACCATGTTTCTCCAAATACATTTGGCTTGACAATTATAATCCTATTTCACATATCTTAAGCAGTTTCATAGAATCATCAAACTACTTGGTTTGGAAGGGATGTTTAAAAGTCACCTACTCCAAATTGCCAATTGGCATTTTCTCAAAATTTGTTTCCTCTAAAGAAGGGTTCAGTGTAGGAACTCTTCACACATTTTTCACTATAAACACCTCTACAAAGATACAACTTATCTAGCGTAATACTTTCCTAATGGACTAATCAAAAGGAATTTCCTCCAGTCCTCACGTCAGAGCAATGATGTTACATGATCTATATAAATTTTAGTGTCTTGAGACTAACAGAGCTAATGGAAAGACTGTTCCAGATCCATGTTTTTGTCCTATTAGATATCAAATTTTCAGTTTGTATCCATCTGGGGCCAATTAATACTAATTTGGTCTTGGATAAATTTACTGCAAGGCTTGTAAATAGAAAAAAGGTCCAATTTTTTTCCTAATATGTAACTGGAATTTTTCATACTGAAAGAAGAGCTACTCTATGATCAGAAAACAATAAAAAAATAATTTAAAATCTCCTCTTCTCTTCTCTTCTCTTCTCTTCTCTTCTCTTCTCTTCTCTTCTCTTCTCTTCTCTTCTCTTCTCTTCTCTTCTCTTCTCTTCTCTTCTCTTCTCTTCTCTTCTCTTCTCTTCTCTTCTCTTCTCTTCTCTTCTCTTCTCTTCTCTTCTCTTCTCTTCTCTTCTCTTCTCTTCTCTTCTCTTCTCTTCTCTTCTCTTCTCTTCTCTTCTCTTCTCTTCTCTTCTCTTCTCTTCTCTTCTCTTCTCTTCTCTTCTCTTCTCTTCTCTTCTCTTCTCTTCTCTTCTCTTCTCTTCTCTTCTCTTCTCTTCTCTTCTCTTCTCTCTCTCCTCTCCTCTCCTCTCTTCTCTTCCCCTTCCCCTTCCCCTTCCCCTTCCCTTCCCTTCCCTTCCCCTTCCCCTTCCCCTTCCCCTTCCCCTTCCCTTCCCCTTCCCTTCCCCTTCCCTTCCCCTTCCCTTCCCTTCCCCTTCCCCTTCCCTTCCCTTCCCCTTCCCCTTCTCTCCCTCCCTTCCTCCATTCTTTTTCCCCTCTTTTTTCTCTTTCTTTCTCTTCCTCTCTTTCTCTTTCTCTTTCTCTTTCTCTTTCTCTTTCTCTTTCTCTTTCTCTTTCTCTTTCTCTTTCTCTTTCTCTTTCTCTTTCTCTTTCTCTTTCTCTTTCTCTTTCTCTTTTCTCTTTCTCTTTCTCTTTCTCTTTCTCTTTCTCTTTCTCTTTTCTCTTTCTCTTTCTCTTCTCTTTCCTCTTTCTCTTTCTCTTTCTCTTTCTCTTTCTCTTTCTCTTTCTCTTTCTCTTTCTCTTTCTCTTTCTCTTTCTCTTTCTTTCTCTTTCTCTTTCTCTTTCTCTTTCTCTTTCTCTTTCTCTTTCTCTTTCTCTTTCTCTTTCTCTTTCTCTTTCTCTTTCTCTTTCTCTTTCTCTTTCTCTTTCTCTTTCTCTTTCTCTTTCTCTTTCTCTTTCTCTTTCTCTTTCTCTTTCTCTTTTTCACTTTCTCTTTTTCTCTTCCTCTCTTCCTCTCTTCCTCTCTTTCTCTCTTTGAAGAGAAAAAAAAAGTAAAACAGCAGCAGATATCCTCAATAGAAAATCACATTCAGATTTTCCACAAAGATGTAATGATTTGACTGTTTAAGTAGTAAGAGAACTGCTTATGAAGATGGTGAAACACAGACATCTTTTTATTTTGACTATCCTTATGACTTTTAGAAGTTTATTAAACATACAGGTGACATTCAGCTGTGATCTTTAAACTGCCAGTATAGAATCCAAGAGCATTTACCAAAAGGTTGTTCATTTTATACAAGAATCCTCACTTTCCCTTAGCAGTACTGGAAACAGACTGCTGCTGAGCTTAACATCTGGTCTGAGTAAATAAAGAAATTCTCAGGGTGAAGAAATCACATTCTGCTAAGTTGTGTAAGTGTCTTCCCGGCTGAGAAATCAGAAATATCTTACTGTAGAGCAATGTGAAAAATGACTGAGGACATGATAAGCATTTGAATTAGGAGAGGAGTCTTTTTTTTTGTGTGATTTTTATCTTTTCCGAATCACAACTAGGAATATTGAGGGGCTGTTATCTTACTCACTAAACAGGACCTATTAATTTCAAAGGGACTACTTATACACATACATTCTCAGTGTAATCAAAGAATGTTGAGGCTTGATTTTGTGTGCCACAGAGAAAATGAGATGGCACCTGCAGAAACAGCAGCTTTCACCAGGAAATCTACTATTAAACTATTAACCAGTTAACAGATCAGCATGTGTCTACAGTCTGACATCCCCAGCAATACCAACAGATGAAAATAAATGTCATAATTGAGTTGTCAAATGGCTGCATTAAATTGAATCCTCTTCCACTTAACAGAAAATACCACACTCATTGCATTAAAATTGAATGGCATACTTTCTAGAAGGACAGTATATAAATATATGCATTTCAGCTGCAAGACATCTGAAAGGTCCTGTCTCTAGCCACAGCTGATATGCAGCCCTAATTTATGACTTGAACAAGATGCAATAAAGAGCCTAAAAGCAGTGGACTTGAAAACTATATTTTGTTAAATTGATCACAGGTAGGAACCTGCTAATTTTTTAACAGACGAATCAGATGACTTTCATGATTTGTTTGAGCATGAAAGAAGGATTCAACTTGCTGTTAGAAAATAATGAAAACAAGATTTCCTATAAGCAGTAAATCAGGTTTTTTTTGATCATTGCCTGCAAAATATTTCTCAATTCAGAAATACAGTGACTCCCTGTCTGTAATTTCTTATTCTAAAAAGTCAGTTGCTCTTCCACATGACCATAATTTTGTTAGAAACAAAAAAGTTTTAGGAAATTTGTCTATAGAATTAATGCATGAGTAATTTGAATTCCTGTTTCTGGAGAGTGGAAAACAAGAGCAGTAAAGTAATTCTGAAAAAATGGACCGTTTATTGATAGTTTTTGAAAGGGATTCCTGCTAGTGGATCTTCAAATGGTAGATACACTTAATAAAAATGTTTTACTTTGGATTGTTTTGCATTGAAACTTTTATTACTCCAACAGATTATATTCTTACACCATAAGGCTGGTTTATCTATTTGCAAGTAAATAGACTATCCATTGATAGTGCTTTTTTGTGTAATACAAGCATCTTGGAAAGAGCTTTTGGTTCAAATTAAATGAGTTGCAATATAAATAAGGAAATGAAGGATGTACAAAAATTCAAGGAGTACTCAGCAGGATATGGCTGTGGCAGATACAGATACAGAAGGATACAGCATGCAT
The DNA here is from genome assembly GCA_034336665.1 of Luscinia megarhynchos. NCBI lineage: Eukaryota > Metazoa > Chordata > Aves > Passeriformes > Muscicapidae > Luscinia > Luscinia megarhynchos. The sequence continues at coordinate 48,077,012 of CM067592.1, read as the reverse complement.
CGGTGCAAAGGAATTGCTGTTTTAAGAAAAAGATTCAAGAGTTTGTTGTACTACGGATCTTACTCTTAAATGCAGTGGTATAATCCTCAACTATAACACTTTTTTTGCTTCTAGCACTGGGATTGAGAGACTGAGAGAAGAAGAAAGATTACACAAAACATTAACGCCAAAATTAAAAACAACCATGTTAAACCTGTCTTTTCTAGCTAGTTCAGTATCAGATGAAAAAATGTACTTCTATTTTACTTGTGTTGTATCTTTGCATAATTTCACAAAATGTTAAACCAAGTTTTATCCTGAGTTCTTTTAAAATTTCCTACACATTATTATTTCTCATCTATACACCTCATTTACTAAAGTGCATTATTTTTATCCCAAGAGATACACGTTTTACTTAGGAGCACACTAAGGAAAGGTGCAAATGCTGTAAAACCCTCTGACATGGTGGAGTGTGGGGTGCTCACTGGAGGCAGTCATGAGCAGTGGCTGCTCTGTCCCTCGGGAGATGGTAGATGGGGCAGACGCAGGGATTTCTGCTCATTCACAGCTCTTACTGCCAAATAGTTCACTGCACAAAATACACTTCCTTCACATTTACAGTTCGCATTTTTCATGTTTGCTTCTTTGATATTTCCCACAATGACAACTCTGAAAGATACCAGAGTATTTCTGAAAGAGCCCTTCCTCAGGGATTTCTTAGACTTCAACCCGTTTAAGCCGTGCCACAATGATTTTCTGAGCAGACTTCTTTATATTAGTTTAGTTTGTATTAGTTCCTGCAGTCAAGCCAGTGGTTGTGCCTACGTTTCACATACAGAGAAATATATACAATAAGTCACATTAAGCTAGAAGTGTTAACGTTATTTCAGACAGATTTCATCTTAGATTTTGTATTATTTTAATTATGATAATACTATATACTATGGTATTGAGAATACTGCCTTGATCTGTCATATCAGCTACTTCAGTGACTAAAAATTGTCTTCAAGCACAGATTATTTTAGCCTCCTCCTCTAGTATTCTGAAGGGTGCTCAAATCTACCTCAAAGTAAAATTATATACTTGTATTTATCAGCTTCTTTCTTGACTCTAACACCTTGTACTCTCCTATCACGTTAGTCAAGTTCAAAATCCAACCTTCATCTGTTTGGAGTGCTCAGGATTTTATGTTTCTTTATCCTTCTGAATCTCCTTTGTCTTCTTAACTTGCCAGATTTTGTCTTTAGGACTCTGTCTATGATAGTAGCTGAAGATAATGTTTTTTCTTCTTTCCACCCACCCTTTCCACCCCATCTTCTCTCCAGCTCCTTGTCAACGTTGTCTTTCTCTCATCAACTCAACAATAGCATAACTGGAAGGCAAATCAGAATTGTAACCTGGAGACAAACACAGCAGCATTTATGCTGCAATAATTTGCTGCTGGCAAATTATTATAACTGAAGGTAAAATTTTGAGCTTTTTGGCTCTCCCCTATATAAAAAATAAAAAGTGTAGTTGTTTAGTACAAAGTTATCTTAATAATTTTTGAGGTTAATATTTCCTATTAATCTCATCATTATGAATGCAAGTACTAAAAAGGGAGAATTTCACCACCAAATACGGAACAGTACTTGAACTCCTAAAGTTAAATGTTCATTCCTGAAATTTCAACCCCTTATGTTGCTGTAGGGTGTGTTGAGCTATTTTCTAGCCCATTGGAAACTTGCTGAAGGCATATCAACATGTTAATCCACTAATCAATAAAACCTGCTATTAACTGAGTAAAGGATGCAACTTATGGGAGCTTCCAGTTTCATCTGGGCTAGTGCTTCTGATCAACCCAACCTCCATGACTTAGAAGCACCCAGCCATAAATCATTAGTACTCAGCATACAGCATACAGTATACTGCCCGTGTGTGAATTTATTAATAAATTGATTTGAAAGTCAACTAATCAGATTGAATAGTATGGATTCATGGCATCACAGAATGGTTGGGGTTGGAAGGGACCCTAAAGACCATCTGGTTCCAATCCCACTGCCATGGGCAGGGATACCTGCCACTAGACCAGGAAACTCAAAGCCCCTTCTAGGGACTGGGCATCCACAGCTTCTTTGGGCAACCTGTTCCTTTGCCTCACCCCCTCACAGGGAGGAATTTCATCCTAAGCAGAGACTGATCGACATGCACTGTAGCTGACATTTTGTTAGTATCAGACACTCCCAGCAAAGCAGTCTTGTACATAGAAATACATATATAACCCATGCACACAAAATGCACTTCCAGTTGCAACATAGACCTGTCCAGCACCAAGTTTCAGACATTTTACATGGTGAAGTAAGTACAATAGGCATAGTCTGGGAGCTCCTGTTGTTCTCACCATAACATAGACAATAAAACTTTATTATGTACAGGCCTGTTCCCAGGATGTCTGTGTAAACATACAGGTTTTTCTTTCTTTTTCTTCTTATCTAGATATTTTTTACAAACTGGAAACATAATTGGACTCCTCATTGTTCTTACATTTTAGTGTGTTGGGAATCTGTGTTTCCATATTAAATATCATTTAGTTTTAAAATTTTTCATCTTAAATCAAGCAAAAAAAAATCAACAAGAAAACTTTGGTAAATTCAACAGTTTAAAACATTCTTATTGTCAGAGTTTTTAATGGAAATTTAATAATAAAACCAAAATTTTTTATACTTGGTATTTTTCTTAACAAAGGTGAAAATTTTGTCCAGACAGCTTAAGCAGTGGCTTAATGATTATTCTTTCGTCTGTTTCATAGGAGCTGTTGTTCTCAATGGTGCAATAATTTTAGTGGTAAATACCAAAATACCACTTTGCAGCTTGAGTTGTAAACTTCAGCATTTTAGTCTTGCTTCAACTTATTATGCATTACATACTCATTCAGTTAAGCTATATTCTTAGTAAGTGTTTTTCTTATATTTTACCAGTTTTCACCTCTAGTTCAGTTCTGTTCTGGTCCTTTAGCTGTCTAAATTTCTTCAATAAAAAGAGCTACAATATTTCTGCATATTGCATTTTAATTCATTTATAAAATACCATAAATATAATTGGTTCTGTGTATTTATTAATATTTATATTTGCAATGTTTTAAAAATATTTTTAGACATTGCTGATATTAATTAAATACAAAATTCTCAAGAAAATATACACAACAGTGGAAGAATCCAGGAAAGAATCAACAATCATTAAAGAGCTAGAAAATGCAATTTAGAGATAAGGGCTGTGATAAGTAAGGTTTGTTCAACATGAGAGATGACTGAGGTAGTACATCACTTGACATAAAGAGACTAATGATTATTAACTGTTTTCAAGTTCCACTGCAAGTTGGACAACTTGAGAAAACAAACTCTTTGGGCAATTAAATAATGTAGAAGACTTCTGTCTTGAATAAATCTAGCAACTTGGACATGAATATGTCAAGAATGACTTGGCTATAATGAAGCCTACCTGAAGATCTTGGACACTTGCATCTACCCATCCCATGTTTCTTAGGAACAAAAATATACCTGAGAAACTAAACATAATTTCAGTAACATCAGAATCTGTGAGACTAAAATTTAAGTTTCTTGTTATATATATTATTATACCTGAGCATACATAAAGCTTGCTTTCTACAGATACAGAGTTTTGGAGCTCTGTTATGGCAACAAAAACTTTGAATTTATTCTCAAAAAATATGGTCTTGATGCATATGTGTACACATTAGGTATCTGGAGAAATTCAACAATGACATTGCAAAGTAAAGCATACAATTATTGGAAAAAAAATCTGGCAAAAAACCCCCCATGTTGACCTCACATTTGTTAGACTTAGAAAGCTTATATACAAAATCTTTTAGGTGTAATTGAATTAGCAGCTCATTCTCTTTTTTTCTTTTTAAACTTAATGGCATTTTAGACTTCCTCTGTCCAGGACCTGAATAACTAAGTCACTTGAATTTCTGAGACCCTGATTCATACTCTGACTTCAGCAGACTAAAAATCTCATGCTCAAAAATTAGCTCTATCCAAGTTAAATCACATTGCTCCAGGGAAGAAGAAACAAAAGTGCCAGAAAATCCCACAGCTCAAGTTCTGAAGTCAATCTTTGCTGGGCTGCTCAGAGAGATTCTCCTTTGTAACTAAAGAGTTTGGGTATTTTAATTTATATTGAAGACTTACTGATATATTATTTGAGCTCTAAGGGAAAGGAAAAAACAAGTAAACAAAGGAAATAGATTTAATTTATAAATCAAATGCCTACATTTTTCTTTTTTTTTGGACCCATTTATAGGGTTTTCATCTAGATGAATGTTGCTCCAAAATCATGAGACCTTCAGATTACATTCTGAAAAGTCTTGTGATAGCCTAAAGTTGACTAGTAACACATTTTAGAATCCAGCACTGAAGGGTGTTTCAGATAAGTGCTTAAAGTATACAAAAAATTACAGAACCTACAGCAAGAGTTAGTCTGTAATCTACTTCAAAGTAGTCTATAAGGATTAATTCTTTCACCTCCTGCAGTTAGAATATTGCAAAATGTAAGTTTTCACCAAATATTTCAGCACATACTAACATAACTGCTAACCAGCCCAAACTAATTTTCGTTTGTTGTTTTTTTTTCATTATTTGTTTTTTTTCCTTTCCCTTGACACAAGGCTTGCAGCCACAGATTCAATTTTCATTCACCAGACTACTTGAATTTCAACAAAGAAGCACCAAGATCTAGTTTCATCGGGGTGAAAGAAACACTGTAATTGGCAATACAAAAGTCTATGTTTTGAAACTTTAGGAACTTTTACAAGGTGAAAAATATATGACAACTTCACAGTTCTAAATTATTGATAAGTAGTCTTATCAGCATGATGATCTGAAATCCAGAGATATCTGATTTTTTTTGAAATCAGGATTTTAGGTTGTTTTCAATGAGGTCAAAATATAATTTAAAAGTAAAAATTAATTAAACAAGTAATTCCCACACTACAAAATTTTATTATTCTATACAGTGCAGCACAACAATAAAAACAGCAGTAAAAGCCTTTAATGCCTAATAATAGCTTTTTAGTATCATAGAAATGTATTTTCAAGACCGTAGAATGTTATATTTTAAGTGAAGCTCCTCATTATTCATGAGAAAATAAGTCATGAAGAGAAGATTAAAAAGCCATTTCATAACCCTTGTGTAGGCAACACAGGACAAAGACAATCAATACCCATGCTTCATTTATTTTAAGGTTTTGAACATTTAAAGACAGAATGTTAGTATTTTCTATCCTTTTGGGCTTCACAGACTTGCAGCAGTAATGACAAAACAGATTTGCATATTGAGATGTGATTTTTGTGAATTTGTATTCTAGTGGCAGGTGGTTATTACTCCCCAGTACGAAAGGTAACACCTACTCTATTAATCTGGATTACCTAAAAAACACATTGGTTTATTGCTTGGCATAATTATCAAAATGACCTAAACAATCCAAAGGATCATAAACACAGTATAAAATCATGTAAAATATATGCCAAAGAATTTAGAAAATTTAGAAAATGCCAAAACATCACATTAAATAACTTAAAAAAGACTAACCTTTACAAGCTCTGAATCTATTCCTGACTGAAAAATGAGACTAAAACATAAATGTTTTCCAGAGTCTTTTTTGTGACTTTGTGTGACAGTCGTACTACCATGTTTCAAACCCTTACAAAGTCAATCAGATGCAGTTCTTATAAACAAATATGTTGTATTAGAAACAAAACAAGGCCAGCCAATTTGTGACAGAAAATTTAAGAAAATGCTGCGGCAGAAAAATAGAGTGTTTAATTTAATTTAAAAACAGAGAGGAATAATTTTATCACAATCAAAATATACAGCACAGTCAGGTCAGAAACTGGTTAGTCCTTCTATGAAACAGTATTAGCTAATAATAATAGCCTAAAAGAAACATTAAGGTTTTTTCTAATATTCAAGAGAAGTAAGAAGTTGCTTGGACTTCCACAAACTTCTACCTGCAGTTTTCCTCTATATTTAACAGTCTGGGAAACTGGAAACAAGACACATTCTATTAGCCTCTACATTAATATTTTTTAACTGACTGGCTTCAATCCTTCAACCTACTTGGCAGTGCCCCTATTTTTATCTCTCCCCAAGGAAAACAGTTGCTACATATAAGCATAAGATTTGACCTCTTGTTCACAATAGGTTTCACTAATGTCTAATAGTCAGACAACGCTGTATTTGCTAACCTATGTAATACTAATAATGTAATATTAGTGATTTTTTTTTGAGCTTCTGAAGGAAATTAGTGTGTGATATAATTAAAATTAAACTGTATTTCACTTGTGCTTAATCTTTTTTATGAGCACAGATAAATCAACAAAGGAAAGCTGCAACTTCACAGCAAGGCAAATTATGCTTACAGAATAGAGGGTTTGTACTGAGCAGAGAGCTGAGAGAAGTGGCTAAGAGGCTGTAAGTGATGAAATCCTCCAAGCACGTGCACAGGGCAACACTGACCCCCACAACTGGTGTGTGCAGTTCTAGGAGTGGCAGTGTTCTGCTGAGCAGATTTTATGGGTGAAGTTTTTATCTATGTCCCAGAGCAGAGATGCAAATCTTGAAGAAAATAACTCCTTTTTCAGACTTACTTTCTAAGACTACTTTCTACCCAACGTAAATGCATTAACATCTAGAATTCTCCCCGATTTATTTTAACATGAAAGGTGAATTGGGCAAGATCTTCCCTTTTGGCACAGTAGACACAGAAACCTTTTCCAGTCACATCAAAAGGTGGTGGTCATGAATGATAAGTCATCGGTGGGCCTTTTGCCACAAAAATTTTAATTTAAACCTTAGGGATGCACAAAGTTTTTAGAGGCAAAGAAATAACACTTCAATGTTAATCTATTAAAAAACTGTAATTATAATAAACTGAAATATTTTATTTGCCAACAACGGAATGCCTCATAATGTTTGATATAAACAGGGTGCTGTGCCTTGCAGGTTTACAAAGAACAGAGTTATTTCCTAAGTACTGTATATTAGAACTGCAGCTTTTTTTTACAACAATACAGAATTATAGTTTATATCTCTCTTGAGATTTCTTGACTGTTGGGGCCTCAATACAGAGAAATGGATGTTGTAAAATATATTTTTCTGTATATATTTTTTCGTATACAATACCAGAGAATTTGTATACTTAAGTTGAAAGAAAGTACATAAGCCAAGACTGAGAGTGCAAGCTGAAACAAGATTTGGGACTCACATCCAATCACTACTGTAATCTAAAGCTGAAATGGAAGGCTGGTATCTTAAAAACTACTGGATGCACAAATTTTCTGATACATTTTCCATTAAAAATCTGCTAGAGATACACAAAATCCACCTCCTTCCTAACCTTTTGCATATTGCTGCTTGTACATTCCTAAATTATGTATCTGAAATAAATGCCATGGGCAACAATATCCTTCCTATGACAGAAAATGATTGTTATAAAAAGAGACATGAGGAAAAGAGTGAGAAAGAATCAGCAGTACCTGATACCTGTATGAAGGTGCTTTGGTGCAACTGAAGGATGTAATTAATTTCTCTGGAAATCCCCTTTGTAATGCCAGATAATATTTAGTAGCACAACCACTCTGCAGAATACCATGGGATGAAAGAAGCATAAACAAAACTAAAAAAACCCGTTACCATCAAGTTTAAAACTAAACTGTTTTTAAGTGTGAGGAAAGAATTTACCACTTCCACACTGTTGTGATTTTTAAGAATGATATTCCCCAATTTAGTGTTCCCAGTAAACAACACATCCCTGGCTCATTCTGCCTCCCCACACCTGCTCCCTGTGCAGCAGGATGGGGAGGAGAACTGAAGGAACAAAAGGCAAAGGTCAAGGGCTGAGATAAGAACAATTTACCAGAAACAGCAATGGGTAAGAAATGAACAGTATCAATATGAATATTGATATTTATGGTGTGCAAGGAAGATGATCAATTCACACGCAAATGCCCACCCCATGTAAGCTGATGTTACCCTGACTGGAAAGGACCCCCTTCTGCCCACCCACCCCGTGCATGGTGTGAGGTGGTACAGGACAACTCCTGTCTGGGTTATGCCCCTCCTGGCTACTGCAAAAATAACTAATAAAAAAATAAAAAATTATTTGTGAACAAATAGTAATTTGTCAACAACCAGGACAAATACTAAACTGCTTTAATCATAAAATGTTTATTACTGGCAAGGGATATATTTGAAAAGAAAAGAAAAAGAAAACCTTGAAAGTAAGGTAGAAATTTAAATAAAATATTCAGTTTCTATTATTCAGATAATCCTTTTTTATTAATTCTCATTAATAAAAGTCTCACAAAATGGAAGGAGAGGGTTTTGTGGGTTTTGACCTTGATGAGGTGATGAGGTGATAAAAGATGCAGGAACAAATGCTATCAGGGAATCTTTAAAAATACTTTAATAATAGTGACGATCACAATAAAAACTCTTTGGGTTTGTTATTTCTGCACCTCTAACAATTGCACCAATATAATCTGTCTTATCTTTTTTAAATTAAATAATGCTTCCTAGGCTTGATGTTTCAAATTTAGCAAGTTTGAAAGACACTGGAAAGTATTTTGGTTATAATGCTAAGATCTGCACGGCTTTTGGCTTCCTATCTACAGCTCTGGGATATTCACTTGGATCTAATCCAGCTGTTTGCAATATCTTTGCATGAAGTGGTGAAACAGGATCTCTAATGTTATTCAAACATTTCACTCTATCCATTATGCAGAGAGCTCTGTCCCCCAGACTGGCCTGTGAGTATTAAATATGTACAAATCCCAGAACAGACTCGTATGGATAGCCTGGGGAATGAGATGATGGAAAGCAGCACCAGGAAAAGGAACCTGGGAGTCATGATTGCTGACAAGCTGAACATGAGCCAGCAGTGTCCTGGCAGCCAGGAGGGCCACCTGTGTCCTGGGGAGCATCAGGCACAGCATCACAGCCGGGCAAGGGAGGGGATTGTCCTGCTCTGCTCTGAGCTGGGGCAGCCTCACCTCCAGTGCTGGGGGCAGAAATGGGTGACAGGATATGAGGAATATATAAAGCCATTAGAGCGTGTCCAAAGGAGGCCATGAGGATGTTGAAGGGCCTTAAGGGGAAGCCATGTGAGGAACAGTGAGGTCACTTGGTCTGTTCAGCCTGGAGGAGACTGAGGGGAGACCTCACTGCAGTGACAGCTTCCTGTGAGGGGAGCAGGAGGGGCAGGCACTCATCTCTTCACTGTTGTGACCAGCAACAGGACTCAAGGGAATGGCTTTAAGAGGAGCTGGGGGAGGTTTAGGTCGGATAACAGGAGAAGGTTCTTCACCCAGAGGGTGCCTGAGCACTAGAACAGGCTCCCCAGGGAAGTGGTCACAGCACCAAACCTGACAGAGCTCAAGGGGTGTTTGGGCAATGGTGTCAGGCACACGGTGATTCTTGGAGGTGTGCTGTGCAGGACCAGGAGTTGGACTCTGTGATCCTACTGGGTCCCTTTCAATTTAGACTGTTCCATTATCTGATTCTTAGTAAATACCTTTGCAGACAAAATTGGAAAGAAAATTTTAACCAAATATCAGTTGAATGTCTTGTGTTCCTTTTAAAACTAATTTTAAATTTTCAGCTCTTAAGTTTTCATGTTGATTGATTTACGAAGGTGTAATTTCAGCTGGAAGTGTAGATGTGGTGGAATGACAAAATAATTATTTGTCTGGCCATCACAAGAATTCCTAATATACCTTTATGCAATTGCTTTGATATACTGGGAATTATTTTAAAGAGCTGCACATGGAGGTAATAATGTGTTAAGAATATAGGCACAAAAATGTTTAATAACTAACAAATAGCTGTGACATGTGCTTAAACAGATTATTTTTAAACTTGTTCATCCAGGTCAGCAGAGAAGCTAAGATAGAGATCATTTCCATGGGGTTTTCAAGGCTTGTTAGAGTATGTCCTTAAGTATGTTAATCACTGCTATTAATTTCTGCTATCATAGCCAGGTAAAAAGAAAAAGAATAAGAAACAAAACAAATTCAAAATATTCTTGTCTTGGATCAGAATTCTGGTACTGCACAGTGGGGTTTTACCAAGAGGGCTGACAGGGTCAGACATAAAATATTGTCACTCTTTTGTGGAATGATCAACAGTCTCTGCAACCCCATTAACACAGCATAACTCTTTGCCATAAGTCATTATCTCTGGTGGAAATAATGCCTTGAGGTAAAATCAGCCATCAAATTTACTATGAAAGAAATTATGGAAGGGCATGTGGTCTCTCTGTACGTCTTAGTTATTTTAACTATTGTTTAAATCTTTCCCTCTAATCACATTTCACAGTCCTTCAAAACACATGCTTAGCAGAGCCTGAAATTTGATGGAACCCAAGGGATTTAATGAACTGCATGAATAAATAGCAAATAGGAAATTAAGATGAGAATTTTAAAGTTTTCATCCTTGATTTAACTCTCTTCGTAAAGAAAATGATGGGAGTTTTTGCATTGAATTAATGGCAATGGAACAAAGCAATTTTCTTTCAGGTTTTTAGGGGATTTTTTGTCTCCTTTTTCAAAATAAACCTACTCTACATGCCAGTATAGATAAAAGTACTTTGATTTAAACAAAAGAAATTGGTCCATGTGGAGAAAGACATATTCCAGGCGAGATCACCTTTACTTTATTTCAAGTGGATTAGTTCACCAAGGTCTATGCATTGCTAGATTTTCAAATCCAAAACTGGAGAGTAGGACCCCCACCTACACAAAATATTAACAAGGGCATGTTCTTTCTTTTCAGAAAAGACATTAAGACTCTGCTTTGTGTGGATGGGTCAGCTGAAAAAGTAGTGCAATCCTCTTCCTAAAGAAATTGCTGATTGAAATCCCTAGCAATCACCACAACGAATAACATAAAAATAATACCATTCAGAAAAAAAATCTTGAAAAGAAAACGTGGTAGGCACCACACAAAAGCTGAATTTTTACAAGTCTTCTCACACTTAACACTAGCTTCACTGCTGATACCTTTCAAAAAGGACCAGACACCAACAGTCTTCAGTTTCTTCTACTACCTTTGACCATACAGGTTACAAAATTCAACTTACACAGCCTAAGAATTAGCAAGATATAAATTAGTTATTTTCATTTTCTGCTGACCCAGACTGTGGCACTGCTGAATTGCTCATCTGTGATCTGGGCTTTCTTAAATCACATACTACAATGTTATACTTAGTGGTACCTCTTTAGCATACATTTTTTCTCTGAAACTTTTTTTGAGATCTCTCTCTTCCTTCTTCTTTCAGACCCCCCTCATTCTTTTTCAGGTGATACCTTATATATGTTGGCCTTGCTGCATTCCCCCAGGAAACAGAAATTCAGATTTCAAGCTGTGCTCATCACCTGTTCAGCTGAGAATTGAGAATCTTTTTCCTAAACAGGAGTGCCCTACTCTGAACTTCTGACTGCCATTATTAAAAGCAATTTCTCCTAATAATTCATGGGGAAAAAACCAAATTCAAGCAACAGGAAAGAACCAAAGAACCCACCATTACTGTAACATCTTGTTTAGCAGCTCAGAGGTGTCTCTGTGGTCAATGAGGATGGTGTTGTTACAACACTGTCTGCACTGCTCCTGGAATTCCAGCACATCACATAATTGAACTACTTGGGATCATACTGATAACTCTCAAACCAGTGGAGATTTGTCCACTCAGCTGAAGCTGCCATCAAGTATTTAGCTTAGAGTGCCTGATTGTCAAATGTATTGTAGAAAAACATGCTCTGTCTGACTATGCTTAAACGCATTGTCTAAATACAGTCTCTCACCATATTCTTGGGTCTTATCAACTCTGCTGCTGAGAAATTATTCAGCTATATTAGCTCTTTGAATAAAAGAAGAGCTTGGTCCCCTTGTCTTAACCAACTTCCTGCTTTACATTAGACTGCACACTGTCATTTCAATTCAGTAATTAGCATTTTCTTATAGTACCACTGAGTACCATACTACAGCAGGAATCTTTGACTTAAGTAGTACTTTATTACTTGTTTTTAAGTGCTTCTGTCAAATATTTTAACATTGTCAAGAAGTAGAATATATGTATTATTGTAATTAAAAAAAAAAAAAAAAGACAATATGGTCATTTTAGTTCTTTGAGTTCTGTTCTAGATTCCTTTACCAGTTAGCATTTAAGGAAACAGCTAAAATAAATTGTGCTAAAGCAATCTCCTTGCCCTCTCCTCCTCCACAACTGCCACAAAAACTTCAATATGATTAGAATAATTCAATGTTTCTTTATGCCAAACCGATTATTTGCAATCTGATATTATGTGAGTTGTTCAAAAAACAAACTAAAACCTTTATTTACTCTTCAAAGGAGATTTAAACAAAATAAATCAAACAGACTTTCAGTGAATAATGAGTAAAAGTGAAGGGAGGAATCTAAACAATTCACTGATATTACCTGATTATGAAAGGAAACAATACTGGCTTTAAATGTCTATGCACATTTGTTACTTTTGATTGTTGTTGGAACCCTTTAGTCTAAGATTAGAAAAAACATTGAAGAATACTGTGTCTTTGATGCACTATATGTCATCTAAAAATATGCCTTCTGAAAAACATTTAGAGAACTGCTGCAGTGATTCTGAGGGGTGATGCATAAGTTCTCAGCTTGAAAAAAGAGAAGCATAGAAGAGCCCAGAATCCTGCTAAATGTTCTTAAGAAATTTAGAAGGACAAATGCTTTAACGAATGCTTCAAGTGCTTTTTGAGTGTAATTCTGTAGTACTTAAGAAGACTGCAAAAAATACATTAATATTCAAGCACAAAGAAATTTGATGGAAAGTAGCATCCATTTTTCAAACAAGCAAACAAAGTTGTTTGCTCCAAAAAATTAGGTGGAAGGTGCCTTCACAATTTGCTGAGGAACCTATTAAAGCAGGGAAGAGGGACATAGGACTAAAAAAACCAACAAAGAAACAAACAAAAACTTAATTAGCAATGCAGTGAAGTCTGGGAGGCGTTTTTTTAAAATTTGTTTTATTTTGTTGTTCTTTTTTTTTTTTCCAAACCAGAAGTTAACCAAGGCTGAGATGCAGTGATATGTATTTCACATACACCTGGTAGAAGCTGTGCATCCGAATGGAGTGGAAAAAAAGTATGTCAAAGTGAGACAAAATGAATTACACTAAAATGGTGGTAAATTACAGAAACTGTTTCAATCAAGCAGCACAATTAATAACAAAATTTTGCATTTTTATTTCGTAATTTGTAATTTTTTCAATATTTTCTGAAATCTTCATTTCCTTTGAATTTAGGATCTAAGTTGCAAGTTTAACGTATATATTGCTCAAAATGTAAAACTTCTTTTTAAGCACAAGAGAATCTATAGATTCTACAGAATCTAAAAGCACAAAAGAATCTATAGATTCTACAGAATCTAACAGAATGTATAAATAGGTTTCGGAGGTTCGCATTTAATTTTAAGGAAATGCAAGCTCTTAATTAAGGATAATAAATTCTCTCTTATAGCTGGAACTAAATTATATATATTATATAGAAACAAATAAAATAAAGTCATCAAATAGAAAATACTGCCGTAAATACAGTGACATACAATTATCTTGAAATTGTGAATACAGAGTTTCTGAAAATATTTACTTCATTTAGCATCTAAAACACAGTTCATCAAATGTTGGGATAGAGAATAAAACATTAATAAGGAAATATAAGGATGCTGAGAGCTATTCAGTTTAGATTGTTCAGGGATTGGTGGCAGGTTTTATTCCTCTACCACCCCCTTTCTTTGTTTACTTCTGATGGACAAAAATATACAGAGAAAACAAGGATAATAAGTTGCAATTTTCAAATTGGAAATGTTAGTTTAAATGGACACACTATATAAACAACAGAGTCAAGAAAATGACTTTTCAACTTCAAGTCCAGATTCAGTTCACTGAGCTACAGCCTACAAAATGCCATTACTGTGTATACTGCCATATGTTGTCTAAATATCTTAGCATATAGAATTAGGTTGCTGCATGATTTTCTGAATATTTCCCCTAGATGCAACTTCTTCCCAAGCAAAAATACAGGTGCTGTGACTTAGCATGCACTAGGAGGTGTCAGTAGGAAATCTGAATTTGGAGAGAATTACATAGGCTTACTGTTCAACACCAAATTGATTTTAAAGTTGCTATATGACAACCTACAGTCTACAGCTCGGCACAATTTGGAATCTCTGTTTTTATCCGGCCTATTATCTTTAAGAGTTTAGAGGATGTTGAGATCTGAAGTTGGCCATTTCAAAGAAGTGCACATAACGTTCAGCTGTTTTGCTTGTCAATTTCAAATCCATTTCCAGCTGAGGTCTAGAACATAGATTCAGGTTCATTTAAACATAAACTTTTATGTTTTCTATCTGACATCTTCAGTAACTGAGCACTTGTGCTTTGTATTTTATGTAGCTGGAAGTACAAAAATAAACAAACAGAAAGAAAATTAGCAAAGAAACATTTTTGCATCAAAAGAGATCCTGCTTGTTTGTCCTTGTGCTGTAAACAAACTTTAGGTAGTTGAATTTGTGAGATTGCTTTTAGTAAATTCCAAGGTTTGATCATAAATAGCGAAGTCTAGACCCATTGTTCTTTCACTACATTAGACTAGGAATCAGATTTGTGATATTCATTCATAATAAGAATGGAGATAATAATCAACTGCTTTTCTGCCAATGGATATGAGAGTGGCTGAACCAGATCAGAGCAAAACTCCATCTGACTGAGGCCAAAAACGGGTGCTTAGGGAAGAGTACAAGGAGGATGTAAACATGTTTTTTGTGATTACTTAGGTAGTCTTATGTTCTAGCCAAGTTTCTAGTAATGCACTGTTCGTAGACATCCTAAGCAAGGGTATTCTCTTCAGGATTAACAGTCTTGAATGGATTTTTCTTCTAAGTGCCTCCTGACTACATGGTCTTGTTATCCTACAGAAACATATACATACTCAAAATGTAAGTATTCAGAAAGGAACATATTCTTTCAGTACTTCTAAAGTGACTTTTGGAAACATTTGTAAAAATGAGATATATCCTGGTGTTAAGTTTGCTATAATAAACATCATTATGCTTCTACCTGGAAAACCTGATTGTATGCCAATGTGTTCAAAATGTATATAAAAGAAAGATAAATGTATATAAAAGAAAGACACTCATTAGTTATGCAAACCTCCCAGGGATATCTAGAGCTCCAAAACCATTATCAATTGACTACTGTCTTCATTCTTTAGGATGAAGATATTTAGCCCAATGTTTTCAAAATATTGAGGTGATTTTGGTGAAATTTTAGAAAACTATTGTTAACTGATCACAGTGAAAATCTTATGACTAACTTAATTTATTTTATTTTATACAATGTTACTGACAGGAAAGATACTGCCTATTTTTCTGAAGATTTTTCCTGTACAGTATGTTATTATATCAAGACTCAACATCTGCAGCCTATGCTACAAGTTAGCAGCATATAACAGATTTTGTTAAATTCTTATGTAGTAGGTATACAATTTCTCTGTACTTCATATTTTCACAATTTACACAAATGTGCCTTTAAAGAGATTGTTAAAAACACATTTATTATACCAACAAACAGGAATTTTTATATAAAAAAATCTTTAATGCATTTTTTTATCCACCTAAAATTTTAGTAAAAGCCAGGTTTGCACAAATAGTACAAGGTCAGTAAAAACAGAAGTTCTAGGGTTGACATAAGCATACATATAACTATATTTTTTTCACCGCAGACTTAGCAACTAATATTTGTTGATATAATCTTGAAAATAACATACTGTCTTAGCAGTTGATTGTCAATAAATGTAAAAAAAATAACAATACCAGTACACTGTGCATGCTTTCAAAAAAAAAGTTATATAAAATTGCTCTAAAGCATGGTAATTTAATTAAAAACAAAGCCTTATTTAATATAAAAGAAGGTTGTATTTTTCAATGACCAGACATTGTAAAAACAAACAGAATAAATTGATCACCCCCGCCCCCCCAATTTGGTAGGTTAACATCAAGGTTTTAATATCAAAGATAATATGGCCATTTTATAAAATGATTAACAGAATTTATATTAATATAAAAATTATTGTTCAGATTGCATTTGGAAAGCTACAAAAATGTGTGGTCATACTGCAAATTGTGTCAGAAATATATACTCCACGTATATGAAAGAAGATCAGAGATGGCTTGGGACTTGGAATAATCTATTTCTGAGGTACTCTTTGCTTTGGGGAAGAAGCAAAGGAATTTTAAATAGACATAATGAAAAAATTAGGGTGGTTCAGAGTAAGAGTGGTTAAAAATCACAAAAGGAATAGAAAGACTGTTATAGTACCATCCTTTGAAATTTCTAAAGCTACTGAATAAAAGCCATTAGTAATCTGGCCTAACTTTGAAGTTAGCCCTGCTTTGAGAAAAATGTTGGACTACATACCTGTAGCAATACTTTACAGCACAATTTTCTATACTTTCTCTGTGTATCAGTGCTGTGCTTGGCAAGGGTGCTTGGAAGAATATTAAAAAATCTTATTTGTGTATGATTCTATAATGTAATTTGTGAGGGGGAAAACTGAGGATGGAATGTTAACCAGCACTTCAAATGATAATATTGCCTCATTTAATAACTGGGGAATACTCAGAGGCCACTGTCTGAACTAAGGCAGGTCAACTAAACGAACATATTTGACTAGCTTCTTTAGCTCTCAGCTCTCTAATATTTGTATGTACCCTTAGCACCTTCTATCGTTGCATTTGTACGCTTCATAAGTGAAACTCCCAGGTTCTCCTACACTTTCTTCTTCCTTCTCCAGAGCCATAACACAGGTGTTTTATCCTGATCTAGAAAAAAACTGAACAGTCATTATCACAGCCTCAATCCCTGTGCTGGTTCACTTGATTTCAAGCAGGAACCTTGTCACACCATGTCACTTCTACAGGAAACACCACCAGCCTTCCTTCCTTCCTTCCTTCCTTCCCTTCCTCTTCCTTCCTTCCCTTCCTTCCTTCCTTCCTTCCTTCCTTCCTTCCTTCCTTCCCTTCCTTCTTCCTTCCTTCCTTCCTTCCTTCCTTCCTTCCTTCCTTCCTTCCTTCCCTTCCCTTCCTTCCTTCCTTCCTTCCTTCCTTCCTTCCTTCCTTCCTTCCTTCCTTCCTTCCTTCCCTTCCTTCCTTCCTTCCTTCCTTCCTTCCTTCCTTCCCTTCCTTCCTTCCTTTCTTCCTTCCTTCCTTCCTTCCTTCCTTCCTTCCTTCCTTCCTTCCTTTCCTTCCTTCCTTCCTTCCTTCCTTCCTTCCTTCCTTCCTTCCTTCCTTCCTTCCTTCCTTCCTTCCTTCCTTCCTTCCTTCCTTCCTTCCTTCCTTCCTTCCTTCCTTCCTTCCATTCATTCCTTCCATTCCTTCCATTCCATTCCTTCCTTCCATGTCTTCCTTCCCTTCCTTCCTTCCTTCCTTCCTTCCTTCCTTCCCTTCCTTCCTTCCTTCCTTCCTTCCTTCCTTCCTTCCTTCCTTCCTTCCTTCCTTCCTTCCTTCCTTCCTTCCTTCCTTCCTCCTTCCTTCCTTCCTTCCTTCCTTCCTTCATTCTTCCTTCCTTCCTTCCTTCCTTCCTTCCTTCCTTCCTTCCTTCCTTCCTTCCTTCCTTCCTTCCTTCCTTCCTTCCTTCCTTCCTTCCTTCCTTCCTTCCTTCTTCCTTCCTTCCTTCCTTCCTTCCTTCCTTCCTTCCTTCCTTCCTTCCTTCCTTCCTTCTTCCTTCCTTCCTTCCCTTCCTTCCATTCCTTCCTTCCCTTCCCTCACTCACTCCCTCCTCCCCTCCTCCTCCATCCCTCCTCCTCCTCATCCTCCCATCCTCCCTCCTCCTCCTCCCTCTCTCCTCCCTCCTCCTCCTCCCCTCCTCATCCTTCCCTCAGCTTCCTTCCTTCGGCTCCACTCCCCTCCTTCCCTCCTGTCCCCATCCTGCTTCCTCCTCCTCCTTCCCTCCTTCCTCCTCCTCAGTAGGGACAATGGGTGGGACTGTGGTGTCAGACGGATCTCATCATCACTATCATTTCAGTTCGAGAACGATAAAGGAACAATGAATTGTTTGGCCAAAGGCTCAGAGCTATATGGGAAGATTAACCCTGCTCAGGGATGGGACTCACAACCTCTTCACAAAGTTCCTGCCATGATTAACCCTGGACCTAGTTCAATTTTTATAAGGTAATGGCTGCTATGGTCCCCAACTCTGAAGATCCTGTAAAATCCCTCTGGGATTATCTAGAAGCTTCTGTGCAATGCTGTCCTACATTTGAGACTACTCAGTCCAAGAGCATTAAAACACAGACACTTAGACTATTAAAATAAAGCACAGAGATATTAAATCAAGATCTTCTCATTACTTTTTAAATTTTTCTAGTGTTTTTTAGTTTTTTTACATTTGTTTGGAGGATTTTACATTTCCCAGACTGTAAGATTTTTACACATACACAAATCTAACCTCTGTCTGCAAGCAAAGTCTGTCCAGAATCCAGCAAGTTTATGAATCTGTTTCTGAGAGGAAAAGTGTACTTGCAGGAAGGCTCAATTATGTAAATCAGGGCCTTTTTAAGGCAGGTCACTGTGGACATCTGGGCTACCTCAAGGCAGCGTGAGGCAGGTTGATTTGAAATGTGGTTGTAATGCACACCAGCATTTTTTGCAGGCAGAAGGGCCCAGTTTGGATTCTCTGAGTGGGCTGGTGTTCCTTGACAGAAAACTCCTCTGAATCCCTGGAGCAGCTAGACAGAACTCAGCAGTGTTTCAGCAGATTAGGACACAAAAATTAGACTTCTGGAACTTTCGGGTTTGAACCCTCCTGGGAAAGAAACAATGTCATAAAATGGCCTTGGAGATTGCACAAGCCTGTCTCTGCATCACAGCCCCAAGTCAAGTGTCTGCCTAGAGCAAATTTTCACAGCTCAGTAGAGAATCCCTGAAAATTCGTGCTTTTAATGTGAGACCTAGCACAGTTAGCACTGAGTTAGTTTAGTACTGAGGAAATGCAGAAGACTCAAAATTAAGAAGAAAAGTCTGATAAAAAATACATGCTAGAGTTCAAAAGAAAAGGGAGGGTTAGAGCAATGTAACTTGACAGAACTGTTGAAAATTCTTTTTTATTTCCCTCCTTTTAACATTATTAATTTCCAAACAAAACACATCTAGGTACTACTGTAATTAGCTTGAGGACACAACTAAGAGGTAAAATTAGATTTAATGGAACATCCTCATACCAGATTCATGCTTTTGATGGCATCAGACCTACACGCAGAATTTCCGTCTGAATATAGGGTGAAAAAAAAGAAAAGAAAAAAATGGGGTTCTATTGTTGAATAAGGGGGGAGAATTTCCAAGTAGCAAGATAAATAACAAAGCTGTTAAGCAATGAAAAAAGCAACCACAGAAATATAAAAAGTAGAAAACTGATGATCTGAGTCCTTGAAGTGGTGGGAACAGAAAAGATGGCATTCCTTTTTAAAAGGATGCTGCATGGTAAGCCAGCTACACCTCCAGTTTTGACCAGTTTTGCAGTGATAATTTGCTCAAACAATGGCCTTCATTCACTACACCCCAGCTCAGACGGCCCCTGCCCAAAAAAAGATCATTAGACACAGAGTTTGTGTTATTAGCTCTTGGGATGCATCCGCCTCTAAAGGCAGAAAGGATCAGCCTGTAACAACTTAGCCAAGTCTTGAATCCAGTGAGATCGGCTAGTAGCCTGAGATCATAAACACATCTACTGTGTGGCTCTCTGGATTTGACACCTAGCTCTGTACTTGGGCAGAGGGAGTAAATAAGTATCTCTGCTCTGTGTGTGGATAGGTTTCTTGCACAGTTGAGACGAAAGCCTTCAGAGGCAGACTAGCCAGTAGAAGGCAAAGCCATGATGCAGCGGTCTGAAATTTGATTCTTCAAATAATTCTGTCCCCTAAAACTCCCCTCCTCCTTTGTTGGGTATTTTGTTCTTTGTTTTGTTATGGGTTTGCTGTACCTTTTTTTCTTTTTTTTTTTAAAGCTGTCAAATATGTTAATATTCAAATTTTTTATTGCTTCTGTGGATACTCTCTTTCCTGCTTAGTAACAGTAAGGAGTGTTACCATTACAAGCCTCTGTTTTTAACTTCAGAATTTCTTCTCCTCCTGAAGAGGTACAATCATTCTGTGCTGGATCTCCTTTCTCTGAATTATCAATCTTCAGTGAAGTGCCTCAATAACTGACCTTATTTTCAGGTGCTGAGCCCCTGGCAGCTCCCTTTAAAGTAAATGGAAGTTGCCAGAGGCTCAGCATTTCAGAATCAGGGCACTTAAATTTGTTGCCTATCTCTGGATTTAAAAACCTGGCTTGAGGTTCACTTTTCTTTTTTAACTTTGCTTTATAATCCAACATCAAGGGAAAAGTGATGAAAGCTTACTTGACTACAAGAAAAAAGGGATCCAGCTTTTCTGTCTGTCAAGTTCATTATTAAAGAGACAGTGTGCATTAAAATAACACCTTTTAATTGAGGCATTTTTTTCTATTATGTTACAGCTATAAATAACAATTAAGATTATGCAGCTCAGAAGGAGTTTTTTTCTTCTTCTCCAGTTTCTTAACTTTATGTTTATAACAAGACTGCTTGTAAATCTGACATTTGCTCAGACTTGGTTCAATTCACAGCAGAATAGTGCACTTGGGCCTCAATAGAGGTATATATGCTTTTTGGGCCAGTTTCTCAAAAATAAGCCAATTATTGCTGGTGTTTTCCTCTTTGAAAGGAGGCATATATATAGTACTAAGAATGACACAAATTTTATTTTTTCATGAGAGTATTTCCTGTAATATTATACCTTGCATTAGAAACTAGGTAATTTCCATTCCCTCCATTGAAGAAAAAGATGTACACAGTATGAGCTGATGAAGAAGTTACCAAATATGCAAATCATCATATCAGAAGAAAACATGATGTGCTTTATTGGAAATTTTATACGCTGATGAATAGTATATAACCAGGCAAATAGGAAGTAAAACCACCGTACAAATAATTTTTAAGTTAAAAGAACTTGAATGATGTATGAAAAAATAAGTGCATCAGAAAAAAGAAGAAAAAATAAGTGTCAGGAAAAGGTATTATCTACTTCTTCAGCATCTCTGGAGTACTTCCACTAATTCACAAATATCTCTTGTATTTCTGGATAACAATCACATACAACTTACAAACCATGAGTACCTCAAACATTTCCCTTGTCCCATGGGAAATTCCTGCCTGCAGAACTTCTACTTAATGTAAGTGCATCCTAAGCAGGGCATTAAAAGTACCACTTCCTCACAAGTAACACTATCTCTCCCCACTGTGGATCAATATTTTTATTCAGAGACTATTTTATACACATAATTTTGAGAGTGGACTCCTGTAAATCTGCAGAGCTAACAAAATAAACCCAAGCATTCAGTGACATAAATCACGCTGCAGTGAGTAATGTCACTAAAGTGTTTTAATACTACCTTTTTAATTTTTTTTCTCTCGTTATTAATTCTTCAGTATTAAATCATTAAGGCATTTACCTTATTTCTGAATCATTTAGACTCAAAACTTTTTTAATGGAAGTTTTGATTTTGAAATAAAATTTTAGCAGAAATGTAGAAACCTTAAAAAAGAAAAGAAAATCACAAATATAAAATAAGAAAATTACATAAGAGCTAGAGAATAACTAAGTGGCCAAAGTAACATCCCGTAACAAATAAAAACACGTTGCTGTTTATGGTAGAACAAGACAAGCCAGATTTCTTTCAGTTCAAGGCTATATCTATATTTAGATATCTGTATGTGTGTGTCAAAGCTCCCATTGTAAACAATTGAGATATATCAAAACAGAAAAGAGAGCTTAGAAACTAGATTGTCAACTAACCTTCCTCTCTTCACAGAAGGAGTGAATAATTGAGGTTGGAAGGGAGCTCTGTAAGAAAACAGGACTATCCATAGGCAGTTCCAGTACCATATGCAGATGGCCTTTGAAATCTTCAAGGATAGTCCCAGCATCTCCCAGGCAATCTGCTCCATCATCCTCACACACACAAAGAACTACTTTATGTCTACAAGTAATTTCCCATGTTTCACTTTTTGGCCATTTCCTCTTATTCTGTCATTAGGAACCACATAAAATAACCTGCCCCATGATATGCATTTTATGCATTGGTAAAACCTTCCTAAGCCTGCTCTTTTCCAGGCTAAACTGTCACAGCTCACTTAGACTTCCCTCTTATGAGAAATGCTCCACGTCCTTCATCATCTTTCTAACCCTCTGCTGCACTTTATGTGTCTGTGTGTCCCTTGTACTGAGGAGGTCACAGCTGGACACACTACTCTAGTTGTGGCTTCACCAGGGCTGAGGAGAGGGGGGATTACCTCCCCTTGGACTGGCTGGCAACACTGCTGCTAATGCAGCCCAGGATATCACTGGCCTCTTTTGCCACGGGGCACTGCTGGTTTATGCTCGGCTTGAAGTCCACCAGGACACCTTGACCCTTCTCCACAGGGCTGTTCCATCTGGGTAGCCCAGCATACACTGGCTCCCATCAGGCCATTTCTCCAGCCTGCTGAAGCCTGACTGGGTGGCAGCATGATTCTCAGAAATGTCAGATATTTGTCCCAGTTTTGTGTCATCAGGAAACTTGCTGAGGGTATGCTCTGACCCATTGTTGAGACCATTAATGAAGATGTTATAAAGAGGATTAGATCCAGTATTAACCACTGGAGTATACCACCTGTTACTGGCCACCAATTAGATTTTGTGTAGCTGGTCATTGTCATCTGAGCCTGGTCATTCAGACAGTGTTCAGTCTGATCATCCAGCCTACACATTGACATTTTCCCTCTGAGGATTTTATGGAAGCAGTGTCAAAGGCCTTACTGGCATCCAAGTAGACAACATCCACTGCATTCCCTTTGTCCACCACAGCAGTAATTTCATCATAGAAGCTTAACAAATTGGTCAGGCACACCACAAGATGGTCAAGTATGATGGAGTGAGGACAGACTTTCTGCAGACATCACTAACAGTGTCACCTAGAACTCACTGAAAGAATAAATATTTGGTTCATTTGTAGAACTACGTACAGATCCTTACCATGCAGCCAAGGCTTTTCTTCAACTGTGTGGAAATGCCATCCTGCTTTGCCAGATCTTTTTCCCTTTCTGTAGAGATATTTAATTCAGGCCTATCATTTCCCTTCCCATAGCCAAGCAGCAGTGCCTTTCCCAAAAGAATGTTATATTTCCTCTGTGACACTATTGGATAATTCCCATGTAAGCCTTATATCCTTCCCACTGACTTTTCTATCTCAAAATTTTGAGGTGCACTTTTTTTGCAAAGCTGAATTCTGAGGAGTTAGGGAAGGAGGCAGGTAGGATGAGGAGGGCTGGCTGTCTTACCCTTAACACTGGTGCATGGTGCAGCCAATGTGAAAACAGCAAAAGTGTGGGGACACTTCTATTTCCCGACTACAAGCGGTGCTGGTACTCCTTTCCAATCACTTAATGCTGGAGGATAAATACTTCAGCTTTTTTCAAGCTGAGTCTGAGTAATGGGATAAATATTTTCTGAAAAATTGGCAAGTCAAATAGGAACATCCTGTGAAGTGAATTCAGCTCATGGGCTGTCAACCACCACATAATATACATAAAGGTAGCCTGACTTCACACCCACAAAAAATTTTACTGCATAAATTAATGTAAACCACTTTTCACTACAATTGGTTCTCCACTGTCACGTTCTAGAAGAAATCAGATACTGCTACTTAAAAGTAAACACAAGTAGTGAATTACAACTATTACATTTATATCCATTTGCCCTGTGATATAAGCTCATGAACAGTTAGACTCAATAATATCTACTTAAAAATTACAATGTAAAAAGATACAAGGTGAAATGCAGTACTCATATCTATCTTTTGTACTCTGAAATCTGGATAAATGAGTTACTGGAATGTGAAGATATATAAAAATATTCTAGAAATTGGCATGAATTTTGGTGTATTCTCTCATCCTGGCTGCACAGAAACAATGACAGCAGAGACTGGGTACCTTGGAGTTAGAAATTCTGTGCAAAGAAGCAGGACAGTTAATTCACCTCGAAAACATTACTGAACTACTTGGCTGCTGAGAAAGATGTAACACTGAATTGTGCCAGCCTCAGCACTTAAATTAGTATTCACTCTAACTCAAGAATTAGTTATCTCATATTCATGAAGTCTTACATTTTTGATCTGCGCAATGTATATACAGTAACTAAAGATACAGTACTGGAAATATTCATTTGGCTTTTAGTTTGCCAACCAGTTTATTACAGTTTGCAAGCAGATTAGTGAAACTTCAAGTAAAGTGTTAATTAGTCAAATTTCTTTCTTCATAGAATCTATGAAGTTTAATGCAGTGAAAAAGAGCTTAAAGATCATCTATTCCTGCCAGATGATTTGCCATGTATAGGAACATCTTCAACTAGAGCAGATTGTTTGGTTTCTCTAGCCTGGCTTGAAAATTTCCAGGGCTGAGACATCATTGGAAACACAAAAAAGGGCCACTAACTGAATAAAAAAGGGCTTGACTTTTACTGCAAAAAAACTACAGAAGATTTTATAATTTCATTCTACAACAATTCTCAAAGAAATTATATAACTTCTAAAACTTGTGTTGATCCTTCCAGTAGAAATGCTATCTTCACCCTTGTGTCTTGCAGCTGAAATGCCATTACTCATTGCACACATCTATTTTCTGCTCTTCTTTTTTCACTGTACAGGCCTACATCTCAGTAGATTTTCTGTGAACATAAGCACATTGTGATAGCTAAAAAAAAAAATCATCCTAAGATTCTGAATTTGAAACACTCTGCTGACATATAGCTATCTATTTTCTATTCATCTTTCTATATGAAAATCCAATTGGCTTCACTGGGAATTGTAACTGGCAGATTTATAAAATTACTGGAACACCAACCTCTCTTTTATTTGCATAAAATATAATATCATAGAGATACACATCTGATAAAAAAATTAAGATAGCTTAAGATCTTCCCATTTCAGTTTTCAGATTGACTAATTTGAGCTAAACATCATTTGAAACGGCAGCACTGGGAGTCCATATGCTTGCAGTTAAATTCCTAGTTTTACAGACGTAGAAAGAATGGTGTCTGCCTAACTATAAGTCTTGAGGGAGTTTCAAATCTTCCATTTCAGTTGGACAATTTATTCAATCTCTGTATTCTAGTGATCTATGCCACTGTATTTCAATGTTCAAATCTCTTGACATTTTAGGTTAAAGACCCCAAAAACTGAACCCCTAAGATTCCTATTAAGTAAATATCTCTTCAGAAAAAAACCCTAATAAAATGTTTACAGTGGACTTGAATAGGTCCCAGTTAAGCTATAGGCTATGTCTTAATTTAAATGTTTTTTTTTTTCCTTATCCTATGTTGTGCTGACCTAATTTTTCTTGGAAGAAAAAGACAAAACACAAAATCAATTAGATGATAACTCTTTGATGTCTCTTCCCAATGGAGAAGGAAAAGCTCTCAGGCAAATATTTTAGGAATAGTCATGATCTAATGCCAGGGGAAATCATCCACTATAAAAATACACCGAAAGGGAAAGTTTTGCAGGATAGAAAGAATCAGAAAACGATTACAGAAGTTGTATCAAAATAACAGTGAAATCATTACTGTAGTTGAAATCTCAGTAGTATCTGTGAACAAATTTTCTAGTAAAATTTATAGTAGACTATTTCAGTTTTGTTATTTGACTGGATTCTGAGTGACTGTATTCTATCCCTGTCTTCTCTACTTATGACAGCAGTTTCTGTGGCTATATTAGCAGCAGCAAAAGAAGTGCATTAAACCCAGCTAACATAAATGAAATACTATATGTATCTGCTAAATCGCAGCTCAGTTTTCACTGGCAGTCAGTCTTAGATAGGTAACCATGGATCCTCTACAATAAACAAACATGCTGTTTGAGGAAAAAAAATGCTTGCCATAGCAGTTATCTATTTAATAGCTTTTGCTTAGGGGTTCTACAAAAACAACAACAACAACAACAACAAAACCCCAACAACAACAAAAAAACCCAAACCAAAACAAGACAAAACCACAACAAAGACAACAACAACAAAACAAACCCACTTATCTCTTCATCCTAATGGGATCAATGCCTTTTTTTAAGATTTCTCTTCTTCTGAAAAGAATGTCCTAGCGCCATAACATACAATGAGAATTAGAGATTCAAGCTGCCTTTGGTGATCAGTTGACTTAAAAATACTACGCATTGTATCCCTTGCAGAAGGAAAATTAAAAAAAAAACCAAACAAAATCTGATATTCAGATCTGAGCTTTATCTTTACAGGATGGACCCTTTGTAAAATCCATTCTTGCCCTTTGCATCGTTCCCTGTGTTACAGTGATCAAACTTAAAAACAACAGTATGGAATGCCTGGGACAGCAGCTTAAATTAAAACAGATTTCCTGGCTTGAAGAAAGGGATACATTATTTTTCTATAGAAAATATATTGTCATCTTCCACAGAACAGCCAACTGACGGACTCAGGAAATGCTTGAAAGTAAGAGGCACCATTTGCAAATAACCAAGTCCAGATTTAGTGAACTTTTACTGTGAGCAACCAGATGGAGTCGCCTCTAGAATTACACAATTTGCTAAATTGTGGGGACTGTGACACATACTAACAAAACACTTCTATAATAGTCTATATATTGCTTCATTTTGGTTAATTTGGCATTTGATAAATGGCTCTATGTTCTTGTTTAGCTTAGACTTCAATATTGCAGGCACAAGATGATCTTCAAAAATTATTTTCAGCCTGACTGTGTTGCTGTTTTATTTACATGTCAACAGCATCTAGTAAGCATGCACTGTAAATTGCTAATTCAACTTCAAGGTCTAAAACTAGACAAAGTTCTAGAAAAAGCATGTAAGCAGATGTTAAAAAAGAATGAATGAATTTGACTAGTCTGATCAGCTGAATACACCTCGGAGCTATTCCTGGCTCAAATCCACCCTGTTCTGATTACTACTGCTAGGTATAGTGGCCATAAATTGATCTATGCTCTTTCATGGGGATCATTCATCCTCCCTCCTCTGGAATCCACACATCCTCAAGAGAGTGACTTCCACAACTTAGGAATACACTATACCATGAAAAAAACCACCAACTGGTAAAAGCAGTAAAATGTACTTTCAATTTTGTTGTCTAAACCTATCTGAGACTACAGAGACAACTTTGAGATGCACAGGACTTGGGTAAATATAGCTTAACATCTAAGAAAGTGTTTAAAAGTCTATTTTTTGAATGCTATTCTTTCATTTCATTTGGATTTGAAAATACAAAGCTTGGACTCTTTTACTGAGCCAAAAAAAAAAATGTTTTGTACACTTTTATCTTGTCACATTTTAAAGAGTTTCCTAATGTCAGGATTATTAGGAAGAGCTTACCTTTATGTAATGCATTAGCAAAGATACTACTTTCAAGCAATTAAGGTTCTCAGCAATAACAATTTTAAACATTGCTATTTGCTTCAACAGGCTACACTCAGTGACATCTGCCTCTGTGGTTGTACACTGAGAATAGCAAAGAAGAAAAGATCCAGCTTTCAGGAAACCATGGTAATCAGGCTCTTGTGTGGCAAGTGCCACACCTGTGTGCCACACTTTATGTGGTAAGGCAAAATCAAAAAGGGAAAATTCCTCCCTTATCTGAAAGGTGTCTGGCTATAACTTCCTTCATGGCTCCCAAGGACAGCGTATTTCAGGTCTCTTTTCCATCCCCATGAAAATTTGGAAAATCCATCCAAGTTGGAAAACTTTTGGTGCTTAATGGTTAAATATTTGGCTTGAACTCCTTTAAACATAACAGTTGCATCTTGAGCAAAATTACAGATATAATAAGAAGAATCTACAAAGAACAAGAAATCTACAGCAAAATTGGCCTCTGACAGATATTACATATGAAATGGTTGTTCCTGAGGCACTCCAGGCTACTGAGAGACTGCACAGGAATTCAGGCCAAGCAAAAATATACCAAAAAAGCTATCACAATTAGCATAACTTCTGTTCTTAACAAAGATTGAAACTTCTTTCAAATTATCAAACAGCAATATTCTGTTTTCCAGGACCTGAATGTGATTATCCAATACTTTTCAGGATAGCAGTATCCTATTTCCTAACTTTTGTCAGGTGGCACTTATGAAAATAGAAATTTTAGGTTTATGGTGAGTTGTGAATTAGTTCAAGTGAATTATTTCATGTTCAAGTGAAATGGAAACATTACTGCAGGAGGTGCTTGCCACACCTCCACCCTTTCACCAGGTTTAGTGACAACACTTTCACCATTGCTCAGAAACGATAATACAGTATTCAAAGGCAAAGTTACATGAAAAATATTATATTAAAGGCTAATTTGCTACTGATTAAATTTTACACAACTTTTATGTCTAGATTTATCAGAAAGATGTTTTACTTCTATCTTACTCTGGAAGCAACTGGGGGAAGGGATCACAACCTGAGTTCATGCTACATCTCTCTCAAGATTACATCTCAAGCATACTCAAAACTTCTCTTTCTTCCTACTGTCTCTTCTCTTCAGGCTTAGCCAACCTGGAGGGTTCAAAGCACCATCACTGATTCTCTCTACTTATTTGTACCAGAGAGAAATCTAAGAAGGCTGACCATATTCCTCCACATGTGGAGGTTATCCACATCACCTGCAATCCATGCTCACTGGTAATCTTCAACTTCCTCATATTGCAGAGTTATAAGGACTAGGAATTTTAATTTTAAAGTGATTCATTTTAGGAAAGTAGTTCTTAATTTAATGAGGGAAATATGTCTCTGGCAACTTTGTGATAGGAAAAGAAAATCCTCTTTTGAGGAGATCACAAAAGCATGTTCTGAAATAGAATTTCTTTAAAATCTGCAGTCAGGCTTTATCAAGAGAAGGAATCTTTCCTTGAGGCATTAAGAAAGTTCTTTTTCTAAATTTGTATTCAATTCATTTACATGTAGACATAAAAATATACAAATACTACACTTTGTTGCCTCAGTTTCACCTCTTTTTCTGTTTCTTTTTAAGTTATTTCATTTATTATGTATGTATTTATTTTCAAAGTTACTATGGCTGTGTAAATGCTACAGGCTGACCATGTTTCCTGGAGCTGCTCTCTCTGAAGCTGTGGCACGGGACTCCCACTTTATCAGCCACCCTGGCATGATTCTGCCCACCATCCACAGTCAGAAATCCTGTCCTTCCTGCCCCCATTCCTGGGGTTGTGGGCATAGGGTTGCTGGTCTTTTCTCCAGCAGCACCCACCCCTCTGCAACACCCAGGCAGTTATTTTGGAAAAATCTCACTTGGAAGAGTATGTTGAGGCTGTGTAAACCAGCAATCCTCCTGAAGCCACCTTAACAGTTAAGCAGCATGATGCCCTGAAAGAGGGTTTTATAGAGGAGAGATGGCATTTGTTTCCAGGCTACTTTATTAGTCGAGGTCACCCACCTGAGCTGAGATGGGCAAGACCTTTCAAGTTGGCCCCATGGAAAGGACTCTGTGTCCAGACCAGCTGACTGGCCATGAGGAGATTCCCAAGCAGCAGAAAGAGGAGTTACACATGGGCTCCACATGTCCTCAGTCCTGAGGGTGGGCCTCAGAGTGCTGAGCTCTCCCAAAGGAGCCCCTGGAGCTCAGAGGTTGAACCTGAAGGTCTCTGCTCCCCTTGCACATGACCAGCTCCAGACCCAGCTGTGCTGGGAGTGGGGCAGATTCAGGTGGCTCCAGAGCCACCACTGGACAAAGCTGAGCCTGGCAGCCCTGCCCTCTGGAAAAATTTATTTATGTCCAAAACCACTCCAGAGGCAGAGGAGCAGGGAACAAAAGTGAGACAAACAGCAGTGAAAGTGCAGAGGTCACAGAGGAAGGAGGGAGGGAGCTTGCTCCAGGCCCTGGAGCAGGCATTCCCCATGGAGAGCCTGCAGAAGAGGTTTTTGTTCCTGAAGTACTGCATCTTGTGGGAAGAAGACCCACTGGAGAAGGGTAAAGAATGAGGAGGGAAAGTTATGGGGACCGACTGCAATTCTTGGAGGCTCTATTAAGCCATTTGAGTTTTTAAACTGAAAACCTATAAAGGATTTTCCTTTCCACAAAGTAACTCATGAATCTAAAGGCCGGAGACCTCCATTAGTGACTGTGGCCCTTCTAACCTTGAACTGCAATTTTACTTTAGACGATCAAAAGTATGGATGACAAAGTATTCCTGAGTAGAGAATAATTCATTTCATAGGTTCAGTGACTGGACAACAGGCAGAAATTAATACTGTTGTGGCTTGTTTGCATGATGAGCTAAAGGTGGAACACAGAAACACTAGTATTTCAGATTCAAATTTTTTTACAAATATTAAAGTAACTAATATTTGAGAAAGAAAATACTCAAAATTAACCATCCCAGACCAAACCCCAATAACTTTTACAAGGGAATTAGAAGAAACATTTTAGTATGGAAGTTGCTTATAAAATGTATTTTTAAAAATGGCTATTGATACAGATAAAAATTTGTTTGCTAGTGGCAGCAATCCTTGCTCAATTGTAGGTTATTTGTAAAGAGAAGATAAACTAGCCTCAAGTCCTGTTGCTGTACTTGAATACAAGCCCTCCCCTGTTTGAGGAGAGCTGGAGAGGATGGTTATACATGTGCATGTTCTGAAACCTGTGTAGAATGGTAAACTACTGAGAGAGAGAAGATGAGATTTTCCCCAGTCAGGGGTTGTACCTTCCTACTATGTGGTTTTATGCTTTTGTGAAAATCCCAGACACAGCACAAAACCGTGTGAAAACTGCTTGTTTGTGTTCTTCTCCTTCCCAATTAATGAGCTAGAGCTATTGGAAATTACTTTGAAGATGTACTTGTTCCTTTTCTCTTTGGTAACCGTTCACATCAGAGTGCAAATCAATTTTCTCTGAAAATCCCTGTGGGTTCCCAGTGACTGCAGCTACTGTCCCATCTAAGATCAAGGACCAGCTATCTGGTTAACATTGCCATTTGAAAATTCTGATACAAAACATAAATTTATAAAAAACTGGATGACCTGAGTTCCTTTTTAAAGAAGGAGAGAGGAAAGAGAAAACACAATTTACAGCCACAGAGCATTGTCAGATGCTTCCATTTTCTTCTTCAGTGTGAAATCTTTTAAGTTAATTTTTGACTGGAAAATATTTGGACCATTCCATTTGTCTGGTAAATTATTTGTGGTGCAAAACTCCAGACTTTCTCAATGAGCTGTCTCTGATAAATATGTAACAGAGTTTCAGTGTGCTAACAAAAAGCCATTTGGAGTTCCTCACTCTGTGCTCCTCATCCACTACAGGATGCCAGACACACTGCAAGTGTATTCAACAGCTGCAATTCTACTTATGAAATGAGTAAGAAGCATAAAAGAGCAATTGAAGGCACCTTGAAGCATGCAGAAATTCTGCATCTGTCTGCTGCAAAACTAACTAGCAGATGTCCTCTGGTGATTGTAATTGCGTCCCTCCATCATTGTAAAAAGTTCCTAGCAAAAATTGCTGAAAATAAGCTCTTCATAGGGGGTAAGTTGTTGCTAACACAGGAAGGTGTAATTTCCACTTTTCTGCAATATCTTTATTGACTTTTTTTTCCCCCCTGTACTCAGAGATTAACATTATATTGTCTTGAATGTATGTTTAAAAAAAAAACTCACAAAAACTCAGCAGGTTGCCAGAATGATTTGAAATTGCAATTTATATTCATAGCACAATGACATGTGAAAAGTGTTTATGTGTGTTCTTCATAAAGTTATTTTCAGTTAATGAGCTAAATGTACGGGAAAGAAAGCTCTGAGATATCCTTAAATCTATTTGTGCATCAGTCAACATCAGTCTTTTCTTAAAAAAACACGCCCTAAAATTAGTAATGGTCTCCCACTCATCTGACTAAGACATTATTCTAATCTGACTTCAGGTTCTGAATATTGGAGTTTGGAATGGTATAAGGCCTATTAATAAATGCCTATTTAGCCTTCAGGTAGACTTGGCCATTTCCAATGTTTTTTCTTGGGTGTATTAATCTTTCAATGTTTCAAATGACAGTAATTTGCATTTATATCGTAACTTTCATACAATAAGTACCAAAAAAACCTTTAAAAATCAGTTTACAAACTTGGGAAATAAATTCTCCATACATCACTCTGCAAAGCTCAATAGACTTTTAAAGGTTTGTCATATTCAGGTCAGTCAGACCAGAAAACAGGGTGAAGACCCAAGGGTACATGCCTCACATTAGGAGCACCTTTGGCTTAAGGACTGATATAGTTGCCCTCACTTACACGTCCATACAGAGCTCAAGGAGCCTTTGGACAATGCTCTCAGGCACAAGGTGTGACTGTCAGGGATTCTCCTGGGTAGGAACAGGACTGTATATGCTCAGTAGGTCTCAAAGGAACAATTCCATGCATTATCATATTTTTCTATAAACTAATCAATTTCATTTAACAAAATTTTCATTTGGTTAAAAAAAAATAAAAAAAAAAAAGAAAAAAATTAGTGTTATGGAAGACAATATGTGGTGACTGCAGGGAAGAAGTGCAAGAGTTTTTTTCACAATAATCAACAAGATCATTCACTGGTTTATATTAAAGCAGCAAAGTAAAACCTATTTTTTTTTCCATTTGAAAATAATGTTAATAAGAAAGTAATTCAGAAGCTGTGATACTATCTAAAAGACTAGGTGACTCTTACTCCAGTTAAGAAGTCAGACATCAGAGAATGTGATTAAGCAGGATTTTCATAGTTTGCCTCTCTCAAGAGACAAAGCACAATAAGACACTTTAATAATATTGTGAAGAAGCACAATAAGATAACAAATAATTATTTTCAGGTATCAGAAATGTGCATTTCAGTTTATATTCCCCATAGAAAGAGGAAACTAATAAAACAAGATTAATGTGAAATAATATGCAGTTATCACAATTTTACACTAAATAATTCTTCGTACTGTCCTGTCTTCAGGCCATGTTAGAAATATTGCCCTTCAAAGTTTAGGATAAAAAAGCTTTATAGTTACTGATTATTTTATTCTTATTGTTTCCTTATTTTTCAAAGATTTGTATTTGACAATATTTTAATTGGAAAGATTTTTAACTTTTATGTTATGCTAGGATCATAATTAAAGCTGTTTATATCACTATAATTATATGTATGAAACCTTTATATATTCTTTAGGAAATGAATGCTTATAGCCGTCATGAATTAGAAATTACATCCCACATATATGTTTAGATGCAAATGCATTCAAGCCCTTTTTAATGTTAGTATAAACAATGCTGAATAGCAGGTAGTTGGTTTTAACAAACATTTTGCTGAAATATCCCGAGATCTAGCTGAGACAATGCTGTGAGAAGGAATCAGATACTTGGCTGTCAGTGAGCTTTGCAGCTTCAATTATCCGGTTCAGAGAAGCCCCAAAATGCCTGAAAATGCTTCTGTGATTCTGCTAATTTGACTCACATTTGCAAGCTAATTCTTCTCACTGTGCTGAAGTGGTTAACAAAAAGATAGCATGAAGGATAAATACTACGAGGAACATCTAGAATACTTGTATTTCAGAAAAAAGTTTCTTTTTGTAGGGCATACTTCACACACATACACTTTTATGCATACACGCACCCAGACAGGCATAATCTCTTTATAGAACTGTTTTCAAGACATTACTGGATGTGCTGTCATCACCCCTACCATGATGTAGAATTTCTGAGACTCTGACGAGCAGAAACACTAAGCAGTCCCTGGCAGGCACTGCCCAGTGTAACCTATGACACCTGCTCCACGTTTCTAAACTAGCTTAGTTGCACCTTACTTATGAGAGCTCTACAGTTGCTCTACTTCGCAGCATGAATGCACCAAGTGATTAAATTAGCATAGAAACCTTACTATTCCATTTACATGCAGATAAGTCTTCCTCGGTATTCTAAGACCATTCAAGCACTTCCTATTTTTATACTGAATTTTTGCTGTCTTTCTCCTTTCTTCATGAATAATGTCCCCAACAATTATCCTAGGTGATTAGTCATAAGGTGTGCCACTGCACGAAGAAGTAAAATATTTTTTTTCCTTAAGAAAGGTACCATAATAGAAAGCTTGTAGGAAAAGTCAATATTTTATTTCTGAATATGTCTTGCTTTTCTTATTCCTCTGCTACAGAAACTTAAGGTGTGACCTATCATTCTAGATATCTGCTTCTAAAACAAAATCTTTGCCCAATAGTTTTAAATGACACCATGTATCAATCCTCAAATTTCAGTCACAATGGATTTAAACATTTTTAAAACAAAACTTTGGTGAAACTTTTGAAGGTATTTTTCCCTAAAAAGTATTGCAAAAGAAATGATACTGTAGGAGTTCAGATTCACCAATTAAAGGGAGCACAACAGATTTACATTGTCTTTTTGGTGTTGCTTTTCATTTTGTATTATAAAAAAGGATCTTTTTTTCAGACTCTTGGGAATTTTAGATTTTTTTTTAAATAATTATTCAGTCTGTGGATTTCTGTCACTTTTGACAAAATGCTTGCCTTGTTGTGACTGTGCCTCTTAAGAAAACCTTGCAGAAAGTTGTTGCGAGAGGACATCTTAGCTAGAAGTTATGGGAATTAAAATTTCTTGTTAGTGAAATGGAATAAGCTACCCAGTCTCTGTGTCTTCCTCTTTTTCATTCAACTTTTGGTATTTCAAACAAATTCAATGTAATTCGTTTGCAAGATCTTTCTCACTGACGCATAATTAACCATATAGAAGCAAGAAACAAAAATTTGGATAGGAGAAATCATCCAGAGCAAGGATCAGATAAAAGTAGACATAGCCAGAGAGTTACTTAATTCTCACTAATGTCATAATTAAGATAAACAACACAGAGTGAGAAAATAGGGAAAAATAACTTTTTTTGCATTGACTCAGTTACTGAGTTACTGGGACCAGGATAGTCAGATCCCAGGAATATTTAACGGGGAAGACTCTCTTTTCAGGCAAGGATTCTTCCAGATCTATCAGCAACATGGATATTTTCCTTTTTCTATGCCTTATTATTGCACAAAAGTTTGTTCTATTCAGACCGTAATTTCTACAACAGCCACTTAAAAATATGTGCTGTTTTTGTTTCTTTTTTTTTTTCTAATCTTCTCTTCAATTGATGGATCAAAAATGGGAATCTTCATTTCTTAACAGTATCTTTTAAGTTTTGCATTGTATTATGTATTTATTTAAAAAATGTTACTTCAGAAAGCATTCTGTTTATAAAAATAAATGGGCAGAGAACATTATATTACTACCTACACAGCTCTAACATAAATAGAGAAAATGGTCAGTTTTCTTTCAAAGCAAGCTTCTTATGTTATCCCACCTCTCTACCTTCCTCATTCAAGTGGCATTTATTACAGACATAGCATTATTAGCAATAAGACTCTAATGAGACCTTATTTTATAAATACATAAATTGAAAAATGTCCAGGACATTTGATTAATGTCTTTAACACTCACAATCATAAGTTTGAAAAATCTAGCTACCTGTTTTATAGATATTTCAATTTTAGTATCTGCTGTAATTAAGTTAAATAATATTCAGTTTGCTAAATCCTGCAGTTGCTTCTTGTTCTTTCTGCTTCAAGAACACCTGGAGGTTATCCTGAAGTAAGTGCAACCTACATAGTTGTTCTAATCAAAATGGAATACAATTCTGTGAGATTCAGTGGTCATTTAAAAGCAGTATGTAGGGTTTTTACCCATTGATTTCTCCTCTTTACACACACAACACATTTTTATGTTCTGCTATTTCACTTTAATACAGCCATTATCAAGTCTATCATACCCAAGACTTTTTTTTATGGATAATATTTTTCTTTCCTTATATAAAATTATTGAAAAGATGCAATGACCAATATGTTATGAACTAGCTATAAATGTGAAAACTGTAACTGGAATAAAGAACTGTTGCTTAGAACAACAAAGTATGGAAGAGTACTTTAGAGCCTTCACTTATTGCTCTCTGCTGCCAGAATAAATTTATCCAGATATTTTTCTGTTCTTTAATTCTGTCAAAAGCTTTAGAGCTGAAGGAGGAAACAAGAGTGGTTAAACTAAGGGTAACCATCATGAGATTAATTTCCAACATGCAGCAGAAGCCTTAGCAAGAGCCAGGAAAGGTTCTCCTTCCAGTGCTCTCACCGTGGGTACTGATGTCCCTCTGAAGTGCAAAACCGAGCATTGCTTTCTCAGGCTTAAGCCAGCCCAGTCTCAAAAGGGTAAGTGACTTCTGTCTTTTCCTAGGAGTGACAGCTAAGGAAAACTTAAAAGGTCACTCAGAAGCGTTTTTTTCAGGCAGAGAGGATTGAGAGGCCTGTAGGGTAGTCGGAATACAAAAAGTAGCGACTCAGAGTTGCTGGGCCACTGATTTACTGGATTGTGTGAGGAATTTACCTTAGCTTTACCGAGAGCTGCCCCTGCCCCTTGGAAACCGTGACTCATATCTTTAGAGGGCATATCCAATTGAAACTCATATGAAGGAACAGCAAAAAGGAAACAGATTACTATCTTTCTCCTAAGCTTAGATTTTTGAGGGATCTTCTTTGTTTCCCTAATAGTAAGAGTCACTTAGGTCTCTGACATGGAATTTTATAATATACTTGGAGGGATCAGAAGAAAAAGTTTTCAGTGCATCTGCAGACTCACGCTAAACCATTTATTAACCTGGCCACATGCAAGCTTAGTAAAAACTTGGCAGTAGATAACTTGATAACCTTTATAATTTATTTCAATCAGCAGTGTGAAAAAATAGCTTAATAAAATATAAAAATATTTTATTTATAAATAAATTTATATTTTTATGTATAAATATATACATATTTATATATTCCATATATAAATATATATATTTATATAGAATATATATTTGTCTTCTAAATATAGATATATGTTTATCTTCTATAAATAACTTAATGTGAAAACTAAACTTTGACTTCTTGATAGCAAACATAAAACAAGTTATCTTTAGTCACAAGTGGCATCTTGTGGTGCCATAGAAGTGATCACTATAAGAAAATCAGCAACTACCAAATTACCAGATTTCTTGGTTTTGTTTAGTTTTGCTAATTTGGATATATTCAATGTCTGTTGTGAGATAGGATTAGGAGCAAAAACAAGGCAGGCTTAAAACTTAAAAGGGTATAAAGAAAAATTTGATTAACAACACGGAGAAAATAAGAAGTAAGTATCTGAGATGCCAATTCTCCCTCCACAGTTTTTAAACAGAAAGTTAGGATGGTGATTGTACAGGTCAAAACAAAAACCTATGTTTTATGCAAATAAAAAACCTTGTCTGCATATTTAATTCAAGAACAGTGCTTAAAGAAATGTGTTTGCCAGAGCTCAGGGCTGGCAGGACTCAGTCTGAGAAACACCATGGGATCAGCACATTTGGCATATTTTCTGACTGCCGTGCCACCACTTGGCATTTGTGGCCCCTGAGCAAAGGGCGTTGATTGAGATGCTCATTTTGGCTGTTTGCTCCTGCTTGCCCAGGGCACTGAAAGTAATGCAGCAGTTTCAGGACAGTTGCACTGGAATGGTCTGGCTGGAATATTTGTCTTCAGGAAGGCAGCCTATTTCTATCTGCTGTCATCTCTTAGCGAGAATTAAGGGAATAAGAATGGAAAGGAGGCAATATGGAGTCTCTGCTTCTGACTGTTTATGTTTTCCCAACGGGGTATTGCTATAATGTTGCCCAAACTTTACTCTAAAACTCCCTCTGAATCATTACAAAGACATGATTTTCCTAGAAATCCTGTGGTTACACGTCCACATGCTGTAACTCCCGTTGTGTATCTTATGCCTGGAAGTGATCTCATGGGATAATGAAATGGTCTGCTGGCCCACCAGGAAACCTCAATAGCTGTGATGGCTGTCCATTCTGGCTGTTCCTGTGTGTTCAGTCCCAATGCTCCCTCATTTAGGATCCAAATCATAACCACAGGTTACAAGCTTGCTTTTTCTGGCAATGAGAAGCATGCACCAGCTGAGAAAGCAAACTCCTGTCCTCTTCACTGGGTTTGCCCAGGCCAGCACTGGATTAAGCAGAGGAGAACCTTCAATATACCAAGGCACCAGGATGCTGCTATTACCCATTTATTTGCGAATGTCTCCCCCAGCAGTACTTTGTAGACAGTACCAAAAACAATGTACATCCTCTAAAAACTGGCTTTCACAATGTAAATACACAGGCCTTCTTTCACCCATTGAAAACTCAGCTGTTTCACATGTGAAAGGGGATACTGAGCATGGTGGGCAAATAACATGAAGTTATTATAGCAGGTAGATTTTAGGTTCTACATTATCATTTACAAGGGGTCTGTGAGCAGGAGCATAGACACATGAAATTGTCAAAGACAGAATTTGTGCAAGAAACATTTGCAATACTGTAGCAGAGGTCAGTGTACTGCTGCAATTTCCCTTCCTGCTTTAGAAATGCGATGAAGAACATAACACTATCTGGAACTCCTATGACCAGCAGTACTCCCATTTAATCTAAAACAGCGTGCAGAGCATCTCTATACCCCTCTTCCTGGAGGAGAGCTTATACAAAAGGCTTTGTGAAACTATATCTGTGCATTATTTTTTGATGTAATGCTTCAGTCCTTCAAAACACTGGACCTTGTTTTTCTACTGTAAGATAGCTTGCCAGCTATCTTACAGCTCTCACAGCTTACAAGTTACTGTATTTTAAAAGTCGCCACTCTGGTAATTTTGTCTTGCTTGAGAATTTTAGTATCTCTATAAAAAGGAACTGAGATTTTTATTCATATAGCAGCACAGTACGCGTGCATGTATGTGACCCTAATGCACTCTAACTACACCAGTAAATAAGACTGTAAGTACATTTTTAAAAAATTATCTATTAGAAGGTATCATAGGTTTTAAATGTTCAGGTTTGAACAGCCCATTGTTGTTTGCCCAATCAGTCCAGTTTTGCAGCTCTTAAATGTGATAAGCAGGGCAGAAATAGACTTTTATACAACCTCCTAATAAGAGAAAGCAACAAATGTTATTTGTTTAAAATATTGTTTTAAAGCTGAATTACTACAATGCTTGACAAGTCACACATGGGAAAAAAAAACCTCAGAGGTACTACCAAATGCAAAATAAGCATGAATGGGTGAATGAATTAATGAATGAATGAGCACAGCTTTCTGCAGTAAATTGTGTAATTTCTTCTACTTGGGAAAACTCATGTGGATTTAATAGCTGGACTTGCTGTTAAACAAGATTATATTATGTTCAGCATGTAGCAAAAGAAGACTATTGAGTAGAAAAAATATTTATTTATGTTTGACACAACTATGAAGTGTGTATCAATGACTGCTCTTCACCTGTGAAAATTGCCTCACTTCCATCAAACTATGCAAAATGAGTAACATTAAGACTAAAAACAATGCCACTAGGTTTTTCTTAGAGGAATGAAACCAAGGATGATTATTATTACTAATACTACTATTAAATTATTATTTTTTATTTTATATTTTTCTATATGTGAATTAATTTCCTAACTTCATATGAACTCTGTTATAGGATATGCCTTGTTTAACAGGTTATATCTTTATCTCTTGAATATACAGGTTCACATGCTTAAAGGACCTGGCTGCCCATAGTCCAACTGCTTCTTCAGAATCCCTCAGGACATCCATGAATCTTAAGCACAGGTTCAGCCTCAAGTCTTTTTATGAAGGTCAAGACATTACAATACCGGAGCCACAACTATGGCCACAAAGCAGCTTTCAGAAGAGAAAATCCTCTGACCTGTGCACTCGCAAAAAGAAACAAAGAGGTCAGGTTTTTTTACCAGCAGAGTGCTCAACCTGGATTTTTTTTGTTGAAAGGACTCTGAAGGTGACTAACACGGTCATTAAACATGCAACTCCAGGACACATCAGTTTTATTGCAATGAAGACAGTCAATTCTACTTCAAATTTTCAGGGAACGGCGTATTTCTTTTTGTTTTTAGTAATTAATCCTTTCTTGGCTTCGTGTTCTGTGCAACTACATTAACCCACAGCACATCAAAATTTCATTCTCAAGCTATTTTCAATCCCACAGAATTTCACAGCAATACAAACCTTGTTTTACTTCAACCTAACTTTAAGTTGTATTAGAGATGATGTACTGCTTTACCTTTCATGAGGAAATACATATTAGAAAATTGCATGATGAACTTTGGCTCCAGCCAGTATATTTTAAATGAGTTTGACTGGAAGGAAGCCAAGGAAGGAGAATGGATAAACTGACAGTTTGTGATATTTGGTGGTATTCCATTGAAGGATATTTTTTGGACATTACATAAAGCCTGAAATCCTCCTGCTTGCCAAAAGAAATAACAGTGTAGACAACTGAGCACAAACAGTCACCCTTCTCCTTTCATTGTTACATAACTATCAACAGAGATATCAAAGTAGAGCACAAGATGGTGTCATTCAAATGTGTGTTTGCCCATTTTTTCTCAGAATTGATATTCTCTGTTAGGTCACAGTTGAACACCTAATTATAACCACATGA
The DNA here is from genome assembly GCA_034336665.1 of Luscinia megarhynchos. Lineage (NCBI taxonomy): Eukaryota > Metazoa > Chordata > Aves > Passeriformes > Muscicapidae > Luscinia > Luscinia megarhynchos. The sequence continues at coordinate 48,036,310 of CM067592.1, read as the reverse complement.
TTTCTGTGACAGAAAAAATTTATTTGAAAAAATCACTCCATTGACAAGAATAGAATACTAAGTGATATGTAGTAGAATCATTTACATCTAAGCTGTGTAGTGATATTTCTGCTAGTACCACAGGTATTCCACAATGCTAAAAAGCAAAGTTAGCATAAAATATATTAATCATGAGTTGAAATAAAAAAAATCATAGATCTTTGTTGTAACCTTTAGTAAAAGATAATAAACTCCTAAAATAGATTTAAAGTTCACTCAACTGGTGAATTTTTAAGTCCTGTAAGCTCAGAGACATGAGTACATTTTGAAAACCAAGAAACAATGCTATGTATTAATCACAGCCCCTCTCTTTTTCTCACTTTCCTTTTTCCATGTATTAATAAATGTAGGACTGCCCAGGAAAGAATCCAAAGTTATCACAGTCTCAGATGTTGAACAGAGTCTGACCCTCATTTTGGGACCCTCTCCAAGCACAGCTGTGAGCTTCATGAAATTTAACATATCCACAGTCAGGCAAAAGGTTATACATATAAATCTACCAAAAATTGAGGTGTTTTAAACAACAATTTGTTACCCTTAGGATTGTTTCATTTCACCAAATGAAGAGACTAAATGAGCAGATTTACTGTGAGATCAAATTACCCTTGTCTTGATGAATTCTCAAAGCATGAATTATCTACATTGACACTATTTCACTGTCCATGATTCTTTATTTCAGATTATTGCTGTACCGTCTGGAAAATTATAATCAAACTTGCCTACAAGTTCAGGTTCAAAGAACCAAATAGAATCTTCTGTTTGGACTATTAATATGCAGGCCAATATTTTACAGTCATGCTTGAGGAATGGAATTTACTCTGTTTTAAAAATGATAACTAGTTACCACAGTCAGAAAATTTTATCATTTTGTCTAAATTGTTAGTAAATAAGGAACTTATCAGAATCTACAAATATGTTATCCTTTAAGTAACAAAATCAAGCACATTATTGTTGCTTTGCAGAGGAAACAGGACCAGAACTTGATATTATTCCACTCAATGGCAAGAATCCCACTGTCTTTTAGGAAGGAAGATCAAGCCTGAACAACAATTGCAAGCACTATCAAATAATTACACTATCATTTAATGTGATTGAGAAGATCCAAGCCTAAATCTGTAGTTGCCCATATTTTTCCAAACCTTTGTTATGCAATGAGCTATGTTTTGGGTCACAGACACCAATCTCTTATGTTATGATGCTAAAAGAAATATCTTCACCAGTTTGTGAATGGCACAAGAAAGCAGAAGAGCATATGGGGTTTTTTAAGAGAAGGAAAAAAGAAATTAAATTTTTTCACTATTTTAATTATACATAGAACAGGTTGTAGTTTAATTTTTACCTGGAGACCCAGAAACACGGAAACAAAGCTGTGGGAAGGACCCACAAGGATCATAGAGTCCAACTCCTGGCCCTGCACAGCACATCCCCAGAATCACATCATTTGTCCAAGGGCATTGTCCAAGCACTTCTCGAGCTCTGTCAGGCTTGGTGCTGTGACCAATTTCCTGGGGAGCCTGTTCCAGTGCCCAAACACCTGCTGGGTGAAAAATCTTTTCCTAATATCCAACCTAAACCTCCCCTGACACAACTTCAGGCCATTTGCCCGAGTCCTGTCCCTGTCACCACAGAGCAGGGATCAGTGTCTGCCCCTCCTGCTCCCCTCTCAAGAAGCTGTGACTGCAGTGAGATCTCCCCTCAGTCTCCTCCAGCCTAAGCAGACCAGGTGACCTCAGCCACTTTTCATACAGCTTCACCTTAAGGCTCTTTAGGATCTTCATTGCCCTCCTATGAATACTCTCTTCATAGTTTAGTGTTTTTTTCTATTGTGGGACCCAAAACTGCTGCCATCACTTGAGGTGAGCAGAGTAGGACAATTCTCTCTCTTTCCCAGCTGTGATGCTGTGCCTGATGCTACCCAGGACACAGGTGGCCCTCCTGGCTGCCAGGGCACTGCTGGCTCATGTTCAGCTTGGAACCCCAGGTCCCTTTCCAAGGCACTGCTTTCCAGTATCTCAGTCCCTACTCTGTCCATACATTCAAGATTATCCCATTCCAGATGCAGAATCCATCATTTCCCCTTTGTTGAACTTCATATGGTTGATTATTCCCCAACTCTCTAATCCATCAAGGTCCTCTTGCAGGTCCTCCCTTCCTTCTAAGGGCTTGAAAACTCCTCCTAATGTAGTGTCATTGCAAACTTGCTTAGTTTCCCTTCTAGTCCTACATCCCAGTCTTTTACGAACACGTTGAAGAGCAGAGGGCCAAGGATGGCAGAACCCACTAGTGACAGGTCTCAAGCCTGTTGTCAGCCCATTCTCTGTGACCCTTTGTGCCTGTGTTCTCTGCCATGACACGATGTGTTTGTCCACTGTGGGCTGGTCATTTTGCCCAGAAGTGTCCTGGGAGAGATAGTATCAAAAGGTTTGCAGAAATACAAAAAAACATTGGATATCTAAGTGTGAACAAGAACTTGAGATTTGAAACACTCAGGAGTCCTTTTGTATCAAAGATGATTGTGTACCTACAGTTTGAAAGGCAATTCTTTTTTGAAATATTCCAAAATATGTTGATAAGAAATTACTTCCATTACATCCCTCTGTTTTTCTTGCTTCATTGGGATTTCAGTATGAAGCCAATCAAATTTAAAAAGAGTAAGTCATGTGTACATAGCAAAATAAAAAAGAGATTGCACTTTTTTCTGGGGCTAGCAGAATCATAACTATGTTTTCTGCAAAAGGAACGTTGGACCCAGATTCTAATCAAATTTCTAGCTTGTGCAAGAAAACTAGTTAATACCTACACAGATTTCCTAATCATTCTTTATATTATTACATTATTATTCACATTAAAGATGTCTTATCTTATTTTATCTTATTTTTTCCCTTTTCACACACTTTTGTTCTAGTAACAGAAAAAAAAAAGAAAGAGAGGGGTAATAGGTTGCATGATCTGACGTCTGTTTTTAAGGATTTGGATTACATAGTGTCTGTTCTGACACATATTGGTAGCTTAGAATATTTAGGACTATCATCTGCTCTCACCTTTATGGTTCTGCTTGCCTCCCATCTCCTGAAAATATTCAAAACAGAATTGCAAAAATTACATAGCACTGGGAGATATCACCTTTCCTGTTATTTGGCACTTTCATGCAAGGCAACCCAGATATAATTTTCTGTATTTTGAGAGCCACAACATAAAGGATGGTCTCACTCTGTTTGGGGAAGAAAAGCCATTTCTTTCTCACAGAGAAGCTTCATTGAAAGTCTCAGAGGGTGATAACTAGGTGTTCTGGTGTCTTCAATTTACACAGAATTTAGATGGAAGCACCAGAGAGAGACACGAGTTACAACTCTCATGTTAACATCAATTTTTATACCTAAAGAACTACCGACATTATAAAGAATCAATACAGTTCAGAAATAAGCCTCAAAACCCAAGGTAACCTTAATAGTTATCTTATGGGAGCTGATATATTCCCTGAAGAAATTTGGTGCATCTTTTCAGTCAGATATTAATACTCTTTCATACATCATCCACTTTCCTTGACACTTTATTTGCCATCTCTGTGGTATTTATAAAAGTTTAAAGCTAATAGCACAACAAATACAGCTAATGGTAGTGCAGATGCATGTAAATCTTGGGAAGAATAAATTATAGAGTGTCACAGTAAACTGAAATTAATGGAACTGAAGCTGTGTGCCTGAGAGTAAATAGGTTTAGTTGTATTAGGAGACTATCCTCTCAAATATTGAGGCAAATAACCCTCTTGCTGAAGGCTAATTGCTTCTCTGGTGTGATACTATACCATGTTTATATAAACATAAAAATCATGTAAAAATCAATGGGTGATCTGATACTGGGCCATATGCAGGAGAGCTGGTAGAGACCTGAGGAAAGGTAAAAGACTTACCTTTCAGGACTGGAGAAAGGATTAAGGCTTTTGTCTATATGTGGGATGCTAAGAAAAGATCTGCTAAGTCCTTTGTGTCCCCAAGGACACAAGAAATATCCCTTTTCCCATCCTTCATTTTAATTCAACCACATTCTATGTCATCTGCTATTTGAGTTTAAATTCTCCTCTGAAGGGAAGCAGCTAGAATTAGTCTGTTTCTTACCCAGCAAGCCTTGTCTTTACTGTAGCTGAAGGCTGGTGCTCTACTGCTGCAATCCTCATCCTCTGCCAAGGAGAGAGCGTGACACTCATTCCAGGTGAAGTGAATCAGCTTTGAGAAGAGGTGATTTTGGTCAGTGCCCAAATGACAGGAGAGGATCACAGAATGTCTCTGTTGGAGGGATTTTAAGGCTCCCCAGTCCCAGTGCCCCTCGTGGGCAGGCACACCTCCAGCTAGATGGGGCTGCTTAGAGCAATCTGGACTCTGCTGTGGAGCTGAAGTAGAAGGGCTGGCTACATTCACCACCTTGTTGTATTAGGAGCCTTGTCCTTACGTGGACAGGTCTTACTATGGAATGCAGGAATAACTTCAAGGAAAATGGGCATTCAGACAGCAATAACTCCCTTATTGAATTAGACTGTCAGGGAGACTGATACAGTAAAATGTCTGTGCTATTGTCTTTACAGTTGTCCTGACATTCCCACAAAGTGTAAAATTCGTTTTTTCTTGTTCATTCTTGTTTGAAAAATGTCAGTGTGTTTACAAGACCAGAGTTAAACACAGATTATCAATGAGTAAAAGAAAAACAAACAGTAAAACAAAGCAGCAAACCCATTAACCTGAAACAATATCACTCTGACCCGTAGTCTAAACTTATCTTGTAGGAGAACAGAAAGCCAGAGGTTTTCCTCCAACATAAAAACCTCCCCAGCATCTTGAATCTTTGAAAAACAATAAGGAAAGCAAATATATAAACAACCCTCTAGATGTGTCCAGCAGAGCAGGATGAAACTTTTGGACTCCAACCCGTGAGGTTTCTCTGCACCTACACTTACCTACACCTGCTTCTCCAGAAACACTTCTCTATGTTAATTTTTTTCATTCCATCCTCACTGCAGCTGCAGACCCTATTATTAAGATATTTATAAGCTGGTGACCTCCCAAACTTTAAACATAAAAGGCAAATGCAAAATTCAAGGGGAGCATCAGCACCTTGTCAGCTTTCACAAACTCATCCATATCTGACAAGGTGGTGTCTGTAGAAAACTTTTCTAACACCATGGTAAAATACAGCAAATAACCCACATCTGTTTACAGATGTGAGAGCAGATGGTATTAAATATCTTCCAGAATAACTACCTTCAGACCACTTATTCATGTTTTAGCTCTGTTACATCCCTCTGTCATCCATACAGGCTTAAAATACTTGAGTGAAGAAAATACAGTAATTTGAATGTCAAACTATGCAGCAAGTGTACTTTTCTATACATTAATTCTGCAGAGGTATATTTCCCATTTTCTTCATAAAAGGATTATGAGTTGAAGAATTGCTCATTTAGAGTTGGAATGACACAAGCACTGCTAAGAAAGCATCTCCCCCTTTACTTCTGACTTTTCTCATTAATTCTTAATAAATTGACTCTTAATCCTTTCACATGTTTTAAACTTTGTACATATTAAACACATTTCACACAATATTTGTCCTGTTTTCACCCACATCTCAGCCATGTCCTCAGAAAATATTATTTGTCTTATGTGCTGCAGCATCTCCTAACACTTTCTAAACAGCAGTATCTTTCCATCTAAATCTTCAAAGTAGCCTGTCTGTAGATGGCAAGGGAGTCTATCAGGAGGAAAATCTGAGACCTTTCTTGTAAAATTGTTCTGCCTGAGCAGTTCTAGTGGTTAAGCTTAAAGGAAATAATCCATCCCTCGTACTCTCCTTAATACTTGTCTACATTTTGTGGATGTACACAATTCCTCCCTCATTTGTTTCACCAGACCCTGCTTTAGTGATAATTTATGCAAAATTACTATTGACACAGAAGAACTAATAACTCCTACAGAAAAGATAGAAAAATATCATTGCCACTAGTGGGCTTGTAATTTGCAGTTAGCAACTCAGAGCTGGCTGAAAAAGGCTAACCCAGTGGATGCACTTGAATCCAGTGGAACATTCTCTCTTCATTTTTGTAGAATTTTTACCTCAGTTTTTATAGGAGTAACTGGAATATTTGAAAATTTTCAGTTTTACTCAAATAATTCTTGGCATTAGAATATTTCTCAAGGATTTTGTCCTTATTTCTCACCATTATACTTGGCGGTCCTGGAACACTGAGGAGAACAGAAAGTCAATTCCTCAACTACAATAATGAATGCATAATTCAGATTTCCACTCAATTTTGGCAAAAGAGAGGAAAGATCTATCATAGGTGGCTGTGACAAAGGTTGCTATATGCAATGCAATTCTCTTGATAGTCTGACAACTTCTTAAAAGAGTAGCGAAAACCTACTCTTTGTGTGTCCAAAAAAATCACACTAACCACTGCTTATGACATTGACTAGAAAATTGATTTATGTTTTAAAATTACCTCTTATAAAGGAACAGAACTCCTTTTGATGTCCATCAAAAAAGAAATCAAAAAGCAGCAACTTCAGATGGGTTTGCTTGAATAACAAATTTTCAAATGTATTTCAAACAAATAAAAAATAAATAAAAACACATACAAATAATAATTTAAACCAATACCATGCTGGGTGGCTTTTTCAGATGAAAAATATAAAAAAATCATTTCAGGATCAGCAAGTATTCTGGCCCCAGAAACTCATTTTGCCTCTCCACAGAGTTGCTTAATTTTATTATTATGCTTTCATTTTCAAACAAAAGGAAATGTATTATGAAATGAAAAAATATGAAAGTTTTGATTTACAGAATTTTCTTTGCTTTATCAGGGGAAAAGGCATGTAACAATTTCCAAAAAGAGTTAATGAATGATGTTAATTTCAAAGGACTTTATTCTGATCTAGAAGCAATCAACAGGACAAATTCAGTGAAAATCATGGTAACAAGAAACTAAAAACCTTATTGAAACCTTATTAAAAATTCCAGGAACCAAAATATACATAAAATGCCTATACTAGAATAGTTGCAGAACTTCACATTCCCCTTCTAATTTCACTTCTACAGCTATTTTAACAACAAGATTAAATATTCAACCCTTACAATAACCTAAACAGCCTTGATCCAGATTTTAGCTTAGTTAAAATGTCTATACAAAAATTAATATCCCCCACTCCCCACAATTATGATGGTTAAATTTAGAAAGGGGCAATAATTTAAAATCTCTGCATACAGAAAAATAAGGTTTCTAACAAATCAGATTACTTCTTGAGTATTACTTTTTCCACAGCTATCTCAATGGCAACATTTCAACAGATTTAAGTGGGAACAGGATTTGACTCTTACAGATGGAACATTGTGTGTCTGAACATTTGTCTTTTAGGTCCATCTTTCAGTGCACGTTCAGTGATAACAGTTAACTCCACTAGTCATTCCTTATTTTACTAAGCCCATGCTGATTTCTGAAAGAGAAGAGATATTGAATATGAAAATCTTCCCTACTGATATGACAAATAATGCATAGTTGGGAAAAAGGACTGGAATAAACTGCAGAATTTAATAAAAACATGAAGTTTCTCGGTATTATACAGAAAAAATGTGTATGCTATGTATAACTATACTGCACAACTAAGGCTGAAATATTCTTCAGTGAGGTAACAGAGGTGGCAGAGGCTAACAAAAAAAGATTTCAAACAGCAAACTGAGTAAAATCCATTAAAACCCTCTCAAAACTGATGAAAAACTGCAGGAAATATTTTTGTGATAATGGTGACCTTTAACTTCACTGCTTTCAAGAAATGTACTTATCTTATTAGTGACTTTGCTGGTGTAAAGCAAGATTCAAATTTACATTCACTTCTTTGGGAAAATTTGACATATACAGAACATCATAACTTTTACCCAGGCAAATACACTGTGTTCAAAAAGGGAAATTAGGAATTTTTGCACAGTTAAGAAACTGCTGGACATGTGTGAAGGTTAAGCCAATAGTTCACAGTGTTTATTCTTCCAAGGTTAGAATTACTCTAGAAGTAGTTTCTCAATTCGTTATCAAGTCATCAGACTGACACGTGTACAAACACCTGTATTTAATTTTCCATTCATGCTTATCCAATAATTAATGACAAGTAGAGTCCCATTCAATTAGAAATAGTCTTATCCATTCTCATTTATTCTTCCTAAACAACCTGTTCTGGTAGTACAGCATAATATCTTTGTAACCTAAATAGCAATATATCCTTTTAGGAAAATAAACTAACATTACTCTTAGAATTTATGTATCCAGCCATTATGTACCTTCACCTTTATTTTGGCTTTGTCTGAATTTTCAACACTATTTCAAATAACGCTTAAACTTAGATGAGATTTTTGACAGTGGTGTTCTGACTTACAGTGTTTAATATTTTACCCAATTCACAAAGATGCTGACTTTAATTGCTTCTGAAAAGTTTATCATTTTGTTGTTTCCTTAAATGGCAATCTATCCCCAAGTAATTGAAAAAATGATTACAATTACGATTTGAGGAATAATAGAAATTCAGAATATTGGGGAAACCATTGAGCATGTCCATGTCTGAGTCTTCATGTGCACGTCTGATACACTCAATCATAGAAGTTATTTTTATTATTTCTAATGATTGCAAAAAATGCCGGTAAGAGTAATCCATTCCATAAAATAACACAGAATATTCATATCCATGTTGTTCCTGAGAGCCATTTGTTAAAATGTGGCAAGCTGATATAGTACTACAGTTTCAAAACATTGGCTACTCACAGCATGTCATCTCCAAGTTGCCTTCCAGTAGAAGAGTTCTAGCCTAGTGGTAAATGCAGCTTAATTTTCCAGCTGAATGTTTTTGTGCAAAATTATTCTGTTATCAGAAGGCCTAAATGTTCCTGCAAGGTGAAGCATTGGGAAATTCTCTGGCTACAGCAGTTTAACTTGTCCCTCCTTTTCTGAAGAGCAACTTTCAGAGACTGGTTATAGATTTTTCGCTGCTAGGGAGTTCTACATGCTTATGAATTTTCAGGTGATTTCAATATAGTTGCCTTTCTAAACAGACCTTTTAGACCCATGAAAAAAGGCAGAATCTACTTTCTAATTCTTGTTGCACTTACGCACCTTCACAAGGCTTTAGGCAAGAGGAGTACAACCTCAGAGAAAGTTCCTATTTTCAGCAGGGTCCATAGAAATAATATCAGAAAAAAATCATTCTACCAAACTCAAAAAGGGAGGTTAGCTGTCTACAGTAATCATACTAGCTATCTCAAGATCTTTCTATAAGTATGCAGTTAGCTACAGTCTTCCAGAGGACATATCAGAGTCTTTGCAAAGAAACAAAGCAGCTGCCATAACTCTCTGTGGAGGCTGGAAGCCACATTTTCATGCTGCTAACATAAAGAGACACTGTGTGACTGTTCTGTGTGCTACACCAAGGGCTGCAGGGCCATGAGTGCCATTTCTCAGTCTTGCATGCACCCAGACGCCTGAACTGCTCCACTGATGAAGTACAACAGTAAAACCCTTGTCTACCTCTCCCTGATTGCCCAGGGAGGTGGTGGAATCTCCATCCCTGGACATGTTTAAAAAAAGATTGGATGTGGCACTCAGTACCATGGTTTAGTTGGTGAGGAGGTGTTAGGTCATAGATTGAACTTGATGAACTCAAAGGTCTTTTCCAATCTAGTTCATTCTGTGATTCTTTGACCTTTTCCACTGTTGCATCTTCTCTGCTGCCAGCTAGAAATTCTTTGCAAAGCTACTCACTCTTTTTGTTCCATGACATGATGGGGATGGTGGAGCTCAGCCACTTCCAGGCGTAAAAAGAAAATATTTTCCTCTTCCTGTGGACATATGGCCACAGTCAATGCAAAGTGGCTTCTTTATTTTGCAGCAAAATGACACTGGAGCAATGCTGAATAGATAGAACCCACGTTGTGAGTTAGGATCACCTTCAGTTGCCTTGTGCCTGTGATGGCTCTGAAAATTTTTTTCCTACCTCCTTTTATATATAAGATCAGTTATTTATAAAAAATTCTTAGTAATGAGAAGTAGTTCCTGGAAAGTCCCAGGCATACAATAGAAGGAAGCATACTTGTAGATTTTTTCAACAAAAGTTCTATATTTCTTAAAGCCCCAAATAATTTGCTGGGACTTGTTTAGCTTTCATATTACTGTATTGACCTTGTGATTAAGTTTGGAGAATATTTTCTCCTATTATCACTTGGGCAATATAATATTGTCAATAAGTCATTATATTATCATGGTATACTGAAAAGTAAAATAGTTTAAATCTTCAATAGAGAATTAGCAGAACTAGAGAATATTTCAAAAAACTCCTACCTATACCAAATGTTGCAGGTTGAAGTCCAGATATGGATACTGTGGAATTGTTTTTAGAGGATAAATGCACATTATTAGAATTATCAGTTTATTACATGGTCTCTACATGGTTGACAATTACTTTATTTTACCTACCATATGAGACGAAATGAAGAGCTATTTGTTCAGATGCAATGTTGTACTGAGAGAAGCTGTTTACCACATTTTATGTTTGAATAATTGTTTGTTGGATGCCATTTTCAAATTTCTGCTAGACTGATGAATGTTTTATTTATACTTTTTGTATTGATACAATTGTCTTTCTATTTCTATTGTCTTTCTTTTGAAATTTGTTTTCAAACTCAGAGACATAAATGTTGTTGTCTTTCTGCTGAAGTTTGTAAGTTCTGGTCATCCTCCAATATGTGATCTTTAAAAAATTTACCTGTATTTATGTAACTGCAATTCCCAAGAAATTTGAATTTATTTTGTTTAAGTTCTATTCTATGCAGTATTATACTTTCTACACTGCTTAGTTTTCTTCTAGCTCTTGTAAGAAAGACTAACAGATGATGTTCTCAGAGTGGCTAAAACTATCTGACTACACCACCATATGTTCACTTTTGTTTTAACGTTCTTTATCCAGATGGTGGTAGAATGCATTCTACATTTTAGTGCACTTTAGTTTTTTTACCACATCCTTATATGTATTTGTCCTGGTTTATGGCAAATTTGGGAGGAAACCTGAGTTACCCCAGGACAGTTTTCCAGAGAGCAAGCCAAACCTATTTGTTATCATGGATTCAGAGCTATTTTCTCCTCTTTTGTACTGGGTTGCTGCATTTCTTTGCAAATATTAATTTTATTATTTCTTTATTTTACTGTAATTTTATCTCTTCTTTAGGTACACAAGACAGAATCTAACTTTTACTGTATATTCTGTTATTTAAGATACTGTCAGAACATTAGAACTACTGAAATGCTGTCTGACATATAGGACACTTCCTCCATCTACATTGTCCTTCTCTGTCATTTCAGGGTTTTTTGGGTTATGTACAGTCTCTCATGAAAGTCTATCTCGTGTTTTTGGAAGGGAATGGGAATGGCATTTCTGTAGTAAGCCAGAATGTGATATTGGTCACCATACTGAGACTTTCCAGGTGATTTGAGGCACGAGGCCTCATTTTCACCTGACAGCTCTGGCAGTTGAATAACAGGCATTTTGGTCAGCTGGATGCTTTCAGCAATGGCTTTCTCATGATGCTTTCTGAAACTCACTTGATGTGATGATTTTATTCCAAAGAGCAAAGAATATTCCTTTTAAGTATATTCACACTCTCTACTGAGTCTTTAGTGGGCCTTTTATCAAATGGAGTAGATTGCCACTTTTCTGTCACTATAGCTCCCTGGATAAATCAAGTAGTACATTCTCAATTGTTGGTAATAAGTAGTAACTTCTTTTGCAGGTGCTATTCAGCAGCTTTGAATCAATGCAAAGCCTTAGGAAAAATAGCTAGTTCCCAAGAATATGATTTCATAAAAAGCTCTAAGTTGAAGCACTTTCTTCATCCTCTGAAATGAAACAAAGCTGTTAGGCTTTTCATTCATGGAAAAAATAAGGTAAAATCCTAGCTTCAGAATTGCCAACATGACCAAGATTAGGATACAAGTTTGATACTAATATGTTAGAATAACCACATTATAGACATAGTTTTTCAATTTTTCCTGTTAGTATTCTTCCATTTTAAGAAGGTAATTAAATAGCCACTTCGCCAGGAATTTTACAACAAAATAATTTCAAGACTAAATAGCATGCAATCTGCAGAATTAAATTCTGATACACTCTTGGAGATCCATCTATTGCCTGACAAATTTATTATCTTTTGCTTTATTTTGTTGTATTTCCTAATAAAGCATATATTAATCTAATGGGTGTATTTCCATTAAAAAAAGATGTGACTACTGTATGATTCTGTTTCTGCCATTGTTTACTCACCAAACATAACTATTGAAAATAGTTGTGGGTGAAAATACTGAACTTCTTTCCCATTTTTGTGAACACTTTTCTTTCATAACAGCAGCAGAGGTGAGCCAAATCCATTTTTGCTGTCCCACATGCTATGTTGTGCACTCTGCTTAGAATTTGCAGGTGCACTTTATGTGTCCATTTCAAAACATGTTTCCTTATGTTGCTGATAAAGGTCCATAGCACCTATTCCGTCACTTAATGATTTATCTCCTCACATAGTACTGGGTGCTTTCAAATGAAAATATTGTTGAATGGAATATAGAAATATTGTCTTGCAATGCTACATGCACATGTATTTCAACTCCCATAAAGTCTAAGGAACATCACCTTTTTTGGGTCAAAGTTGTTTTCCCTATGAACAGATCTTGACATGAGAAGCACAAAGTTAGACTCTGCCAGCCCATTTCTACACCTTTGTGCTGCCAGTACTGCATTACAGATGCATTCCTGATCTTGCTGTGATTCAACTGTTGATTTAACAACACAGTGGCAAATTTGGCTGCTGTCTTCATGCGTTATGTGCACATTGAGAGCCTTAAAATCTGTCAAAGCCGTGCTCCAGGAAATCTTCTCTGAATTACAAGGCTTTAGTCCTCAGTCACCTTCACATTACTGCGCTACTTAGGAGAGCCCACTACCCTAGAATACAAAATCTGTATGCAGCTTATCTTTCACTCTGTTTACAAGCTTGTTATTGCCTTTATGCTCTACATGTTCCCTGAATAATTTGAATCATGCAAGCAATTAATTGATCTTTCTCCTACTTCCCTCCCATGTTTCTGGGTGTGGTGATTCCATAATTCTGTCCTGAACTGCAAAGGTGAATGATGTTTGTTTCCTGTCTAGGATGAATGACATTGTTCTCCTAGAAGCATTTTTGCAGGGGTGGTTTTCAGTTGTTTTTCTCAGCTGTGTTTTCAGCAATCTTGAGTTGTGTATGCCAGAACCATATCTTAAATATATGGTTTTGTGCACTGACAGAGATGGATCTTTAGTTAGGAGGGACTGTATTCTAACCCATTACAACCAGTTTCATATTTTTAAGCAGTCCTGCAGAAGGTGACCTGAGGTTCCTGGTCAGTGGCAACTTGAAGATAAGTCAGCAGTGCCCTGGCAGCCAGGAGGATCAAACATTCCTGGGGAGCATCAGGCACAGCATCACAGCCGGGCAAGGGAGGGGATTGTCCTGCTCTGCTCTGAGCTGGGGCAGCCTCACCTCCAGTGCTGGGGGCAGAAATGGGTGACACAGAATAAGAAAGACATTAAACTATAAAGAGAATTAGAAGTAGAGCAGTTAAGATGGTGAAGGGACTTGAGGGGAAGCCGTGTGAGAAGTGGCTGAGTCTGTTCAGCCTGGAGGAGACTGAGGGGAGACCTCACTGCAGTCACAGCTTCTTGTGAGGGGAAGAGGAGGGGCAGGCATCTCTTCTTTCTGGTGACCTGTGATAGGACTTGAGAAAATGGTCTGAAACTGAGTCAGGGGAGTTTTAGATTAGGGAAAGACTTCACCCAGAGGGTGGTTGAACCCTGGAACAGGCTCCCCAGAGAAGTGGTCACAGCACCACTCCTGACAGAGTTCAAGAAGCATTTGCACAATGCTCTCAGGTTGATGGTGTGGTTCTTGGGGATGTGCTATCCAGGGCCAAGAGTCATACTTCATGACGATTGTTTGCCTACTCTGTCCTCCTATGATAAAGTGCCTTTTTCATCTAATCACCATTTTCCTTTTCTTTGTAAAATTGGCATTATCTATTGAAAACTCCTGAAAAGTTGCTAACATAGAATAAAACCCAAGATCCGTAGAAGTGTGCAGACAGAAATGTTATGTTACCAAAAAAAAGGCATGCCATTGTCTCAGTTGCAGCAAATTTTTTACCTTTTATATGAATAGAATTGGTGTTATTTCACCTTGAGTGAAACTGTGCGCAGTTCTGGGCTCCACAATTTAATAAGAACGGGGAAGCACTCAAGTGCATTTGGGGGAGAGAAACAAGGCTGAAGAAAGAGCTGAATGGGACATCCTGTGAGAAGCAGCCAAGGGGTGGCTTCATTCCTCTTCTGCACTGTGACATGGCGAGGCACTGGCACAGGGTGCCCAGAGGAGTTGTGGATGCCCCATCCCCAGAAGTGTTCAAGGCCAGGCTGAATGAGGCTTTGAGCAACCTGGTCAAGTGGAAGGTGTCCCTTCACATCACAGGGGAGTTGGAACTGAATGGCCTTTAAGATCTCTTCCAATCCAAACCATTCTATGATTCTATGATGCAATAATTCTGTTTCTTTGCAGAAGAAAATTAATGAAAATGTATTCCTAGGTAGCTGTAGCTTTTTTCACACCCATTTCACTCCTCCCTGTCCAAGACAGCAGGGCAGATGCACCTGTCTGTGGTTTCAGAGAACAGCATTACATGACTCCTCTCAGCAGAAGAATAAAATAATTCTTGATTTTCTGAGCAGTTCTTTTGAGGATATGACACTTATGAGTTCTTAAGATAGGCAGAGTAATTTCCATTTCTCAGCTCTGGAATCTGAATTTTTCTGAGTGACTCGACAAAAAGATATAGGAAAGAAAACTAAACTATTGCCAATGAGATAGAAAAGGAACCAGTCATTAGTAAGGCATAATTAAAGTCAGTAACATAAAGGACCCAATACTGCCAGGCTCCAATATCATCTTGAGTGTCAGATAGCAGTCCCTTCCTTTGAATACTTTATGCCATTTTTGTACTTTTTTAATAAGAACAATCTGATATAAATTATCATCTGACTTCTACAGGTTTGCACTAATATACAGTATGTTCTTCCCTGCCAGATGAACAGCAATTTCGTGAGGATAAAGTTTATTTCATGGGCTGGATGCTAGCAAGAGTTGTTGACTCAGGGACCTTTCATCTAAAAGGACAAATCTCTACTGGCACATTTAAGTCCAGCTGCCACCGTGTTTATCATCTCTCCTGTTACTCAGCCACATTCCCGGAGGCATAAGAAAACATGGGAAGGATAATTCTTTGGTTTGCTTTCACACTAAGTTAATTTTGAAGGTAGTAATCAGAAAACAGACAATATTCAGCCCCTTCAAAGTTATCAGAAAGATTTGTTGGGAAATAAAATGCAGCAACTGCGAGATATTTTTTTCCTTCTATTGAAAGTGGTTTTTGCAACCAGTATGTAACATATTTGTTATGTTTTTAATTAGGGCCAGGCTTGGGATCCTGGAGTCAGCCTTCAATGCAGGGATGCATCATGCTGCCTAGACCATCCTACTGGTAGCAAAGTGATGCTTTTACTGTTGAGCTGGTCTTTCCATTCCTCCTTCTGATTCAGTTTCCTGTGATACTCCTCTACAAGCAGAGTCACAGAGAGAGAACTACTCTGAAAGGCAACTCTGGGGGTTTCTGGACCAACCACAAGGACTGAGGAGGTCAGACTGAGTATTTTATCAGTGTGTTCTTACATGGCATTCCCATGAGAACAGGGAAACATGGCTCAAACAAATCCCCTGGGGCTCATTCTTTCTGCATTTTCCCCAGAGTCAGTGCTGTGCTGCAGCACAGGTGAGCACTTCTAGCCCAGGGTGCTGGGAAAACCTGCTCCAAGGTGATTGACTATTGCTCCTAGGACATTGGAGGCTAGATGGTATTTGACAACTTGAGGCAAGTTACACAAAAGAAAGAAATCAGTGACTGATACCCAAAAGACTAAAAAACTCCACGAAACCCCCACAAATAAACAAAAACAACCACAAAAATGAAACCAAACCAAACAAAAACCTAAAACAAACAAAAACCAAAACCAAAACACACAAGAAAAAAAAATCAGATTAAAAAAATGTATCTATTTTTTTATCTACACGCAGCTTTAACTGATCTTCTTCTGAGAAGTGCACTTCATCTGTGTTTTCCACATCTCTTGTGTTTACCAGCCTGTGAAGCAGAACCCCTAACTTTATATGTAAGTGGGAAACAAGAGTCTTGCCCTGACTTAACCTTATTAGTAAATTTCAGTTTTTCCAGAGCTATATATGATGTTTTATGCTGTCTCTGATATTAAGAATCCAGCAAGCAGACTTTCCCAGTCATGGTCTTAAGTGTGAACTGAAAGGAAACACCTTGGGAATTTCTTGTAAAGCAAAACTCACAGATACATGTGTTGTCCTTTAGACCAGTGTAAGGTTCTAAAGAAGGGTGCAGCCCAGAGATCATGACGTGTACTTCTTTCCTTTTATTTTCAGTGGTGACCTATTTTGTGGTATTATTTACAATGAATTAAAATAGTAAAAGTTTTGTGGACAAAATATTTCATTATTAAAGTTTATTTTCATGTTATATAATTTATACCTTGTCTATTTTTAGAGTACCTTTTAATTACAGCAAATTTCCATCAGTAGCTAACAAATCTTGTTAGACAAACAAGGATAAACACACCAGATGATTTTATCGTAAATAAGCTGTGTACTCATTTCTGAGACAGAAGATAAAATTGATACTACTTTTGTTTTATTTTTTCTTCTCTTTTTTTTCTTTGCCTTTGTCTTTTAGATATATTTCAGGTCTCTATTTATATCTGCTTCAGTTACAAGAGATCTCAAGAAGTAATAATGCAGTGCTTCTCTACATTGTATGGTGACAACTAAGCAGAGCTAAGCAAAGGAAACTTGCCATCTAAAGAATATGAGGCTTTTTAACAAAATTGCTGAATATTTTGGTACAGTTAACAGGCTTTATGTAACAAATAGTTATGAAAAAATTCCCTGAAAGCTGTGTCTTCCTTTTCAGGTTTCAAACCATGGAAAGACTCATGGTTGCATAGATGTAACTGCTCGTGTTCTAGTGCTGTTGAGTAGCTGTAAGAGAGAGTGGGCAGCAGTGAACAGCAGATGTTCAAACCTTAAGAACAAGACATCAGTGTTAATACACTGGCTACAGTACTTTAAGGAACTGGGTATATATGTGTCAGGATGGTGGGAAAAAAGTAATTTCCTTTTGTTCAGCAGCAGCACTGACAACTCTCCTTGCAATTCTCAGTTGTGTATAAGCAGCACTATGCCCTTCTTTACTCAAGTTCACTGATCTTCAGCTTGACTGAGTAAACATGGAGCTGACTCTTAGCCAAACCTGATGGCCTCAGATCAAAGTCATGAACAAACAGAGCTTTTTCTGGTTTCACTTAAATCTAAAACTTGAAATGATGAAATTTACATGAAATTAAATAGACCAAATATTTTAATTAACCCCTTTGGGAACTTCAACAAAACTTCACAGAGCTTTGCAAGTAAAGACACAGAATATAAATAAGGGATGTCCAAACTACCACGGGGAAAAAAAACCGTGAATTGCCCATTCCCATCAAGGATATTTATGTTAGATAGATAGCTCAAGTCTATTTATGTTGTGCAAGAAAACCTGCATGTATCTGCATATACAAACCTGACTTTAACAGTGGTATTTACAGATCCCACAAGTAACCTTTCACCATGCAAGTGATGTGATTAAGCTCAGTATGGCATCTATGTATGGTACAATTTGATGAATAAAGCCAGCTAACATTTATGAAATAATCTATTAACTGCAAGGATGTTTATTTCAAACTCCTAAATGAGACTTCTACTATTTTATAGGTATTATCAAGAACTGTCTGCATAATCCAAGAGCACAGAAACATGAAAACCATCTGTAAGCAGTAGATTAGGTGTTCTCTATATCTTCCATGTAAAGGTTAATATAGTATACAGTTTTCATGGGATATTTCATATTCTGGTGTAGAGAACAGGAAATACAAAGGTGCTGAAGGGTTCACATAGCTCTTTACTTATTTTCACTGGGTGAGACTGATGGTGGATGGTGTGCTGTTTATGTCTGGGAAGAAGTAGTGGGAGTTCATTAAGTAGCCTACTCAATGGGGAAGCACAGTGCTGCTTTTCAAACTGCCTGGCCAAGGTCCACTCACAGGTTCCCAACGAAGGGTGAATTGATGGAGAGGAATAGCACAGCAAAGAAATCTGCGCACTCCTAGATTTCAAGTTGATGGTCATCTAGACACCACTTTTCCCTGTCACAAATGTGAATTATCAATTTACTAAAAGTATTTTGATTCCTGCCTTGTCCTTTTTGTCTTTAACCTAGGGTGCTACCAGGTGAAACAAAATACCTGGAATTTTTGGTGTGTAATTTTCTTCCCTCCCTCTCCCCTTCCCCGAAAACCACACAGGTTTTTGAAAGTATATTTTTGATGTCATTGCATATTCCTGTATACTTCATACTGCAATTTCCAAAGGAATAGATCTTCAGCCATTTCATTTGTGTCTCTTGCCTTTCTGGGACTTTTGAATTGTTCTCTTAAGATCTATATTAAGAAGGAAAATGGTTTCACACTGCATTTCAAACAGTGCAACTCAGAAAATTACTGACAATAAGTTACAATAAAATAGCAGTGCCTTCCTTCTCTATGGACCAACTCAGGAAAAAAAAGGAAGGAAGAAAGGGGGAAAAACACCAGGTGATAGTTTAGCCTCACAATAAATATATAGGCTGAGGTATAAAAATTCTTTGGTGTTTGTGAGGGAAAGTATGCTTCAACTTTAACCTGACTCCATGACTGGAATAAGTTTTTGTCTATGTATAATTTTAAAATATGAATTGGTTTCACTGACTTTTCCTTGCATATCTTTGATTAAAATATGTATTTTACATGTTAACAGCCAAAAAACACAGCAAAAAAAGGGTGTATTGCTTCTAGCCCTGAAAAATTCAAACAATATTTGTTAAGTAGAAAAAGGACACCTAAGAGATTTTGTGGAGTAAAAATGAGCAATTTCTTCATATTTCTGGTTCATGTTTTATTAACACAGGAGAACCATAAGTGAAATAGGTTGCAGAGGGTTAGTTTGGATAGTCTCTGCCACGTGCTTGTTCTGTGTCACAAAGAGAAGAAGTGAGGTGATGAGGTGTTACTACAGCCTAAACATGGCACAAAGACATCTGTCAGCCCAGGCAGAAAAAATAAAGTAGCACGTCAACAAGACCTACTATTTTTTGTTTATATATGTAATTTTTAATACAGCTAGGTCATTACAATCCATTGTTTTGCTTCATGTCTAGTAAGGAGTCAAATTTTCTAACTCACAGTTTGATAATTTCAAGTAAATTTTCTTATAAACTTCCCGTCTAAAACTTTCAAATGAATCTCAGACTCAGCCTGGCAAGCAAAGATGAAAGATTAGCCATTCCTAACATTTTGTGTTTTATGGAGGATTATCTATTTCCAGCATTTTGGTGTTCTGTTAGTAATGGCACTGCCTCTTAAATACTTGCCTCTTGTGTGAAAATAATAATCAAAACTCTCCATACTATGATGTCCAGGGAAGAAAACCACTCTTGTTTTCTTCCAGTTACAATATTGCTGAAGGCTAAATTTGTGTTACAGAAAGTATGGAGATTGGCCTCAACACAACTGCCTTTGGGCTGGTGGTATGGTAAAAGTCTAAGGAGGTTAAGAAAGTTTATCTTAATCCTAGATGCTAATTTTAGGAACTTCAGTGCCATCCAGACACTGAAATTCAGAGACAGACATTGACTTCCAGTGTGTAAAGACCCACTCCTATTCATAATTAATACATTGATATTGCTATTGCCTTCAATGGAAACATGAACTGGGTTTCAAAGAAAATTTTGCATTCGTTTGCCTTAAAACACTCTGTGGAAAAATCACTTGCTGCCCTAAATTGAAAGTCCAAAAAAAGAAGGAACAATACTAAAGAAATGCTTTGAATTATGTATGAAAGAAAACAGAATTAATTAAAAGAATGAAAGACTACAAAAATAGAAACAAAAATTTAGTGAGAAAAGGAAAATTTAAGAATTAGAGATTGATGCAATACAAATCAGTGGAAATATGATCACTCTTCATTTCATCTGGTCCAACATCTATTTGAGAGGGAGAAAACAAAACACTGGATACCTGCATAACATTAAAGTAAAAGATATAATTAAACTGTATGAAACAAATCCATCAGAATCTGATATTGCAACATTTACAGAAAGTATATTTATAGAAAGAATATTTATAGAAACCATGTGAGACTTATAATGTTATTAGATGTCTGTTTTACCTTTGTTGAGCTAATCCTTTAATGAAAATTATGTTCAATACATTAAGTAACAGGTGTTTACATGTAGGATTTTTTTAATGATTACATTATTTCAATTTAAGTGTCCATAGTTTTCTTTACAATACTAGAGGTAAAAGAGGTAAAGAGGCACAACACTAGAGGTAACTCTTTTTTTCTTCTGTCTGAGTCAGGCCAGTTATGTGCTGGCCTTAAAACCTGCAAAACAAAATAAAATATAATCCCTGCCTCTCCCAGTTCACTATTGCTTTCCTCCAAGCATTGCTAAAACATTTCATTTGGGAATTAATCCTAGAAACTATGTGAGCTTTCTACCAACCAAGAAATTTAAGTCCATTGAATTTGGAAAAAGCTGCCATGTAAAATTTTGATCTTGCTCAGCAGTGCATTTAATTTTCTTTTCCTTTCATTTATTTTGAATTAATGAATTGCCCAGATTATACCACGAGAAGAAAAAAAAAAATAGAATGAGACAAGTTGTTTAATAAGATCTTAACCATGTTCAATTAAAACCACACAAAAAATAAGAAGGAACGTCACATGGATTGGTACTTCAGTTAATAATAATGTTATAAATAATGCTTAAAGTGTAGTAGCTGAGAACCATTCATACTTTTTGACATGAACCTTGAGTATAAACTAGTCTGTCAGTTAATCCATACAATCTTTTTCTTTTAATCTGAACTGACTCCTCCCACTACATCCCACTAACTTTCCCATCTGAGTTTATCCCACCAAAAGGAAAAATCAAGGTTTTAAGGAAGCTACAGCAAAACTTGCTTTTGCTCTCAGATGGTAAATAATTAGTATCAGGATACTAATACTATTAGATTGTGTTCAATTATTTATATTAGATTTGTATCTCATTCTATTCCACTCTATAGAGCAAAAACCTATTAGTGTCACGAGGTTATTTTCTTTAAATGTAACAAAACTAGGGAATGATTTGGTTCATATTTAGTGACAGCTGAAGAGCACAATAAAATACGAGATATTAAACAAAGGTATAAACCTTCTGCAAGTCTAACAGCCATTATTGTTTTTCATTGTATTTAGTATTTTATGCATTTTTTTCTAACAGTAAATTCAGTAATATACAGTAGCCAGACTGGTGAGTCTGTTTTAATGAAGGAACATCCTCTTCCATTCTGATTAATTAGAGTAAATTAGTGCTTTCCATTTATGTCTCTATCATAACATTTCACGGTCAGACTGTGAGATTAAGGAGGAGCTGTTTGCTGCAGAGCGTGGAAAGAGAATGGACAAGAAAATGGAAAACAAATAAATGAAACAGCTCAATTTTCCTTCCGGCCTTTCAGGTGGTACAGAATTACTTCCCCTGCACAGCAGGTACAGTGCTGGGTTTTGCATTTGGGATGACAAGAGTGTTGATAACACACAGTTGGTTCAGTTGCTGAGCAGTGCTTAAACTAAGTCAAGGACTTTTCAGATTCTTGTGCTGGAAACGGGGTCAGCAGTTCACAAGGAGCTGGGAGGGAGCACACCAGGACAGCTGACCCCAGCTGGCCACATGGCATCATGCTCGGCACATAAATTTCAGGGAAAGCTGGCCCAGGGCTTTCCAGCACCACTGGAAGTGCCTGGGCACCTGCTGGTTGGTGGTGAGCAGATGTTTTTTACTTGCGTCCCTCGTTTTTCTTGGGCTTTATTTTTCTCTCTTTTTGTTACTTTCCCTTTCACTACATTTTTAATTATTATTTTGTAATTATTATTTCATTTATTAAGCTGTTTAATTTTCAATCCAGGAATTTTCTCACTTTTACTCTTTCAATTCTCTCCCCCATCCGACTGGAGAGAAGTGAGAAATTGGCTCTGAGGTGGTTAATTGCTGTCTGGAGTGAAATTATGACACACCCTTCAAAGCTTCTTCTGAATGTCTGCTGCAACTGAAAATGTGCTTCTTTTGTTTATTTTTATGATCCTTTAGGGAAGTGATATAAATCCTAATTTTCTATTATGCATAAAGAAATGTAGTACATGCATAAAAAGGAATGGTGAAACAAGAAAATATACCAAACACTTGAAAACCTTTTGCATGAGAAATGTCACATTTTCAGCAAAGAATTTCTACAGTTGCTTCTGAATATGCTTGGGGGAGACATTTTTTAATAAAACAAAATTAAAAAAACCAAACCAAACCAAATCAAACCAAATCAAAACAAAACAGCAAAAACCCAACCAACCAAACAAAAAAAGAAGCAATCAAAACCAAACCAAACCAAAACAAAACAAAAAAAAACCAAAAAACAAACCAAAACCAACTTGTTTTTCCAAGTAGCTTGATCTGGCATGTGACAGTCTTAAGAAATTTTCTAACAAGGATTGAAATGGGATGTCAATACAGTTTCTTGTTTCCTATTGCATTGCTTTTTACTTGGAAGTGCAAGGTCTAACACTGAGTTGTTTGTATTTTGTAACAATGATAGTCTTTATCTGCTATTTTCCACCTATGAGTTTTCTCACATTTTTTTATTTAAGCTCACTAGAGCATCAAACGGATTGATGACCCCAGCTCACATTGTCAGCAAGTTTAGCTTAAAGCATTGCACAGCCTTCCAAAATTTGACCAGCTAAGAACCCTTTCTCAGGCTGTATTTAAATAGTGTGTTTTATTCACACCATTGCTACTAATGATGGATTATCTTATTCATATATCTACTTTCCCTTAGGACGCTATAGAAAGATAGGAAAATTGACTTTATTTAATATGAAAATTTATTTTTAGTGCGCAAAATCCTATTAAAGTTATTTATATGGTAGAAGTACTAACAAAGGAAGAGCCAGAGAACCAATTTTGCGTCATTTATATCTAAATACCAATGAGTTTTTCTGCCTTGTGGGAAGCTGGTAGTTAATTAAATAAAAATATTCCATAAAAAGTTCTTTAGGCTGAAGTGTATAATTGATTCTATTTTCCCTGTCTTCACCTCAAGAGACTTACTTACAAATATGAGAATTAAATATTTGAACTCATTTTAGCTAAATCTTACCTTTCTGGTTTTTTATAGCTTTTATGCTGCTTTTCCAATAAAAGTATGCCCTAGCATCTATTTGCAACCATTAGAAAACTGAGTGGATCATTTGTGTTTAGTTATCACATACATTGCTAACAATTACTCATAATTTCTAACAGTAAGAATCATGTAGGGGATTCAAAAGAAAAAAAAAAACAAAACTAACCACCAACAAAAAACCAACAAAAAAAAAAAAAGATTTGAGTTTGTGGTTGGTTCTTTGTATTTATGAACTACTTATTAAGAAAGGTTTGTGTGTTTTACATGGTCTATGTCTGAGTGTCACGAATCTGTACAACCAAAGCCAGCAAGACATTCCATAGGTGCTTTTACAAGAAAATACCCATTCATTTGAAATGCAGGTAGTGTCTGTTTTCTCAGATGTCTTGACATCTTTTTGAGGGGAAGGGGGCTTCATAAGAAATGAATAATGTATTTTTTAAATTATTATTTTATTGGTACTTTAAAAAAAGAGAATTGACCTGAATTACTGGGCAACTGTTTCTGTCAGAATAAAAATGTCTCATAAAACATTAGTAAGATCTCAGTTCAAAAACACAAATAAAACAAATTTGTCATTTTTTCTTTCTTAAAGCTAGCTTCATCCTGTCTTCATTTGAAAGAAATTATGAAAGAGAATACAGAGGATAAAAAAAATATACCCTGATTCATCTCTAGCAATTTACATTAAGAGCAGCACTGAGTATAGAGGTAGAATATAATTTTTTTTCTAGAAATTTGCTCATAATAAAGAGAAGCAGAAAAATCTGCAATGCTTGCAAGGCAGAAATATTTTTACCATTATTAATGATTCCAGCTGTACACAAAAGCAGATGTAAGTCTTCCTTTAATTAGAGGTCTTGCACCAACTCATTACTAAAGCAGTCACTTGCAACCCTAAAATCTCTGTGTTTGCAGGATGATAGAGTAGCTATCAACACTTAACATTCTGTCCCTACAGGAATGCATTTTCCAGGGAAATACCCACTGGCCTAAAACAAGCATTGTGGTATGTGGCAATGGCAACTTAGGTCAGCTGTGTCTGCACCTGTGAAGACATTGTACACTCTGCACTATGCAGAGGAGGTAATGGCTGTTTTCGCCTGTAACTTTGGAACTTGACAAGAAAATCAAGATCCATGGAGCAACTTCATAGGGAAGAACACTATAAATGAGATATTGTCTTAAATCAAGAGTTTGCTGGATATGTACTTTGTAACTGCAATATTCTTGTCTGAAAATTCTGACCTCTGTCAAGGATTTTCCTTAGTGTTTTTTCACATTCATTTTCACAAAATAATTGAAAACAATCTAGTCTCTAAGAGTTTTCAGAATTAGTTAAGACAAGCCATATAATTTTCTATTCCCTTATTATGTCAATTACATTTAAATTTCTGAATAACGAATGTGAAAAAAACTCCTCTCATAAAAGAAGCAAACCTAAAATGAATTCTGACATAATAAAAAGTAATTAATGAGAGGATAAAAAGAAGAATTCTGGGAATAACTGACCAGTCATCCTCATCTCTGTGCCGTGTAAGGCACAGTTTCTCCTGGAAGAAACTATGATCTCCTTACATTGAAACATATGGAATACCCAGAGGAGACACAACAAATGTGACTTCAGAGACCAAATCATGCCTTACTAAATCACACGCAGATTTTCTGTGATGGAATGAATGAACAGGGGGCAAGGAAAAGAACTACAGGTGTCATTTACCTATAAGGCCTTGGATATGGTCCAAAACATTCCTGCCACTGTATGGGACAGACGTGGGTGGATGGATGGATGGATGGATGGATGGATGGATGGATGGATGGATGGATGGATGGATGGATGGATGGATGGATGGATGGATGGATGGATGGATGGATGGATGGATGGATGGATGGATGGATGGATGGATAAATGGATGGATGGATGGATGGATGGATGGATGGATGGATGGATGGATGGATGGATGGATGGATGGATGGATGGATGGATGGATGGATGGATGGATGGATGGATGGATGGATGGATGGATGGATGGATGGATGGATGGATGGATGGATGGATGGATAGATTTTTAATTATATGAGGAATTGTATGGATGACTTACCCGAAAACTTTTATAGTCAGTGTCTCAGTGTCCAGGTGGAAACCAGAGATGAGTGATGACCCTCAAGGGTCTATAGTGGCAACTGTGCCATAAACATCTTCCTCAATGACATACTGGGACTAAGCACAATCTCAGGAAGTTTGCAGAGTACACAAACTGCATTTGATGGAGTAAAGGGATGCCATTCAGAGGGACCCTGACATGTTTGACAGGGGGCTCTGTGCATATCACTTGAAGTTCAAAAGGGATGTGCAAAGTCCTGCACCTGGGTCAGGATAACCTCCAGTATCATATGGGCTGGGGGATGAAGGGACCCTGCCAAGAACGACTTGGGGGTGGTGATGGTTGAAAATGTGGACATGACCCAGCCATGGGCACTACCAGCCCAGAAATCAAACGT
Organism: Luscinia megarhynchos; assembly: GCA_034336665.1. Classification (NCBI taxonomy): domain Eukaryota; kingdom Metazoa; phylum Chordata; class Aves; order Passeriformes; family Muscicapidae; genus Luscinia; species Luscinia megarhynchos. The sequence continues at coordinate 48,010,247 of CM067592.1, read as the reverse complement.
GTCCTGGGCTGCATCCAAAGCAGCGTGGGCAGCAGGGGAGGGAGGGGATTCTGCCCCTCTGCTCTGCTCTGCTCTGTGAGACCCCAGCTGGAACCCTGCACCCAGCTCTGGGGTCCCAGTGCAGGAAGGACACAGAACTGCTAGTGCAGGTCCAGAAGATGACCATGCAAATGATGTTCCATGATTGATGAATGACAAGAGGGCTGAAACATCTTCCCTATGGATGAAGATTGAGAAAACTAATTTTTTTGGCCTATAGAAGCGAGCACTCCAGGAGGCCTCACTGCACCCTTCCAATATTTAAAAAGGAGTCTGTATGAAGGACACAGACTTTTTTCTAAGTTTCTTATGGACCGCGAAAGCAGAAAGAGTTTTAAATTGAAAAAAATTTGAGACTATTTGAGTAGGTTTAGTATAATGAATATATATAAGTACAATGTATTTTTTATATGAGACTGTTAAACACTGACACAGGTTATCCGGAGAAGTTGTGGATACCCCATCCATGGAAGTGTTCAAAGTCAGGCTGGATGGGAATTTGATCTAATGAAGGATGTCCCTGATCATGGCAGATGATCTGGACTATATGATCTTGGAAATTGGATCCCTTACAACACAAAACAATTTTTGTTTCAGCTTTCTGCTCAAAAGACAATTATCTTCTTCAGGTATATAAACAGAGAGCTGGATTAGAGGTTGTGAGTACTATTTTTAGCAGTTTAATGTGTAATCTCAGAAAACTTGTTTCACATAATCTCATTAAAAAAACCTAAAAATTTAAAAATCCTTTCTGTCTTAAACATTATGGTCTAGTAAACATCCTATTATTAGAGAAGACAAAGGAAAAATAAGTCCTGAATGTAAAAGATCATTCTACCAACCTCTTCATAGCAACCAGAACTATTTAATGGTCAAATATCACTGAATACCAATAATCACATTACAAACCTGAATATACGAGTAAAATCAGACCCCCAAAATTTTCAGACTGAAATTGTATCTGAAAGGTATGTCTCTGTGCCCTAAGCTACACTTCATTTATTAGCAAGACAGTCTAAAATGATGCTTTGCAAAGTGACAGGAAATGGCTGAAATCTCCCTCCTCTGACTCCCTTAGGGAAACAGCCACCTTGGCTGCCATACAAAATTACTGGAATTGCACTGCAGCGCTGAAAGAAATCACTTGTGCTTGCATGCACAGACATGAGATCCTCAGGCCAAAACACCCTTCTGCACCTCTGCCCTGGCTCTCACAAGGTGCTCCTCCTTATTGAGCTGCTCAGTTTTTGAGCAGAGCTACTGTGCACCCTATAAGACTGCTGAAACAGCTAAACATTTCAATATTACCAAACCACTTATTAATTTAGACCTCTTTGCCCCAGAGATTGTACGCTGGTTGTTGGCAAAGATCCTGCTCCATTTCCCTTTCCTGATAGGTTCTTCAACCTAGATACAAATTGTACTTAATAAATTCCAGGCATAACCAGTTCCAGAAATTTTCCCTTCTGTGATAATATTCCCTTTGGAGATCCCATATTTCTTCCAGGACATTTCCTTGGTTTTCCCTATTTTTCTGAGAGGAAGTGCTTATTTATTCCTATTGACACTGTCTTCACAAATCAAAGTATCCCACATTGCTGCAACTGTCTTTTTGTCAAGAGATGCAGTCTTCATATGAAAGCCCAGTATATCTGATCAATTTATAGCAACTACTTCCTTTTTAAGATTAGTAGCCAGAGTTTAATGCATAATTAAATTTGGAGTATTATATTTTTTCCTATTGTTTGTTACATATATTAATAACAATAAAGAAAATATGAGAAATGGAACATAATAATTCTCCCTTTGTAAGACTGTGATAGGAGCTATGACGTTTTTTATCTAGGCTGACTAATATGTGTTAATTACTTGAAACAAACAAACAAACAAACAAAAAACCCAGGAGAAAGCTCATTTCATCTGACTGTGATAAAAATTTGTTCAAACAAAGGAACAGTACTTGGGGATTTTGGTCATATTTCTAATTTATAATTTAAAAAAAAACAGTGATACAGATATTTTTTGAACTCATTTTAGGTTTTTCCAAATGGTTCCGTCAGGTACAAATGAAATGTTGTAAAAGAAATTGTAATATGAATCCTCTTTCCAGCTATAATTTTTTTCCTGTGTTTACAGGCTCCTGCAGTTTTATTTTCAAAACTAAGTGTGCTCAAAACAAAATGTTTTTCTAGTGATTATTTTTTTAAACTATCATCTTGGCTTAAACAAGTACTTGTTGAACAATTCTTTCTGTCTTTCTTTCTGAAAGCTTTAAAAGCTTTCATTTGGAGACTTTTATCGTTAACTTTCATTTTTGTGCTGCCATTTGTGGAAGGTTTTATGGTGGGTCAGATATTAGATCATTAATTTAACTAATACTAGTCACAAAATAATGAAATCCTGTTGTAATAAAAGAAAACTTTTCTCCAAAATTGGTGTTTCAAACTTCTTCATGAGTCTCTGCCTTTACTCATGCTATGTCTGTCCACACAGCACTTAAGACAGTAAGTAGAGCACCAACAAACAAACAAACAAACAAAACCCCAAAAACTAAAAACCAAAAAAACCCAAACAACAAAAACCAACCAAAAAACAATGGTTAAGATCTATCTGAAAAAGGGTGTCACGTAATCTATTATTTCAATGACAGGTTTGGCAATTGTCTTATGGCATTCCTGAATGCTTAAACAAAACAATACACTAATGAAAGTTGAAGACCAAAGAAGGAACACCTTCTATTATTACCTGGGAGAAGAAGAGGAACAAAATCACTGCAAAGTGAACAGTTAGTCCTTTGTACCACTTATAGAACTGTGCAGAACTGCCTTATGAATTTCAGCAGAGGTTCTCCAGTTAGGCAGAAATATCAGTGATACCTAACTAAAGGCTTACCTCAAAATGCTTTCAGATTCTCTTGAATTTTTGAAAGATCTCATTTGAATGCTTTTGTTTGACATCTAGATAAATAAATGCCGTAAGATTCTATTGTAACAAATGCTCTTTCAAAAGTGTTTGTCAGGGACAGAATAGCTGGAAAATATACAAAATAAGGGGTAGGGTATTTCCCCCTTAGTACTGTCGATTTGAGACATAATAAGTTTTTTCCACGTTTCATATAAGCAACAATAGTAGTTTATACAGGAGTATAAGGACTAAGGACAGTATATTCTGTACTAGGACAGTATATTCTCAGTGGTGTTTTGGTATCACCAAATAGGACACAGTTAGAAGACTCATAGAAGTGCAATACTTGTCTAGTCCTCTGTGTCCTTTAAGGGCTACAAAAATGAAAAGCCTTTTCAGAGTCTTGATTTCAACTGAAAATAAAGCTTATATTAATGGGATGCTATAATGTAATCAAACATATTTTACCAAAAAAAACTACCCAGGTAATTTTGTGTTGTCCTTTTTTTTTAGCATTATTTTTATATGCATTTCAGATCTGAGAATAGTCTCAAAAGGAAAGATAAATGATTTTAAAACAATAAATATATTCAAAAGTAAAATATGCTTACTTTGAAAGACCTCAGTAAAAAAGTATCTGTGACTTTTTTTATCTAATTATCTAACTACTTTCCAACAGGCATTAATTCAAAATTGATTGCTCTGCCAAATACATATTTCAGAAAACACAAAATTTTCCTTCTTATTCCAGTAGTTTTGGTTTTTTTTATTGAGTATACCGGGTATATCACAGTGCTAATTTGAGAGTGGAGATAAAAATCCCAGCATTTTAATCAGAATGATATCACTAGAAGATTATGTAAGATAAGTATGGTACTTTAATTGAAGGAGGACAATAGGCATTGTAGTAAAGAGAGAACTTGTAACAATGTCAGCTTAACTATTTATGTGGGTTTTCCTCTGAAGTACTTAGCTTTTTCCTTTATGCAGCAGCCTCCAGAAAAAGACAGCATTTTGGAAACAAAGCCCTCATCTAATTGAAAAGGAAAAATTCTTCCTCTGAGCAGTGAAATTGCACTTACGATTTTCCGTTTCAGTTTTTAGGCAAGACTCACGCCAGGCTCTGTGGGCAGCTGTTTTTTGGAGCCGGTGCTCACGTTTGGCTGTCTCTGGTACAAACCCAATCTTCCATGTGTATCTCCGAGGTGGGCTGGACAGGAGCACAAGTGCAAAGGCAGTGCAGTCCCTCCAGCCAGGCCCCAACAGGGCAGACAAAGCTCCATGGCAGAGTCCTTCAGACAACTTCAATTTTATTCACAGCTGCTTTGAAATTAAGCTGATACATTAATTGCTGAACACAGAAAAAACAATGCCTTAGAGCTTGCAGTACCCATTGCTGGTCTCAGCGACTCTCAAAGAAATCTTGGTTATGTCCAAGGGTTCACACAATCCTGGAGTGACAGTGTTTAAATTCTTGTTATTTATGTAACTGAGAGGAAAGAAACGAGAGATGGAATGTGACAGCCTTCACAGCATCTCACTATCTGAGATGTATCACAGACATAGAGACTACTATCTGAAATTGTCTGCACTGAGGGAAAAATGAACTTAAGGCAAAAACTGGAACTCAAGTAGGAGAACAACATCCCAGAACCTGGTCAGTTAATAAAAGAAGAAAAAACGTTTTCTGACTACCACAAACCCTGTCTTATTTAGTGAACTAGAATCTCCAATCCACTGCTACCACAAATTTTCTACCCTTCAATTACTCTTTTACCTAAACTGAATGAGCTGCATATTTAGTGACACAGAAAATGTGTCTTTATCCACAGCATGCAGTTCTGCTAACAATTATCCATCTACCTGCTGCTACACACAAAATATACATTTTGCTAACAGCAGCAACAATAACTATTTTATTTTGTTTCTGCACACTGCATATCATCTTTTTAAAATGAATTCTCATAAACATGCTCATCAGAGCTGAGTAGCTCTATAATATGGATAAATGAAGCTAGAATATTATCACACCTTATAATTTACAGCTTAAAAAGTATAAGCTTGTCACACTCAAAGTATGGAGTAGCCTTCATAGCTGTACAGTTTAAATAATGTGACATAATTTTGCACAGTTAAAATGAAAATCCTAATGCAAATGGATCAGATGCATTAATCAGAATGGTTTCCACTCAAAGTTCAAAAGTTAGTTTTTCTTCCGATAGATTTAATTTTCTCTTCAGGTTTATCAACCTGTCATCTTGGTTAATTTTGCAAAAAAAACGACTCTCACTGGAACTGCACTGGCATTTCTTTTATACTACAACTTAATTCCACATTTCATGTATCTCCTGTCTTCTGTCTATTACCTCAATTTAAAAGTTCTGATCATTTTCACCATCACTGACATAATTTTAGGATGCTATGCAGCTGTTTTAGCCCCTGTATATAGATGTGTTGAAAGTTTTTTTCCCCAGGGTTATCCAAGCAAAATCTCACTTCCTTCTGGGACTCTAATTATTTTATTTTTTTTCTTTTTTTCCACTGTTCTGCATCATGTTACTATTGCATTGCACAAATGCAGTATTTTTCACAAGGGCACATAGAGATAGGACAAAAGGTAATGTCTTTAATCTGAAAAAAGGAAAGTTTAGATTTCATCTTAGGAAGAAATTCTTTACTGTGAGGGTGGTAAAACAGTGGAAAATGTTGCCCTGAGAAGTGCTGGATGCTTCATGCCTGTTATTGTGCAAAGTGGGGTTGGATGTGGCTTTGAGCAATCTGATCTAGTAAGTGGCATCCCTGCTCTTGGGATTGGAACTCGAGGGTCTTTAGAGTCCCTTCCAACCAAAACCATTCCATGATTCTATGCTGATTCTCTGATTATTGTGTGTATTATGGTCTAGCTGCTATTTCAAACATCACAGATACCTTGAAAATTTTTTTTGAAGTTATGAATGCCACAGCTCTGTTTTTATCAAAAGGAGCCCTGCTTTACAAGGTATCAATTGTTCAAGTATGAAGAGATACTTTCCTTTAAAGGGTGGTTCATGAAAAAGTGGGAAAGTGGGACACTCTAAATAACACAAAGTATCTAGACAGATAAATCTGGATGTGATTAAGATGTTTTGAGATGCAATGAGGAAACTCCATAATTTTAAAAAATCCTTCTTAAAACTAAGAGTGGTTTCCAAACTAAAGGGGGCAAAAGAAGCAAAAGAAAAATTAGGCAGTGCATAAGATAAGCACAGTTTTAGAAGTACCTAACTATACCAGTAACTTCAGTGTCTCTACCTACTTCCTACCCAGAAAGTCTTGTGGTGACAGGATTGAGTCATCTGACTTGTCTTAAATTATGATTCTGAAAGAAAACATTCTGTGCAAAAGCCATAATTAATAAAAACATAGCACCGAATATTTGGAAAGTATGTTGTGAGCTCTAAGGAAACACACAGGCATAATATGTTTGCTTAATTTTAGGATGCGTGTCCTCAATTTCCTTCTCTCTATACCATTTGTAGATCTACTAGGATTTTTTGCATGAAAATAAATGGATCTGTTGTATTTAGTTTAAGTTTGATTTTTGATTTTGGTGGGGTTTTATTTGTTTTGGGAGGTTGTTTGCTTGTTTGTTTGTGGTTTTTTTGTTTTGGTTTGGTTTTATTTTGTTGTTTTGTGGGGGATTTTTGGCTTGGGTTGTTTTTGATATACTTTTTATAATATTTAGGTAGATGTTAGTTTTCTATGGATACTGTAAATACTGATTTTTAAAGTAGGGACAATACAGCTGTAACTTTTTTTCCCTCTCTCTTCATAACATTTGTTAAATAATTTCTGATTTGATAGCACAGTGTAGGCAATCCTAATATTTCATGACTGAAATTAATAGATGTAGTTTTGGTTCCTGGATACCATGTGAAGGATGTTACTGCAAGCAAAAAGCTTCTTCTGAATTTTGATGTCTGGTATTGGTTTTTCAGGCAGATAAAGAATATGTCATACTAACAGGAAAATAATAAACATCTTCACTCTAAAAATGTTCAAAAGAATAAAAGTGGCAACTTTCATAATATTTTTCATCAAAAATATTTCAAAATATTTCTTCCACAAGCTTCAATATAGAGTTAGCAGAATTTCCAAACAGATTTAAGGGTTATCATAATTTCTTTTAAACCAATATAACTTCAGAGATAACATGATTTAGATTAGTTTAGAATATGACCTTTAATTTTCATGGCAAATTTGACTTCCATGAAAATGCCAATTTTTGTATACATGTGAATACTGCAGAAATAACCTTGTCCCATAATGGTAAGTCTCTGATTCTGGAGGCAGCACTGTTGTTGTAATCACAGAATCATAAAAAGACTTTAGTTGGAAGGGTCCTTAAAGATCATCCCATTCCAAAATCCCTGTGTCCAAAGGAAAACCAAAATAACACAGTTCTTGGTTTACTCCCTTTTCTCTTTTCTCCCCTTTTTCCAGATGAACCTTTATGTCCAGCATCCCGGCCAACAAGACAGCAAGGAAATTAAATGGTGACTGCTTTCTGCTTAATGTAAATGATTTTTTTTAGAGTGGATACATTTAAATAAATTATATGGGATCTCTCCTTCCCTTGGAATCATTAATCTGTTCTGATTTTGTACAATTGTTTCCAAATTATTTTTTCCTATTAAAGTTTTGTAGGGAAATTATTACAGACAGATTTCAAATGTATACTCATGTTTGCACGGGCACAAAGAGCTTTATGTGTGAAAAAAATGAATTTTGCACTGATTTGTTCTGCATACTTGCTAGACTGAATTCAAATCATGGCTTTAAAGCAGTGTCAGTATGCTTCAGAGACAGAACACCCAATTCAGCATAGGAACTCTACCTAAACAAAAGAACAAATGCAAGAGCAATCTTGACAAAATCTTGATGACCCTCTCTGAAATCTGAAGATAGTTTTTCTTTTCCTTCTATTTATATATAAAGAAAGGAAGATGATGCTCCTCTAGCTCCAAATTTTCATTAGAATACTTATTTTTTTATTATTCTATTTACACTCCTCATCCTTCATGTTTTTATGCATAAGAATGTGATGACAGTAGAATTTTCTGTTCTAATGTTTATAATGACAACACTTCCAAAAACTAGTGCAGGAAATACCATTTTCTCTGTTTTTAATACCCTTAGCTCCTTTTGCATGTTCCAGAGAGACCAAGAACTGTGCTGTGTGGCCTCTCTCCTTAAGTGCTTTCTCAAGACATGTCGCATTGCATTACTTTTAAGTTTTGTTGCCCTACAGCTGTTCTATTCACACTCCTGGGTCACCTGCTCTTCCTTGCACACTCAAGGGCTTTTTAATAGATTCAGGGCAAGGCTTTCCCAGGGAGCTGGCAGAGCTCCTCACTGTCTCTCACTTGACTGTAGCTTTCCAGCATCCTGTTGTTCCTGCACTTTCAGGCCTGACATCTCACGTTATTATACATTCCCTGGCAAAAAGTCCACTGCACATGAATAAAATGAGGCAGAAGGCAGTAGCCTGCATGATTAGACTTGAAGGTGTAGTGAGTCTGATTTTATAGTCTAAGGATGATTTAATTCATAATGGTGCAGTAAACAAGGATGAAATAAAGCTCTGAAATTTGCTTCTCAATATTGAGACTTAATGTTCATGTCAAAAGCTTCTATGCAATCCCTAGTGGTACTGAAAACATTATACCAGAAACCACAGCTACATTAAAAATAGAGATTATGTAAAAGAATATAAAGTGTCAAACTGCAGTCAGCTATATAGTTATTAAAAATCTGTATATCAGCAGGCTGCTGTTACATAACAGATTTTTTTTTAAATCACAGAATCATAGAATGGCCTAGGTTGGAAGGGATGTTAAAGATTATCAAGGTTGTGGTTTGGTTTGGTTTGGCTTTTGCCAGTCAGGAACAGTCAAGATCACTTTTGGGCATGCAAATTCTTCTTCCAGCATCAAATAAACCAACCCAGTTCCATTTTGGAGAGTTGCATGTATCATCTTGCTAAAGTTTTTACCTTTTACTTCAGCTCTGGTGTCACCCTTTTGTTTATAGTAATAGTATACAAAGTTACTGGGTTTTTTTTTCTTTCTCATATACTCTCTGATTAACGAAATGCAGCACAATATTCTACTATGATGAGTTCTCATTTCAAAATTCCATGCCAAAGATTGCAGTGATAAAATGCAAACCTGAAAGATTTAAGGATGTATAGTAGGATTGTGTGCAATCCTGAAGGACATTCAGGAAGGACTGAATTTACTGTTTCAACCAAGATACACAATCTAACAGGAAATGGAAGCATATTGACATTGCTACTAAAAGGTGACAACAGATCTTCTAGCTTTTCTTAAGGTGTCTTTATCTTCTGCAAAACATAGGAAACATCTTCAGAGTAGTTGAATAGCAAAGCTTCACTAAATTTCCAGGCATAAAGAAAACATCTTTTCATTTGTGGATTGTAACTTTACTTTTTCCAGCAGATTGCTTCTCTAAGATTTATATTTTTTTTTATCAGCAATTCAACTACCCTGAAAGTGTAGACATCACTTGATGTTTGGAGAGACCAGGGAAGAAACTGGAACCTCTTTGCTGGATGAACCGTCTGTCCAAAGAAAGGCCTTGTTTGTTGTATATCAGTTGTAAACATCTGTTGATTATATTGGAATGTGGATGCCCTAAAGTCCATGATTTAAAGCATATTTCTGAATTTCATCTGGAAAATCAAGACTTGGTAAACTTAAGTGCTCCAAAATAAGTCCTAACACTTATTTAAAGGCCAAGTATAACTTTACAACTCTACAACATAAAGTTTGCACTTGACTGCATACATAAGAGCAGAAGATAACACCACAAAAAACTGAAATGGATTGTCTTAATTTATTCTAGCAGTTTCAAGAATCAGCAGGTCTTGCATCTCCAGTGTAAGCAGAGATGTCTCTAAGTGACTTTTTGAGTGTACATTTTGAACCTAGGAGAAGTCTGAACTTCATAAAAGAAATTTTAAGAAGTTAGTGAATATCAGTCCCCTTCTGGATGTATGATCCTGAGGGGATTTATTATTTTTTTGTACATAAGAGCATGTATGGATTTCTAGTAATTTCAGCACAGCTATTCTAATTTTTCTTTCCTGTTGAAGAATAAAAACGTCTGTTCTCAAAAGCAAAGTATTCTGATAGTCTTTGCTCATTTTCAGGAGTGCAGATCTGGCAACACTGAGAACTATGAGAAACCTTAACTAATTTTATTATCCAATCCCTGGATAAGTACTTTTAATAACCTAGATTTGTGGGTTAAAGAACAGGAAAAAATACAATCCTCCAGAACTTTTTGGGTTGTCCTCTAGGAGTGTTTAAGAGACACATATTTGCCTCAATATATAGGCTCTAATTCATCAAATTCAGGGCATTTACTCAAGAAATGTAGACATTTAAATATTAGAAATATGAGTCAATATGGAAGATTTTGGAACAGATAGTAAATTATTTCTATACAAGTCTGTACTGATGCAAAATTTAGCTACAGCTGGTAATATAAAAATTATCTTTGTAGGCTGAAGTTGGGGGTTGGAAGGAAACATCAGTTCTTACAGTAGTGCTGGCCACCTAGGAAAGGAACCTACGTTAATCTGCCTGCAAAAACACGACATCAACAACAGCCCTGGTTAGATAACACTACCTATCATCTAATTTTACTTTATTTGAAATGTCCCAGGCACAAAAACGTATAATATTTACTCACATGAAAAATTTCAGTTTATAAAATAGTGTTCTTTTTTTCCTTTTGAAAAGACATGCATGTGTATTGACATGCATGCATGAAATACCCCTTTTTTGCCTTTTTTTTTTCTCTGAAATATAGAGAGATATTATATCTATAGGCATATCATGCTTTACAGCAGCACTTAGTATCATCTAGATCAGGAAAGACAGCAACATTCTTGAGATGCCTAAAACCTATACAGGGAGGTTTTCAACATGAAATGGAAAGTATAGAGAAGATTTTACAGCCTCATTTTATGAAAATTCACAGATGTTATGCAATGTGGATCCTAAATTCACCACAAGAATGTTAGGAAAACAAGTTGAATAGGCAGTAATGAATCTTTTCAGAAGGATGAAAACAAAAAACAGAATGCAAGACAATTTACTTCCAATAGTTCCTCAAACCTTTTTTAAAAATGGAATTTCAAATAGCAACTCTGAACCTACCCTTTTGTTTTATTAAAAACATCTCATTATCCCATACAAGCTCATAATCATAAAGATATTTTTGTCTATTCTTAGTGGCAGTAACTTATTGCTAACTCCAAATTGAATATTGGTGTTTTACCAAAAATTACACGAAAGTCATTAGAATCAATGGCACCTTCAGATTTAATTGCACATGCAGTCAAAGGAAGCCCAGTAAGTCAGAAGTGATTATTGTGCATAAAAAATCATAATAGTATTTTGGGAAAAAATTAAATGTGCTTTGTCAATTACTTTTTAAAACATTATATTATTTTTTGTGATTTCTATCTAGACATTATCTAATCACCAAGTCAGCATATGTGAGGCAGAAAGAGCATCTTAAGCCTGCTGCTATGTCACCTGTAGATGCTTTGGAAATTCTACTCTTCATTTTTGCATTCATTTATTCTACTGCCATTCATCCAAACATATTCCAATTCTGCAAGTGTTTAAGTACAGTCTTAACTTTCCATTAAGTACAATGCACAACATAATCATGGAAATTGTGATTAAGCCCTTGTAAAATTATAGCTTTAGCCATCAGACTGTAGTGTTTTTCCCACTTCTGCGGGCTTTGCAAACTCAAGATAGAAGAAATCTATGTACCACACCATGACGTCTGGGGAATTGCACCAGCATCACCCACTCTTTTCTGACAAATCTGATTGTAAAATGCCTATCTGCAGGGAAAATCCTTGTGTTTGGGCTCTTCCTAAAAGCTGGAACTGTTCTGCATTTCTAGTAGTTAAAAGAGTGGTGAGACTGGCCAGTGATTTATTTTTCTAACAAATGTCTTCTATCCTCAGAAGGACCCCTGAAAGAAATGCTGTTACTTTTCTTTCTGTAATCACCACCCACCATCTCATAGAAGGATTTCACTCAAGCAAAGGCTGAGTCTTTTTTTTCCTCTACCCTCTCAAGAAGTACAATATTTAACATGCCCAGCCTTGGGGATCAGCTTTTTAAGCAAATGCTGAAAAGTAGAATATTCACTCCCTCATTTCAATGCTGGGAAAGCTGCTGATTTTATTTTTCAAAAAGCCAGATTTTTCACCTTGAACATACAAGTGCTCCTAGTAGCACTTCTTTCAATAGGGAATAATTCTTTTCCATAGCACAAATTTGGAATGGCTTTTGCACAGCTTGCTGTTGAATTCTTTACCACATATCAGAGGACATATTTTGAAAACTTTCCTTCACCACTTCACTTTGCCATTTCAATTACAAAAAGACTAGAGAAGACAGTTCTTTCCTAAAGACAATTAAGACAACTGCAAAATTCAGGGTTGGGACAAGAAGTGTCAGAGAAAATAGTAATATTACACTTAGACCCTTAAAAAAAGCTGAGGAAAGTATTGAGGTTAATATTTCTTGGTAATATTTTTCTGGCAGAACCAGCAGTCTTCACACTAATTAATTAAAATAAAATCATTATAACAAAGCAAGCCAGCTTCCTTGAGGTATTTTGAACTCTGGAAAACTAGATACTAGATTTTCCAAATACAGAACATGATCACTCTTAGATAGAATTATTAAAAGCTATGCTTCAGAGCAGAAATACAAATCTCTTATTTTAAAAACTACATATCAATGAAAACTACAAATGTAGGACAGGGGTCTCAAGTGTCACCTTCAGTCTTCCTTCTAATAAAATCACAAATAAGCACAGCATCCCAAATAAATACAGAATACAGAGAATACATATTGACATAGTAAATGAACTGAAATTCATCTGGATTGTTTTCTTTTTCCACTCAGATTGATGGAAATATAGTAGAAATAACCCAGAAACTCAAAGATAACTTAGATCTTCCCATACTTTCCCTTTCTTCCTGAGGGTGAGGTTTATTTTTTAAAAAATCCAAAGGAACTAATTGCATTTATTTTAAGTTGTAAGAGTATTCTAATACAATTCACTGCTAAAAGTGAAGATTAAACACTAAGCAGGGGTATTTTCTTTAAAACCTAGAGGTAATATAAGGTCATTTTAGACATTTGAAATTTTAATAGTATACAATTACAGTCAATTAAAATGGAACATTTACCTTGCAAACCAGGTTCCATGGATGCAAACAGGAAAGACAAAAGAGTTTTCTACCAGGTTTTCCAGCTCCACTGCTTACTTACTGGGAAAAAAAAAAAAAGAAAAGAAGAAGAAAATTTATTTAGTCATCAGTTGTATAGAGCTTTTTGAAATGGTGATGCTTTCAATGAAAACGCCTTGAGACGTTTTCCACTGGTATTTAGCTCCTGTCCAAAAAGGAATAGAAAAGATTGTCAGAGCCATAAATGTGTCTGCAAAGGTAAACAGGGTTAGAGGCAATTGAAACCTCCTAATAACACCAAAACACAGCGTGCACTCACTGCACTCAAGGGGAGCAGGCAGCTGTGTTGCCTAAGGTGGGATAGAGAGACTTTTACTGGAGAATCTGAAGGTGAAGCTGACAAAGTATAAAGCCTGAATGGAGATAGAGGGGGAAAAAAAATCCCTTCAACAATAGGATTAACTGTTTTTCTCTGCTGGTGATAGTACTTGGCACCTCCACGAATTTCTCCATCCATGTCTCCAACTCTATAATAGGAAAGGGGGGTTTTAGAATGTCTTGACATATTGAATTAAAATCTGAACTTTCCATTTATTTTAACAGGACAGATGAATAAATACCTATCTTACACAGTGAAGGTTGAAGAATTTCTAAGGAAAGTTCTGAATCACATATGTGTCATGGTCAGAACATGCCTGAAGTTTTTGACAAACCAGATCTACACTGACACCAAAGACTAATAATGACTGTGCTATTTCTAAAGTAATGAGAACAATGAAAACTCTTTAGATCAACATGTCCCACACAAACTTTTCAGAAAAAACAACCAAAAAAACCAAAATCATTCTTCTTCCTGCCATACACAAATTACTTCCCCAAGAACTTTCCCAATTCCTGAAAAACGTGACCTTGTATGTCTACATAAAACACATTGTGATCTGACTGAGATTATTCTGTAAACTGAAAAACATAATACAAAAACCATAAGAATGTTATTTAAAATATTCTTAGGATATAATATAAATATACAGCAGTTACAGCAAAGATTATATATCTCAAGTCAAGGCAAATTTCATGATAAAATATAATGTTTTATCTAACTTATTGAACCAGCTTTTTATGCGGTATACGAATATGTCAGTTAATTCAATCATTTTATACTGTACTTTATGGTTTACAATGGATAAAGTAAAGGGACTAATAGCTGGACTGCAGAGTACATCTGCAACATAAGGAATTTATGCAATTTGGAGAAGCAGTCTTGAAAGGCAGCAATGAGCTGTCAGCACTCCACAGTATGGTACTATCTCCACTAAACACAAATATTTTCCTAGAGAAGAAGTTGGGTTGCAGATTCACCAAAGCTGTAGTTTTGGCATGGCTTTTACATCAATTCTCTATTATGTCCCTAGGAGATAATTTCCAGACAAATTGCAAATTTATTTAAACTCACAGCAATATATATTTTTTCAGGTTTTCTCATCTTAGAGAATTGTAACTATTTACTGATTTTGCATTTTTTTCTCTTGAATCCTTATCAGAATTAACACACAATGAAATGGCATTAGAAGGAATAAAAAACAAGAACTCCCAGAAAACCAAACTGAAAAAACCCCAAAAACTAAGCAAACACAAAAACTCTACAAATAAGCCAATATTTCATGTCTCTATTTTTTTTTTTATTTTGTTTATGCTGAATCCAAAGGGGAATGTTTTAAGAACTGCAGTTGTTTCCCTTCACCTATAGTTGGATATGTAACAAAGCAAAAATAAGGGTGAGCATGAGCCACTGGAGGCTTAGAGAATTAAATTCTGAACCCTGCTTTATATTCTAACTAAGCTTCAAAGGATATTTAAATATCAGATCTAAACAGGAAGGAATGGATGCTCAGGAGGTTCCACCTGAATGTGAGGAAGAACTTTCCTGTGTTTGTGGTTCAAAACCTGCTAGATGAAATCCTGTACCATGTGCTCTGGGATGACCCTGCTTGAGCAGGGACTTTGGACCAAATGACCCACTGAGAGCCCTTCCACCCTGAACCATTCTGGGGTTCTGTGATTTCTCTTCTCCCCAAAATGTAGCTGCAAAATGGAGCATCATCATCAAAATGTACTCCATTAGAGAAGGTCAAGGGTCAAACTGCCAAACGTTGATGACATCTCCATCTCATTACTTCATTATTTCTGGGGTAAAACTCAGAGGACTAGAGGGGACTAGAGGGTTGGTGTTATTAAGACCCCAGTGGGAATTAAACGAGGGCAGTGCAAGAGGCTATTAGAGAAGGGAAATTTTTCTGTGGCAAGAGGTAGTTCCTTCAGAGATAGGTGATTGTGTAATAGGTGAGACACAGACAGGATATCAGTAGTATCTCACCTTAAAACAAGCAGCCCTTGGCCCCAGGCTGCTCTTTAGGTGGTGCAGAGCTGATGCTGGGGAAACACACAAACTTATTAACGAGATGTGGAAATTGAAGAGGATAGTCAGTGCCAGTCCAGGTACACATGGGGAAAAAAGGCAATCACATTGGATAAAAAAGTATTGTGTACCCTTCAGAGATAAGATCTGGGAGCTGGTTTATGAGGGCATCAGCTTATATTTTTCTCAAGAAAAATCTAAAAGAAAATACTGGTAGACAAATAAGAGAGAGGAGGTAGCATAATTTCCTACAAAATCCTTAGTGGCACTAAAGAGTCAGGTGCTGTTTTATAATATCTATCAGAATAAAATTAAGTCCAAAATAAAGTAAAATATTAATTTCACTCATGGACTGTGCATGGAAAACACAGAATGTCTTGCCCCAGATGCTGATTATCCTAGATTTTTGAAGGAAATATTATCCACAGGACTTCCCCTCTGGTAACTCTGGAATATTTTGCCTGAATTTGTCTAGTGCTACAGCGGATGCTCAGCCTTAATTAAGATGTTGTTTTAAAGAAGAGAAAAACTGTCACTAAAATCACAGTGAGAATATAACAATATCAAAAGCAGCAATTATTAAAATTAGAAGTCACTAAAGCATACTACACAGGAACAGCCTGGAAATATTAAAGATTTCGTTGGATTTTTTGAGCCACATCCCAAACCTGTGAAATGTACTACGACAGTCTTGTCCTAAGATCAGACAATAAACATGAAAAGAAGTCATGTGATCTACATCTACCTACTTTGAAAAAATTAAATGCCACATAGCTAAATGCTGAAACACAACCAAAAAAATGAATGTTTAAACTGCAGAACAAGAAATAAGCCAGATTTACACAAGGATGATTTACATCTAAAGAAAGAAGATCTTTCAGATCTGCATCTTGAAAATATAATTAACTAATTTTATATACAAATTGGAGTACGCTTTCAAACATAAAATGAATAAATTCTTTATACAATAGGATTTTGTAAGGGTAGAGGCCATATTTTTCTTTAGATTAAATCACAGTTCAGGACTTTTTACAGAATTCCAAAGGGCTGTTACCCAATAGGTACTGAAGAGAGAAGTAGCTGTTTTTTATATCTGTCATAGTTCAAAACACTATCTTGTAACGTAGGTTTCCTTTCAAGCATTAATGATTTGATGATAAAAATGTTCACATAGGCTTAAGGCAGCCAATATTTTGGGTTTTTTAGTTTATTTGTTTGTTTGTTTGTTTTTTCATTCTTTCTTTTTTTTGGGGAGGGGAGGTTTGAGATTTTGGTTTGGTTTGGTGTGACTTTTTTTTTTAATAAAAAATTGACACGTTTCAGATTTCCTACAGTACATACCTTTTAAGCTTAGAGACAGTTTTTTAAAAACCTAAACAAACTAGCTAATAAAAAATGTACACCATGTAGGACATGGATATCACACTTTCTCTGAAAGCAAATCTCAGAGACTTGGTATTGAAGAAATAAATTTAAAAATATCTGCTGCACACCAAGGTCTTCAAACAAGACCTTTGAGAGTCAGCATTAGGAATAGCAAATTTTTTTAAACAAAACTTTTTCATTTATGTTTTTAGAACTGTTGGTAAGTTTTATCAGACCAGTGTAACTCACAGGCTCTTGTTTATTCTCCTGACTTCATTCTACTCTCATCAGTTAAGAGGAGCTTAAGAGAGACACAAAGGAAGTGTAGGTATGTGAGGATAGACTTTACACTGAAATATCCACTGCTTCCTGTTTGGAGTTAAAGGGTATTCTATCCTCTGTAGATATGTAGTTGCACTTCTGCATTTCAGATCCTAAGGAAGAAAATACTGGTAATAATAAAACCAGATCTTAAAGCTGACACAGCTGGAATTATTGAGTTTAAATTGCAGAAAAATAGATCAAATTTCAATGGAAAAATCCTAAGGATGCTTTAGGATGCCTAAGGATGATATAAAATGTCTATGGGAGCTGTGGAATCTCCAATACTTCCGTCACTGTGAAACATGGGTAAATATCTGTCAGAAAACACACATACACAGCCTGAAAGCATCACTGGGGGAGGGCAGTGGGTAATGTACTCTGGAGGACCCATCCAACTCTCTTCAATGATATTTTTAATAGTTTCTAAGATTTAAACTATACAAATTGGTTATTCTTTTGGGTATTCAATTTTTTGGTATTTGGTCATCTGATCTAAAATATACATCCTCATCACTTTATTTCAGGTACCAGAAGTGATCGAAAGTGAACAAAGGTTATATTTTTTAGGTTTAAAATCATGATGAAATTGCAAAAAAGTCAACATTTCCCTTTTAAAAAATCCTCAATATTTATATCATCATCAGTTACCACAGTTCCTATTTTAACCATTATGTGTGAGATTTTTGAAAACTAATCAATTTTAGATTTTTGAAGCCAAATTATTATTTCATTTCTTTTTCACAAAGATCATATAAATTTATTGATATTTTTGTTCTAAGTCAAAATATGGAGGCATTCTGCAATAAAATAATTAAATGTGTCATTCTCTTCATTGTAAGAAGAGAATCATATAACCAGAAGAATGATTGCTTACTAAATCTAATGTTTAAGAACTATTACAGACAAAAGTGATATGAAGAAGCTCATGGTCTTTGTAAAATCATTAGTTATTTTCTATGACTTTAGAAATTTATTAATTTTCCAATGAAATCTGCAATGTTCTGTCACTATTATAATGCTGCAAACAAAATTCAAAATCAGCAAGAAATGAAAGCAAAAAACCTTCACTACAGGATAACTGCCAGTGTCACCTGAATAAATCATGGTTGTCCAACTCTCTTTTCTCCACTTGTTCTTTTTGCCACCAAGAGCATTCCCCCATAAAGACAATGCAAGTGTTAGTTTGATTCCTCTTCCTACCTCTAAAGTCCTCCTCAGGTTTACAGCCACCTGTCAAAATCAACTTAAATATATCTGGAAAATCAGAAGGCAATTTTGTTAACGTTTTGTATATATATATATATATATGTACTATCTTTATATTTTTGGTTTTTTTTTCCTAATCTGTCCAATTCCAAACATTAAGGTAACTAATATAGATATAGGCCTCCTACTCAAATCTCTCACCAACCCATCCCACTTCCTTGCATGGTGGATAACACACTGCTTGGTGTGTTACTCATTGACAAAATTATAGCTATTAAGAATTCCCTAAGGACAGACAAATATTCTGAATATTTCTTGCAATGAAATATCATCATCGACTCCCTTCCAACCTGTTACACCACCACTTGTCAGATATGTTCTCTTACAGCTGTGAATACCTCATGATGGACCAATGTTCTGTAAACCACTCCTATAATTTTGTTTAATTTTGGAGACATTTAGGAGTAATTAGTTAAAATAGCAGGAATTATTACATCAGTCTCAGGAGAAATCATCTCTTTTTACCATGGATAGTGGGAAGACATACAGTCATATGAATCAAAGACTTGATAAAAGTACATAACAATTCAAAGCTGGCAGAGTTAAAAACAAAGTTTAAATATGTCACACTGAAAGACAACACAAATATCTAAAAGGCTCACTGCTCACACCATTTAACATTTAATCATCATTTTTAATTATAGGTTTCAATCATACAGAGTTTTGGGGACTGTTTTTTTTTTTTGCATGATAGCGAGTTCGAAGAAATTGCTCTTTGGTAGAAAAAATGAATTAATGAAATTATATGATGCATATTAAACTGTTGCAACAGCCTGCTTTATAATTTTTCCTTTCTAGTTCAGCAAATAGGATTTATCACAAGATAAAATGAAGTAATAAGCCCTTTTATCAAGTGTGTTTCCATTTTCAACCAGATAGTTGCTAAGATAGGAAGACATGAGAAATCAAAACACGTATTAGAAAAACTTTAATTCCTATGTGAGTAAGTCCAACAGCTCTCTTTTATTTTCTATGTGACTATAATCTGTGTTCTTCGTGTGCCTCCCACCACTCTAGCTTTCCTACCTCTATTATTTACAAAAGCAAAGTGGCTTCCCATGACATAATGCTTATTTTTTGCAGAACAATGAGTACTTAGAAGGTTTTTTTCCATTAAAAACAATGGGCAATTTGCTGCAAGAATTTAGGGAGATGTTCATTAAGAAAAAAAATAGTTTAATTTCAGCTCCACTTGAAGTACACAGTTATAATAATCAGCATGAGGGCAGTGCTTGTTAGCTTTGGTCAGTAATCATGTTTCATCTTTTGTTTGTTACTCAAAGTTGCCCTGCATCATTTCTACAACTGACAAAGGTCAGAAATATGCTATTTGCTTTAGCCGTGGATACACAAACAATTTCAGTGCCACTGACATGGTTTGACTTAGAGCTGCTAAAATCCATGGGTATTACCAAAGGGGGAGAACCAATGAAGGAAATGCTTTGCTTACAGCTTTTCTGCCATTGAAACAAAATCAAATTGCCTCTGAGACTGCCTTTCTCTTCCACACCCACATTTATCCTTATTCACAGTCATGTACATGAAACAAGTGCCTGAATTAAAAACGTTATATAAATCTCCAGTATGCATAAGAGTTACTATGTTTTACAGCTGTAATCCACCTGTAATGTAATTGATATCCTTTTGCAATATAAAAGAGAATATGGAACTGTCACTATAACTAAATCAACTTTATATGAATGTTCTTACACTAAGCAAACTGCTGTTTGACCTTGCACTTGTAGTTTGATGGGTGATTCAAATGCAGACCTGGTTCATTTCAGAGGACTGTGTTTATAAAACATATGACATTCATCTTCAGATTGGGAAGCTCAGCCCCTGCACTTAAGGTCTGCAGTAGTTTTAGTGGAATTGTAATCTGGAAAAGGGTACCAACACTTTTATGATTTCCTTACCCTCTGGCAACATTATTTTCAGGGTAAGAGCTCTAGCAATAAATATTTTGTAATATAGTAAGAACTTGGTGAAACTAGTGAAGCAAATCAAAACACTCTAAACTCCAGATGCTTCATATCATGAGTTCACCCTAAAGCAAACAGATTACCATCTGGGCATATGAAAGAGAAAAATAAAATATACGCTTAAAGCAGCCTGTGTTTGAGAGTACAGTGTGTGTAGTATGATCTAACATACTATGAATTAGAAATATGTTCCACCTAAATAGTATTTGAGATACTACTGAAATGCTGAGCTGATATTTCAGATGTACTGTAATAGGCTTTAATTCAACTGATAAACACTCCAATGAAATGAAATGAAATGAAATAAAAATAAAATAAAATAAAATAAAATAAAATAAAATAAAATAAAATAAAATAAAATAAAATAAAATAAAATAAAATAAAATAAAATAAAGAAAATAAAAGACCCGACACCATTGATAAAATCGCGACTAGCGATTTATTTTTCCAATTAATTTCATACATTCAGAAAACATATTATTTCAAAGAAAGGACTGTAACTGCCCAAGAAAATTGAACTAATTTCCCCAAGTGGCTTTCACAAACACTCTTCTTATCTTCCTATGTGCTAAAAGATCATAACCTCTTTCTTCATGACTTCTATGTTTATGCATGTCACCCTCCTTGACAAACGAAAGGATTTTCATAAGGTTTATAATATGTATTATGAACTTTTCTGTACAATAAAAACCACGTAGAAGAACTTCCACTTAATTTCTTTTTTCTACAGAAAGACATTTTATAGCAGCCAATAATCTGAAATGTAGGTAATAATGTAAACTGAAGCCTTACTTTTGTACCATGGACATTTTTATTTTCTGCAAAACAGAGCAAAGTCAGCACCAAATATTGTCAGAGTAGTGAACTCTGTTTGGGAAACAAGATAGAATCTTCAAAAACTCCCATCAGTCAGTTTGGATGCAGATGTTCTCTACTGCCTTGCCAGATAAAGAAGATATTGGCATCATGACAAAGGGATGGAAAGGCCTCAGGAAGAGACAATTAATATCTTTACTGATTTGTTACTCGAGGTACACAGACTTTGAGTTAATTCCTCTGGAATCTCTACCACTTACCAGTGCTGTATCAGATGTATTTTCCATCTTGGAAATATAGAGATCTTAATCATATGAGATATCTGTGTTTACAGGTATATAGTATATAAGTATATAGTTCCTGCAAATTCCCTGCACACCTCACATTCCTGCAGAGCACTGGCACAGGTTGAGACCAATTTTGGCCATCTCTGCAGTGCCGACTGTGACTTTTATTTATGTCCATTACCTTTAGCATAAACCAGCATGAACATGAATCTAATTCTGCTGAACTCAGGTACTAAAATGAAACACTGGAGTTTCTATTCCATACTAATCTGACACGCTCTCCATTATTTTTAAATATTAATATAATTTATATTAGGGGTTATCTACTTGAGGAGTTTCTCTCCCTTATTTTCAAGTTCTCACTAATTATAGTCCTTGTTATAGTCTCTTTGAACTTTTTTATAGTCTCTTTCATTTGAAAATCTGGTCTGAAAAGGCTATAAGATTTCAAGCCTAGTGGAACCAGGATCACTACATCTAATGCACAACTGGTTTCCCTGGCCTTCTGATGACACTGCCTGGTATACAAAAAGGTTTGCATATTACAGACCTTATTTTATACTTATATTACAGTGGAAAACTCCACAGTAAATTTTGAGCTGATTGTTACAGTATGAAGTTTAATCAGCTGCAACTCCTTATAGCCAAAATGTCTCTTTTTCCAAACTTAGGAGAGACAAGGGCAATGCTGAGGATGGGCATGACATATTGAAAAATTGATAGTAAGCAGTAATAGTCTTATCCAAATTTATCAGGAATGAAGTGGAATGGAATTAACTCCATGGTAGTTTACAGTAGAACTGAAGAATTTATTTTTTAACTTCAAATGGCCTCTCTAACTAACTAACTAACTAACTAAATAAATACAGCACCAGAAAGTTTATTAGGAAACTTGATAACTCATTTTTTGCAGAAAAATATTGTACTTCTATCAAATAAAAGTATTTTTACTTTTAAGTCATCAAAATCAGCTGCCAAATTAATGTTAAATCGTTTTTCTTTAGAAGCTGTACTGTATTCTTAGTGCAATATTTATTGACCTTGTTTCCTGTCCATTTCAGACTGCAAAACATTTGACTGTCCCCATGTAGATTATAAATATTATTTGCCTCCTACAATTAAATAAATTTATCTAAAGGCAAGTGTTCCCTTCTGGAATGTTATCAGATCAGAGCTGGATTTGCATCTCTTAAGAGCCATTGCCCTCATGGAGGGAAATAAAAATTAACCTTTAGGTAAGTCAAAAGAAAAGCTAATTTTAACTCAGTGAAATAAAAACTTTTGATTCCAATTTAAAAAGAATAAGTATCCAATTCAAATTTTACCATGGAAAGTTCAGAGTAATAATGAATTGACATATTTAAATTTTTCCAAGAAAGAATTACTTTGATTTACAAAAATTACTCCTTACCTAAAATTCCCAACCATGTAATTTGAGAAAGGTTTGTCTTCACAACAGAAATACACATTTTATAGTTCATAAGTTCAAGGGCTGGGTTTTTAAAGAACATTTTAGGTGTGATTATATTTATTAGAAAAATATGTGACAATCACTATTAAAATTTTCAAATTTTAAAGAAAAGTTCTATAATATTAAGTTTAATAAAATTAAGAACTCCTCATCCTTAAGTGATATGATTTCTTTGATATATATATATTAAACTTTTTGTCACACCATTAGGCTTTGCTAAACTTTCTCCAAATCATGTGACTATTTCCTTCAATTTACTTGCATCTTTAGTGCATTTTTTTTTATTTTCTGGAATGAAATCAGCAGTCTACAATAAGAGTTTTCAACATCAGGCACAGAATTAGGCATCAATATAAGATATAGGAGATGGTATTCCCAGTTAATGTTGTCTTTTAACTTAGCGATTTGACTAATTTCCTATGAAAATAGATGGACAGGATTGTCTTGAAGAACTTTCATGCCTCAGAAAAATAACAACTGGAAGCATGAATGGGTGTATAAACCAGCTTTTTGTTTTAAGAACATCTGGATATTGTGGGTGTCTAAGTACTGACTGAAATGGGGAGAAAGAAACACTGTGTAAGGAAGAGTTTGGTGGCTGCAGTCAGGACACAGAAAAGTAGTGATTTCCTTAAAACAAATTAAGCTAATTAGTTTCATTGTTGAAACAAAACATACAGTTGTATCCCAGGAAGAGGTAACTTATGACAGCTATTTCAAGAAACTTTGCAAATCTGCTTTCTGCTCCTTTTGCTTGATAGTTAATAGGACTTTTGGACACTTGGAACATCTGGGGAATGGGCTAGCAGTCTCTACATCTTCCATATCTGACTACTTAAGGACAGCATTTAGTGACCATGATCGACTTGAATCACAACCAAAATTCTAAGTAAAGAATTGCTAACTGGCATTGTTTAATGCAAATATTAGCAGTAAAGTTAGTAGGCTTAGTACTTTTCTATAAAACCATTAGTTTTGTTTGCTTAGTCTCCTGTAAAAAAGGTGAGTACAAGAGATTTCTAATAATGTATTTATTTTTTAATATTAAAGACCAATAAATAACTACCTAATTAAGAATAATTTACTAATATTTTTTACGTATAAATTTCTTTCATGGGGTGAAAATGAAGAATGGTACACTATGTTCTATATGTGCTGTAGTTTTTATACCTGAACAGTGTCAAACCCAGAAAGCATATAACCATCACAGAGAAGAAGCTAAGCCATCTGCTCAACATTTGCATAAGTAAAAATAAGTGGTTTTATGCTGCTGCTATATTTTCTATTACTACATCTGAAAAGCTAAATTCTTCCAGTATGTCTCTGACATCTGCATTTAAAACAAAATAATAATTAATTTTATAAAATAATAATGTGCATTATTTTTTTGTGATTAATAAACATCAACATGTAATGATTTAGGCAACACACAGGCATCATCTTTTTGATATATTCTTTTACTTGTTAGCAAGGCTAAAAACTCTGATTGGCATCCCCACACTGCATAGAAGGACCAGAAATGAACTGAAACTCAGTGATTGACAATTGACTGTCAAGACTATCTTTCCATCCTAATGCTGTTTCTGATTCCTATCAACTATGATATGAAGCAGAACACTTAGGTAAGGAATTGCTAATTTTCAGAGTTATATTTTTCAGAACCACAACATAACTAAACGCTTCAGCAGCTTATTAGCAGTTTTTGAATGACTCAGAAATTTAGGCACAGAAAAATACAACCTCCTTTTCCAAGCATATTCGTTCAATATAAAAAATGTTTAAATACAATAGAAAATAATCTTTCTGAATTTTGCCAAATCTTAATTATAGAGTCCCATTATTTTCCATAATTAATTTACAGTTGAATAGTGTCTGTAAGAGGACATGCAAATCAGAACTATGATGCCGAGCAGAATTCCAATCATGCTTGAAAAGCCCATGATATGCCAAAATAAAGAAACTTTTCTGAAAAAAAACTAATGGGAAGAAAAAAAAAGAGCTTTTAAAACTTCAGATTCTGTGTGCTTGCAAAAGATCTCAGACTCAATTTCTACAGTTTTAAGAGTAAGCATCTGGCATCCTAATAAGCAACAGAATACTGTCTGAGATTATTCTCTACAAACATGTAGGTCTATCCAAAATGATTGTTGGGTACTTAGGATATTTTGTACCAGAACTGTGCTATCTATTTCAGAGAAAAAATAAATACATTCAAAAGATGCTCAAGTAGACCTATAAAGAAGTTTTTTGTTGTTAAAAAAAATATGAAATCTGTAAGATATCGCTTTCAGTATAAAGAACAGTGAGAGTACTTGATTGAGCTTTTATTCATAGTTCCTTTCCAGGAAAGTGTGCCATTTCCACCTTCTAAAAAGTGTTGGTTTGGGAAGATTTAAGTTACTGAGACCAAACAAGAAAGTCAACACATACCCACACCATAATACACACTCTCTCTCTTGCATCCACTTTCCTTCCTAGTGTTTTACATCTGCTGCTGAGGAGGGAAAAGCTCAAACAACTACGGTTACTCTGTTAACATCTTAGAGAAAAAAGGAAAAAAAATAAAAACAAATAGTCAGTCCTGATGTGTGGTAGTTTTGTGATATTCATTATTTCTATAAATCCCCTTCAAGTACTGAAAGGCTGCAATCAGGTTTCCCTGGAGCCTCCTCCTCTCCATGGTTAACCATCCAACTCTCAAACTATTGCTTCAGCCATTATTTCCATGACCCTCTGCTGGACTTGCTCCATCAGGTCCATGTCCTTGCTGTGCTGGGACCCCAGAGCTGGATGCAGGGTTCCAGGAGGGATCTCACCAGAAAAGAGCAGAGGGGAAACATCCCCTCCCTTCCCTGCTGCCCACGCTGCTCTGGATGCAGCTCAGGACACATTTGGCTTTCTGGGCTGGAGTACATCATGACCAACCTCTCATCCACCAGCACTCCCAAGTTGTTCTTGGCAGGGTCTCTGCCAGTCCCTTCATCCCCCAGCCCCTCCTGATACTGGGGGTTACCCTGACCCAGCTGCAGGACTTAACTCTTGCTCTTTTGAACTTAAAGCAAATTTCACAGGTCCTCTCTCAAAACTGTGTCTTCTGGATAGCACATCACTTCCCTCCACAGTGTTGACCATGCCACACCTCTGCAAGCTTCAGGGGGAAACATTCAATCCCACTATATCCTTGAAGAAAACGTTGTTGGTATAGGTCCTTCTGTGGACCCTTGAGAGACACCACTCATTATTAATTTCCATTTAGACATTGAGACATTGACTGTAACTCTTTGGACATGGCCATTCAGCTAATTCCTCATCCAGTTAACACTCTATTCATCAAATTCATATCTGCAGTTTAGTGGCAGGAATGTTATGGAGGACTAACTCATAAGAAAGACCTTGCAGAAACAAGGCAAATGACATCTGTAGCTCTTGTCTTTCCTGCTGGTGTACTCATTCCCTTACTAAAGGCCACTTGGCTGGTCAGGCACAATATGGTCTTGGTGAAAATATGTTGGCTGTGCCTGATCACATACTTCAGCATAATTTCCAGGAGGATTTAAATAATTTAAATGATTTTTGATTTCTATATGTATTTACCTATACACATTCCACATTTGTAGTACTGCTTAAAATCCTCTTAAAACTCTTTTTGAGTTCTCAGAAACTAACTATACACATTCTGGTTTCACTAGGTCTTTTAGCAAGATTCAGAAGGAAAATGGAATGGAAAACAGTTTTTAAGACTGGTTCACAAAAGTGCTAAGAACTTATGAATGGCAGAAACAGAGCACCAAGGTAATTATAAAGGACTGTCTGCAGACTTTAACTCACCTATAATTATACAGACAGCTTTTGATGAAGCCAGCCTAGTCAGCCAAAATGCTAACATCCATAATTTATTTTAGCTCTCGAACAATCCTGTTATGCAGTTCCTAAGAAAACCACAAGAAATAAAACTTACCTTACTTGCTTTTCTCTGATTTAACCCCTACAAAAGCTTCAGAAGCTAATTTTTGGTTAATTGAAATGAATTACATAGGTCACACTAAACTTACTATTGTAGGATTACAGTGTTAGACTGCTAACAATGCCTTTGTTTCTTTCCTGTAGCTTGCTGAAGGTCATAGAATAACGTTCTTCAAAGTGCAAAGATTTTGCCTTTTTTGCTTTCTAAAGTTCTTTTTGCATTTACCACAGATTATAAATAATGAAAGGTAGTTATTTTGAGTAAGAAGAGGTGTTTACAGGGAAAAGAAAATATAATTCTTCTGTATATTCACCGTGGAACAAGAAGCAGAGCCATAGTGTTTCCTCACTCTGCAAAAGAACACACACAAATAGGTCATAGAAAGAAAGAAGAAACAATGCCCAGGAGAATGACCCCTCAGAAAGAATTACCTAGAAAAGTAAAGGCAACATGATGTTAGTCCTAAATATTTATTGTAACATTTGAAAAATGTGCCTTTTGTGACCACTGTTTCCATCTGATAAGCAAAGACTGGGCTGACAGAGACATAAATCACAACATAACTGATATTTTCTTTTTTTTTTTGCCTCAGCCTTCACTGCAGGATTTTTTTGCAGAAGGATTTACAGCCTCAGTTCACCCCAGGAAGGAATAAGCACACACAATTGGCAATTTTGCCTGACACTTGATGTACAGAACATACACAAGTTAAGAGGTCATCATGTTATTCAAGTCTGGCTGCTTTAGTATTAGATCAAAGTACAGGTACTGCGTCTCAGCATGACATAAAGTTTAGATACTGATTTGCCTGTTGCTGTGCAAAGCCACTTTGTAATGTCCTCCTCACTGGGGGAGGTGAGGGCCTGGTGCAGCAGGCTGTGATGTACCACACGTACCAGCTTGTGCCCCTCAGGCCATGGATATCAGCTCACACCCATCTGCACGGCGAAGGGTCAATTTGCACTTCTACCCTTTTCTTGCTTTCCTGCTCCCCGAGGGTCCCAGCTGGGCACCCCTGCCACTGCCCTTCCTCCAGCTGGATAGCCTGTTAGCAACTTTGGTGAATAAAGTCTGCTGAGAAGTCCAGCTGGGTTAGTTTTCTAAATGATTAGCAAACTGTGTCAGCTTGCAGAGGGGTCTGGTGAGAATCAGAGCCAGAAAACTGATGAGAATAGGAAGATATAGAAGATAATCTTCCAGAGCAGGTAGCTTTGGAAAGGTAGGATTAGTGTAGGGGAGGCCTGAAAAGGGGATTGCTCCTTCCTGCAGCTCCAGGTTACTGAAGTCCCTTGCCCCATTTCATGTAACTGCAGTGTTACGATCCATTACCCCTCTGTGCTACACACTTAGCACGATTATATTTTCATGTAAGTACTGCAGACAGCCTATTTATGCAGAGGGCAAAAGGGATGGAAGATGACTGTACTGAAACTTACAATATCTTGTGGAAGGAAAAACTTGGCTAACACATCTAACACAGTGATGACAATTATTAGTAGTTATGGGGCAAGATATTACTATTATTATTCAGTCCTTTTTTTAATCAAGTCCCATTGTTTTCATTCTGTCTGTAATCATTTTCTGCAGACTTCTGCTGGCTCACAGGAATGATTATGTAAGGGAATGGCTGCCCTTTTCAGCAAATACAGCAGAAGGGAAGTTCTCAATTCATAATTCACACAGGGAGCATGATTCAAGGAGCTGTTCTCTGCATTCAGTCAAGTAACAGAAATATATCATAATTCCTATGGGACCATAAAAACGTGTTAGAGTACAGGACACCTGGAGGAATACTTATAACAGGGACTTATAAATAGCAATGGGAGCAATTTATTGCCTGAAATAAGCTACTCCATTCATGAAAAAATTGGTGACAAACAGCACACTATTAGAACTGACAATAATTCTAGGTATTTTTCACCTGTTAAGAAACTATTTACATTTACATATATATATATATATATATATATGTATGTATGCATGCATGTATGTATGTATGTATGTATATGTATATTTCAGACATTTTCAGCTCAGCAATCTTCCAACAGTGAATGTTTACCCTCTTCTTATGAGCAGGAGCACATCCTCCTATTTCATATTATGGCTATTAAATTTTCAGGGTACAAATGGCTTTTCAACAGGTCTTGTCTGTGGGTGAGTGCATGAATGTAGGTGAAAATTTCTGCAAGTCAGTAAGACAGTGTGGAGGCTGAGCTCAAATGCATGAACTCACAAAAGCACGTTCTTTGCCAATATCAGTTCATGTAATTACTTCAGCTGGAAGTTGATTCCAGCAGTATGAGTATAATCTCCACAGTTAGGGATTTAACTCAGATATCTTCCTGACTTAGCTGAAGACATTGCAGTTAAAATCTAAAATGGTAGCTGGAAATCTTTCCTTCTGGTCCTCTACTGACATTAAAGTTGCAAAGTGAGAAAGAAAAATACAAAAAACCTGTGGGATTGCCATTAAAACTAAAAACACTTTATTAATGCCAAACCTGCTGAGGTTCCAAAGGTTATGATACAGTCATTTTGACATGCTTATAAGAATGGCCACCGGACCGAAGTCTGAACTCTACAAGATGTTCTGAAACTGCTGACCTAAAACAAAAGTGTGCAGAACCTGCTAATTTTGTAGGGACAGCTAGGCAACTAGAAGGATTTCTACTGACAGTTCTTGTGTAAGGCAGGAGATTTAGCTAACTAATTGTCTGATGTACCAACCTATTGAAAATTTTTAATCATAGTACTTGGCACTGGATTTCTCTAAATATAATGGCAAAATTAAAATTCTAGTCCTAAGCTTGGCTGTATATTGAGAATTAACTCATTACATTAATGACATTTTCTGTGTATGAAAGGAAGCTCTGTGTATGAATATATATGTGGAAAAAATAAGAATACCATGGAAATGGCCACAGTTTAAACTACAAAACCCTTAAAATTATTTATATGAGCTTAAATGTATACATATCAATTCTTAATAAGAATTTACACATATAAATTGTCTATTTAATGAAGAAAAAAGTAAAGATATAAAACCATTAAACTATGAAAATAAACTTCCAGACAGGAGATTATAAATAAAAACATCTACAGAATGCATTAGAAATTCATAAAGCAATGATAGGTTAAGAGTTTCAAGATTATAATCAGAAAAATATGACAAAATCAGAATGCTTTCAGGAAATTGTTGTCAGGCTTTATCAGCTATAAACAACTAGTCATAGTCCTTCTTCCTCTCCTAAGTGTACATCTGCTCTAAAATCTAAATAATTCTGCTGTACTCAGGGTGGCATCATGACTTCAAAAGCAAGACTTCAGGTGGGGAGCAATATCTATTGGCAGGAGGGAAGCAACAATACAAACCCCAAATCTCTCCTTGGTATTAATAATGTAGAAAGTATGATTTTTGTGAGAAGATTAAATTGCACTGAGAAGTCTTTTAAAAAGAAGTAATAGATAAGAGAGATGACAACCCAGAGACTAGTAGTGACACTTAGAAGTGACACTTAGAATCAAAAGAAAAAGCTGCTTGGAAATGGGAGCTAAAGAGACCACGGGACCAGTTTCAGGATGTCAGGCTCCTGCCCCAAGGTAGGCACAGAACTGCACATGGATGCAAACAAAACCATAGTGACTAAGGTATGGAGGGAAAGGTCACACGACTGAAGTAAGCAGTGGATGGGTAAAAACTTAACAGTAAAGGCAGACAGGGAAGAGAACAAGATGAAGATGGTTCTCATTTTGATGGCACAAACACATAGTGCTCTCATAGAGAGGCAGATGAGCTTGGCATAAACCAGGAATGACTTTTCTCTCAGTATTCATTAGTGAGAGCTTTCTCTGCACTTGAGAATAGGATTCAAGAACAAGGAGAATGACCAGAGGAGCATGAGTCCACAATGACTGAACTCTAAATAAACTCGTGGTTGAACTCAGCTGTGCTAAGGAAGCTGGCTGATGTTCTTGCAAGGCCATTCTTAAAGAAAAGTCTTGGAGATTGTGGGACATCTCTGTCTATAGGGAGAAACTAACCTGAGTAACTCATGGAGCTGGTCCTTTAGAATTTCATTTTGGAATATGAAGGAGGAAAAGGTGATGGGGAATTGTTGTGGTGGTTTGACCAAAAGTGACTCATGCGCAAACCATCTGGATACCTTCTGTTATAAAATAACTGAATTTACATACATGGAGAAGGCAGGAGCTATCATTTAGATTGATTTCAGCAAGGCTCCCAACACCTTCCCACAACAACCCTGTAGCCAAGCTGGATGTAGGGTGTGTTTCCCACCAGGAGGGTAAACACAGATTGAGTGGTTTGGCTCAGATGGGACGGTCACTGGGTCCAACCTTCCTGGAGGCTGGTACCCTGTGGGATCCCACAGGGGCTGCCTGGGGCTGGTCTGTGTCACATCTCCATCTGTGACCTGGAAAGGTGACCAAGTGCACCCTGTCAGGTTTGCTGGGGGCACCAAACTGGGGCAGCAGACAGGTCCATATGTGTGAGGCCAGACGTTCTGTACAGGTGGTGGGATGAAGAGGCCAGTGGGACCATCAGGTGACAAGGGGGTACAAGGTACAAAGGGCAGCCCTGTCCTAGGCAGGGAGAGGGTTTCTTGCTGCCACAGAATGAAGCTGTGAGTGATTTGGCCAGATCCACAGCTGAGTCTGCTAGGGGCACAGTGTCAGACTAGAAGCCTCCTGAAGTCTCCATCATCCTGAATTGTCCTGCAGTGTTACAATCCATAAAGCAACTACTTCTCAGGAGATTAGTAACCTTTTGGCAGAAACAGCAGGGTGTCATTGTTTGGGGTGTTTTGGGCAGAAATCAAATTCCAGACAAAGCCCTAAGCCTTGCAGTGCAGCATGCACCTGGCACAAAGTCAAAACAATGTGTTTAGTACTACAGAAATAAAACTACAAAGCTATTGGGAGTCCCAAAAGAATAAGTTAATGTGCTGACATGTAGGGAACTGTTCATTGGTGCTGATGTTCGAGACTGCAAAGCTCAGTGTGTTCTGTGTTGAGACTCCAAGGCTTCTGTAGCTGCTCTAAGTACTGGCTGCCAGCCCCCACAGTTACCACAATGCTAAGGATGGACCACTCACTCCAGTGAAAATCCAAACAGAAAGAGAAAGAATGCTATCTGGACATCATTCTGTAAGCAAGCTCTGCCCCACAGATTGTCCAGGTCTTCCTAGGAGAGGCAAATCTGGTTGTTGTTCAAAACTGAAAGGTTTAGGAAGATAAGATGACATTGGTTTAGATTCAAAGCAGAGTACAATTCTGTGTCTCACAGTTAACCATTTCAAACCTTCATAATAATCTAACTGAAGAAAGAAGACAGTTCTAATTTACAACTAGGCACAAGATCTGAAGGAAAAGAGCCGTAACTAAAGAAAAAACAGTATTCACAAAGTTAACAGGCTGCCTCCACACACCTTTTACAAAATCATGATATCATTTTCAAAAAAAAAAATATTCTGCACAATGTTTATCTCACTTAATACTACCTTTTTTTGTTGTTGTTTAAACTTTCATGTTTTACAGCAAACCAGCTTACAGTTCGTTTGCTGACCACAAAAAATACTGTCTATTTAATTTCTGGACCAATAAATTTTAACACAGATGACTTTGGAAACCACACAAAACAATGATCCCAATCTTTGAAATGCAGCAATCTCAATAAATATTTGCTAGTAATAAACATGTCCCTGTATCTAAAAGGACCTGAAAAGCATGTGTTTTATGGGACCACAGGAGGAATTTTACAGGAAACCTGCCTCTCTAAGAAATGATGTAGGAAAATAACATGAGAAGATGATTATGAGTCTGCTAATTAAGGAATCAATAAACTGAGGCATGGTGACAACTAGAAGAAGGCAACTTTGTAATTCTGTGTCATAGTACCATAAGGAATGAGTATGCAAGAAAAAGAATATCATGTCTGATACACAGAAGCAAAGAACAGCCAGACCAAGGAAAGTTAAAAGGTATACCTGATGACTAAGAAAGATTGCAATGGTGACAAAGGAGTTTTGAAAATGCGGATTACTGTATTAAAGCAGAAATAACCAGTAATTGTTTTTGGCAAAAATTACTCATTGTTAAAAAACAACAACAACAACAACAACAACAATAACAACAACAACAACAACAACAACAACAAAAATTTAGCTTAAATATAGGCTCAGGAATACTGAGAATTTGAAGGTGTTTAAGAAAAAAATATCATATAGAAACAGAGGAAGCCTATAACAAAAAAGGCCCTAAACTGGAACCCAAATTCAAACACAAACCTCAAGGATAACTTTCCATAAATATTTTCACTCTGAATTAAGGGTGATATTTAGTAACAACCAGTAGTCAGGTGTTTTGTTCTTTCCAGCATTCTCTAATTAAATGCTAATAAATTTCGTTTTTTCCCAGCTGCCTCTAGTGCACTGACATGTCCTGAACGCAATGAAAAAGACCTACAGATTCTTTTATGTGTTATGGAAATGCATGAACTTATTGAGAGACTAGGCTGCTGTAAACAAATGTGTGGAATGCGCTTAAATAGATACTAAAAGATAGTAAAGCAGCTTTGCTATTTTCTTGTCCACAAAGTAATAACTCTCTACTGCTTTCCGAAGCTCTCTACACAGTTAATTTTGGTTTGGGCTGACAGACTGTGTGAAGGATTGGAGTTTGAAATATGCCTCACAGGACATCCAAACAGAGGTGAAAGAATGATAGAAATGCAGCCAATTTTCATACTTACAGGGGTTCAATCCGTGTAGGGTCAGGCAAAACCACGCTGTTCAAAGACAAATTACTGCTACTTTATAACAAAGTATAAACAGTTTTAATACAAATGTGTGCATTTGCATAACAGTCCTGACACCTCCCGGTTTTACAGTTGCATTTACAAAAGCAAACAAACAAGAAAATCTAACAGCTCCCCCACTCTCAAGAAAAGCACACTAAGGTACGAAGAAACAGGATATTTTCTCATATGAACTGAATCAAAATTTTAGTTCTGTTCTTGGCCCAGTATTTGGTTCAGTACTGAAAAAATCTTCAATCATATGTCTTCATGATTTCCATTCTAAGCTACTAAAATGAGATACTTAGGTTATATTTTTTGAACTTCTAGAGACATGAAGACTGATCAATACCTGAGAATTACATGGAATCTCCAAACAAGACCAAGAAACAGGACAAATTGAGTCTAATTCTTGATGATACTCAGGTTACACTTTCTCTTTTCACAGTAGGAGTGTAATGGATGTAAGTTTAATGTTCTGTTTTAAAAAATCAGTACCTTTCACTGCATTTCATCCTTTATTCACAACAGACCCAAATAAAGATGAAAGTTCCAAATCAAAATGGTTATGGGGTCAAGGATAACCTGATTTTAGAATACAAATTTAGAAAACAGCCACACACAGGTTCACAAACTTCTGTGGAATCTTTTTTACTTTTAGTAACAGGTAGCACAAATCAGCTCATTTATGTAACCATGGTGCATAATTTTCTGTATTTCCTTTTTCCATCCCTCATCTGTAAGGCTGTTGCAAATAATGAGCTCTCATCAGTGCTTGTGGGACTTTTAGAATTTCTATGCTAAAACAAGTGACCTATATTATGATACCAGTGTCAAAGATTCATGAATATATACAGATGGTTAACCAACACCTAAGTAATACATGAATTGATCCACAACAATTATTGTACTGATAGAGTACGTAGAGGGTCTATGTTCCACATCCAGAAAACTCTGCTAATGACCAAAAATAATTCCAGAATGATATTCCTTTAAAAACATCACATTTGCCTCTTTTCTACAAAAAGTGTTGAACAAGAATAACAACTTCAAGAAACATCTGTGCTGACATCATAAAAAAATAAAGATAAAAATATGTTTTTTACCAAAATTATCATTACATGAGCACATATGTTAATAAGTGACCAAAAGAAAATGTAAGTGCCAGGACATCACTGCACTCTTACTATTTGCTATTGTTATTATAGCTTATATTAGTGATATTCAGACCTTTACCAAGCTGTGTAAACTGGGCTTGAACTAAATACACATATAGATTAATACATACATTATAAATATATATGAAGTACTTTTGTATCTATATATTCACATACATATATATATATATATATATACACACTCACATGAATACTCATATTGCAATACAAGAATGTGATCCAACAGAGAGAATTTTGTAAACATGTGATTCACAGATATGAAAAATTAGATTAAATTGTTTTACCAGGAGAGAACGGTGCTGAGTGGAAAAGGCTGACCATATTAAAACAGACAGAATAGTGCTACTCTTGGGGCTAAGGGCATTTAAAAGGATTTTGGATGTTTGTATCACGGGAAAGTAATTTTTTTTATAGCAACAGATAGTTTTACACAAGGTACCTCTTTGAAAAGAGAAAACTAGTAAGACACATCAGAATGACGTTTAAGGAATTGTTTAACCTAAAAACTGTAAGTCTGTTCAAGACCCAGATGTCACTTGATGGTGGATTTGTGGCTGAGGAAGATGTTTGAATCCAGGTGAAAACACTGGACCTCTGAAATGTCAATCTGTTCTTAGGAGATTCTGACAGCATACAATCCAGAAAACTAAGTCATATGGACTACTATGACCATCTTAATAAATTTATTGTATTCTAATCCAATTCTTACTTATCAGAGGTAGGTAGATACACCAAGACATTCCTATTACATACTCAAGAATTGCTGTCTGAAGTGGGATATGTTTTCTGGAAGACTGTCAGCCATCTAGCACTTGTCATATTGAATCATGCAGCACTAAAACAGCTCAGTAGGAGCTGTAAAATTATAAATGAAACCTCACTGTAAGAGCTCCATTTCCCAGTGCTCTTGATATTTCATAGTTACATTTGAAATTAACTGGAAACTTAAAAAACACCTCAACATATAACTTGGGGCAAGAAGCAAGGCAGACAGAGGGTATTCATTATTTCTACTCCATGGGCATAAAGACTAAAACACATGAAGTTTGGAAAACCGGTAAGGGTAAAAGAATTGCTTTGAAACAGCAGTAGTTTTGTCTGTCTGAACTGGACACGATGACAATGATTATTTTTTAACATAAAGCCTGTACCTACATTGGAATAAGGTATATAATACACTATAGAAACAAGAACCTTTCATTCATTCTGAAAACTGTGCCCAGCAATACTCTCTGACGTTTTTGTGGTTTAGTGTTATGGGAAACAGAAAATAAAAATACTCTTCTTGCCTTCACACCATTCAGTTTTACAGAATATCTAGATCATATCCCATTCACTCACTTTTTTTCAGGTTTATTAATTACTATCTCTTCACACAAAAGATGTTCCACATTTCTGCCCTTCTCTGTACTCTTTTATGTCTGTGGTGCACTTCTTGAAAAGAAGGGTACAGGAGATACTTAGTACTCAAAGGGTGAGTTTATATTGTGGTTTGTTCCAGTCTCTTCCCCAGCAGACTCTATGATTCTTCAGTGCCAGTGTCTCTGGGACACTATAGACAACTCTATTATCTAGGATCATAAGGCAGCAACTGAAACCACAGACTACACAGGGTCCCAGATCCCAGAGAACACACTGTTGTTTTCAGTTTAAGGACCTTCACAAAAATTCAGACAAGCCTGAATCTCCTTATGCCCACCCAGTTAAACCTTGTTTATTGGGAAGAGCTAAGATCTGGCTGGACTTCTTTGTTCCAGTTCATGCAAACCATGTAGAATTCAGATTGGCCAGCAGATTAACTTGGTGTATCTGCAGGGTTCCTAAGGGCTATTTGTAAGGTGAGCTAGAGAGACAGTCCCATCTATGGACACATTATTGTGTGTTCTGGTTTGCACCATGAGATCCTGAAATTTGTGCTGTTTGGGAACAAGTAAATAGATGATGGATACAAGAGAAGAAGACTTCTATTATTCTCAATTTTTCTTAATTTAAAATTCCCCAAATGGCTGAGCTGTCATTGGAAATAGTACAGATAATCTATCCTGGAAAGACAAGCCTCTCTGCAATCCAGTGAGAATCTCCAATGTCTGGCATCTTTTCACTGAACAGAGTAGATATTATCCCCTATTAATGCTGGGAGGCTGGGCAACTGGGCTCACTTTTGCAGAGAAAAATTTTATCAACAAATGGAATGTCAAGGAAATTGCTAATGACAGAAAACCAAACAAAACTCAGTGATTCAGGTTTCTGTTCTCCAGATTTTCTCTTCTTCCACTCAAAATATGCAGAAAACACCCCTACTTTGTCTCATCAAAGCATTACAAGGCTTACCTTTATATTTACATGGTATTTTGGCAGAACAGTATCACAGCTGTAGGTGGCTCTGAAACCACCAGGAAACCTAAAAGCCCAACTCTTTTTTCTGCTCATGCTGGTCTAATCAGAATGTCTGATAGAAAGGCAGATCTTACCCGGTCTTGATTTGGACTGGTATACATTGCACACAAAGGACGATTACTAAGAAATTCAGTCTGAGTGGAATTTTAGAAAATGAAGACAGTGAAGAGTTCCATTGAAACCTCTAAGCATGCAGAAATGCTATCTTAACATCACATGCACACAATGCACAAAATACTCTCTTATTCATTGTACAAAATGAGATTAGTGTTAAATAATTTAAGGGATTGTCTTGTCTCTTTATATTACTATTATTAGTATTGTTTCAAAGAATTTATTTCTATTATTCCTTTAATCCTCATGTTTGCAAGTTTTGCCAATAGTACTAAAGGCATTTTCTAATGCAAATGTTTCATTTGCATAAGAATTTCAAGCAAGAGAAAAAACTGAGACAATCCAAACCCCACTGACTAGGTATGAAAGAATACTGTACTTATTATAATTATGTACATACAAGCAGAATAATAATTTTAGTACATAGAAAATGTAAGGACTAGTGCAATTCTCACATTCTCACCCTCATCTTTAAGAGATATGTATATCAGAATAAATTCTCCAATTAAAATAATTTCTTACAAATTTCCTGGATTATCCCAGTATTTCTCCAGTTGAGAATATCCTCCTGAAAAGGAGAATTTTATTTTTTTTTTTCATTTGGGATGACTCAGAGAAAAGTACAATCCAGAGACCTCAGAGTCATCCATCAATCACATCACCTTAACACAAATTAGCTGCACTTACGCCTTACTTGACTGACTAAGCTACCTTACCCAAATCATCTCTTCAACTAGTTCCTTATATGTACAGTTACACTTTATTTTTTAATATATTATAAAAATCACAGTGTAGTTTGACTTCATTATGCTTTTTCTGACTGACCATGGGAACAAGGTGTACCTTAGTGTAAAAGGTTTTCCTGTTCCCAAAGACAGCTATACAGACTTGATATAGACAGAGTACATATTATGTCTTGCATGAACAAATTCTACTTTTGTCCTGTTTTAATTCTATTACTAGAAAGCTAAAGTTTGGACTACTGTATCACTACAATGAGGACAGAGCATAGATTCTTCTTTTTTAAGAGTTATTCTGAAAGACTGATTTTGAAACCATCAAAAGTAGAAGGTGAAACTCCCCATGAATCAAAAGTTTGATATAGATGAGTGAGATAGATATCTATCTTTAGCAACAAAATCCCCTAATTCTTGATAGCCTCAATAACTTCCTAGACAGAATCAGTAATGTGCATTCCTGTTTTGCTGTCTTTCCTCTTATCTTTCATTGATAAGGCATAAGCTAGTGCAAAGTACCTTGCTGAACTTTTGAGGCATGAAAAAACAGTATTTCTTCCTTATGTTGTCTTAAAATGCAGCTGCTGAATTAGAATTTTTTGATGCTCATCAAGACTAAATGATTTGTTTGCCTGTCTCTATGGCCTTTCTTCCCGTCCCTACTTTATGATCACTGATAGTGTGTAAGAAAGGCAGAGCTTCACTTCCAGTGAAGAATTTCAGTACATTAAACCTGAAGTCTTCAAAATAATTTCTAGCAGTGTGTCCAAACAGAGCTCCTTTCCCCATTTGGCTGCTAATCCTTGATTTGGTCCAAAATATTAAAGAGTGTTGAATTTAAAATAAGAAATCTTTATTTTCTGAACAGAATAAGCTTGTCATTGTCCTACAGCTGCAGAGGATATTTTTGTCACTTTTTTAGACCTTAATTTCCTTTTACTGTAAATGATGCACTGTTTTGGTTGCAGAAACTTGTAGTGTGGCTGGATGAATTAACTTGTGCCAAATGCTAAAAGTTTATTGGTGGCAGGGCCAAGAAATTCTGAAAGGCTACCATGGTAACATACTGAACAGACAACCACCTTTTTCTGTCCAAACCATAGAAGTATGCTTATTGATAAAAAAGGGTAACTTCACTAACCCATCACAGGATCAGAGGATTCAGATCTTTAATTCTCTTTGTTTCACTCCTAGCTTTGGATGTAACTCTGTTTTGTCCAACCCTTTTAGCTATATAACCCATTCTCTGGAATGAACCACAGCAAATGTCAAAAGCTTCGAGTGGTGTGGCATGGCATTTGAAAAAACAGACTATGGCTATCAGCCAAAAACATTCCATAATCAAAGCTCCCTTTATTTTTTCTCATATAGTCCAGTAACAAAAAGTCAGTCCAAGAATGATGTGTTGAATGAAAAAAACAATTAATAAAACTGTAAAGAGATGTTACTGTTGGTTACAGTTCAAAGGTCATTGAAAGCATGTGCTTCTGTGCACACCTGCAGCAAAAAGGAACAAGCTATTTGATTGCCTAAACAGAGAAATTAAATATACAGGACAGAGTAGATAATGATGCTTCCTGATACATTTCCCTCTCGAAAAAAAAGATGTTGTTAATGACAAGGATTCTGAACAAATAAATGGGATTTTATCCCAGGCCCAAAGAACATATATTGGCAAAAAAGGTGAAGGCTTGAATTATTTTAACCAAAAAAGATGTTCTAAGAGACCTAAGAAAAGCATAAGGAGACATGTTATTCTTCATATAACAGGAGTAAAAGAATTGATTAATGAATACCTAAACATGAAAATCTTTCATCCTGCTATGCTACAGAACTTCAACTAAATGTACTTAGTCCTCCAGAATTTTATAAATATATATTATATATTATATAATATTAATTATATATATATATATTATATATATATAAAAGTGGCAAAGGAAAGCAAGTAGACCTCAATTCCCCTTTCTAAGGGGAATTATTATTAATAATGGACTTGTCAACCTACTATACCTCTATTAATGAGACACTTCATGTTTCTTCAGTTTGTTTCCTGTACTTTTTAAAAACTAAAATCTCAGATGCAAATGTCCCTACATCAAATTGAGGATAATTCAGTCTGTTTATGTGAAAAAATCCCATCAGGTGCAAAAATCAAAAAATAATGACAATATGTCTACGCAAGCAATTTTTAAAAATTTGAATCTATCCATCTAGTGCCATCTATGCATCTGTCAAGTTAATTCAGAAAAGCCTAAATCAAGTTTTCTTCCCTTCAACTTCATAAAAATTTTTGCATTCGACTTTGTGTTCAATCAGTGTTAATAATGGCCACATGGCTGATCACAGAATTATGCAAGAAATTAATGAAAGTAAATAATTTAAGTGGAATCAGGTGAATATTTGGAAGGGCAAGCCAAGCTTCCTCAGCAAATACGAACTGCCAAAAATTAAAAGATGCAGCTCATACCTTATTGAGCCATGACAGCAAACATTCATCAAACAAAGGAGAAGAACCCAGCAGTAGAGACAGCTCCTGCTTCTTAAATTCTGAGTGACTAGTAAGTCTATCTAAATTAACTAAAGAGAGCAACAGAGGGCAGGTCTACTAAAAGGAATGCACAGGCTAAAAGTAGGATTCCAAATTCACTAAAACACAGATGACCTTAAAATGCCTGGACAAATACCATATGTACAGACAGCTAGTAAACCTTCCTGCAAGATTGTAAACCAAGCTATATCAGTCCAGACCTGGCTTGATACTGATCCTTCAGTACCTTGGCAAAGAAAGCAGTATATCTGAATTTGTTCTGAAGACAGCTGAACACCTTCCTGATCTTCTTGTCAGGAAAAATATTTGGAAAGATAAGCCCTAAAATTACAGTACTTGTTCTTGAATATACTACTGCCCGTCTAGCTTAGGCCATAACAAAGTTTGCTACTATCACAAGCAAAGGTTTGCTACAAAGGCGTGTTACAGATTCAGTAAAGCTGCTGCAGTGTGTTCATAACTGGATTTGCAGATGTTATTATGGATAAACAATTGCCTTTATTGTGGGACGAAAATTACCCCAAATGACAATTAAGAGGAAGCAGACCTTGACTGCAGAATGCAATTAATTACTGTGGTATCCATACTACATAGCAGTTATTCCAGTTGTTGATCTATTTTATGACACTATTCCCACAGATACCATGTGCAGTACTGACCATAATAAAATGGAAGAAACACTCTGCCTGAATATGGGAGATTATATGAAATATAAAAAAAATTCCAATATTAATGAGGAAATAGAATGCAAATATTGTCGGCATTTTACTTGCTTCTTACCCTGTAGCCATAAAACACTTAATTGGCAAACAATAACATCACCAGATTATGTAATAATCAGGTAAATCAATGAATATTTAGTGTAAGATGGAGCATAAGAATATAATTTACAGCTAAGTGTGCTGATTTTTTTTTTCTTGTTTGGTTTGGTTTGCGGATTTTTTTTTGTTTTTTCCCCCAATTTGGCTGTTGTAAGAAAAGTTAAAATGTGAGTCAAATAGGAAGCCTAGATCCATTCTTTCAAACACCAGATATATTGCCCCACAAATTTCATGACATTAATTTATGCCACCTCTTCATGGCCCTTATTAAAGAGAAAAAAAGGAAATCAGGTAAGAAATACTAGTCACCCCATTGCACAGAGCTGCAGCAAAGCTGTTTCCTTACTAGACAAATATTATGGCTATTAAAAAATAAAAAAACCCACCAAAACCAACCAGGTACTGCTTTTGGTGCAGTGTGATGAATATCTAAGCAACTGGAGGGTTTTGCCTGAAGGGACTATATCTCACCTCCCATCTTGGAACAACCTCTTGTCTGTTCTAGCAAGTTTCCATAGATACATGTATTTTTAAAAATACAGAAACAGATCATAAAGTTCTTACACTTTCTTTTAACTTCATGGTAACCCTCAGTGGAGACTTTACTGGCTATCACAGTAATAGTCACTACAGAACAAAAAAAAGGAGTGCAAATAAGAATGCTTTCCAGTGTGTAAGAAGTAAACATTTAAACTTGATAATAAATAATTTTATTATTCTTGGATTTGGATGTTGCTATTCTACCAAACTTCCAGTAGTTTAAAAGAATTATTAAAAATTCACAGTAAGAGAGAAGAAAAAAGTGAGGTTTTTGCAAATTTTATTAAGTTCTGCTGTATACAGTCTGCCTAACTACCAATCCATGACCAGCGTTTTTGTCTTATGAATATACATGATACAGCATGGTGAAAAGTAAAATAAACACGAAGGCTAGGAAGCATTTTTCCTTGTGTTAGTGTTGATCTAACAATAATCCCCCTAAATGAACATATAGCTATAAGTTAGCAAAGAAGTTAGCAAAGAGTTTGTGGAGAAGGCCGTAAAGTAATAAATTTCCTTTAATTCCTCCTTTTGCATTTGGGAAACCTATACCAGAAATGCATGCATTTTAGTCCTTCCTGCGTGAGCTGGGGCTGAACTTTCTTATCCCAAGCAGGGTGAGAGATGGGGATGAGATAAATCAGTCACTCTTAGATTAAAAAACACAGTATCTGAGGTTCTCCTTTAGACGTTTATTACTGCAGCAAAGTCAGTAACCTTTCTGTTTTATGTCAGGTCTCATATGAGCCAAAAAGAAAGGGAGAGGAGATGGAAGGAGAAGGCAGGGCAGGATTTATGTAACTGATGTATCAATGCACAATGGAGTTTTAAGGCTGAATCCTGATGTTTCCAATGTGATGGTTGTTCTTGAGGCATCAACTAAAAAATAAAAAATAATACTGCATGCTCTTCTTGTTTATAGTTAATCTATCTCTAATTGAGATCTATTTTAGGTGTATACACCATTTCTGCTTCCTTTAATGAAATCTGTTGTTTCCTAAACGTGAAACAAAAGTTATTCTTTTATTGTAACTATTAAAACTATTTATATTATTCATCTATAAAAATTCCTGCAAATTTTATCAAACTGACTAAAAATACAATCCTTGAAGTAGAACCAGTTTACTGGAAATGCACAACACTGAAAATATGTAGTTAATATTTGATTTTTTTTACAGGAATCTAACAGCATGACAGATATTTTAATATGAAGATTCACTGTCACATTAAAGTGTACTCAGTACTTTCCATGGGACACAGTTGAGGCAAATGGCAGAAGTCCATGAAGGAGTTGACAAAAGGAAGCCTGCAGGAAAAAAAATAAAATGGAAAGACAATAAAAAATTCCCCTGGGACTTCAAGTCTGAGAAGAGTTTGGGAACTGATTAGAAGAAGAAAGACAGCTGATAGTGCTTTCTGGCATTTCTTTCAAGGACAAGAATATCAGCTCTGTCAGCTGCAAAATGGGCAGATTGTTCACCCTTCATCTCGGAGCCTGCATGTCAGAGTGTGAATGAGGGGTGACATTTCTACCTGCTCCCGTGTTCCTCCCTCATCTCCTTTCTTTTTCACCTGTATACACTTACTAGCATGTTCCTTATAAGTAGTCTGAAATTGGAGAAGCAGTGAAACATGCCAACTCATCCACCCTGCCTGCTGATCACTGCAAAAAATTGTCATAGTTGTGTGTGATCAAAAAATTGTCATAGTTGTGTGTGATCCAGCACAACTCTATGGCAACAACTGAGCCAGAACAAATCATATATCAATTTCTGCATCTTGGTAGGCAAAATTCATTCTTGTACCTAGAAAAATTGAAAAGTAAAAAAACCCCAGCTTCATAAACAGTAACTGTACACTGAGAGGAGATTTCCACTAGCAGCAGCTAATTTCACATACAAATCCCCCTTTTAAAAAAATTTTTATTCTGCCTTTCACTGTTTTTTTAAGGTTGCCCCTAGATATATTATTAAGAGAATGCTGATGAATAGCTTTCAGTTGATGCCATACTATTTTCCTAATACAATATATGAATTACATTACTAAACCAATACTATGTCAATATATAAGCAATTCTTATATACCAATGGTGTGAGGTACAAGGCCAAGTAATAAGCATGTAAATACAACAGAAATAATAAAAAACCCCAATTGTATTGTAATTTTGTTCTAGCAATTCTTTTACTTGGTTCTTCCTAAGAGATATCATCTGTCTCTTAATATGTCA
This sequence comes from Luscinia megarhynchos, assembly GCA_034336665.1. Classification (NCBI taxonomy): domain Eukaryota; kingdom Metazoa; phylum Chordata; class Aves; order Passeriformes; family Muscicapidae; genus Luscinia; species Luscinia megarhynchos. The sequence goes on along the minus strand of CM067592.1, from coordinate 47,965,740 downwards.
TTTCACATCACACAGACAATGAGAGACAGAAGTTTTTATTTCACTTTCAAAATTTTCAGCATCAGAACCAGAAATATGAGTAACTGAATGTTACCAGGTGAGAATGCCCTTTTTCTGAAAGCTGATAGTGAGGGAAGATACCACGATTTTCTTGGTCTTGTGCTTGTATTCATCCATTATTTAAGTGGCTGGCAGAGTACGGCAACTTTACAGTCCAATCACAAAGCTAAAATTAGCTATTTATATTTAGTATACTGCTGCTAGAGAAAAGTGTCTCAAAAATGCACATTGTTAATTTAGACCAACCCAGTACGAGTAAAAAGACCTTTTATCAGCAGCTCTGTTATGGTCAGTACTCATTTAGTCAGCACTTGATCTGATATCCAGGTTTGCAGCAAATATCTCAGGACTCATTAAAAACAGCAGGTAGATTTGAATATTCTCTCTCCACAGAGCTAACAACATGTCAGTCTTGGCAGGTAAAAGCAGGGTTGTTTGTGCATTTTTGATACTTAAATTTCTTCTCATTCCTCTTCAGCACACTGCATTAGAAAACATTCAGCTCTTAGGTGGCTCCAAACTTGCAGTTTCCTTTCCAAATGAAAAATTAATGTCCAGCAGATTATGTTCAAATATCATGTCCAATTTCCTCATGGCCAGGCCAGGTAGTAGAACAATTAGTACACTGGTTTTGGGAACCCTGCTGCTTTTTAGCTATTGCCTGGATGTAACATTTATCTCCCTCTGTTCCTTCTGTACACTCTCTTTCCTATTCCTTCTCCATCATTCCCCCTTTTTCCCCATCTCTCATGCACCCATGCACACACAGTTTCAACTGCTATTTATACACCCAGAAAAATCTCACCGTAAACAGCACTGAATAATAGGAGAAACATGTCAAAATAAAAAGTCCTCGCCCTGCAATCTAATGATACACTATAGTACAGACTCATGGCAAGGAAGTACTGAACAGCAAGTGATCAAAATTGATTTATATTGAGAATAAAGCTATCCCGTACAAAATACTAATAATCAATTAATATACAGCAAGATAAGTAGACACCTTTGCTGCATTATGTTAAGATCTGTCATTATTCTTCTGTTTGTATGTAACCTTGCATGGACTCTTTTTCATGTTATTTTAACAGATGATCTGCCTGGCTTAATTCCTGTCTCACAAAGAATTAGATATGTGCACAGTACATTGTCACCAGCTCTGCTCTAGAAATCCGCCAAAAAGAGATAGCTAGAAACACCATATGTAATTTACTGTACAAAAAACCCAAACCAAACAAAAAAAAAGAAAAAAAACCCCAAAAAACCCAAACACACACAAAAAAATAAAAACAACTAAAAAAACCCCCAAAAAACCCAACGCAAACCAAACCAAAAAACAAAACAAACAAACAAACAAAAAAAAAACCCCAAAAAGCACCAAAAATCCCAAATAAACAAACAAACAAACAAAAAAACTAACCAAAACCCAAAAGCAAACCATGCAAGTGAAGTTTCCCTGCTATAAGTGCATTGGTTTAATTGTTCACTGACTCTCACGGGTACATCCTAGACCCTTGTGATACCACATAAACCAGCTCTGGCACCTCCCCCAACTCTCAGGTAAGCCAAATGGACTCACAAACATCAAATGAAACAATTTTCTTTCTTGTCAGGTTAGCGTCCTGGCAGTTTAGCAAGGTGAATCTGTTCATGGAGTAGACAAATAAGCACTGAAATCACTGCATGGGAAAAACCAGCATGGTGTCAAAAGCAGTTGGTAGAATACATGAAAGGGGAAGCCTTTGACAGTTGTGATTTGTTAGATCATATCTGCCATCTCGTGAAGCCTCACCACTAATTAGAACAAGAAAATTGCATTAAATAGAGAGGCATATCCTTTCATCTTTCCAGAGGTCACCTAACAATTTCAAGTTATATGTCATCCCCACTGAGAAAAGATTATGTTCCTGGAAGACAAATGTATCCAATTGTATTTAGTTCTTCAAAGAGAATTAAAAGTTGTTTCTAGATGTAAAACAAAAGGTATTTCCCAAGTTAATGTGACAATAAAATCTGACATATTTAAATAGAAAAACTATGAGCAGAAATCATGGTTTGAAAAAATGTTAGCAGTCCTCTTTTTCCTTTGTTTGTTCCCCTGCCTGCCTCGTTCCTAGGTTCATCTGCGTGCTGCTCCCTGGTTGACTGCAGTGATGGAAATCCTGTGGGTAGGAGGACAGGAAGCAATCTCCCCTACAGATCTCAGTTCTGAGCAGTGCCAGCAAATGAAGATCCTGAGAAAATCCTGCTCCAAATGAAAATGGAAGTTTCTTCAACTGCTTCTTTGTATGGTTAGTGAAAATAAAGCTTTTTTTTTTTTTTTTTTCTGTCTATTTCCTCTATGTCTGCAGTGGTGATACATCTGCTTTATATATTCTGGACAATTCTGTCATACATGAATCTATATACTAACCAAGTCTAAACTGGTGACACATTTTAAGGTCAGATAAATCCTAGCCAGGAAAACATTAAGCAGGACAGCTCAGATGATGAAACCATAAAACCATGTTCTTACTTTACTTGGCAAATTAAATATGCTATTCCTGATGGCACGTGCGTTTTATGTGAGAATTGCTGAAACTTCACCATCCAAATTTTCAAATAAGAAGAATCTTGGTAGCTATGACAATTTTATAGAATCCGTGAATATCCTGAACTGCAAGGGACCTACAAGATTTATTGATTTCCTGTCCTTGCACAGGATGTCCTCAAGAGTCACACCATGTGCACAAGAGTATTGTCCAAACCTTCTTGAATTCTATCAGAATTGTGGTTCTGTGGCCACCTCCCTGGGAAGCCTGTTCCATTGCCCAGCCACCCTCTGGGAAAAAAGAGATAAAGGACATTGTCTGCCCCCGTATTTTTCCTAATGATGTGTAGACTGCAATGAGTGTCCCCTCAGTCTCCTCTTCTCCAGGCTGAACAGACCAAGCGACTTCAGCTGCTCCTCACATGGCTTCATCTCAACGCCCTTCACCTTCATCTTTGTTGGTCTCTTTTGAACTTTCAAATAGTTCTATAGCTTTCTTATATTGTAGTGGCCAAAACTGTATGCAATTTTCAAGGTGAGACAACACTTTATGCAGAGCAGAGTGGGACAGTCGGTTTCTGTCACTGGTCACCTTCCCCTGTCTATACATATATCCAGGGTTGCCCCATCCCACACGCAATATCTGGAACTTTATCAGATTTTACAACTTCTAGCTGTTTTCAAGATCTGAAAAACCTTCAATAGTTGCCAAGGAACAGAGTTACTTTAACAATTAATTATTTTTTTTTTATATTTTGGGGATAAACTGGGACAAAGTTTCTGATCTAAAACCAATCTGAACTCTGGAAACTCACGGGTTCTGTGGCATGTTAGCAAAACTCTTTATCATTGTTTAGTGGAAGCTTTCTTCATTTATTTTTTCCTATCACTTTATTATTATGCTCTTTTTTCAAAAATGTTTTGATTACTTTCCATTCTTTCTTCAAAGACCAGATCTTCAAGAAAAAAAAAACAAAACAAAACATGAACACCTTGCACAAAAAACAACAAAAAAAATCCCCCAACCTCCTTCAAAACCTAAACAAACAAACAAATAAACAAAAATTGTTTCTCAATAGAAAATTAAATTCATTGTATCTTCATTCTTTTTTGTTGCACAAAAATTTTAATCACTAAAACTGTTGGTAAAATCACATTTATTAAAAAAACTTCAACCGTCACGCAGCTGTGAATGAGCAATTACAGCAATGGCAAATCGATCATGTTACAAGTGCTAAGCTACCTTTTTGACTGTTATCACTATCCAAAATGATATTAAAGCATGGAAAATTCCATGCAGGAGTTTTCTGTAGGAAAAACACCCACAGATTTCAAATGCATTATTAATTTGCAAAATAAAAATGGTGTTTATTATATTGAAATAGAAAGAAAGAAACAACACTGCTGGAAAAACTGAAGGTATTCATCATACCTTTGAGTTGAGTATATCATAAAGCAGTTCGAAGCAAAGAAACGAATTTGTTTTAGAAATACACATGGAAACTGATAAAAAAATTACTATTGTCATGGTCAAAAGTGAATGACTCATGCCGTTAATATGCCCTTCTCTGCAACAAAGAGAGATGTTCTTAGCATTCAGAGATAGCTCTCTGGTACAGAACACCCTTTTTCATTTGCCTGTGGACAAGCTTAATTTGCATGAACAATGTCATGAGAAGGTTTCAGAAGGATCAGTGTGTCACTGCCATCCAAAATGAGGAAAGTCCAGGTACTTTCTTTAACTTTCTCACTTTTGGAGCATTTTCCTCAAACAGAAAGCTGATCCTTTGCACTATAACAGGACTAAACTATTCTATTTTATTCTTATATGGTGAGGGGTGGCAGATAGGAATATGAAAGAAGCCTTATACTGGGGTAGTGCTTAAAATTTACTTGATATACTATCAAATGAAAATTAAGAATTGAAATCAGGAATAGAATGGGTGGGAAAAGATATTAGCTCCCCCCCAATCCCCCCTCCCCCATTGTAGTAGCCTGGAAACCAGCTAAATCCAAAAACAGATTGTTTGAAACAAAAGTAGTTCTCGTTAGCAGCTGGTTTTGGTGAGGCTTCCACTGACATAATGCTGGAGTCAGTCTTAAACCTGGTATTTGAGTAGTATGTTTTAACCTTTTTGCTCTAACTATAGCCAAGTTATCTGATGGAAACTTTCTTCTCAGAGAAAGCTGAAAGGAAATTGAGTTTCATAGAGCTTCTGGAAAGGTTATTTCTTCCTCTTGTAGGCATTCTTTCTACAATGCAAGGCCTTAGACACTTGTATTCTTCTCTTTTTAGTTCTCCATTTGCTTTCTTACTAGTGGAAGATAACCCAAAAATTAGCTATCCCTTTATGTTTATTGTCACCTATATTTATCAATGGGGACCCAAATTCATGACTTTATATATATTTTACATGCTGGAGTACCTTTCGTGCTTCACATTCCTTATATTTTGGACTTTTACTTCCCACCATTCCTTTTCATGCTATGGTGCCTTCATTTATCCCCAAAATGCAGTGTTGTAACAGATATTTGTACAGCTAACCTCCCTCGTTACCCCTTTGGTTCATCTCCAAGATTCAGTATCCTTCTGAAAGAACTGCATAGGCTAATTCTCCGTGTTGTTACTACAGAGTTGCTAGGGGCCATCCAACCATGATCTCCTGATTTTCTTGAGTATTTATAACAGTGCTCTTTAGGCAGAAAATTATGAAGGACTAATTTGGACTGGTTGAGTATGCAATTGTTTAATGGGCTACTAACAAAGAAGTACATTTTAAAATATTTATGGCAACTCCTGTCATTTGTATGAACTACAGTTGTTCATCTACAAGATATGACTGCAGATCTCTGACTGCAGTCATGCATTGCTGCCTTCAAGGTGCAAAGCAAATTGGTACAGTCCATTTTCTAGCCTGTGTAAACATATTCGCACAACTAAATATAAAAAATTCTATTTTATGACTGATTTATTTCAATGTGCTATATTTTATGTATTTTTAATCTTGAGCTGTGACAGTGATTGCTTCTCAGCATCAGATTATTAAAAATCTAATTATTATTTACCTTTCAGAAAATAATTTTATTGTCTTTGTATACCAAAATTCTCCTAGAATTTTACTAATATTTTTATTTTTAAAATATACCCACAGTCAGAAAATTTTGAAGTTTTTGGTAAAGAACAGCTTTCTATCTTTATACAATATATTAGGGGTGAATTCATTTAAAAATCCCTGGCTAATTAACAAGACACACATTGCTTCTAACTGTTTAAATACACAATAATTTGGTTTCATTTGCTGTAATTACATTATCAGTGGTTTCTCCCAATGGTAGGCATTACAAGCAATGAGTTAATCACATTTCTATAACCAATCATTGTATTTCTTTATTCCATTTAATTGATTGCTGTTTTCTAGATTCAGCAACACAATCTATCTAGTCTACCCGCTGTCCACATCCTTGTATCTCATGCAATAGTTTTACATAAATTATGCCTAATTCACAAACCCACTGTGCTGTACACAAAACAATTACTCTTTATTATTTCTTAGTGTAGGACACCCTGTCAGTCAGCCCTAGGACCACAGCAAGAAGACAGAGCCAACATGTGTGTCTAACAGAACAGCTTCCTCCCACCTCTCATACCCCTGCTCACTATTTTGGTTCATATCTAGTAAAGCACGTGATTCATTTACAGCCTAGGAGTTGTTTGAATTTAAATCACATGCCTAAAAATATTGAGCATTTGCTCATGACTCCTATGAATACAGAATCTAGGACTTGCATAGAAGAAAGTTAACTTTTTCTGTAAAACAACTCAGAAAACAAACAAAAAACTTCGCAATCGCAGTACTAATTAAACAATCCAAGGGCGAGAAAAGTATTCCAGCCGATTCAAAATCATGGATGAAAAGAGATTAAGATGGAGATTTAACAACTGCTTAATGATGGAGTGTGTTGGTAACCATCCATTTTTCAGTCATTCCAAATGAGTGTGCTCTGGGACTGGATTTAGCACATCCCTTTGACAAGAATATCCAAGTCACACAAGCGGCCATCTAAATTAATGGGAAACTGGAATGAACAGTATTTGCTCACTGTTCCTCCAGAGCCAAATGCATTTTTCAGAACAGTGAATCTCTCTGCCTATCACAACTCATTGTCTGCGCCTGGTATTTAGTACTATGTTAGCCATGAAGTACTCATCCTCTCAAAAAAAAAAAAAAAAATTATTTTAAAATCAGTAACTGAAAGAAAACTCTGCCTAGATAAATGAAGAGAACTTCATTGAATAGAGAATGGGCACTTCATAACTTCTCCCAACACCTCCCAGAGTCAAGACAAATTTCTATGAACATCTTTGAGGATGATTACAGTGAAATATGTGAATATCTTTTTCTTAGAGAAAATGTATGTATGCTTATTTTACTGCTTTGGAGGTTTTGTTTTGTTTTGTTTTTTGAGGGTTTTTTTTGTTTTTGTTTTTATCTTTGTTTTATTTGTTTGTTTGTTTTTCTAAAATACCATTTTTCCAACAAACTCTTTCTTTTTACTAATAACTGACCAATTAACTTTAATTTTCTTGAACTGAGTGAATAATTAAGACAAAATCACAAAATATTTCTCTAAATGTCCATCCTGATAAGATAATGAACCAACATACAAAGTTTATATTTTAAAGACATTTTTATAATTGCTGTTATATTTTTCTTTGTCACATCCAGAATATTTATTTTTAATGAGCAATTACTAGAAATCACAGTATCTATCTGACAATTGAGCTGTTTCAAGCTGTTTCGCCCTAGTCACGAGCGCAAGTATTTCAGGATACATCTAAAGCTTTTTTGCTCTTCCTAGGGCATCCTTCTGTGAGTCTATTCGCACTAGGTTTTAATGAACTAACAACAGAAGAGCACACCTCACACTACACGCAGATAAAAAAAAGTGCTGCCGAGGACTGGCACAGCAGCACTCATTGCCTGCCACGTGGGCAAAGCTGTGCTGATCACCTACAGCTCTGCCCTGCAGTGGGTTGCTGCTCAGGAGCAGGCAGATGATGGGCAGCAATGGCGACAAGATCAACAATGCTTCTCAGAAAGTCCATTTGACTGCGTTTCTTTCATTCATTAGGTCCATTAAATCAATGCCACCCATCATAGTATTTCCTTTCCTTTTCTGTGCCTCATTTCATGGAAAAGCATGTCTAAGTTTCTATAAGATTCCCAGTGATTTTTCTAATATGAAAGGATAATATGATATAATATTGTCTTCGTTTGAAGGACAGGTATCTGCCAATAAAGGCTGGAGCTTCTCTTTGAAATGGAGAATGTAAACCCCCTTCCTCCAAATTATTATAATTTTGAAATTAAGGGGTTTTCAGGCAAAGATAAGGGAATCAGGAATAACAGTCCTTCACTAGGAAAATTAAAATAGAAATGCAGTATTACAAAGAACAATCCCAACCCTGACAGAGTCAGAATACAACCTGACACCCTGTCAGTCAGGGTGTTGTAGCAGTCCCATTAAATGGTGGCCACAGTCCCCCTGCAGTGGCAGATGTGGTTCAGCTGAAGCAGTGCTCCTGTAGAAGGTGCAGTTTTCCTCTGAAGGTCCAGGGATGATGTGGAAAGGTTCAGCTTTTCTCTGGAATCCAGTGGAAAGAAGGTATCTTGATGTCCAAAACTCAATTTTTATTTAGGTAGGAAAGGCTTGGCTCCTCCCCCTGGCTGGAGCATCTCCCAGTGGGATGATGTAATTTTATCAGTCATACAGTGGGACTTTCTGGGCCAGCAGCAGATGACATCTTCCTGGAGGGAGGATGGGTTGTGGAAAAGATAAAGATGATTGCCCCATCTTGTCTTAAAGATGGCCCATTAGCAGATAGTACGTGCCACAGAGATAAGGAATCACTGCCCCACCTGGTTTTAACAGATGGTGATAAAATACACATTTTCTGGCCACATCAACCCAACACAAATATAAAAGTACAAAGGATGCAATCCCCTTGTATGCATCAGGTGTCTTTTCAGGAGAAGTCCTTTCCTATTAGGGTGGTGAGGCACTGGAATATGTTGTCCAGAGAATTTGCAGATGCCCCATCCTGAAGGTTCAAGCCAGGCTGGGTGATGCAACATGGTCTAGTGAAATGAGTCCGTGTTAAGTGGGCTGGAACTAGATGATCTTTAAAGTACCTTTCAACCCAAGCCACTATCCTATTATTTAAGTTATGATCATAAGTAAACCCATGGAACCCCATATTTTAATACATGAAGAAGGCAAGTAGTGTTCTCACTAGTTTAGTTGACAGAAGGAAAATAAAGGTATGGGAACTTCTGGCTCAGCAAGGATAGCCAATGAGGTGTTGAAATAAATTCTAGTTTTCTCAGATTTGTGAAGTTATTAACCAGTCGCAGTTCTCATGAATTCATTAAACTCGTAAGCAGTATTCTCCAATAAAACATCTTTTGATGTATTTAGGCATGAGAGGAAAATCACAAATTATCAAACACAACATAATTAGGTAACAGAGTGCACAAGCAATTAAAAAATTCAAATAACCTCAGTCACAGCAATTTTGAAATACTTTAATCTGGATTTATGAAAATATTTTAACTTTAAAATTAGTCTTCATTAATTCAAAATGGCTTAGAGTTGGTCAGTCTTCCAAAAAAGTTTTAAAAGCAGCATCCCTAAAACTTACCAGGAAGATCAAAAATAAAGAAAAAATGATATCCCAAGCTTAAAGATCCCTCCTATACTTCTGCTATTAATTCAGTACAAGATAACAATGATTCATTCTCAATATAAGGACTTCTACGTTTGAGGGACAGGACCATCAGTAGTTAACCCATTGCTAAGGGGAGCTGTTCATAAAAGCAGTTGGATAACTCATAGTAAGAAAAAATGGTATCAGAGGGTGGGTACAGGGAATGGCGGGTACAAAAGCAAAGGCAGACCTAGTGCTGCACTTTGATCCTTGCTGATTCTCTTGATGTCACCTGCAATGCCAAAAACTGGAGTTTAATTTGGCAAATTGGGGCTTGGTTGGAAGATACAGGGATCTAGGTGGAACTGAAATTACTCAGAGTTTCTTTTGGAGAAGGGAAAGGCTTTCTACACCTCAAGATGTTCACTTTTTGTTAGTCAGGAGTAAAAACACTTGAATTGCTCTGCTAATGTACATTAGATTGAATTAACAAAACAAATATACTGAAAACAAACTATGTTTTTCATTTGTGTCTAATTTACAGTAACACTTCAAAAAATTGTTTTCAAGATAAACACTTTTTTTCTTTTTGTAAGTAATAATTGAGCAGATCTACTCTTTATCTAATGAAAATGTACTTCTATAAAGTTTGATTTACTGCATGAATGAAAAGTATTCCTAAGTAACCTGAAGTACTGGTTTCTTCTAGTAGCTGAAGAAAATTTTTAAGCAGGAATCACATTAGTGCAGTATCTTTTTACCATAACCTAATTTAGCATTCAGTAATTTTATGATTGCTTAAAAGAAAAGAAGAAAGTTTATCCAAATCATAAACAAATTGCATGGATCTCTTGTAATGTACACTAACACCAGTTAGCAGCTTTAATTAATACCTTAGACATCTAAAAGTCTTTGTCAACTTACTTTCCAAACCAATTCGCAATGGCTTTTTTTTGCAAGTTGAAATTCCCACCATATTTGATACAGATTCCTTGATAGAAATCAGGAAAAAATATAAGCATAAATAGCAAAATATGTAAAACTTTGATGCAGCGTACATTAGACTTTTAACCAGATTTTAACTGTAATAAGCTGATTAGTCTGTAGGGTAAAAAAACCCTAACAAACCATCTAAAATGTAACAAAATTTATCTGTCGGCACTATGACAAATCTTGTCTATTCAAAAATTTTGCAACAGAATCATACTAATGTTTATGAACTCCCAAAATATAGACACATAAATTATATTATCTAAAAAAGAGAAAATAAAGATATGCAATTATAACATGCAAAACTACTACCTTGAGCTCTGTAGCAGGACTATCTCCTGCCATCAAGAAATTCAGCCTACTGAAGTTACCAACAAGAATTGTGTATTCTCACCTCTCAGATGATCTGAATACCCATAAGCTGTGTTCCTGCACAGCTTTAATTATAATCACTGCTTGAAGTACAATCAACTCTTTATGGGGTTTTTTTTGTCTTTTTTCTCTAATCATCTTCTGTGTTATCATCCTACTATTGTCATCAAATAAATAAATAAAATAAACTAATTGCATGTTATCATTAAACATACCTTGCCCTGTACTTTTAAATAATTCATTTGCTAAATTTTTAAGATTTTTTTTTTGACTCTTCCATAATGGAATCTTCATTTTTGCCTTCAAATCTAAATGATTTTTTTTATATTACTGCAGCCAAAATAATCAGCTACATCATGTAATTTTCCAGCAGAAAATTTCCCCTTGCAGTCAAACACTTGATCATCAGTAGTTTTCAAGAAAACTACTGATGATCAAGTGTTTGACATGTCATTTCATTTTAACAAGATTTCACAAGCATCTCAGTAGGAAAAGAAAATCCAATATGTGAAATAACTTGAGCTACTAAAGAATCTACCATTTGTACATACTCTATGCATTATTTTTGTGCTTAATATTTTAAGACATCTCTGGAATTCAACATAGACACAAAATTAAAAAAAGTCATGATCATGACTAGTCATTGATACTAATGACTTTTCAGCCCTAAAATTACGTGTCCAGCAAACTTAAAGTCACAAAAAGCAGTTGCCACTTATTGAAGGTCCTCGAGGTGCACTTAGGACAGAATGCACACTTTATAGGGCTCTGACACTTTCAGAAGTTTAGAAAATTATCATAATTGACAAGAATCCCCTCTTAGAGTTGGTATTATATTGCCCTTCACACCAATATTTTTTATTCTAGAAAACAAATATATCTTCTCAGAAAGTAAGTAATTGAGTCATAGTATTTCTACCCAGTCCTAGGATGTCAGCCATTTGCCAGAGTCCAGTGCTGGATCGTTTGGCACTTATTCTATTATTTTCAAATAAGGAAATTAGGGTGATTTAGTACCCTAGAGGCATATCAAGTGAGTATCAAATTGGAGTTTAACAAACCCTGTATACAATAACATACTAAACCATAGCAGGTATACATCATGCCAAATTATGTGATATAAGTTTTATAACAAAAGCCATAACTAAAGCACTGTATTTATTGGGTTGGAAACTCTGGTAAATAAACAATGTCTTAGTAGAAAAAACAAACAAACAAAACAAACAAACAAAACAAACAAACAAACAAACAAAAAACCCAAAAAAACAAAAAAAAAAAGAAAGAAAAAGAAAAAAACATACACACACACAAGCACAAAAGGAAAAGGACCTGATTTTCTGCATGTCTATCCCTTGCAAATTATTGAAAAAAAAAATTTATTCAACACCCACATTTTACAGAGTACATGTTGGGTATCTTTGTCCTTTTCCATTATGTGTGAAAGGCTACACCCTAAGTTTAGATTCTAAATTTAAGTGCAGAATAATGATTGTGAAAAATAATTAATTTCAACAGAAAAACTAAGAGCTATAATAATAAAAGCCTAATGTACTGCATTAAGCTTTGTCACTTCCATTTTTTTAAGGTAACAATTTAACAGAATATTTTGGGATTTAGAAACGGGAGGATAACAAAGGGAAGGAAAATTTATGTCCTTAATTACCTCTTAGAATGAACACACCATGAAGTTCAATAGTCTTAACCTCTCCTGGGGTTAAAAAAGGTCTCTTGTAAGCAACACTTTTATATTACATTCAGTCATATGTCTTCAGAAATTACTTATGAAATGAACTGTCTTCATGTGTAGTAGTCAAGCATTTCCCCCTACTTTACACAGTGGCACCTTTGCAAGAAAAAAAAAAATTACAGCCAATAGTAATTCAATGGGAATAATTAAAAGTGGTGTCGGAAAGTGAAAGGAGGATGATGCCATTTTCTAGTTAACTGGAGCATTTAAAGATTCACTACCCTATTCTTTGAGATTAATTAAATATATTAAATTTGGTTGTGAAGCTAATAGATTCAAGTTATGAAAAGTGATTAAGATTTAGTAGCTTTTTTATATAAACACATTCCAATTTCTTCACTTACACAAAATAACTTAAATTTGAGATCAAGACAAAAAGAAAGTAGAATTTAGAGTTTATGGCAATTGCACAATAATGTCTTTATTGTACTCAGAATTGATTAGTGGTAGAAAGCAAAATTTCAAAGTTACGGGAAACAATCTACATTCTTTATGTAGGGGATGTAAGGGTTTTACTGTTATCAATAGTAATGATGAGGATAACGACGACAGCACCTGCTAGACCAATATTTTATTCTGTAATTATTTTCTTCTGTTTTGAAGATGGATTTTACTTTAACTGAACCCAGCACTGTATGTATCTGTGACAGCATGCTGATTTATCAATAATAGCAATGTGGTCTCAGAAGCTCATCTCTCTAAAACACCAAATATTTTGCTAATCAAGTATAGCTCTGAATCCCATCTCTGTGATACAGGTAAAAGGGACATCTGAGAAAACGACTTCCAGAGGCAGATAACATTTGATACATTTGAATAATTTAGTGCAGAATCATCCATAGTGCATACTCATTTAAGGGAAATATATAAATGTTCCATCCAGATTAGAAACTGTTATGAAGACATAAAACCATGGACTCCAAAAAACATATAGAGAGTCTAAAAAAACTTTTTGTCTTTCAATGATACTATTTCAGTACTAATGATTAACTGGAAACATCTGATTAAATAACATTTAAAAATAAATTCTGGTTAAAAATATTTGAAGTAGAGTTGACATTTGTTACTGTCTCAATTTCCTAGTTGATATCTGACAGATATTGTTTTCTTTTCATTAAGTAATGTAATGTAATTTGTCAAAATATTAATGATTTTACTCCAGTATCTGTTAAACATTTTGAATGGCTCTTTGGATATGAACATCACAGTGGAATTTTTTGCAATCATCATATATTCCATACTAAATGCTTATTCACAGAGCAACAAAACTAGAAAAGTCTTGCAAATATGGTATGATTTTCTTTTAGGAGAAAAAGGGATTTATCTGCAGAAAAAATGAGAGTTCACAAGTTTTCTGCAACCTGAGGAGTCTGGCAAAACATGCAGAGATTTTCGCATTATGATTTGCACTGAAATCCAGTTCATTGCTGTAGCTGCTCAGGGTCTGGATGGTTAATCCCTTTTACTAAATAAAAGCATGTCTCTTTGGGCCCAGACCCCAGAGGATGGAGTCAAATCCCGTTGGCCAGTAGTCACAAATGCTGCTCTCCAGGGCTCAGCACTAGGGTCAGCTCTGTCTAACATCTTCACCAATGGCCTGGATGAGTGTACCCTCAGTCAGTTTACAGATGAGACCATGTGGCATCTGTTTGAGAGTTCAAAGGCCTTATCTCATGTACTGTAAGGTATGCCATTTTTAGGAAGACATTACATTTACATTTAGAGAGAATTTTGCAGCTAAACCAATATCTAAATTCTGGTTTCCTTTGCTTTACTGCTTTTATGCCACTGAGACATTTTAAATCACATTCATTAGATTTTAGTCTTTAAATTTGCTTTCATAATTTTAAATTAGAGTTTGAGACTGATAGGTCAGTTTAATTTTCTTGGCAGAATATGACAACTGACAACTAAAAAATTGATGATTGGTTTCTGTATCATATAGCTCAGCAGTGCAACTAGCACTTCCACCTAAGTCAATGTCTACACTACCAGAATTCATATAAAAATATTGTCTCCCTAAATGCTGCAATTTCCTGTTCAGACTCATCCACTTGGATGAATTGTAAACTAAAGGATATTTCAGTAACATTTGTCATGAGCTACATCTTTCAGTTTGTAAATTAGCAAGAGCATGGAAGTAAACTATGCTGTCAAAAGTTCAGAACTCTTTTTAAAATGAAAGTTTTAAAATTCATGGAGAGATAAATGATATCTAAAGAAGTTTTTGGAATCATAGAAAAGAGAATTATCTTCCATCAAACATATACTGAAATTCAGTATGGTTTGTTCATCTGGCGGACGGATTTTAAAAAAATTTTAAAATCATAGTTCTTTGGACGGATTTTTTTTTTAATTCTGAGATTTTATAGGGCATGTGACTTGAGAGAAAGGATTGAAAGGCTGTGTTTTCTTTCTCTGCCTCCCCACAGTAGTGTTTTATGAAAATCTTACTAAAGTAGCTTCCTGAGACATTGACCTGGTTACTGAGCCCACATATGAATCTGCATTACTTTTCAAGCACAACAAAATGTCCCAGTTTTTAATTTTACTTGTGCCATTATTCTTGTACAATTGTCTATGGTACTTCATGAAACATGAATTGTCTAGGTTGAGATTTAAAGAAAACTAATGACAGCAGCCATGACACACAGAGTCTCTTCTCTAAGAAACAAAAAATCATTTGGGTAACCCAAAATTACTCCTAATACTTCACCAAGAAAAAAAAAGTAAAAATCATCAACCAATGTATTTTATAAGGAATTAACTTTATGGCAAACATTTGCCCCTCTATTTGAAATTTTTGAAAAATCAGCCAAACTCTGTGTTTTTATGATCTAGGAATGAACTTTAGGGTTTAGCTGTCACAGGAGCTCCTTAGCTTCTAGATATAATTCTTATCTGTATCATTTCCAAGAAATCTCTCTGTACTTACAGTCACATCCAAGGGTTCAGTTATGAAAAATTTAAAATATGTTATCCAAACTGCAAATTTTAGATGAGGTGACTAATCAGCATATATATAGAGAAGAACCTTCATACATAGTGTTTTTCCTTTCTGAACACCAGCTCTCTTTGAAACTAATCCTCAAATTTTTCATATACTACATAAATCTTATAATATGCCACAATAGTCTTTATTGTCATTTATGGGTAATAAGTCTACTCTTCACATTCCTAATTCATGTATGTGGAATCATGCTACCTCTCCACCATAACTGATTGCCAGAGTCTTACATTTCTATCACTGTGGAACAGTTATTGAGAATGTGCCAGCTAAAATAATGCCTCTGGCATCGATTACACAAACATGGTTATTGGTGGAATATAAAGAATCTTTCAAACTTTGCAGGGAATATTTTGAAAAAAGAAACAACAGTTAAAGTGTTGTGCTAAAGAGTGTCTGGTTTTAATCCATTGAAGAATGTGACTTCTCTGAAAGATCATAAGTCACACTTGGTGTTTCCACTGTAGTTCTCTGTCTTCCTCTTGGCCTTTATTCCAGGTCTCTTCCTAGGGACCAAATCCTTTACTTGCCAATCATATCTGCTAGAAAAATCTTAAAAAAATACATGTAAATGTAAATTAAAACACTGAAACTTCAGGGAGTAAATATTCCCAATATTTTCGTGATCCTGGATTTCATACCATCATCTAAGATTCTAAGAAAATAATGGAATGATCTGGCACACTTATGCAATTTGGAAAGCAGAGACATAGCTGACAAAGTATTTATACATTTATTTTCTGTCCTTAGAGCAGAATCATTTTGTCTATGTAATGACAAAACAGAAGACTCTGAGATTATACAAATTCTTCACAGCTTTACATAGTGGTCTTCTATAAGCCTACGTTAGCATTGGCATAGAGCACACGCCATAGAGCACTTCAGAAGGTAATGAAGACAATATACTTTATGCTTAATTCTCAGTACTGCTGATCCTGCTAAAAACACAAGCATGATAAACAATAGCATCTTTGAAACTTCCTCTCAATTGTAGACAGACAGATTCTTAACACTAGGCACCAGGAAAAAAAGAAAAAAAAAGCTAAAACTATTGGCCCCTGGAACAAAACTGTGCTGAGCCGAACTCAGTTAAAGGGAAAGTCATAAATATTTATACTGGAATATATAGGAAAAAAGGAATGGAATAAATACCATTGCTCTGTTCTGTTTCTGTTTCAGGCTCATATTTCTATTCCTGTCACCCTCATTTCACAGTGATTTTCTGACACAACTCCTTTCTTTGCTAGTAGGCAGCTTTCTTCAAAGAATATTGACTGGCAGCAGCTAAACAAGTTCAATCATGATCAAAAGAAGATACTTTGAAATAATAATGAACATCATCATAACTCCCATTAGCTCTTTTTTTTTTCTGTTTTTCCTTCCTTTATGAATAAAAATAACTATAATCTAGTAGTGTGAAAAAAAAGGAAAAAGAAAAGAATGTATTGCTTTCCATAAAAACATCAAATTCAGTCATTAACCCATCACTGCTCAAGTCCACCACAAAACATATTCCCAAATGCCAAATCTAACAGGGATAGCAGCTCAACCACTTCCCTGGGAAGCCAGCCCCTGCACTTGAAGACACCTTCTGCTAAGATACTTTTTTCCTATGAGCCCAAGTAAACCTCCCTTGGAGCAGCTGAAGCCATTTCTTTTCACCTTGTCCCTCATTACCCAGGAGAAGAGACAGACATCCACCTCCCTACACCCTCCTTTCAGGTAGTTGCAATAAGGTCTTCCCTGAGCCTCCTTTTCACCAGCCTAAACATTCCCAGCTCCCTCAGTCACTCTTCAGAAGACTTGGGCTCAAGACCTTTCTCTAACTTTATCACCCTTCTCTAGACATTTTGCAGCACCTCAATGTTTTTATTTTAGTGTGAGATTCAAAACTGGACACAGGGTTCAAGGTGAGGCCCCACCAGTGACAAGTACGGGGAGATGATCATGGCCCTGGTCCTGCTGGCTGCACTAAAGCTCACAGACTAGCTGGCAGGAGACCTCTTATATCTTAAAAAAGGGCTAAACCAGTAGAAATATGGTTTGACTTCTGCACTTTAAAAAATGGCAGGGGTTTATGGGTACTAGAAACCAAGGTAAGTGGGAATCCAGAGAGGTCCCGGATGATCGGAGTCTGGCAAATATTGTCCTGATTTTCAAACTGAAAAGAAGCAGGGCCATAGAAACAGGAGGCCTATCAGTCTCACACATCACTTGATGAGTGAGCAGCTGGCACTGTGCTCTTCAAGATCTTCATAAATGACTTGGGGTGGAAGGGCTGAAAGGGACACTAAGTAAATTTACAGAGGATAGAAAATTTGGGCATATTCCTGACCCTCTCCAGGGCAGGAAAGCCCTGCAGAGAGACCTGAACAAATCAGAGGGCTGGGCAATTACCAAACACACCAAGTTTAACAAGCACAAATGGGATGAGGCAACCCTGGATGTACAGACTGGGGAATGAGAGGCAGGACACCAGCTACACAGAAAGGGATCTGGGATCCTGCTCTGTGGCAAGTTGAGCATGAACCAGCAGTGCCCTGGCAGCCAGGAGGGCCAAGAGTGTCCTGGGGAGCATCAGGCACAGCATCACAGCCGGGCAAGGGAGGGGATTGTCCTGCTCTGCTCTGAGCTGGGGCAGCCTCACCTCCAGTGCTGGGGGCAGAAATGGGTGACACGGAATAAGAAAGATATGAAACTTTCGTAGAAAGTCCAAAGGAGCACAACAAAGAGGGTGAAGAACCTTGAGGGAAGCCTTGTGAGAAATGGCTGAGATGACTGGGTCTGTTCAGCCTGGAGAAGAGAAGAATGAGGGGAGACCTCAGTGCAGTTATAGCTTCCTTGAGAGGGGAGCAGGAGGGGCAGGCACTGATCTCTGCTCTGCGGTGACAGGGACAGGACCCAAGGGAATGGCCTGAAGCTGAGTCAGGAGAGGTTTGGGTTGGGTATAATGAGAAGTTCCTTACCCAGAGGGTGGCTGAGCACTGGTATGGGTTCCCCAGGGAGGTGGTCCCGGCACCAGGCCTGACACAGCTCAGAAAGCATCTGGACAGTTCTCTCAGTGTGCCTCGTAGTACGTCATGCACATCTTGGGGATGGGGCCATTGAGGAGCAGAAGCTGGACTCAATGATCTTTGTGAGTCCCTTCCAACTGAGAGTGTTTTGTGATCCTGTGGAACATTTTTGCCTGTTTTAGATACCATGCAAAAAGTGCCTGGGTGAAAAAAAATCTGATTCTGCCTCTTATATTTTCAGACAAATAAAATCTGTTTTGTATATTAGAAGTCTGGTTCTGTATGGGCAAGAAAAGTCATAAGACCAAGTTATCAAGGGATTCTGACCACCATCCTGATGTGTACATTTTCTTGAAACTCCAAGTGAAATGAGAAAATTAATTATATGTGTTAAGAGGATAGTGTGGCATCAATGAAATAAAATTCCTGTCTCTCTTAATGAATATTCTGATTTTAAAGCAGATTTCATATAACTGAAATTATATTTAGACTTTTTTTTGTATTAAAAAAGTACTTTCCTGGAAGTTTTTTTGTCCAAACCCCAATGGCATTGTTTAAACAATGGTCTTTTCCCAGAAATTTTTTTATAATACAGACAAATAAAGTCTAAATTTATAGAATTTATGGAAGAGTCAAGTTCCTTTTTCACAATGTGGACTCAGAATAATTTCTTAGTTAAAGGATTGTCCTTTTTTCTATACAGTCATTGCTGCTAGGAGTCATACCAGATCTGTTGATTTGAGAAACTGAAAAAGGAGCGCATCAGAATGCTAATGCAAGCGAAAAATAGTATCTGCTGCTTTCTGAAATTCATGGCTGATGCATTCTGTGTCTGAATTGGACAACCCAGAAAATGCATGTTTTAAGAATCAAAATATATTTAGTATGGTTTCATATTTTTGAGTGCTTGCATTAGCAGACTGGATCTCACTTTCTTTAACCAAGTAAATTAACCAGAACCAGTAGAATTGATATGAAATAGAAAAGTTTAATCACCTTGACACAATCGCTAACAATCACTATGACAATTATGTGAAAGAGTCAGCTGAATGTTCAGCAAAATGCTGTTAATATTAGGTCTAAGATGCATAGCAAATAAGGGTTTCTGCCAGTATTAAGCATGCAAACCTAGTCAGTCAGGTAATTGCCTTACATGCAAGAAGATTCCATAACTTATCCTACTTTTCAGATAACAGCAGACTTCTTTCAGTGAGCATTCTGTCTTATCAGTACAGGTACTGCAGGTGTTTCAAATAGCTGGCTGATTGCCTAGTGAACAGTCCATTTGAACAACTGCAGATGACATGAAGAGAACAGAAAATTGCAAGTCTCATGGAAGAAAAAAAAAAGAAGTCAAGAAACTTCCTACCCTAGCTAAAATAATGTAGAATACAATTTAAATACAATTGTAAAAGAAAATTAATCTTTATAATATAAAATTTAGGGGAAAAAAATTACAACAACTTGCAAAAATTTTTGAGACTGCCTAATCATTGCTCAGTGCTGCCAAGTCAACACATTAGAATGTTGTGTCTGAAGTTAGGATTATTTAGCTCTTATTAGTTTGCAACTCTATACATCATACTGAAGTAATCATGCTTAATAGATGCTTTCTTCAAAAGAATGTTAGTCTTTTGGTGTTATATGACAACAGGAGGCACATAACAATTTTTATGACTTTTTTTTGTACAAAACCAAGAAATCAGCCACCATCTTTAAGATATCATAAGAGAAAAACCTGATAAAAAACACTCCAGAGTTTTGGTTTCCATTTTAGCTAAACTAAATCTCTAATCTCTAGCTGCTTCAGATGTGTCTACTTCACCTTCTTATACTACCTTCAGTATATTTGGCTAGTTTCCTTAAAAAGCATGTAAAATTAAATATTCCATATGTTGCATGCATGCAGCATCCCAGCATTTCCTGGAGATCCTGATCTTTGTTTTCTCATATTTTAGCCACAAAGTGATAGACAAACAAACAAGCAAGCAAAATAATCCCTTTTCTCCTCTTAACTCTTACCACTACCCATTTGACATCCCACATACTTTCCTTGCACTTCTTCCCTTTATTAGCCTGAAAGACTGTATCCAAATTCAATGTTACAACCCATACAGCCCAATGTGTTTTTTATTTACGGTCTTTCAAACATGCAGGCATTTGTGTTGTACATTCTCCTCTAAGGAACTCCTAATGCAGTTCTCTCTACCCAAATTCAAGGTTCTATGGTTCCCTATCAATGAATTTTCTATCTGATAGAAAAAGATAGACATATTACTTGCTATTAGAAGCAGCAAAAGGTGTCACAGTTAACATAAAAGTATCAGAGGGAGAAAACAGGCTTAGTTTCTGTCTTAGTATAACCATGTAGACCTCTTTTCCATGGAAACCAAGGTTTAAAAAAAACCCAAACTAACAGCAAGCTTAGGAATAGGATAGAATAGAATAGAATAGAATAGAATAGAATAGAATAGAATAGAATAGAATAGAATAGAATAGAATAGAATAGAATAGAATAGAATAGAATAGAATAGAATAGAATAGAATAGAATAGAATAGAATAGAATAGAATAGAATAGAATAGAATAGAATAGAATAGGAGTAGAATAGGTATAATTACTATATTATCACATAGTTTATATTATATATATATAGAATATGAATTGTCAGAACCTGTACATTCCTATTTTCTTATACTCTTCCCTACCTGAGACAGGACAAACTGCATAATTGATCTCCATGATGGATTCTGAAGTCTGAGTCAGAGCTATGTTACATGGCTGATATTCTAGAGGGAAGACTTGCAAATCCAGGGGGACCTTGACAGGGTTGACAGGTGGGTCTGCACGACCTTATGAAGTTGGGCAAGTCTGAGTGTCAGCTCCTGCACAGGTATGAGGACATTCCCAAACATGGGCATTGTCTGGGTCGTGAGGGGGTTGAGAGCAGCTCTGAGCAGGACTTAGAGGTGTTGGTGGATGAAAAACTGAATGTGACCCTGTAAAGTGTGCTCACAGGTCAGAAAGTCAAACACATCCTGGGCTGCATCCAGAGCAGCCTGGGCAGCAGGGGAGGGAGGGGATCCTGCCCCTCTGCTCTGCTGGTGAGACCCCACCTGGAACCCTGCACCCAGCTCTGGGGTCCCTATGAGGATTTGGATTTGTTTAACTCAGTCCACAGGAAGGCACAAAAGTGAAACATCATGCTATGAATAAAGGCTGAGAAAATTTGGTTAAGTTCTGCATATAAACAGCTCCCTCGATTTTAAAGGAAATGTTCCTAGGTGCAGTGTTAATTATGAGCAGGCAAGTAGTAGAATTTTTAGACACTCACAAACTGGCTGCAAGGACTGTGGTTACAATATATTGTTTCTTCAAATAGACATTTTTGCAAAAAACTTATTAAACTGTATGGTATTCAGCATTTCCTGATTTTGAAGACTATGATAATGTATTTTCAGAAGGCTTTTTTTTTCAATGGCAGATCCAGAGGAGACTGAAAAGGCAGGCAAAATTTCCAGTAGATTTTCATAGCCTGAACTGAAGAAAATAATATAAATACTTGATAAATTTTTTATGATCTTTGAAAAATCTTCATAAGTGGCTGCAGCAATGCTCAGTTCCTAGAAATGTGAAAGTACATCTCGGCATTTAAGACTGTAAATCTAAAATTCTAGAAATGCAGTACAGAGAATCCAACTCCTTAATCTACTCTTTCTGGACAGCAAATTGCTGTCCATAATTTTTTTTTTTAAAAGTTATTTTTATTTTAGTAGTAAAATGAGTTGTTATCTGACCATAAGTTTACATAATATATCTTTGATTGAGCAATCATTACATTGTCATGATGTAGACTAAATTGGTACCTAAAAAGTATATAAACTACTTCAATTTTAAACACCTGAATAAATATTACTAAACCAAAGCATCAAGAAATATAGGTGAAGGTATTTCTGAAGGAGTAGGCTAGACTGATACTCCAGAAGCTCTGTAGAGTTAATTTCTTCTCAGATCTCAGCTGAGATCTGTCAACTTCTCTGAAAATTCAACAGAACTTAAAAGTAAAAGGGCATCTGCACTCTTCAGAAAATCCTCAGACCTAAGTCCCTCAGAGATTTTCTGGTTTCTAAACTGCATGCACTGAATAATTTTTGAGATCTCACCTTAGAACTACTGAAATAAAGGCTGGAATTTCAAATTACTCTAGCTGTTGTAGTAGGATTGAACTCTTAAATTTTAGATCTCTTCAGTTTTAAGTGTTATTATGTATTATTATGTATTCTGACAAAATGAATTAATTTTTCATCTATTTATAGGTTTTAAAACATACAATGTATTTTTAAGATTTCCTGAGGCCTAACACTTAAAGAAAAAAAAAATGTATTTGAATACTGTTTATATTTCCCAATTTTTCAGTAGGCAAAAAAAGAAATTCAGAAATCAGAGGAAATAGACAGTCTAGGAAATATTAAGCCATTATGTATCCCCCTAAAAAAGTATTAAGCATGCAATTGATTTTTTCATATTTGAACAGAGTAGCAAAACTCCTACTAAGGTGTATTATGAAGCAACTAGACAATGCAGTGAAAGCTTAGGTACTTATTTTACCAAGTTAATTCCAGACAACCTATATTTAATATGAAGCACATTTATACAGAGCTATCATAAAATGCCTAAATGGGAATAAATCTATTTATGCAGTCACATTGCTTTTCATTTTTCTTATAAAAGTAAATAAGCCTGATACATGAATAGTAATTTGTTTCCTTACTTAAATATTGCAGGAATTTCTATGCAAATACTTGTAATTTTTCAAAGCTGTTTGGAAGTCAATCAAGTTTTTGAAGTCACTACTGCAGAAGAGCAGAAAGTGAGTAGGAAACATGATCCATTACCATTAGGTCTTGACACCTTACAGAGAAGAGTCCTTTTCTGGGGGGTGCGGTCCCTAAACTGAAGATTAGTTTGGATTTTGCCAAGAAAAAAATTAATCAGAAGGAAATAAAAACTTTTCAAGGACCATATGTTGATATGTACAGAGAACCATGACCTAAATGTCCACCATAATTCACCATTCTACTGTTAATTCCCACAGTATTTTTCTATTCTGATAATTAAAAACATCAACTTGATTATGATTGAACTTTATTTAAAAAGTAACATATCACTACCTCCCAGTGATTCAGATAAAGACATTCTGCTTTTCAGCTGAGGATGTCTAGATTCTTGGTGACAGTTGTCACAGGGCTGCAGATTGCTCAGTATTTATCTCGGAGAGAAAATAGGCAGAACTGATACAAACAAAGAAGCTTATCTTCCCTTTATTCTATAGTTAGGTTTTCTTATCTGAAAATTGTAGAGCTTACTTTTTCACCCCACCTTAACAATAAATCTTTCTAAACACATGTATTTGACACAAGGAAAGAGGAGATGGCAGATACCTGCACTAACAGAAATCAGAAAAGTATACAATTAAAGAATAAGCCATAATATTACCAATTTGATACCATTAACAGTCTTTCCCTGGAATAAAGTATATGTAACTCTCACTGATGCCTGAAGAATTTGTAGATCTCCATTCTACAGCCTTAGCTTGGCTTTTAAATAAGCTTGTCATAACCAAAGCAGGCTACTGCTGTTCCTTAGTTCGTAGATAGGAGACCCAGAGTACTAACAGAAATGTTTTAAGTGGCTCCATTATTTTTTGTCTTAGAAGTGAAAGAGTGTGGAACAAGAGAGATATGGCTGTGTGAATTCTTCTGAGACTTCTTAGTGACAATAAATTATGCAGGGAAGACCACAGACCACCAAGAGCACAAGAGTCAGCCCTAAACAGGAGTTTAACTCCATAGAATGGTCTGCAACAGCCTTGCTTGATTCATAGGTGAAAAAACAGGTTTTGCAGCCTAACAAAAGCTAGGTCATCATTGTCTGTCGAGATCTG
Organism: Luscinia megarhynchos; assembly: GCA_034336665.1. Lineage (NCBI taxonomy): Eukaryota > Metazoa > Chordata > Aves > Passeriformes > Muscicapidae > Luscinia > Luscinia megarhynchos. The sequence continues at coordinate 47,941,371 of CM067592.1, read as the reverse complement.
GATTATTGCCTTTTCTAGCAGCAATGCAGGTTCTGAACCAATCCTCACAGGACAAGGTTTTTGGCAGATGTCTGTATTCAGTGACTGGAGCTGGACTGGACCATCACTGTAGGTCCGCTCCAGCTGAATTATCCTATCCTATCCTATCCTATCCTATCCTATCCTATCCTATCCTATCCTATCCTATCCTATCCTATCCTATCCTATCCTATCCTATCCTATCCTATCCTATCCTATCCTATCCTATCCTATCCTATCCTATCCTATCCTATCCTATCCTATCCTATCCTATCCTATCCTATCCTATCCTATCCTATCCTATCCTATCCTATCCTATCCTATCCTATCCTATCCTATCCTATCCTATCATATCCTATCCTATCTATCTATCCTATCCTATCTATCCTATCCTATCCTATCCTATCTCTCTCCTATCCTATCCTATCCTATCCTATCCTATCCTATCCTATCCTATCCTATCCTATCCTATCCTATCTATCCTATCCTATCCTATCTATCCTATCCTATCCTATCCTATCCTATCCTATCCTATCCTATCCTATCCTATCCTATCCTATCCTATCCTATCCTATCCTATCCTATCCTATCCTATCCTATCCTATCCTATCCTATCCTATCCTATCCTATCCTATCCTATCCTATCCTACCCTATCCTACCCTATCCTAACGTATCCTATCCTAAATAAATCAAAATAATAATCTTCACTAAGGTTACCTAAAAGATATTATTTTTTTCATATAATTGTGAATTAGTTGAAGAGAAAAATTATAGCATTTCTCAAATCAATTTATTGATATGGCATCACAAGGCTGACATCAAAAACACTTGACTGTAACTTTTCATATAAGACTGTTGACTGTTCTGTTCAAGTAGCACAGGTTAGATAGCTTAGAAGATATTCTACTTTTTCCATACACAAGCAACTAGTATTGTAAAATATATTTAAGGTGACTTTTAGAGTAGAACTAGACATCACAATATGCTTTCAAAAGTTTTGGGATTAAAATAAAATTCTGTCTTGAAATAAAACCCAGGATCTATTAGGGAGGCACAAATGAGTAATTTGGAGTTTGATACCTGTAGTAGGTTGACCTCTGGCCAAACACCAGTGCACTCCTGAGAACCATTTACTCCATTGTTCTGGAGTAGGGCCTATATCAGAACCTTACTAGATGGTTTAGCAGATACAAATTAAGGCTTTCTGAAATATCAAATGGTAAAAAAAAAAAAAAAATCTGGCAATTTAGCCATATTCTGTATTCCAAAGAGAAACCTTCTCCGAAAAATTTGAAAGAATGCTTGGGGTTTTTTTTGACAGAGAAATGTTTCAAAAAAGAGTACATTAGTACATTATAAGAAAGAAACTGCATAAAAAGCTTGCATAATCCAATAGCTTTTCACAACGTGTAAAAATATAAATGACAGGTACATATTTTAATATTTGCAGGAATACATGACACATCTATTAAAGAGTATTAACCATGTTGTTATGGATTCTTAAAATGTGCTTAAGTTCCCCTATATTTCCTACAAATTTTCCAAAGAATACTGCGAATTTGCAGATTTGCCTTTATGCTATGTTCACAAGTGCATTATTTTGGCTGCTGCTATTTTGTTTAATTTTTCTTCTTGAAATGTGATTCAGTACAGAGGATCACCATGTTAGGAATTGTCCATACTGGTGAAGACTAAACACAAGCATCACCGATTACTTAATCACCAGTGTTTTGAATCTGGTGTTTTCTATTACAGTAATTTATTTAAATCACTGATGCGATTTCTACTGTACAGAAAATGGAGAATGCGAAATTCTGCTAAATTCTACTTCATCTTAATCAATGTAAAGCTAGAACACATTAGAACGTGATTTCAAATATCTTCATATAACTGACACAAATGATTACTGAAGTGATTGCCATTTTCTTGTATAAGAGAGAAAAAAGAAAAAGTAGAATTATAATAAACTTTCAACATTTTATGCAAATATGAGCACTTCAATACAGAAGCAATTATAAGGTAGAATAAATTGAAAAGATGACTTCTACTTTTGATAATTCAGTATTTCTGATTAAACTAAGTGCAACTGGTTGTGACAGGAATAATAATTTTCCATACTTGAAAGCTGGTGTCCTGAGGAAACCTAGGTGTGATCAGCAAGGGAAAATCTTCATACTCTTAATTTCTTGCGGTTACTATAGGAGAATAAATTAAAACCAACTTCACTGGGGGAGGGCACAAGGTTCCCCAGCTATTTAGAAAACATGCAGTTACATTAATTCTGAAAAAACCCACTTTGTCTCAGATTTTTACAGGACATACAAGATTAATAAAAAAGGATGTTTCTTGAGCTCTAATAATCCATCATTTATCCTGTCTGTGGGCTGCAGATTCATTATTCTTCTTTTACATATTTTATTCCACCAAATTACCTTATCTAAGGGAATGCAGATGCAACAGAAATAGAAAATCCAAGAAACACACTCTGCGCCTCTTTCTGTATACTCATCATACCATCACCTTGCTGCAGAGTGCTTACAAGGTGCTAAAAAGCCAGGGTGTGACTCTGGAGGTGCATTTATCATTTTACAAAGGGATAAAGGACCATTCTTTTGGAAAACAAACTTTTAAGTTAGCCTCTGGAAAACAAACAACTGATTACAGCAATTTCATGATACAAGAGAAAAGTAAAAACATAAAGAAATCAATATGAAATGTCCAGGTTTCTTCTAAATTTACTAGACCTTAGAAGGATGGTGCAGCAGCAATATTTAAGGTAGTTTTGGAGCCTTCAGGGAGATGAGGGGAAAAATTTTCAAACACTCTGTACACTATCTGAGTGACTCAGAAACCTGTTTTGTTTCAGTTGTGGATATCTGAACACCTCACATATAAAAACAAATCGAATGTCGTGTTTAGTTTATGAAGTAGCCACCCAATATAACCATAATTTCTGAGGAGCAGAATTCAAAACTATTGAGTCTATCTCATATCACAATATTATGCATTAAGAAAGAAATTTTCACAATCTACATTAGGCCTCAACTGCCTAAAATATACATTTAATTATTAATCAAGGTTTTCCCTCATCACAACCAGATTGGTCTTGTTAGTGAGCTTGTATTCTTTGATATTTGGCCTAGAAGGAATTTAAAGTTGAAAAACATAGCAGTTAAGAGAAATAGGGATTGCTGCTCTCATTCCTTAGCTACTATAAAAAGCTCTACCATCTTCTCAGAGGACAAGATGAAAATGGAGTGTGTATTAAAAAAAATTAAAAATTTATAATATAACTGTCAATATAAACCAGATATGGAAGTTATTGGCTGTGTAAAGGCAAGAATTTGGCCTTGCTGGAAGAAGATTGACTCACTTATGAGTATTACTGTTGTAATATTATGAAAAAAACAGATTTTCATAATTCAGATGTCCTTTTCGCCTCTCAAGTTCAGCTTAACACATTGTTAACAGGCATTGCCTTGTAAGACACAGTAACTTCTTGTAAGACGCAGTGATTACACTCTTGCTGAATGTTAAGTATGTGATATGCCTGGTCTGCATTTTCAATGAGAGCAAATGGAGTGCATAAACCTAGACATTACTGCAGCTCTTGATAAGAAGACTGCCAACCTAAGAGCTACAGTCAACATCTTGCCCTTTACTATCTTTTCTGTAAAGGTTACTAACATCTCTTGGGACTTGTTTCAATGCAAGTGAACTGTTCAACATTTTCTGCATGCTTGGTCATTTCCCTTCTACTTACTTCACCATCTGAAACAATGACAGGAGAAAGAGACACAGCAAAAATGGTTAATAGGCCATAATTTAACTTATGCCAAAGATAAAGCTAGTCTTGACCAAGAAAATTATACAGAAAACATATATAAGAAAGAAATTTGTCTCATTAGTAAACCAGATGTATTATGAGGGTTTCAAATCAGTTTTTTAAAAATATCAGTATCTTTTAATGGAAGTACATAGTTACTTCCATAGTGAATCCACATAGCCGTTGATGAAGTCTGAAAAACTGTTAAGGATTTTTTTCCTTGTTTATAAGTCACATTAACTGGAAAAAAAAAAAGTTTGGATCTCTATACAGCAGATTTCTCATAAACTCTGAGACAAAGTGTACATTTTAATGACATTTCTGGCACACAAATTCTCTGCAAAATTCTGATAATCTTTGTGATAAAAATGGTGTTAATTACACAAAATACAAAACTTAGCTTCTCAAACAGATATTTGAATAAGAAACTGTTTATTTCCAGGTTTAATGTCTATTTTACTTTTCCAGTCTTTATAAGAGTCAGAGATCCAAATTAAGATAAAAATTTTGCCCAGGTACTAACATCTCTGTTTATGATAGACAAATGGAACTGAATTCAGGTATCTGTCTTGTCATGCTGCCTATGAATAAAACATTATGAGAAACCCTCATTCCTCTCACTTTTCCTCTACCAATTATAATGCAAATTTTCATTGAAACTTATGTTGTTTTTCTCATTACATTTGAATAATAATAATTTATCCAAATAATTTTTCTTCAGATATAACATATTCAAAAAAGCAAAAGATATTTTTAAGTTAATATCACAATTTTTCTTTTCTGGTACCTAAATGCAAGTCATCAATGAAAAATTGTTATTTTGGAGAACTTACATAGAGCCAGATAAAGGCATATTTCCAGTATTAAAACACAGTAAGGGTTGGAAAGTTTGTATGGTTTGACAAAGGTTATGGAGAAATATATCAAATAAATCTTGGGCACATTCTGTTACAAGACAATCCTATCAGCTTTCCTTACTAAGCACAAAATAGGGAAGAAAAGGAAGCACCCTAATGTTTCCCAAATTAAAAAAACTATTGTGTGGCATTATATAATCCTGGGTTTACCTCCCACTGTCTCCAGTAAGTGCAGGAAAGTAAGGTTTCTAGTGAGAGGCCTCCAAAAATGAGATTTTTTGGCAAACTATATTCAGTCTAATACAAAAGTCTACAAATGTCTAAAAAAAGCTCTTTTCTTCTAACAAGTAGGGGTAGAGTTCTATCTTTGCAAGATCTACTGCCAATTACAAGGCTTTAATTAGAGAATTGAAGGGAACAGCTACAAAACTGAGCAATGCAGAAATAACACTACAAATTATATTCTCACATTTTAATTTTTTAATAGTTTCCACTGGGGATTTTATTACTGTGTTCATCATTAGATGGACTGCCTGCATACAGTATCTGTATACAGAATCTGAGAAGTAAAATTACTTAGTTGAGAATAGACATGATGCAGAACACGAAGTAGCATCAGTGGCCAAGCGGTATTCCATTTTCTTGACTATTTTCTGTTTCAGCACCATTGGTCAAGATGAAAGAAAAATTCTCTCCTTGCATTAGTTTAAAAAAAAAAAAAAAAAAAGAAAGAAAGAAAGAAAAACAAAAGGAAAAAGAAGGTAATAAAAGAATTACTCATTGCAAAAGCTGAAACAAAAGCTGAATAGCTCCTTCAAAAGCAGACATCAGTCCAAATACCATTTTCCAGCCTAGGGCACTTCTGGTCAACACAAATGCTGCTATGTTTGCAAGGAAGAGGAGGAAGAAGAGTATTGCATAGAAGTGTCTGCACACCCATCTCTAATGACAACAGTGTATAAAAAGGTTTCTTTCATCAGCTCTTTGTTACCACTTCTAATAGAGAATCGTTTGCTTACATCTGAAGAAGGAATATTTTCATCAAGGCAAAAATCTGTCATTAATAACATAGCTGTGTTTTGTTTAGGCTTAAAGAAAGAACTTTTTCTATGAAGAAATACAACCTATAACCCCCAGTCATTCTTACTCATTACCTTTGAATCTTCTCAAATTGGACTACTCTGCCTGTAAGGCAGCGCTATGGCTTCACTCGCACTTTCCCACATTTGAAAAGAAAAATGAATGTCTTTATACATTTTTAATGTATCAGCTTAAAAAAACAGTGATAAATTAAATGTATTCCACTCTATTTTTATGGGAAATCAGGTTTAATGCCACTAGCACTCTCATTCAGGATATTTTTCTACAGTTTAAATAACTTGGTCACGTCCATAAGGTCATGACGATTTAAAAATTCAACACCACATACTTCTGTATCCAGATAAATGTAATTTTCAGAGATGTTCTTTAAAATGATGGATTAGATTTATCCAAACTATTTTGAGGAAGAATCTAAGAAAGATTCTTGTAAGAAACTATCCATCTATGCTTCCCAGCTTTTAAACACTTATACAGTCCACCAAGTTTGTGTTGAAACTCAGCAAAACTTGTCATTATCTTGTAAAATAATTTACTTAAGTCATATAGTATTTTTGTAAATAACTTCATGGGCTCCTCCCACTTGACTTGCTTTCATTTATGTAGGCCTACATAGGTCAATACAAACACTTTCAAACTGTACAGCAATGAAAAAAAATCTAAATGCATGTACTCACAGAACCAGAAAAAAAAATCACAGTGGTAATTAAGCATAATTGTTTACAGAAGGATATACACAATTTTCAACTTCACACAAATAGCAATTAGCCGCTATTGACAGTGTGTTGGATTCTGCCTATAGATTAGTGTTTCACTTTTTGTGTCTTACCCAAACAAGGAATGCAATCCTTGATTTCTCTATTGACTGAACATGCCAGTAAGAAGAAACTCCAGCACTGTACAAAAAGCATTGCTACCTAGAGGTCATGAATGTGCAGCCATAATGATGACATGTTGTACAAGGGGAGGTTTCTGGAGAGCTTTGTAACACTGCTTTCACAGATGCTTCATTCAGCTGGCAGATCATATTCCTGTAACCTGGCTAACTGAGAATGCTGAAATTCCTCTAAGGTTAAATGACAAAAGTATCACTGCTGCAACAATTTACATTTATGAGTCTTGAAAAGAAAACTCCTTCTCCTCAGTGTTGGATATAAAAGGATATATATATACTTCAGGGACCTGTGTCTGAAGTCAGAAATCTCCCCAAGAGTCGCTGGAAAAATTTTATTTTTTTTTTTCCTAGGTTAAGGCAGCTTTTATTTTAAAGAGATGTGGAAGTACTACAGGAATACCTACTAGATATGTAGATGTTCCAGAGAGTTTACCTTGCAGAATAGACTAGGTGTGTTTCTGTAAAGCGTACAAAGGTCCCAAGATGGGCTGTGAAAGATTCTGTGAGAAATCTCTATCCTGTACTATGAAGAGGTGCAAGTATTCTGTTCATGAAGTAGGAGCTTCTGTCACTGAAACACAAAATGATTGTGTACTGAGCACGTACCCTCATCTTGACTACTTGGATTTAGCCAAAAGTTTGATCACATGATCCACGGCCTGAGTAAAAGATCCACTTTGAACTTCCATTACCATTCCAGTATGTGCTGATACACTAATTGGACATAAAAATAAGTAAATAGTAAATACACAAAATGTATTTTCATGCAGCCTTTAACTTCATATAGGAATTAAAGTTCTTCTTTCCCTTTAATTTGAAACATGGTATGGCTTCAAGTGCTTCATAGATAATAATTTTGATATTACGACTATACTATATACATATATATATAGTTACTAGTCCATTCAGAAATCAAAATTCACCAAAATTAGGAGAAACTGCATCAACTTATAGGGTCTTGAAAAAGGTCCTGCTAGACAAGTCATTATGTCATTTCTCCTTCCTTCCTCACCCACTCCTTTTTGCAATCCAGCACAGAAAGCTTACTCTTTTCAACTGCTAGCCACAAGAACTGTCTTTCTCAAACAACACTGAATATGACATGCAAAATGTTTATCAATTTCTCTAGTTATTTTATTTATCTAGCAGGAAGAAATATCACAGCATAGTTTTCAAAAACTTTTTCCTTTCTAAACATTGGGAAGAAAGGCTTGAAAAAAGAACAAAATTCTGAGTATTCCATTTTTATATTTTCATCCTGACTATATGATGGTTACTTATACTCTGATCTCACAGTAACATACACTGTGTAATTTAAAAAGATTGAAAGCAACTGATAATGGCAAAAACATGTCCAATGTACTTGAGTGTAATTTTATAATAGTTTTTCCTGTAATCTAAAATCCTTCATATTCCAGGAGTATTTGGGTGAAAATTTATCTACTTTTAATGCATGCATCAAGTCCTCTACGGTATGATAAAAAGTTTCCTTTTTCTAGCATGTTTTATTTTCTTATGAAATGAATGTGCTCAATATTTTAAACTCTTTAGAGATTTTATTGTAGTTGCTCTTGCTGCAGCATCATGCTGCTATTCTAATTTTCACCTTTATAGGTAGTCAGAAAATGTTTATATGCAGAGTCTCTGCAAAGACTTCAGAATACCCTTGAAAAATATGCTCCTTAAGACATATAATATTGGGAATATAGGGAACAAAATCCTATGGAAAAATGTGCATAGCTCAGCACAGACAGAGAGTGGAATGACCAACAGATCATGCTCTCACTCTGATTTCGGTGGAAAAGATGTGAAAATTCCACTTATATCTTGTTGACACTTTTCCTACTTACATTTACTGCTGATTTTTTTCTGGATTTGGATTGACTGCCTTCCAAGTATTTGCATAAAACAAAGGTTTCTAATGAGGCCTTAAGCCTCCTTGTGACACAATTCAGTACAGCCTGTGCACACACTACAAGCAAATATCAGCCTCAATTATCATGTTACTTCCATTTTCCAAAAGACCAGCAATAGCTGTATCCTGAGATAAAAATGACACTGTCAATTAATTGCATAATTTATTCAGAAAATGCTGTGGTGTTTCCCTATGATAACTACTATCCAAGTAATTGTGCTCAGACACCCATCACAGCATCACGTGTGCAAATTTCATTGCTTATTTTCTTTGAATGATTAGTGAATTTTTTAAAATTATTACTATTTTATCTAAACTTTAATTGCTGCATGTTGACCAAAAAGATCACAAGACAGATTTTAACAGTGCCTTGAATAATCTCTGGTTTTATCCATTTTAGCTCTTGAATAAACTTCTTATGTGTGCCTGCTTTCAAAATAAGCCCCTAAATGAACTTCTGTCCATAAAAGCAGACTTGCCTTTTCACATTCTCTTGATTTTACTATCGCTAATAATTTGATTAGAAGAAACTTGGTGGAATTATTAATATAATAGAGAAAATTTGCCTTATGACTGCTGAAGACAATCTGAAACAAAGTAAAGGTTGTTTTATCTGTGCTAAAAAAGAAGTAGGCTGGATAAGGAAGAAAATAATTTAGGACTTTGATGGGATTTCTTTTGACTGAGACTAAAACTTTCACAAAGAACACTCAAATGACCACTAGTTAAACACACTTAAACACCAGTAATAGGAAAGCTAAATTTATTTTATAGCAAGAGTTAGGAAATAAGGTGAGAATGTGGAAATAAAAGCATATATTCCCAGTCATATAGAACCATCCAGAAAGTTCATAAAACAGTAACAAGTTTTATTTGCTTTGAAATCATTAATATACCATTAAAGTTTACTGTGAACTCTGAAAATCTTCACACAACTGAGAAAAATATTTGTAGACTGATTCTCTTTTTCTCAAGAGTACATCAAAGATGGCAGATTTCATATTTCAGACACAACTAAATCAGAAGAAGTTAACATTGCACAAATCAATGTAAAAAATATATCATCTATTCAAATATGAACGATAACTACAGAAGAGTTCCTCATAAGATTTTCAGACTCCCAGAACAGTGCCAGTATCCTTCAGCTCTAACTGGCTAGCCATTTATGCCCGGATTCCTGGACAAGCTTCAAGACATGAAGCTTCAGGCACCATTAAGAAGCACCTTTGGGAGTCTTCCACCCCAGTTTTCCATTAGCGTCACTTTCCTTCACACATCAAGAGGACATGACAGCCTCCACTTTCAGGGTGAATATTTTGGGAACAGTAAACATCTAGAGACCAGCGTGACACAGCTTTCCCCATTGAAAATTTCGTTACATTTATTCACTCGAGATCCTCTCATCTTCAGTAAAACCCTGCGTCTGAATTACTCTTTGGAGAGGATTATTCAGTTACTTCAATAACAATCAGGATTGCAGAACATATCCATACATTTTAGATATATGCAAAACTCTAGCTTTCATGTTGGAATTCAACTTTCAACTTAAAATTCCCATGCGTGTGAGCTGTCAGTGTTGAGTTGTTTTAAGTCTTAATAATTTTTTGCCATCTTAATGCTCTGCAGTCAGCAGACTGATTGTCTTACAGCTATCATGATACTTTACCAAATGCCACTAGGACCTGTCCAAAAACCTTATGCAAAATATAAAAAAAAATTGCCATCAGTTTCCAGAGCTGCACAGCACTGTTGACATACCACTACCAGCAAACTGTGCCTCTGCTTTCTGGCAGCAGTAATAAATCCAAGCATCCCGCTGCTTGCAGAGCTTTATCTAAACACACAATGCCAGTGCAGGCTGATCTCTTCAGGACTATGACAAGTACCTGGAGAGTTTTGCAATTAATATTATTATGTACTTTCTGCCAGGAATGCCCTTGAAACTCTGAAATGTTCCCTGCTGTATCTGGGAAGAAGAAAACCACTGAGAGACAAGGAAGAGGAGCTCATTTGATAACCAGGGCTGTCTTAAAATGTTAAACTGTGAAAAAGCAAAATCCTTTTGAAGGTAATTGAGCTAGTCATTAGCAGTACTTTAACCACAGCCATTTTAGAGATTTGTGGCAGGTGTAGGAAAAAGCAAATAGCCTTGATATTTTCCTCATTCTTCCAAGCCTGTGCGATTAGGGGCTGAATTTGCATTAGGAATTTAATTCTCATCAGAATCTTGTAATCAAAAGTTTGGTAGCGCTCTATGAACTTGTGAACACAGAAACTACATTTTTACATCTTTTGATCTAAGACAGATCTAAATCCATCTTAAAGAGGACACCCAGTCACCTAGCACTCAACTACCTCAACTGTGTTCCTGTTTCTGGTGACACTGTGAAAAAGCATTCCATGACTAAGCAGTCCATTTGACTTAAAGCGCTGGAGACTCCACCAAGCGTGGTGCTAATGTAAAATCGTTGCATAATGTTTCAATTCAATGTAAAACAAACTAAAATCAGAAGAAATCAAACAAAAATATCCCAACCCACACAAATACTAAAAATTTTATTATGTTACTGCTAGACCATCCAACTGTATTCAGGGCCTGTCCTTAAAAATTCTTAATTTTTTTTTTTTTGTTAAGAATAGGCTAAAAGTTAAGTCTAGTCTCCTGTATTAAATTAATTGAAACAAAATAAATAAATCTAATCATTTGAAAATTACATTAAAAAATCAGCTTTTATGAATATTCACTATTTCTTACCAATGTTAAAAATACTGAGAAGGGAGGCAAAACCAGATGGCTCGATATGAAAGCAGTAATTATTGCATCAGAACAATGGTTCATATCCTCATTCTGAGAATAGCCAATACCAGCTGCTTTAATGAAAATTACAATAAACCCAACAGTAGGTTGTTACTGCTTTTCTGGAATTGAAAACATCACAGAGCCAAGTAATTATTTTTTTCATCAGCAAATTCTCTGTAATAAACACATTCCCAAACTATAATAACTATTTTAAATGGCTGTGCATTTGAGCAAGAAAAAGTAATTATTCTCCAATAATATTTCACACTAGGCATAGAAATACTCTAGTCATTATTAAGTCACAGAAAAAATGCACATGAATGAACAAGGCATAGTGCCCATATTTTCCACAGGATGCCACAAATTTCTTAGCTATTCAGTTTTTGTGAGATTATTTCTTTACATGCTTTTAACATATTTGGTGGCCACAAATGAAGGATTAGAAAGGTGGGGCAAGGCCACATTTTATCATTAACTTCAAGCTGAAGTTCACATAACCACCATTTAAAATTAAACATTTTTATTTAAGCTTCTAAATCAGCAGCGTGATCTTAGAAGTTCCTGAGGTAAGGGAAGCCATCCTATAGGTAGAATGTTGTATCAATTAATTCTGCAATTGAGGCTTAAAAAAGCCCCCAAAACAGACAGAAAAAGGAATCCTTCATGCTCTCTAACAGAAAACAAAACAATTCGTGTCTACGCAGTATGACCCACATATGGTCCCACTGCAGATGATCCAGTCACTATCCTCCTCCAGCTATTATTACACTATTACATTCTAGTTTGAGGTTAGTATTTCTACAGCATCAATCTTTTCACTAAAAGATGCACAGCAAGAGGTTTATGACCACCTGCTGAGACTATTTGCTCTGTCTGTGTGGATGTGCACACGCCTGTGTGCACGGCTTGATGCTCAGAACCTAATCTGTGCAGGACCTCAACTTCCTCACCTCAAATATCCACTGGCTTTACAATATCCATGAAAAACCTATTCAACAGCCCAGAGCCCCCAGTCTGTAGCACTATAAGCTGTGTAACTGCTTTCTCTGCAACAAATGAATAGTCAAGACAAGTTTTAACCAAAAGATGTTTTTTACCAAAATATTAGTCATACAGGGTAAACAATAACTTAGCTGATATTTTAGCCCAGCTACATTTAAACATTTTGTTAAAGGAAAGAGAAAAAGTTATACATATATCACACATATATGTCTCTGCATTTACACAAATATTTATACTATAAACCTTACTAGGTGATGCAGTAACAGATTCTTCTTCCCTTCCACCAGAACAGAGGAACTACTTATTTGGGCATTGCAGGCAAGTATTCTGAATGCAGTATGAAGGTACTGTATCTAACTGTTGCTCAGCACAGGAAAATATCTTCCTTCATTTTACCATTTTCTTTTCTAAATTATACAAGATAGTCATCATCTGAAGAGGAATCAGTGCAAACTATGTCCCAAGAATTAAAAGATGTTTACAGATACACCATGCTTATATGCTGCCCTACAGTGCCTCTTTGGATTTCTCTGAACTTCTGTGAAGAGTCTTAGCGTTTTTGAGAACTGCAGAGTTTCACTACAGGTAAAATTGGTTGAAGATCAAGCTTTGAATTCAACTACTGCTTGACTAAACCAACTTTGCACAAGAGTAATGTTACACAGGAATAAATGCAAATATTTTTATGCATTCGACTGACACTTACCATTGATCTAGAAATTGAGGAAAATCTTCTTTGCCTTACTGTAATGCAAAGTGAATTTTTCTCTTCAAGCAAATGAACCCCTGAGGGTACACATATAGTTCTATCAACAAAATCATGTCCAGAAAGTTTCCTAGTAAGGGACACATGGTTTTTTTTTTTTGAGAACTGAAGCTAGGTACTAGTTCTCTAACTTCTTATGCATCAATGTCACCTGGTGTCTCACTCGTCTCTCCACCACAACACGGCTATGAATGGATTGATAGTTCCAGATGATTCACTAGCCTTTACAATTCTGAATATATTAGCTTTGGCAGATAGATTTTTGATGCATAATTCAATATAGAGCATATAAAATATTAGGCATGACTACTCAATTGAAATTGCATAAATATTTCCAGTGAAATATTTTGTTATCAGCCACTTATAGCTTGCACTTCACAGGCTGTCACACAGACTCATGGTCTAGGTCTCATGTTGGCAACTGCAGCAAAATGAATTTGCTCAGTTTGTGCACAAAGGCATGCACATACTCAGGCTCCTCTGTCTCTGTACATTTTTATGAGGATTGTCACTGCACAGATCTCCCTCTCTGGTAGGCACCTCCAAACTCTTTTAGATATATGAATAACAGCACACAGCATTCAGTGTGCTAGAAAAAGCAGAGCCTGAGGAAGGGTTACAAGTTTACTGAGGGGAGCATCCTCAATGACGTGTAAAAGCCATCACGGACCCTGTGCCATTCCCCAGGCAGCACCTCACACATGGGCCATCATCTAGCTACACAAACTCCAGTTCTGCTGTTGAGGTTGCATCTTTGATAGACAGTTTGTTGCTCTGGACATGATTTAGTGTAATTTTGAATGGTAGAAGACATATTAAGGAGGTAGATCTCAGGACAGCTCAAATTTTTTTCCAAAGCTACTGTTTCCCTCTTACTTTAGACTTTATGTTGCTGAAGACTTTAAGGAGCTCTCTTCATTATTAAGAAAAACCTTGACATTTGTGTGCTCAAGCACACAGGATGTTCTCTTATAAATCAGTGACAGGCAGATTAAATAACTGATCGGTTTTTAATTATTATTAACGTAGACATAGTAGGTTTCCCCACTGTAATGCACACTAATGGATTGGTTCTGTTTAATGACTTCATCAACAAACTGCATGAGTGGATTGAGTGCAGACTCAGTCAGGTTGTTGATGACACCAAGGTGGGCAGGAATGTCAAACTGCTTGATGGTTCAAAAGCTATACAGGGTGTTAAAAGTGAGCTGGTCTGTAGATAACCAGTAATTCACAAATGTATCTTTGTAGAAATCCAAATTATATAAATTAATTTTTAAAACTCCCCCTTCACATTGAAGAAGATTTCATGTATTCGAGTAGTACAAATGTCTTTTCCACTTCAAAGATCACAATTGTTCATCTTATTTTCAGTTTTCAATTGTCCTTTTGCTTCTCCCCTCTATTTTGTTCTTGTATTTAAGGATGTTTTTCATAGAATTCAACAGATTTTCTAATTTTAAAACTTTCTTCATTCTCATCTTCATTTTACATAATAAATACATACACAATAGTTCAACAGTTGCCTCTGTTCTAAGCTCTGATTAAGTACTGCAGCAGACAAAGCTTTATTTTTTTTTCTCCTTTTTTTTTTCTTTCCTGGCTGACATTACAGTTTCTCATCAAATTTAGCTTTAGGAACATATAAAACTTGCCCCATGCAATTATGTAATCAATCAATTACATGAAACAATCTTAATGAACTGAATTCTAGCATGGGTCAACTGTTCCTCATTCTGCTTTGAAGCATGAATGCACACTCATGCAAAGTTAATGCCTGCTCCACATTTCTTCCCTGTAGCCAGTGCCTTTCTACTCTGACAAGTGATTTTGCCCTTTACTGGAACTAGATAACATGAAAAGTGAGTAATACAAACCCATGTTCTTGAAAAGACACCAGGAATCTGATGGGGAGTGTTTTTTGTTTTAGTGGCTTCATTAGGGAAGCGGAAGAAAAAAGTTTTTCTAAGTGTAAGAAGGCTTACAGAACCTGACATTTTTCTCTCAGACTGTGTACTATATAATGAAAAAATGATAGAAAGGTACAAAACTGTGTTAAATAGTCCTTTCCAGCTACCTGGTACCAGTTTATATAGGGGGAAACCACAAAAACATAACAAACACTAAAACACACCACCAAAACTGGGTCATTCCCAGGGATCCAAGATGGACCTTGCTGATACTGCCTGTACATGCTGTTGTTTCACTGGCTGTTTTTACAGATGGCTGACATTCTCCACAGCCAGTTACCTGTGCTTTAGTCTGCCCTCTCAGCCTCCCGGGAGATGGAAGATGTCACCAGTGCAAAGGCTGAGCAGGGCTCACTGCACACTTTGCTGGCCACCTGCTCATTTTAACAGCTATTATCCACCAAGACAGCAAAAAGTCCAACATGGAGATGCTCTAATGCAGGATGACCAGTGACAGCAATTTCAGTACCAGCCAAGAACGGGCACGTTGCTTTTAGCAGTCTTCATGAGGAGGGCAAAGTACTCATTTGAAGTTTCCATCTATGCTTATTCTCTTTTTTTCCTCCAAAAATATAACAATTACTGGGAAATTATGCACACACACCTCACATTCTGGTTCCTAAAGAGTTCACTGGTTTGAATCTAGCATGACAAGGGAATGACACCTCAATGGCAGGGCAATACATAATAACCATCACTGTCTCTAATCACTATTAATTATATGCAGTCATTTTCAGACTTCCAACAAAACATATGCTGATGAATACAGCAGGATTTTACTCCTCCTCAACTTGCCAGTAATAAACGCATTGCCTGAATTAATCATGTTCTTGTTAGGCAATGAAAAAAAAACAGTAGCTGTCAGTGAGCAAAGCCCCTGGTGTGCCAGAAACCAGGTGCCACCTGAGCATGCTGAAGCACCCAGAGCTATCTTTGGCATCTGGTGTGTGAGATGCAACACAGAAACGTGCCTGGAAATTTTCATGTTTCAAGTCAATGTCTGATCCAATAAAATGTTTTTGGGACCCCTGGACTGGGCTGTGCTAGAAGCAGAGGGCATCAAACACTGTGATAGCAAAAGAACAGCACCTTCTCTGGGTTTTCTACACTGTAAGAAACCACTAAATGGTCTGCATATGATGCACCAACCACATTGCAAGCCAAGCTGAATGACAATAGTTCTGTCCCACTTCCATAGTGACAAGAAGTCAATAATTATCCACGGTGGTTTTGGCTGGGATAGAGTTAATTTTCTCCATTCTAGTATGGAATGTGATGGAAACAGGGTTGATAACACAGGGATGATTTAGGTCCTGCTGAGCAGGGCTTACACAGAGCCAAGGCCTTTGCTGCTCCTCACCCACACCACCAGCGAGGAGGTTGGGCTGTGCAGGGAGCTGGGAGGGGACACAGCTGGGACAGCTGACCCCAGCTGACTCCAGGGGTATCCCACAGCATATGGTGTTATACTTTACATATAAAGCTGGGAGGAGAAGGAAGGATGGGTCATTCAAAGTGAAGATGTTTGTCTTCCTGAGTAACAGTTGTGTGTGGTGGAGTCCTGCTTTCCTGGACACCTAAACACCCGCCTGTAGATGAGAAATGGCAAATGAATTCCTTCTTCTGCTTTACCTTTCAAACTGTCTTTATCTCAACCTATGTGTTTTCTCACTTCTACTGTTCTGAATTTTCCTTGCACCTAACAGAGTAGTTTAAGTTAGTGGCTGTGGGGTGCTTATCTGCTGGCTGGGGTTAAACTGTGTTGTATCTATATGTAAATGTTAAGTGTCTGGATGAAAAAGTTGGCAAAAATAACATAGTGTAACCCCAATGTAGCATGTAGCATAACAAAACATTGATGGTGGGTTGACCTCAGCTGGATTACAGGTGCCCACCAAGCACCTCTATCACTCCTCCTGAGCTGGACAGGGAATAGAAAATTAGATGGAAAAAAAACATGTTTTCAACTAAGTTGAAATAAGACGGTTTACTAAACCAAAAACAGTAAGTTGTGCCTGCAAAAAGAAAAACACTATTTTGTTCCATACTTCCCATCAGGAAGCAACATCTGGCTACTTCCCAGGAAGTACGGCTTCAACCACATAGTGCTTATTCTGGAAGGCAAACACTATAAATAATGAATGTCTTCCTCTCTCCTCTTCTTAGTTTTTGTATCTGAGCTCATGTCATATGGTATGGAACGTCCCTTTAGTCAAATTGGGTAAGCTGACCTAGTTTTGTCACCTCCCATGATCTTGCCAGCTGCCAGCCTACTGATGTGATGCAGGATGATAGAAACAGTGCTGCAGTGCTGACACTGCACCAGTGCTGCTCAGCATTACCTAAAATAATGGTGTGTTATCAACACCTTTCCAGCTACCAATGCAGAGCACAGCACTTTGAGGGCTGCTGTGGGAAAATGAACTCTATCTCATACAGACCCAATGTACGTTGCGACTTATATATTCCAATTTCTGCCTCCTGTAGACCAGGATGATCATAGAGTCATGAAATTGGTTTGGAAGTGACCTTTCAAGCCCCTGTAATTCCAATTCCTCTTGCCAGGGACACCTTTCATTAAACCAATCTGCTCAGAGTCCTCGCAGCTCTTCTGGTCAAGATCTTCCAGTGCCTCACCACCATCACTAAGGAATTTCTTCCTAATATCTAATCTAAACCTGCCTTCTTTCAGTTTGAATCTGTTCCTCCTTGTGCTACATGCCCACATGTAAAGTTGCTTTTCATCTTTCTTGGTGGTTGCCTTCAAATACTGAAGGCCACAATTAGGCAAACTGGGAGTCTTGTCTTCTCCAGGCTGAACGATCCCAGTTGTCTTCGTCTTTTCTCGTAGGAGAAGAGCTCCATCCCCTTAATCATCTTAATGATCTCCTCTGGGCTTGCTCAAATAGGTCCATATCCTCCCCATGATGAAGACTGAGGACCCCAGAGCTGGGTGCAGGGTTCCAGCTGGGGTCTCACAGAGCAGAGCAGAGCAGAGGGGCAGAATCCCCTCCCTCCCCTGCTGCCCACGCTGCTTTGGGTGCAGCCCAGGACACGTTTGGTTTCTGGGCTGGCAGTGCCCATGGCTGAGTCATGTCCAGCTTCTTGTCAACCAGCACTGCACCAGGGCTCTTCTCGATCTGCTCATCCCCCAGCCTGTGCTGATACCAGGGATTGTCCTGTCACAGGTACAGCACCTTGCACCTGGCCTTGTGAGCCTCATGAAGATATTAAATAACACAGGTTCCAAGCCCTGAGGTACACCACTTGTCACTGACTGAGTCCACCACTGTTGACCACTACCCTGGGGATGTGACTGCCCAACCACTCTCTTGTCCTTCTAACAGTCCAGATAAGTGACATCTGTAGACCTGCTCATGTCCACTGATGTAACACAGAAAGTCACTAGTGCTGCTGTCTGACACCCGGCTGGTCAGGCAGCACTTGCCCTTGGTAAAGCCATGCTGATTGTCCCAAATCACATCCCTGTCCTCCATGTGCCTTTGCACAGCTTCCAGCAGGATCTGTTCCATGATCTTCCCAGCCACAGATGTGATGCTCACAGGTAAGTTGTTATGAGAATTTTACTTGACTGCCATGACTTTTCAAATATCATGGAGAGTGGTTTGTCAGCAACACCAGCCAGTTCCCTCAGGACTCTGGGATTCATCTCATCAGGTCCCATAGACTAACATACATTCAGTTTCCTCAGCTACGAACCTCATTTTTCCATACAGTGGGAAGGACTTTCTTCCCTCCCCTATCCTGCTGTCCATCCACTCAAAGAGTGTGGGAAATGAGGTTGCCACTGAAGACAGGAGCATAGAAGTTATTGAGTACCTCAGCTTTCTCATTATTGTTACCAGTTTACTAACTCTGGATGCCACAACACAGTACAAAGCATAAAGCCAAAATGCATTTTTGCTGTATCTCTCAAGAAAACTCTCAGAATAGTATGTGAAAAATATTTTTCGAGACAGGAGACCTTTAAATACTTCCATCTACAAATGATGTTTGAATATATAGTTTCATCAAACATGTTATAATATAGTCAATATTAAAATAAGAATGTCTCAGGTTGGCTTCCATAATTTCATTTTCTATTTCCCTGATTACCTGGTAATGTAATTAGAAGTAAGATAACATGACATTACTTGAAAAGAAATCAAATTATATTTAGCGTTTATTTATTACAATCACAATATGCTTCACTTTCCAAAGAAGCCAAAGTAATTGTTGGCAAGATTGGAAAGAGTTTATACCCTCAGTCCAATAAAGTATGTGAAGCTTAAAATCAAATGTCAAAACGGAATTTTTCTCCAATAGAGGCATCTCCAAACAATAATTTCTCAAAGGGATTATTAATGTTTAATCATCTCTAGAAATAGTGCTTCCCAATTTACTCTTTAATATGCAAACCAACCTATCATCCTGCTGATATTTCCTAAGAAAATACTGTATATTTCTTTCTAAACTTCAGAATGGTACCACTTAGCTAGGAAACTATAGCTGCTCAATGCCTAAATAGAATCCAGCAGTTCTGCTTAGTTGCAAGACATTCCTGCAAAATTATTGTCTTACTGCTATTTAAATAAGATGGAACCCCCATAATTAAGAATTTCAAGAGCTGAAGTATATGCTTCATAAGGTTTAGGCTGTTCATTTACAATTACAGGAAGTCATCTTGCAAACCTATCCTACCCTACAAAGAATACTTGACTGTTGTGATGACAATCAATTTCGATTTTCTTGTATTGCTATAGGGATTAATCCTTGTACCCGGTTGTGACAGTAAAAACCAGAGAAGATACGAGGAAAAGTGATCTCTTTAAACAAAAACGGAGAGGCCATGATAATTTGCTTTCAAGAAAATAAAGTGACTTTTCAAAAAGCTTGTTTTGGGAAACTAGTAATGAAGAATAACATCTGCAATATTTAAACATTTATTTTAAACTGTTCTGGAGAAATTAACTGCCTGGCTATTCTTCCCCTTTTTATTTTTGTATCTTGTTTTTTTCACTCTGTTAATAAATTATATTTGGAAAATAAAGAGGAGGAGGAGAAGACCATCTGAGATTTTTAAGAACAAACGCTCTAAAAGATGATACAACATTGGAATAAGGGCATTATCTCCCACCTCCAAGCAACCTTGCTAGTGGTTAGACAAATATTTGTGACAGCTGAAAAATGCTGAGCATCTTATTTCTTTCCTTCTTTCTTTGGTAGCATCTGGAATACACATGGATTTTGAGTCTCCTTCTGGGAGAATATGAGGCTAAGGGAGTATAGGTCTCTAGCATACAAAAGGCAGCATAAGTTTCTGTGCTTTTAGTCTCAATATGCAATACGAAATTGCCAGGAAAACAGGCCAAAAATAACGTCTTTGTGTGTCAGCCTATTCTGAACCATTCACGAAAGTAAAGAAGCTCTAACAAAGTTCACGGAAGACTCTGAAGCTCCTCTAGGTCACAGTAGCAGCTGTCATCTGGCCTGCAATTTTTAACATCTTCATCTATATCCAAACCCACTTTCTCATAAGGACTTCCAGGAAAATATTTGCAAAGATGATCTGTAGTGATTTTTAAAAAAATAATAAAATCATTCATTTCCTGGAGACACTGAAGAAGCCAGAATGTTATTCAGACTGTTAAGCCAGTAACTCTTTTACCTGATTTGCTGTATTTCCTGATATTCCCATCCTTGGGAAAACAGATCTTGAGACGTGATATAAAGACATAAATCCTACCTATATGTATCTATATATACACCCTACCTATATATACCTACATATATATATATATATATATATATATCTACTCTCCTTCATCATTCTCCTCCATCAGAGGGGAAGCTTGGGTGCATCTTGGGATGCAGTTATGCAATATGGTGTAACTGCCATTGTCTAAAAATGGCCTGTGGAAAGAGAGCTGCCAAATGCATGGCTTCTTAGAGATGTATGACAACTGGAAATATGCCACATACAAAACTAAAAGACATTCATTGCTCTTCTAAAATGATGTGCTTATGAATTCTTTATTCACATAGATAACCATCAGGGTTCTGATGATGATTTAGACTGTTGTCCAAGTTAAAAAAAAGTCAATGCAATCTGTGCAGAAAACAATAGCAAGACAGATGAAGCCCTGTGTTCTTGCCTCACTTACAAGGAAAATATCTTTACCTAGTAGCAAACAGGAAGATTCAAACCTTCAGGGATATTAAAATATTCTTCTGAACAGCTGAGCTGCTTAGATGATCTCAGGACACAGCTGCTCGTCCTGACATAGTAGCTGCATTGCAGCTTTGGCTTACCTCAAAAGCACCTCCCACTGAGATAAATGGTGATAACTGATGCCAACAATACCACAGAGTGTTGCCAACCACAACTAAAACCCACAGGCCAAAGTCAGTATGTCACATGCTGACAGTCATTCACTACTTCCCCCTGTAACAACTGTCTCTGCTTCCAACTTGTTTACCTCTGATGCTTTACCCTCTTCACTGCAGAAAATAGAGCTGTGCTAAAAGGAGTTTATATTAGCACTTTTCCTTAGAATGCCAACATGCATTCTGGCACAATAGAAATGCTTGTGTAAAAGAACACATGTTCTTGCACTTCCCTTTCTCCATTTTTAGGGAGTCAGCTACAAAGAAATGGCAGAATTACAAACAGATCATTAGTTAGAAATGTGAGAATTAACCCCCTCAAGTGGCAGTTACATTTTTTTTTCAAAAATCCTGAATTCAGGATAGCTGACTTTTTGCAGATTCTTACTAAATTTTGACAAAACCAAATTCGTTTACTTTGACATTTTTGTGCCTGGTTTTTGTGCTAGCGTTAAGTGTAGCACGTCTGATGTACTTCAACCACAGTCCAAGGTAGGCATTTCAGGCTTGTGAAGACTATATTTATTTAAAACATCATGCAGGAGCCTTATGAACATAATAACGGCTGCATGTGAAATAACATATAATTACTATGATCTTATGGTCAGTGGAAGCATGAAGGATCCTTCATTAGTGCTCCAATAAATCTAAACTGAGTGCTATGCTCATCAACTGGCTGTTGATTACACCTGATTAGACAATCCACTAAACTGTAATGCCACTGATGAATGAGCACACTGAGAAACAGAATTTTAGCTCTGATGTGCCATTTTCCACTGCATGCCTACACCTTTGTTCCAGTTCCTATCCCAAAAAATTGCCCGTGACATGACACCTAAACTAAGCACTTTGCTTTTCCAGAGCCTGAGGCTTCATTAAATTATTTTGCCAGACTACAAAGCTTCTGTAAGCTATGTAGTATGTAAGATAGCAGGTATGTGAAGAACACACTTTTCATTAAGTATTTCTCCTCACGTTAGGTAACAAGACCCACTTTTGGTTTTCCTCTGTTGATTTGGTAAAATATATGGTACAAGACAATAAGAAAATATCCCTCTTTTTAGAATATCTGTTCAACAACTTATCTACTGAGAAAAAAAATACATCAGGATCACATTCTTTGCCAATATTCAAAAGTGAAGACATCTCTTCCTCCTTTGTGTGCTTCCTTGTAAAAAAAAAAATTGAATGATCTACTGGAAGTCGTAATGGGGAGAAGTGATACCATTCTACAGCATTTGCCTCCATCTAGTTTAGAGCTCCACAAATGGATCTGGTAATAACATCCCACACAGATGGTGAGAAATAGGAAAAAAAAAAAAACAAACAAAAAAATCAAAACTTACATGAGCCGTAGCAGTAACTACTGAGTAGAAGTGATGGGATAGGGTAAAATCTGCATTTGTGGGCAGGAGGATAGAGAATTGCAAGAACCTTGAACAAAATTTCTGCCATAGACAATGACTGGAGAAGGAGGCAGCACATACAGACAAGACATGAAGAAAAACAAGTAAAAATGAGATAAAATGTTCTAAAATATGCAGAATTAAATATCTAGGAGAAGTAAAGACAAGCCCTGGAGACAGAACAGGTAACAAGGCCAAAGAAAGAGAGGCCATGAAGGCGCTATGCTTGCTATGAATATAAGGACTGTAGACACATCACTCTGACTTGAAAGAAGATTCAGTTCTCATTTCTTGTGTGAGACACTACATTGTAAATGTACATGGCTGTGACAGCTTGGTTAAAATAGCTCTGAGAAATACTAGGCAGCAGCTGCTGGCCTAAATTTCTAGAAGAGACAGGACGATAGAAGAGATAGCATGAATGAAGACTGCCTGGCAACAATGACCCTCTGGAAGGCTACTTAAAAGAAGTAAGCACAACACTAAAATGGGTGAGAGGGGTAAACATGGAAATGAAGGCAAGCACCAAGAACCATGGGAAGAAAGAAGGGAAGGAAGCACGAGAAATATTGGGATTTGTAAGTCATAGGCATGACTTGTAGGAAAAGAGACAAAATGGTGAGAAACAAAACAAGACAAGGTAGAATACAGCCAAAAAACTAACTCTGGAGTGCATATTAAAAAAAATAAAAGAAAGAAAGTGGGCCTTCCCTAAAGTATTTAAGTCAGGGAAGCAGTCTGGTGTCTCTTCTAGATTTGCCATGAAGAAGATGGCTGTCAGCTAACAATGTACAAAAAAGCAAACAGAAAATAGACAATGGTGGAGAAATCAGCAGAGAAATCAACTGCTGTCCAGTTCATTTCAAACAATCAGACAACTGGAGTGGCTGTAAATGTAAAAATTACAGCAGCATTAATGTTAATGGGACTTCTCCTTTGTGTCATTGAATTTATGGAACATTGACTTGGGAATGCAGCCACAGCTGGCTAGGAGAAAGGCATCCTAAAAACAACTTGATCAAATAACAGGAAAACTAGAGAAATGTTAGAAAAAATGAAGAAAATCATTCTCCATAAAATAGATTTGTTGAAGGACTGAAAGTGATAATCTGGTTCTAAATTTATTTCAGATAGAATTTTATTAATCATCATCAACTCCCAAGAGTTGGACTTTGAAGGCTTTTTTAATTCAAGATAGTCTAAAATTATGTGATAAGAAACCTATGCAGGCTTATTTAAGTAAATATTGCATGGAAGGTACTGTGAGTTTTACTTATATCCTGTCTCCAATAAGATTACTTTAATGTCCATGAAATTTTCATACAGTTCTTAAATGTCAGAGGTATACATTACTGAAGCACTGATGACTGAGAACAGACACACCATCCTGGTAACATCCACCAAATTTACAAAAGAGGTAAATAGCTTGGGAGCTGAGAAGGAGGAATATATCAAGAGCCAAGTGAAAGAATGTCAACTGAACACCCATCTGCTTGAAAACTTTTTCTCAAATGGTTTGCTGAGACTGGGCCTAGTCGTCCACTGTGTAAATAGAGAT
Source organism: Luscinia megarhynchos (assembly GCA_034336665.1). Taxonomy (NCBI): domain Eukaryota; kingdom Metazoa; phylum Chordata; class Aves; order Passeriformes; family Muscicapidae; genus Luscinia; species Luscinia megarhynchos. The sequence continues at coordinate 47,916,872 of CM067592.1, read as the reverse complement.
GAAAAAAAATATTGTAACTCCAATCAGGGTTTTGGACAGATAAATGATAACATCAGAAAAGGACAGTTATGTCAAGAAGGCTTCTGGTATCATCTAATTTTTACTGAAATCATGGCATTGTTACTTATTAATTCTGAAAAAATCCATTTCTTTAGGCTAAGGAAATAGATTGGCAATTCTAATGGAATGAAGTGTAGGGCTTCAATATGCAACTCAGAAAACTGTGGAGATGGCTTGAACCACATTGTGAGAGACTGATTTTGGGAGTACCAACTTGGAAGACATGCTTATGCTTTTTATGCTTATTTAAAATTAAATAATGGCAGTGCAACCATTGCAACACAAAAAAAAGTCAAACATATGTACAAAAAATATTGCAGAAGATTTATACAGAAGATTGTTTTAATTGAAAGATTAAATACTTGTAGAAAAGAAAGTCAAATGGAACATTTGTATTTTAACACAGAGGAAAGGAATTAATATTAAAAACATTTGTTCAAAATTATATGACAAAGTAATCCCTTTGAAATTTCATACAGCTCTCCAAATACCCTTCCTACAGCATAAAATATTTTTGTTCCAGGTTACAAAAGAGTAATTATCTATATGCTAAGTGCTTCTTAAATAAAGAGAACTAATATGCCATAAAATGATTTCAAAGACAATTTCTGCTTACATGCTGAGTCTATTTCAAATGTATCAACTTTATTTCCACTTTTCCATAGTGTTTTTATACAACCTAAGTAAATAAACATGCTGATAGTTAACAACAAGTCATTTTAGGCAATTTACTGAAAATTATAGTAATCTTTTGTTGAACTTTTTGTATGCAAAAGTAGAAAAAAAAAAGAAAGAAAATGGCTCAAAAAATGCACACTTTTTCCTTTTCTCCACATTTTTAGGATATCTTATTATTCTTGGAACTCAGTATCTTGTTATAAGAAACATACTACACTTAAATAAAGAACAAAGGAATGATGCCAGAAGTTTGCTTATAACACGTGGCGTGGAACAAATTTTTCATCACCAACTAACAATAAACCAATAAGATACATACTAGCTTATAGAAATAAAAAATAATGCAAAGTAAATGCTCACTGTGCTTCCTGGCACAACAGCTTATTACAGAGGTGACTGTAAGGTATTTCCATTATAATTTTACTTTTTTTTTTACTCATATAACTTCCTAGGGGCAACTTCTGTACTTGCTGTTGAACACTATTTTTTTACAGCCTGTCTTCAGACAATGAATGTGTAAAATATTTTCTATAAATAAGTGTATTCTTAGCATTCAATGTGTTTCAATTAATCCTCAATTATCACCAAATATCGATGGGTGATTCTACAAGACAAAAAATACATTCACCCCTTTTTGCTCATGATTACATCTGAAGTCAGGGGGCTGTGCTGGTCAATGAAGAAAGATTCTGACACCCTTCCCAATACCACCCCACAGGGATTTTGAGGATGGTGGTGTGAAATGACTGTGTTTGCACCCATCATTATATAAGGAATTATTTTTATATCAACATTTTTCCTGGTGAAACCAAATGCTCCAAGGCCGCCTTTCACTTGCCAAACTTCGTATGGCTTTCAATCAGCCTTGCTGTACAGATCAGACCCTGCTGCTCGTGATCCTCTCCTTTCTATGAGCTCTTCACACAAGCCTTAACAATTGCTCCAAAGTCTGTTCCAAACCAAAAATAAAAGTCTAAAATTGTGTTTTACGTGAAAATATTCAAATTATTTTATGGTGGAAGCTCCTGGAATTTTCCTATGCATAGAAACCTGAATACTAAAGCAACTTAACCAGTCCAAAACTTTTATCTGTGAAACCATTGCATATAGTTACATTTTTAAAAAGCAAAATATGTAATTCTTTTATATATATTTGTTTAAGTTTCTCAATAATTTTCCATGTGACAGGACTGTGAAAATAGAGCAAATAGAATAGAAAACAACATGGGCTTGCAAAGAGTTGAAGTTTTCACAAAAAAAAAAAAAAAAGAAAAGAAAAAAACCAAACCAAACCAAAACAACAAAAACCTCAAAAGAGACAAAAAAACCAAAAAAAATGCCCACATCTGACTAATAAAGGAACCTTCTGAGAAAAAACATGTTGACCATTGCCATCCATCAAAATGGAGAACACGATCAAACTCAAGGGTTAAACTCTACTTTAACACACAGTAGGAGCAAATATTCAAAAGCTGACCTGGGCTGTGAAGAACAGATACTTACTCTACCTTCCCAAATCAGTGGGAGCTGGATATCAGAAATATCTGCTCTGTTTGGAAATCTTGCCTCTGCTAGAGACAGGATAGGGCTCCCATCTTCTGCTGAGGGAAGCCAGTTGTAAGATTTGTCAGCCATCAGTTCCAGATCAAACCTCTTCCCTTTGGGAAGCTTACAGGAATTTTGGTGGATGGACTCTTTAAGGGAGAGGCTGGAATGTGTTTTTATATGGAAGGATCTCATAATATTCTGTTTGCAATGACTCACAAATTCTGCATTCTACTGTCATTTCCATGTTAGGAATCAGGAGAATAAATAAAGTTTTTCAGCCCTAGGCTTCTCCAGTTCTGTCGACACTGCCATAATGCATGAACTTGCATGGAAAAGGAGAACTGCATACCTTTATCATCAGCAAATGAGAGGAGAATTGTGCAATGAAACTGTAAATTATTAGAAAATCAAATAATTAAATAATTAAAAGCTGAAATGTTATTCTATAATTTAAATTGAGGAAAAATAAATAGTTATGATTAGTTATGCAAAGATTAAATTGATGTATACATTAAAATTTCAAAATAACAGAAGACTGGAATAATATGGTTCTAGTTCATCAGGAACATTAGCCAAAAATTTTGTAAATGACATTATGTAAATAAAATTTTATTTTATTCAATAGAGAGGCAGTAGCTGATCATATTACCTATTAAAAAAATTAGACTAGATAAGGAGAAAAGGCATAATTACATTCCTGTATGAAGTGAACTTGCAACCTGATGGTCATAAGGGAGACATGTCTGTTAATGAAATAGTTCAGTTGGCAAATACATGAGCTTATTGGTGAGAATGAACAAATCCTCATTCTGAAAGTTAATTTCCTTCATAAGCAATCATATGATAGATTAGACAATATTTTTGTGGATTTTATATAAAGAAGTTATATTATAGTGCAACTCAGAACACCTGCTAATTACTCAGTCTATCAATTTCCATTAAATAAATTCTATTTTGTACTTTGAGCAAAAGAAGGACCTGAGGCAGAGGAAAATTCACAAGCACAGATTTGAAGAAGGAGAAGGCTGGCCCAAACTGATGCAGTGTACTCTTAGTACAGATTATCTGAAAAAAAAATTGTCTCTGATTTTGAATTTAGGGACCTGTTGGACCACAGGGTCCCATTACAATAGCAGATCTTTGGTAAGCAATTAAGTAATAATGGTTTTTTACATCACATGGAATCAATGGGTACAGCAGCCAATAATATCGACTAAGATGAGACAGTAAGGAATTCATTTTGGTTTCATCTCTCTAAAGAAATAAAATAATTAATAATTAAAAATATTTCTAAGAGTAAGTAGGCTACGTAAGACCCTTTCAATGTACTTGAAAAAAGAAAGTGCATGACTTCTTTTTGGTTTGATAACGTTTATTTTCTTGTATAAATGTCTTACATGATGTATTTCTGAAGACATAACTGGTTATTTCTCCCAGCACTTTCCATTTTTTATCATATTTCTTAGGCATTTTTTTTCCCTTTAAAAATCAATCACACCTGAACAGACCTAGAAAAATCATGGTCCAATTGCGTAAATCAGACTTTTAATGCCATTGGAAATTCAAGGAGATTTCTGAAGGACTCTTTACAGGTATGCTATTCTCTGTCTTGGTTATAACCAATAGTCTCTATGGCTACTGGGGTGATGGTTAGTGCTTTAGTTAGAAAGCAGAGTTGCAGACTTGTCTTCTGTATACTGGAAACACAATTGCATAGGAAAAAAAGTTACCAGCAGAAAACAAAGCCCCATATTTGCTCATATTTTATGAAATGTTGTGTCTTCATGCAGAGAAGGCAGGGTTTTTTTTTCAAAGATTCTAATCATGAGAGGAAAAATATGAAGATTTTGAATCTCTGCATATTTTTGAAATTTCTAAAGGCACATGTTTGACATATGTTTCCATAGAAGACTTCTGTGTATGGATTCCTTCTTGCATAAAGTGCAGTTTTAAAATGTGTAAAATTAATCTGCATTTGGGAGTCACAGTATTGCAGAAAAAGGTAGGACAATCTATTACTATGTTTAGATGCAAATATCCTTCTACCTCTAAAATTACAAAGGCGCAGCCTATATTTTCATGGACCTTCATTGTCACCTTCCTTGTTTTTATGTGCGTGAACAAGGAGCACACATCCTAGATCAGCAGCCTCATGGGAGTCCATTTCTGCTCTCTGCCTCTCAGCAGGAGCACAGATGCCATTTCCTGCTAAAACTGTTCCATTCTGCAAAAAAAGAGGGAAACTGAATGCACTGCAGACAGCACAAAAAAAAAAAAAAAATACCATCCAAAAGCAGTAGTGAAGAAGGAAGGAGGATTTCCCATTTGTTCTCCAGCAATGTGTCAGTCCTCTCTGTAATATATACAATTATTTTTAAGGCTGTGACACGTTTTGGACATTTTTGCAATACTTTTTTAGCCTCTCACTTCTGGACCTAGAAAGAAGGACGGCTGAAGAACCAGACTGGGAAACAGAGACATGCAGACAAGAATACCTATCCTAGTGCATGTTCTAGCTCTGAGTAAAGGGAAAGGATGCAGATGATTTCAGATGCATTGACTTCAGAAAATCAGTATGTGTTGCTTTATTTTTTTTTTGTAGGCTTCGTGGTGAAATCAGAACCTGAAGCACCTGTGGATGCCATAACATTTGAGGCCATAAGGAAACTTCACCCTGAGAAACTGAGGTGACCACAAATATGAGTCATTAGGTGGCCGTTGGACATGAAATTTGGGGATTGCGGTTTGAGAATGCAGTGACTGAAATGCACATATATTTTCCCTTCACACAAATCTCTCTCTAGACTCAAGACAAATCTTTTGGCTTTTAAGAAAATACCACTGTAAAAGAGACAGCAAAGACATGGCAAAAATAAAGCTAATACTTCCTTCAGCCTTGTTATATGACCAAAACCCCCACATTTCCCACTTTTTGCTTTCTTCTAAAATAATAAAATAGTATAGGTATCATTCTTTGGAGCACATTAATTCTCCTGTGTGATTTGGCTCTGCAAAAAGCATTCTGTAAAATGTATCGACAAAGAACTATGAACTGCATTTAAGACCATTACTCTACTTAATTACTTTTTTTCCTCTGGCATTTCAGAGGCTCCATAAAGCTAAGGACAAAAAAAAAAATCATTAGAAATTTTATAAAAAGTTAAATTGCACAGACAAAAGCATATTTTTAAAAGTCCTTTACAACCGGTGAAGTTCAGCTAAGGCAATACCACCGGCAAAGCCTGCTCAAAAGATACCATGCACCAACTACAACTGCAGCAAAGAAGGCAGCTCAATTCCATCTTTCCTTTATATTAAGAATCTGGACTCTATGGGATCTTCAGATCCAGTGTCTATCCTTTACTGAGGCACACCTACCTCAAATACATCTCTTTTCATGAGGATCAAGTTTCTCCTTAAAGGTAGTCAGGGTCTTTTGTCTGCATTATCCAAACGGAAGGCCTATTAGAGTCATTGGGACAGAGCTGTACAATCCAGTTGCCAAACACAACATGCCAGAGCCCTGAAATTAAGACTCTGGAGTCTCCTACGTACATCTTCCATGGACACCAGAACATACGTGTTACCTTGTGCTTGGTCCTGGGGTTCAAGAGGGCATTTCTGCTGTTGCTGCTAACCTGATATACTTGTACTTAAACCATGCAACATGACCGCCTCTGCTTGTCCCCTCCCAACGTGGTTGCTGTACAGTCTTTTGTCATCTGTTAACATCCCAGTAAGCCTGGAGCAGTCTGGCTTCACCAAGAGACAGAAAAATAAGAATCAAGCACTAATCTCTAACTTTTTCCTGCGCTGGACTTGAAAAGCCACCAATGGTTGCATGATACTACATATTCAATTTTGAAGCCTTGTGCATTACCACAGTCAGATCCTCTGCTTAGAAAGACTGCTTGGCAAAGCTTTTCCTATTTTATAAGAAAAAATCAAAAGCTAACCTAATTCTGGACAGGTAAAAGTACATTTAATCACAGAATCTAGTGAAAGTATTTAGTGGGGAAAACTTTAAAGGATAACCTGGGAAGAGATAGAGAACTGGAAAATACAAGTAATTGCAAATCCCACTATGTGAAATTTCTGCTAAACTGCAAAATATAATCAAGGATAGCAACTCAGCTAACTAAAAAAAAACCAACAAAACAAACTACTGGTAATAGTGTAGCAATTTTGAAGAAAGAGAAGACTGGATTTAGGATCCTGCTTAACCTACATTGCCTTGAGATCTCGCCTCTAAGAGAAGTAATTAACACACAGCCATTGTCATGGTGTAAGTTCCACAACTCGCATCAGCTGTGCTGCCCTCTTCATGGTAGAAAGGTCTCATGTTTCTTTCTCTGAGACTCCTTATGCCTGAAAAGCTGCTAGATATATCTTCTTGTGGCTTTCTTTTCTTGAAAAGTGCTCATATATGTCCCAATATTATGATGAGACCATCTCAAATTAAACATACTTCCTTATTAGATGAACATGAAATAGTGTGTCATGAGATGAGAAACAGGACTTAGCATTGGACCAAAAACCCTTTTAGATGAAGAAGATTATTAAACTTTCAGAGAACTCAAAGCACAAATTCATAACAATTGAAAGGGACCCAGGAATCAATAGCATGAAAGACATAAACTTCAATGCAAATGCTAAGTATTTTACACATTGTCCAAAAATTGATTTTCTTTCCACTTCTCTATTTCAATCTATTCCTTTGTGTCCTCCCACGAAATCCCTACTGACTGAAAATAAAATCTGAAATTGCTGATTACCCTAGATACTTCTTAATTCAGACTTAAAGAAAAGTTTCTTCTTGTTTCTTAATCTCCATCACACTGCTGAAAGCATTACTGTGCTCTTTCCTATGCAGTTATTTCTATGTATTTTTTAATCTAAAATGAATATGGAACATTATTTATGCATAGACTTAGCATGATTGGTTAAAATGAAAACCAAATGAAAAGCAATCAAACAAGCAAACAATCAAAGCTTGGGGTTTTTTCCTTCCCTTCCTCCTGCTGCTGCTATTTACACAGTATCTTAAGCTCCTAATAATTAAAAATCATGGTTCAGTTACCCTTCCCCCTGCAAATAATTTATGAGCAAGTATAGTTTCTTTACTTCCCAGTTACTAAGTTTTATAAAAATGTACAGAACACTTTTAAAATTTATTTGTGTACAATGGCTTTTTCAATTACCCTTTTTGGTTTCTTTGTGAGAAGAATGAGTCTGGGAAGGTCCTTGATACCTGGAAGGTAATCAAGGTTATTCCAATTTACATGAAGAGTGAGAAAGAAGATCTAAGAAACTACAGACCTGTGAGTTTAACCTCAGCACCTGGAAAAATAATGGAAAAGATGATACTGAATCCTGTTGAAAGGCATCTAAATGACAGTGCAATCATCAGGCGCAGTCAACACGGGTTCACACAAGGAAATGTTCAACTAATTGATATCTTCCTGCATACCTGCCTTGTGGATGAAGGGAGGGTGGTGAATGCAGTGAGGCTGGATGTTAGTAAAGTTTTTGACACTGTCCCCATTATCACCTTTCTGGACAAGTTATTCAGCTGTTGCATGAGCAGGTTCATGATGCTGGGTGAAGAACTGTCTGAAGGGCAGGCCCAAAGGGTTGTAGCAAAAAGGGCTGCTGACTGTCAGCAGTGATGTTCCTCAGAGCTCAGTTCTAGGGCAAGTTCTGTTCATGATTTTTATCACTGACCAAGATTCAGGAATTGAAAACCCCAATAACAATAAGGTTGATAATACCAATCTGGGATGTGGTGTTGACTCTCTTGAGGGAAAAAGGCCTTGCAGAGTGATTTAAATAGAATGAGTATTGGGCAATCATCAGTGGCATGAAATTTAACATTGGATTCTGCACCTCTGGTGGAATAACTCTGGACACAGGTATGAGCCAGGAGAAGAGTGACTGGAGATTAATCCTGCACTCGGGGTCTGGGAGTCCTGGTTGGCAGCAGGCTCACTGTGAGCCAGCAGTGTGCCTGGGCACCAGGAGGGCAAACTGCATCCTGGTGAGCATCAAACTCAGCACAGCCACATGGTGAAGATAGGTGATAATTGTGCTGTATTCAGCACAGGTGTGGTCTTAGTCCTGTGTGCAGTGCTGGGATGCACAATCTATAAGAGGATGTGAAGGTTCTCAAATGTGTCCAAAGAAGGACAACAAAACTGTTGCTTCTGTGAGGAGTAGCTGAGAAATCTGGATTTGTCTAGTTTGGAAAAATGGGGTTGAGGGATCAGCTCATTTCTCTCTACAGCTTTCTGAGGAGAAGTGGAGAGGGAGGTGTTGACCTCTTTTCGCTGGGATCCAGTGATAGGAGACATAGAAATGGCTCAATGCTGCATCAGGGGAGATTCAGACTTGACATTAGGAGACATTTCTTTACAGAGAGCATGTTCGAACATGCTAAGTGCTCAGTGATCCATGTGTGTCAGTGTTTAAGTGGCATTTGGACAATGACCACACTATGAGGTTTTCATGTTTGCTCAGCCTTGAAGAGGTCAAGGAGTTGGATGGGATAATCATAGTAGATCCCTTCCCATAAACTATTCTTCCTTTCTTTTCCTTTCCCAATAAAAGGCTATGACTAATCACGATTCAGATCTTAGAATCAAGGAAATGTATCAAGTCTTTCTAAAAATTACAATTGGGAGCAACAAACTGAAAAGGAAATTTAAAAATTGACAGAATTTCTTTCTTATTTTAAACAATTTTAAACAATTCTAGCAAATATTTAGAACTAAGTAGCAAGTCTTGTACCATGAAAGCAAACAACCCTTTACCATAGTCACAGGCCCCACAACAAAGCTGCTGCCACCTTTTCAAACACCAGATGGTTAGAAAAGGTCCTTCTTTTATGCCTGAGACCACCCTTACAACTCTGCACCTCTAAAGGGAAAGAACACCTCTATAGTAAAATACTGAAGCCTTTTTTAAGCACTGACGCACAAAACCCATTTCTAACCACAATGCAAACACAAGAAGTCATATTTACAGCTTATTAAGTCTGGATTTGTATAATGGAAGGGAGAACCTACACATACCATTCTACTTTCCTATGAGCTCAACAGCACTACTCTTTTTCAATAATTTTGTACTTGAACTTGCTTCAAATGTATACCAAATCCCACATCATGTCTCTTTCCACCCATTCACCTTCTTCCCACACTCAAGTTATAGCATCTAAAATGCCTCCATTTTTTCTAAAACCTAAATTTGGTTTAGATCACCAACACAATCTTGGGAAGATGGATCCAAAAATATGTACACCACACCCACATGGGAAGAGCAGAATACTTGTCTACAAAAGTTCAATGCAAAAACTGTAATTCAGCACAAAACAGAAACATTTTTTGGAAGTGCTCTGACCACAACGCAGCAATGCAGCCAAGGAGTGCTGGAAAGAAGAAAACATCCTGCTTATGGCTGGCCTTGAGATGTGGTGATGTCTGAGAGGAAACAGGAAGTGGAAATGACAGAAGGTTTAATCCAGAACTACACTATAATAAACATGCATAGAAGCAATAATAAGGCTGATTGACTATCAGATTGAAGGGGGAAAAACCATTTCTAGCCACCCTTATCTTTCTCATCGACAAGAGCTCAACAGAAAATTCAGGCTTGGTCATGCAGATTAATTCTGTCTCTATGGTATGTGCATTATCCTAGAAAAAGACTGAAACTTTTCATTAAGCATTGCATTAATATTTCTCTGCTTTGCAACATACTTATAGATTGCTCAATTTAAGCAGAACATTTTATAAAACATGACATTTGTGTTTGCTAAGCAATAATTAATAATCAGTGATATCAGTGAATTGTGTCTAAATGCGTTCCCATTAAATTTCACTGTGTGTGCATCATGCAGTTACTAATTAACTGAAATTACAATTTTAATCTGAACAAACAAACATTTAATCTAAAGAAGTCTTTGCATGATCTGCCTTTACTACAGAATTAACTGAGTATTGCTTGGGATAATTAAAAATGTTACTCACATGAGTAAGACAGCTAGTACAAGCATGTCTACTAAAACGTAGTCCAGGAAAATGCAGGAACAAGATTTAAAAAAACATTCCACCCTTTGTCTTTTCCATTTTGCTTTAAAAAGTCTTCTTAGAAGGTATTGCTTCATATACAATATGTGCTAATTGATGCAGATAACAAATTTCACAAAACATTTTTAAAAATCATTGCTTCATTTACATGTCCCAAAGTCGTTATAGCAAATACTTGTGAGAAAATTGTCCCATAATACTGTTAAATTCCTAATTCGTCAGTGTAGAGAAACACCTTCTGAAATGCTGATAGTTATCAGCTGATCATTATAGCTTTAAATTTACCTGAGACGTTGTCATTTAACAGATGGGAATAAAGAACTTCAGGTTGTGGTCCCCTTTTTCAAGTGACACAAACACTTGCAGGGTTTTAGGTGGGGTTTTTTGGGAATTCGAGGGTGACATGTGAAGGCCATTAGCACATGTCTGTCTTGAGAACACAAAAATCTGGGCTTGGGCAGTCAAAATATCTTCATAATAAAGGAAATCTCACCGATGCACTGCCAACATGCAACGCGGCTGATGATTACTAGATCACAAAACAGGAAAGTGCCAGACACCATTTAAAGACTACATATGCAATTTCAGCTCTAACACTGGCCAACTACCTTTCTGAAAAAATATACATCAGCAACTGCATAATATGTAAGGATTTAATTTTAAACATAGATTATTCAGACAGAATGTTAGAAAATATGTTCAGAGCTTGGCATCAGTAAGCAACACATTTTATTTTCTCTTGGTGCAATGTTTAATTCATTCTAAATCTGGAAATAATATTTATGTAACACTGTGAAACTGTAATTATCTCAAAAGCATCTTAATTGTACAAAATTTTTACCTTATCTTTTGTTTGAAAAAACACTTAGTAAAGCGAAAAAAGAGTAAAAATATCCAAGAACTACAAAAAAAAGCATTTTTCAATGAGCAAGAAATGATGCCACATACATAAAGACCCGCATTTTGCACAGGTAATTTTTATGAGCTGATGCAGTAGAAGAAAGCACTGACATGAGGAAATGATGTTTCACTGCTTTAATTTTCCAAACCCATCAGCATTTTAGCTTAACAGAATTTTTGAACTTTGTGTTAGTAAAAGTAAAATTACACCTATCCATGCAGAATTGTGAAAAAGAAAGTGTATGCTTACATTTCTAGATTTAAATGCATCACCGTGTCTTCTGACGATTACTTAAGCTTATAGGTACTCTGTTAAACTCTGATAAAATAATTATCAACTTTTCATATTTCATATATTGTACTGTTTTAGAAAGATTTATCTATATGGTAGGATTTTTAAACAAATATTTGACACAATGCATAATTACTGCATATTTGTTTTATATTGCATCAGATAACTTAATATGCCAATGACTCTTTCAGAATAAAGAAAAAAAATATTCCTGATCCAGGACACTACAACACAATACTATGGAAAAATTATACTGATTACTTAAGAGATCAAAAATTCAAGAGGAAATGTGAATTTCTGACTATGAAAATAGAATGAGACTTACAAAATTAAATTTGAATTCACTGTTCTCTTTTAAACCCCTCTTACAACATTATACAATTCATTCATTTATTTTATATGACACCCTCTTTCTTTTCTCTAAGGTTCCTAGACTTTTCTTTGCTAGAAAAATTGACAATGGAGATTAATTATTTGACTGTGCAACTTCCATATGGCAGACATTGAAATTAAAAAAATGTATTCTCAGCCTGCAGATATGCATATGTGCTAAATAGTAGCATCCAGTATCCTATAAAAAAGGTTGGCATGGGAACCACCTGTTCATCCAAACCATATTATATTTTCCATAAGAAATATTCAGGCTTGCATCTTAACACTGAACAATAATCATGGCCTTTAAACCTCTTCAACCTAGTATACTGAAAGAGATGCAGTTATATGAAGTACTTAATAAAGTTCTGAAATCATAAGTTTGCTAAGTTAAAGCAGCTAGTTTGAACTTAAAATGTGACAAATAATATTTTAGAGAAAAGCTTGACAGGGGATTGAACCACTTCATTCTTTCAAAGACAAAAAACAAATACCTTTTTTGAAGTGGCTACCCATGGTAGTGGAACCACCATTCCTCAAAATGCTCAAAATGTGTAGATGTGATGCTTAGTTTAGTGATGGACATGGAAGGTTTAGGTTGATGGTTGGACTCACTGATCATGGAGAACTTTTCCAACCTTAATGATTCTGTGACTCTTTCTCCAAACAGAACAGATAGGATAATGGCCCTCTGCAATATAATGAATGATTTTGGAGGAAAACTGTACATTTTGCTGATTTCTGTTGTTAGCCTGAAAAACTTGCTGGTTGCTTTACACTATGCTATTGATAAACACTCTTGGAGCTGGGCAGAGAGGAACCTAAGGAAGTTCAACAAAGGCAAAGGCAGCATCCTGCACCTGAGGTGGAATAACGCCATTCACGAGTACAGGCTGGGGCTGACCTGCTGGGAAGCAGCTCTGTGGAGAGCCAGCTTGAGGGGGCTGGTGGACAACAGAGCCAGCACTGTGTTCCAGGGGCCAAGCAGGCCAATGGTATCCAGGGGGTATTAGGAAAATCACTGCCAGCAGGCTGCAAGAGGCATCTGCTCAACCCTAGTGAGGCTGCACCTGGATTGCCATGTCCAGTTCTGGGCTCCACAGCTCAGGAAAGATAAGAAACTAACAGAAAGAAGTACTACAAGGACGATGAGAGGACCAGATCCTCTCTCTTATGAGGAAAGTCTGGGAAACTGGGCCTGTTTAGCCTGGAGAAGAGATCTTAGCAAAGTCAAGAAATGTGTTAAGGGTGGGTGCCAAGAGGATGGCGCCAGACTATTTTCAGATGCCCAGTGTGATGCACAATGATGGAATAAGGGACGAGAGGCAAATACTGAAACACAGCATATTCTATCTAAATAGGAGGGAAAACTTCTTTGAGGGTAACAGAATCCTGGAACGGGGTGCACGGAGAGCCTGTGGAATCTTCTCTGGAAATGTTCAAAACCAGCCTGGATAGAGTACTGTGGAACCTGCTATACCTAAACCAGTTATACTAGGGGGGCTGGGATGTATGTTCTGCACTGCAGAAGAGTAATACAGAACATACAACCCAGCCATACAACCCAGCCACTCTGTGTGATTCTGTGTTACTACTGCTGCATTAACATCACCGTAACTGCAACCATGCAACTTGCTTTTAAACAGATACTGATCTACTGATAATACAAAGGTAGTCAGAGTGGACATCCTCCTCTGGAGCGGCTGGGGGCTCCTGTCTTTCATGAGTATGTCTGGTGGATATATTTCTTTTGGATAGAAATCTTAAAAATTTCAAAATAGTCATCATATTCTTCCTGATTACTAAATAAATTTAAATTTTTGAGTCACTGAATGTTATATTTTCTTTGTTCTGCAGCTACAACACATAAATTCTGACACGTCATCTCCTTATATCATACACAGTAATAAAAGAAAGTCAAGCTTCATTGAATCTGCAAAGTATGAGTGTCTGTACTGTATTCAAAACTACAGCTACACTGTCATTTATGAAAATAAGTTATTTCTTTTCCTGATAATAAAGCAAACAAAAGACAATTTTCCTCAGAGTCAAGAATAAGGGGATATAGATTTAACAGATATATAACAGATATTGATGTTTGCTTATTAAATTGTAGGGACATGCCAGAGAAATTTGGAAAAGTTTTTTGAAGTGTAGGGTGATAAAGGAGCATTTAGAAATTGTTTTAGTCAAATCACTGTTTCTAGGAGAAACTAGCATTCTGTTTCAGTGATTTTTTGATGGGATGGAACACCATTGCTGTTGTGTTTTTTGTCTCAAGAGAGGGAGCCTTAGTCTAGGACCGCTTGTCTGTCACTAAGGCAAAACTGAGAAAAATTAACACAAAATTACAAAGCTAAAATCTCTCCTATGAAATATGGTGTTCTCTTTTGGTTTTTTCTTCACTTTCATTTTCAAAATTTAAAAGCAAATTCGAAACTTATATCACATGGTTGCACAATTAAAAATTAAATTCACATATAATTCCACATAGTAAGAAAATATGTGTCTCCACAACACTGAAGAGAAGAAGCAGAGTTTAGTATGGTTTCAGTAGAGCTGCTCTGAGTCTACCCTCCAAAACTTTGGGTTTTTTTAATGCGAAAATATATACTTATAAATATATATATATATAAATACTTGTAGACCCCATATATGGAATATATGTGTGTATGTATGTATATATGCATGTCCCTATGAGAAAAAATATTCATACATATAAAAGTATATATATTCTTTAAAACATTATAGTCAAATATTTTAATAATATAACGCATTTCAATAATAATATAATGGGATCTTTTTCAATTATTTATATTGGGTAAACCTGCCTCCATGTTCATTTTGGAACTCATGTTCTTTTCCAACAATAAAGCTTTGAGTTCCCCAGGATGCTTCTTAAACAACCCTTATAGTTTTTTTCATCATGGAGCCTTACTGACAAGCCTCAGCCCAACCAATAATTTAACTCACAATATTAAATCTTACTATAGGTTTCTATGGGGCTAGGCTGATATTCTGCTTTTTTAATATTCCTGGGTACATAATTGAAATAAAGATGTCTTAGGAAACCAAAAATTCTGACACTTTCTGAAATCTGAGCAGAATCTGCCTGGAAAATATTGCAAAAATTAGCACTTCTTTAGTACAACAAAGAGTGATTGCTACATTTTCAATCACAAACATTTACATTAAATTACCCCTTGAGGAACTATTCCTATCAGTCCAAGTTATTTACACATATTACCAAAGTAATGAACTTTATATGAATATATTAAACCATTGCACTAATCAGTAGAGCCACATTACCCAGCATATTTTAAAAACTCCAGGCATAATTGAAAGAATGCCACACCATCTGTCATTGCCGTAATTCTCACAGTTAAATACTCTTATGTTCTACAATTTTGGACACATTTTGATGATTCAAGGATTTTAGCTTTATTGAAAAAACAAAGCAACAAACTGCTTTTTCCATCATTAACATATTTTACTTTCATTGACATCTTATAGCAAGTCACATTCCTTTTCAATTCTTGTTTCAAATAAACTTGACTGCAAAAATTCGGCACTTGCAACAATGCTTAACTGATCCATTTTTGCTGTGGAATGACCTCTGAAATTACATCCTTCCACACACAAATACTACTCCACTAACACTGGTGTCTCAGGTACTATAACTCAATCTTCCCATTTGCTCATTCTGGCCTCTGTGGGGCTTTTTTTCCTATGAGGTACTTTTTTATGCATGTGTTAATACTTTCAGTCCCACGAGTAGCTTTGTAGGTTTGGTCTCTTTTGTTTGCTTTTGGGTTCTGCTTGTTACCTGTGGGCATCTAAGCTGTCTTTGGAAGGAACAGGTACAAATGTGCACGTCTCAGAATGCTGGTGCAGTCAAGTAAATAATTTGATGTAAAGAGCAGCATATGAAAGACAGAGCAACTTGCAGGTTTCCTGTCCAGCACTACTATAGGACTGTGCCATCTCAAAGGAGATCCAAAAGTTGAATTAGAGATTAAAACACTTTTTTGCTATACCTCACTTTACATTGAAGAATAAACACTGGGCAATAATGAAACTGAAATAATGAAATCTGATGAGAGGAACACAAGCTACGTATCAAACCTACTGTGGTCAGGCTTTCATTTCATGACCACACTAAAACCAGCCAGAAGCAATAGCTTCTGTGAATGCTTTTCAGTGTTAAAACATAAAAACAGCTAAATAATTTCTTTCATTATGTGTGAAATATCTTCCTTCCCTTGCCTCTCCATCCCCTCTAAAAAAAGCCACCAGAATTTAAACCAGCAGTAATTTCTAATTACATTTCTAATTACAAAAACAACAACAAAAAAGAAGTTACAAATAGTGGACCGATTTAAGAAGCTGGTCTCTTTCATACTGCTTTTCAGCAAGTAGAAGTTTTTCTGATGAGCTGGTGGTAGAGTTTATAATTATGCTGAAAATTTTACTGTGTGTAATGGATGAGATTCTTGTTAGAGACACTGCATGCAGCTAACTCAGTGTGTCTGACAATGATTAGATCACAGAATCCACATGGCTGTACACAGTGGGTCAGGATGAGTTCTAAATTCCAACTCTTTACCCAGATGTTGACCTGAAAATAAATAAATTAATAAATATATTTATATTTTAACTATATTTATGTACATTATATTTATATGCTTTGAAGTTGTAGCAGCAGCCAGATTTTTGACTTTCAGTGCACTGGTAGTGTTAGTCTCACCCTTGGAGTATGGCAAGGGGCTGGAGCATAACATATATTGTACAAGCAGGAAACAATTTTAAACTATTTTTTAAATATTATCATATAATGGCCTGCCATTTTCTTACAAAGTGCCATTTCCCACCAGAGACTCACAGCCACAGTGGATTCCCTGGTGTCCTAATTTTACCTGGGTTGAAATCTACTCCTTCAGTTTCGTTAGTATTCATCCACTAGTTCTTACAGCTGTTCCATCGGGCTCTGGTAGGTGGCACAAAGGCTCTCTAAATTCATGTGGCCATATGGCAACAACACAGCAGGAGACCATACAAGACTGTACCAATGGCAGCCACAATTTATCATGGTTTATCATGTATAAAAGCAATACTGGAGTGTGGAGATGCAAAAATGTTTTCCCAATCAAGGAATGCAACCTCTGTTCTGTTCCCTGAGTCAAGTCTAGGCCCTCTCCCTGTCCAGTAACACTTAAGTCACTCCCACCCTAATTCCCTGTTGGTCCTGCGCCCTGGCCCTTCCCTTGTAGCATCCCCATGTCCCTTAGTAATTGGTCCCTGATGATTTCCCCGCCCTGCTGAGCCCATGTACTAAACCGGGACCCTCACAAGAAGCCTGGCCTTTGTTCCCTGAACTCTAAACCATGCGTGGCTAAATAAACATCTTTAAAAACCCTGAAAAGGCCTTCCTGCTCTTTCACCCCAAGCAACATCTTAAATGCAACACTGGAGGGAATTCATTATTTAGAATGATGACATAGAGACTGTAGAGCCTGACTTTTAATGAGCTGAAAACATTAAGTGATTTTTATGATCAGTCAATTATTTGATGCAGCTCAGTTTTGAATATAAAATATCCAGTTCTTTAGTGATTACCACAGTTAGAAATCCTATACTAAAAAGCAAACTGAGGACTAAACAAAAAAGTTGAGAAAAATCATTATCTGATCACAGAATCCCACTCCCCCCAATAAATTCCATTATATTATACAACAGACACTATTCCTTCATCTCCTCAGCAGAGACAAGAATTAAGATGACTGCTGGTTTACAGTGAAAGCATGATACTGCATATGTGGGGACTACATGTGCATTGATGGAACTCACAACAAATTAAAGAGAACATGTCATATCTATAAATTTTTTAGACTGTCTTTAATAACAATGTTGTGACTCACTTCTATTGCATTCATTTTTTACACTAAAAAAAGGGGTGACTAGGTCTGGAAATTAAATATTAAGACTTCATAGCTATAGGAGAAATTAAATGAAATCAAGTCTTAGAAAAGATGCTCCAGGTTTAAATGTGGTAATTACACAGGTCTGCATCATGGCTGATGTACTATAGATTCAAAGATCAAAGGACAAAAGCAGAATGAAACATCTTCACTTTGGCTCCAGGTTCTTCTCAGTGCTGCTAAATAATAGGGTAACAGGCAATGAAGCAATAAAAAAGTGGTTTTTTGTTTTCTGGGGTTTTGTTGTTGTTGTTTTTGTTGGGTTGAGTTTTTTTTTAAACAGAAAATATCTACCTAAGAACTCCAGGCTTATGACATACAAATAATTTATTTGCACTAGTGCAAAACAGTACATTAGCCCTGAAAATGACTATAGTCTAAAAGACTAAGATGTAGATAATTAGATGAATAAATGAAAAGCCAGAAAATGATGTTATTTTAAACCTGAAGTTTACTAGTGTTATCAACGGAGGGACAATGTGCTGCGAGCTGGTATAACAGCTTAAAGAGCAGCTTTTATATAATCATCAGGTAAACATTGCACTCCCAAGGAACTGTGAGTCCCAGTCTACAGTAAGTAAAAGCAAACCAAATAAAAAACCAAGAAAAACCCCAAGCAAACAAAAACCCCCAAAACAACCAAGCAACCAAGCAACCAACCAACCAACCAACCAAAACCAAAAAAACACCAAAACAAAACAAAACAAAACAAAACAAAAAACAAAAACAAAAAAAAAAAAACCCACCAAAAAAATAAATAAAAAAAAACCAACCTGCAAACACTAGATTCTCTCCAGAACAACGGTGTGAGAAGTTTGTCATACTTGGACCACAGAGTATTCCCAGTACTACTTTCAGGTTCCAGCAGAGAGTGGGGACCCTATCTTCCAACCCATTCCCACTGAAAATTTAACATAAAAAATCATGAGTGAACTTTGATAAAACATACACAATATTTTCTGTGTTATTTTGCAATGACAGCAATTGACAATTATGACATGGAAAATAAGTTATTTATTTCCAGAAAAGAAATCATATTGAATGGTTGTTTTCCTGAACTTTTAGAGAACTGTTATAATCTTTTATAAACTACTATGCAATTTTTCCTAAATAAACAATGTGGGTACAGAAAATGTCTGACTTTCATACTACAAGTCAATACAAAATTCAAAGACTTATAAGCAAAGAAGGGGCAAATAATGAGAGTTCATGACAAAGGAGGAATTCAGTTATGGAATAGATGACACTGTTAGCTTTATGAAGGGCACAGATATTCCATTTTTACGAAGTGTAAAGTGCTCAGAAAATTTCCATTCAACTTCCAAAAAGGTAAACCTGAGTCTTCAACTAATTTCACACAGATTAGTCAAAATTTCAGCTCAATTGGCATAAGAAGCTTTTAGGATCCACAGTGCCACCACTGAAGTACCACTGACTGGTCTTGAACTTGACTGGTCTGTTTAACACAACTTCTGAAGCTTGGTTAATCCAAGCTCCAGCCCTCAAATGAAGAAAAAACAGTAATCTCTCTGGAAAGAACATTAGTGTGCAAGCTGCATGACTGTACCAGCTGTCCACTGAGAAAACTGAGGAAGAAATGCTCTGAAGATAAAAAGAGCTAAGTAATGCAACAGCTCGTGCTAGGTGTGATAGCAGCAATCTGGTGGCAATTTGTTGCTGTATAATGAATGCCCAGAATATACGGCAGGCAATGAATCAGACACTGAATTTATCAGTTGTTTTCCTAGGAAACTAAATTAAAAACTCATATTTTAATTTCAAAAATTGGGAAAGAAACATTAAGAAATTACATTCATAAGTCTATAATTTCTCCTTGGAATAATTGGGTCTGTTGATTATCCGCAGTTTTAAAACGCAAAAACTTACAAAAGGTAATGCTGTCAATTTACATCATCTTCCTTACAAGTTAAACACCTAAGTGCCATACTTGTGAAAAGTATTTTAACACAGTAGGGTCCATAGAGATCCATAACTTCTTTCAAAAAATGTGATAGCTTAGCTGGATTTTTGTTGATTTCTGTTTAAATTTTAAACTACCCCTTGCATATTTTGATTGTCTGGATGGCAGAAATTGTCTTAGTATGCTAAAAAGCATTATTTGTGACAAGAAACTCATAAAAAAATCCTAAAAAAATTAGAAAAAAAAATCTGAACCCACGCCATCAGTCTCTAGTGCCTCAAAATTATGTTCAACAAAATATTTCAAACAACATAAGACTATCAACATCATTCTCAAAAGGGTTTTTCTTTTCGAATTGTCACTCTAATGACCTGTTTTAATGAAGGAATGCACAGATGACAGGTTTCTCTCTGAAAAACAACTATTTTTCTCCTGATGATTACATTTAAGTATTCAAGGAAACACTAAAAATCTTTCAAATTGATAATATGCAAAAAGAGATCTCTCCAAAGTGACCAAAGTGATCACAGATCTGACTTATCATTCTAATCAGGGGCATTACTTCCCTGATTGTGGAACTCACAGCAATGTGACTTACACCATGTAATCCACAGTAAACACTAAGGATTCTCATGGCATCAAAACATGCAAAAGACCCCACGTAACTAGAGAATAATGACATCTGGTCTCTGTCACTGTTAAGGCAGAAATGTAGCAGCATTATTTTGACAAGAATTATTTTGTTATTTTAGCACACTGAAGACCAGAATTTAGCTCAATTTGCCAGGGATGAACATTTGTCATTAAATCATTCCGCATGAATGTATTGCTATTCACTTTAATTTGTCCCTCAAAATATGAAATCTATTTGGCAAGGTTAAACACCTCACCCATAAACATAGCCCTGAGTGTAAGGCAAGACCGATTCCCCAGACAGTGTCAAATGCAGCATTCACTGTTCCTCTTTCAAAGGAATCCATTTAAATATACAGACAATTCACTTATGTCCTTTATAACCTTGCAGTGTTAAACCCAGCTCAATTTCTTCTTTAAAAACCAAACAGTCAATTTTCAGTTATTGTTTAACATATCAGTTACCCATCTGCAAAGCAAGCTTTAGCAAATTAATAAGCCTGTGCTAAACCAAGAGCATGTAATGTCAAAACTATAGAAGATACAACATCTAATGCAGATAAATTATTTACACAATGGAAATATGCAGTATAAATATGATTATAATTTTGAGGACAAATATAAAACCTGATGGAGAAATGGTCCATGAAACTTAATCTACAAAATAAAATTGTTACTTGAACCATGTTTAGATGACTAGTAAGACTGGGATACTTTGAATACTGCTTGTACCTTTAAAAGTGATCTGAAATGCTATAGATTTGACATTCCCAAACAAGCTAACTCTGCATAACCTGAATTTGACTGGCCTTTTTCTTAGGCCAATTCATCTCATTGACAAATTCAGGCACATAAAATAAAAGCACAGGGTCACAGGATATCTTGGTTGGAAGGAACCCATCAGATCATCAGGTCCAGCTCTTAGCCCTGCCCGGGATGTCCCCAAGAATCACACCATGTGCCTGAGAGTTTCATCCTAACACTACTTGAGCTCTGTCAGGCTTGGTGCTGTGACCACCTCCCTGGGGAGCCTGTGTCCAGTGCCCAAACACCCTCTGGGTGAAGAACCTTTTCCTGTTATCCAACCAAAATCTGCCCTGATACAACTTCAGGCCATTCCCTTGGGTCCTGTCCCTGTCACCACAGAGCAGAGATCAGTGTCTGCACCTCCTGCTCCCCTTACAAGGAAGCCGTAACTGCAGTGAGGTCTCCCCTCAGTCTCCTCCACGCTGAACAATCCAAGTGACCTCAGCCACTCCTCATATGGCTTCACTTCAAGGCCCTTCTCCAATATTTTCTTTCCCTAATTCTTTGGTGATGAGAATTCATGTAACATATGCCTCAGGTACAGGGACAAAATTCCTTACACTGGATCATCATCCAGTGTTTCTGAATAAATTTATGTGTGTGTATATTTCAAGCACATTATACAGTTATTTATATTGAACTTCATTCCTTGCAGAACTTTATGCAGATTATTTTCTCATTAATTCTCAAATTTTCTGAGCAGCATCTTGTCTGGCAAGCTAATTCTCTTGGTGGACCTTCTCTGGACTCACTCAAACGGGTTCATGTCCTTCTTGTAATGGAGGTTCCAGAGTGGGGAGAGCAGATAGGCAGAATCCTCTCCACCACCCTGCTGGCCGTGCTGCTTAAGGTGCAGCAGGATACACAGTGGAAGAGACTTTCTTACCCCTGCCCTCATCTCCCACTCCATCCACTTGAGGCATGTGGGGAGATAGGTTGCACTGAAGACTCAGGCAAAGTATTTGTTTTCAGTTTTTTCTCAAGTTTTAAAGCTGACACTGGACTATTCTGCTTTTTCACAGTTGAATCTGCATCCTGAGATGGATGGCTATGAACAGACATGAATTCACACAAGCCCTTTTTTGTCAGCTTTCATGGAGGAGAGTTTATGTGGCTGATACCAGCTAAGAACATGAGGTATTTGTCAGGTAGTGAAAAACAATTTTCTATTCCTTATGACAAGGTATCTGCAAGGACTAATATTATTTTTTCCAGATATAACATGCTCAAGAAGAGGGTTATGGCAAAATATAAAAGATCACAAGCGGAAATCAGCAACATAAATTAGAAGTCTGAGACTGATGAGGGAATTTAAATTCACCACAAAATTGGGCATAAGAAGAGTGTCCTCCAAATGGATAAAACAGGATTAGAGAGATGTAGCATTTCTCTGTGTTGGTTTCACGTGCTCAGGGGGAGGGGTGGACTCGCCTCAAGGCAAGCTCCATGAGGCTGGGGAGTGGGAGGGACTCTTCCGTCTCTGGGAGCGTCCCCTGTGAGCTGCTGGCACCAATCAGAGAGCTGATTTGGTGATGGACAGCTCGGGAAACCAATTAGAGGTTGTTTCGCTTTCACAAATCACAGTGGATCGCGTTAACTGCTCTCTTTTGGCTTGGGGCCTCTGGAGGTGTGGTGGCCTCCGGCCGGGGCACATTTGGTTCTTTGCAATCTGGATACAATTTTAACTTCTTTATGCCTGGATGGAATTCTCGATCTCCTGAGCTTCCCTAAATGAAAAGAAATGAAGCATGGAGACTACAGAGGCCAGCGGAATGAAGATAAAGTTCCTGGTGGGAAGAGATTGAAAAGATGCAAGTAGCTGAAAACCTTTTTTGTGGGCTGTGGGGATTGTGACTTCACTAAAGTTCCTTTAAACTGTGGAAAATACATGGGGGGTTGAAATATTTGAGAAAAGGATCCTTTGCCCTGAGGGAATGGGGGTCTCTGTTCTGGAACTGGAATATGAACAGAGACATTTGATAGAGAAGACAATGAAGAGAATTCTGATTTTTTAGCAGCCTGCCTTTAAAGGTGGTATCCCATGTGTGCATCGTAACCCATAGCACGGCTCTGGAAGGACTGTGTAAATGAGAGGAAAATTCATAGTTCTGTGGGTCTTGGGCGGATGCAGACTGTGAAAGTGAAGACACCCCCTAAGCCATAACCAGAAAAGGGACTTTTCTCTCTGAAGTAAACTGAGCTGATTATTTGAGTGTATAACTGACTGAAGTGCTCTCTCTGTATGTTGTTGGTAAGAAATGTGGAATGAAGGGGAGGAGGGAACAATCTAGGAATTTTATCCTGAATTCTAATTCTTTTTTTGTATTATTAATAAATTTCTTCTTGTACCTTTTTAAGTTTTGAGCCTGCCTTGTCTCTACTCCTGGGTCCTGTCTCAAAAAGAATTAAATATATTAAGGCTGGCAAACCCAAGTCACACCGTGACACTCTCCTGTGAGGAAAAGCTAAGATAATTGGGATTGCTCAGCCTGGAAAACAAAAAGCTTCCGGGTGACCTTGTTGCAGCCTTCTAGTACCTGAAGGGACCCTACAAGAGAGAAGGAGAAGGACTTTTTGCATGCTCTTGTAAAAGAGCCCAAAGCAGTGGATGCCCCAGTGCTCTGAGTGCTCCAGACCAGGCTGGATGAAGCCTGAACAACCTGCTCTAGTGAAGGATGCCCTTGTACATGGCAGGGGGATTGGAACTAGATGATCTTTAAGGTCCCTTCCAACCATGTCCACTCTATGATTCTCTGACTAACATGCCAACTATCATATAATAGTGCTTCTAATTGTCAACATTGGTTGTACTGTCAAAAAAGACCAAAAACCTTAATATTCTTCTGAAATTAAAATGAAGTAAAATCTTTTCCTGTCATCAATGCCTTCTGACTCCTGATGTGTAGACAAGTGTGTAATCATATTGGATTTGTCAGCAAATGTTAAAGGTAGTATGAGAGAACTCATCTGCATTACATGATTTCAGTGATTCTGAAAAGGAACTCTTCAAGACAGAGGGAAGAAAATTTTTTCAATATTCCTGCTAGAATACTGCTCCTGCCATACCTAATATTTATTCTAAAGAATCACTTCTACTACTCACAGGAATGACAAAATATCACCTGAAACCAAAAATTACCAGAACTAAATTTGATTTTCCTGCATTATCAGCAGCAGCTAGCAAGTCTTGTTAACACATAATTTATTGTATTAAGTTATGCGTTACTTTGGGGATTTTGCTAGCGCTTAAGCTGTAAATGTGCAAATTATTTATTCTAACACTTAGTTTCTAGTAACTGAAAAAAATTATTATAAAGGTGTATTTGTAAATTCTGTGAAATTCTCCTACAGTGAGAGGTGGAGATATTTCACAGGATGTGTGGGAAGCTACCAGGTGACGAAAATGAAAAACATTTTTGTGAAGATTTATTTATAGCCGAATTGCTTTTAAAATGAGAAAAGTGCAAAAGTATAATACTTAAAAGCTCACACATAAATGAATTGTTTCTTGACAGAATGTATACTAGTTACAGCTCGTTTTACTACTAGAAATCTGTAACAGAGCAGGTGGTATTACAAGATAAGTGGAAAGCTGGCAGGTGCTTTGAGCAACCTCATTAGCTAATATATTAATACATTAAATTATTCTTTTCATAAAGGCCTTGCAAAAAACAAAAAACAAACAAACAAACAAAAAACAAAAAACCCAAACAAAAACAATAACAAAAACAAAACAAAACAAACCCCCCCCAAAAAATCAAACCAAAACAAAAGAAAAAAAAAAGAAAAAAACCCAAAAAAATCCAAAACTCGACCAAAACGCAAACTCACAAAGAAACCAGAAAACCAACCCAAAAGGCACAAAAAACCCCCAACTAATCAATCAATTAAGCAAAACAGAACAAACTCTTAGTCTAATTTATTTGTTACCTATCACATTTTACTTCAAAAACATGCCATGAGATTATTGACAAGTGTGGACTAATAGCTCTAGCTCTCACTCATTCCAAGTTTTAATTAAACTCCAGGTTCACTGTCACAATCTGGTAATTTTTTGTTGCCTTGATTTTTCTTGTCCTACTGTAGAACATTCTTTATCTGTTGTCTTTGGAGGACAGACATCTGCTAAGAGAGGCAGGAGCCTCTGTTTGAAATGGAGAATGCAAACCCCTTCCCTCCAAATTATTATTATAATTTTGAAATTAAGGGGCTCTCAGGCAAAGATAGGGGAATTAGGAATAACAGTTCTTTACTAGGAAAATTAAAATAAAAATACAGTATTATGAAAAACAATCCCAACCCCGACAGAGTCAGAATACTACCTGACACCCTGTCAGTCAGGGTGTTGTAGCAGTCCCATTAAATGGTGGCTACAGTCCCACTGCAGTGGCAGATGTGGTTCAGCTGAAGCAGTGCTCCTGTAGAAGGTGCAGTTTTCCTTTGAAGGTCCAGGGATGATGTGGAAAGGTCTGGCTTTCCTGTGGAATCCAGTGGAAAGAAGGTATCTTGCTGTCCAAAATCTCAATTTTTATCTAGGTAGGAAAGGCTTGGCTCCTCTCCCTGGCTGAAGCATCTCCCAGTGGGATGATGCAATTTTATCAGTCATACAATGGGACTTTCTGGACCAGCAGCAGATGATATCTTCCTGGAGGGAGGATGGGTTGTGGAAAAGATAAAGATGATTTCCCCACCTGGTTTTTAAGATGACCCATTAGCCGATAATATGTGCCACGGGGATAAGGGTCACTGCCCCACATGGTGTCAGCAGCTGGTGATGAAATACATACGTTTGGTCACATCCTGTATTGCAACCCAAGGCAACTGTACTGGAAGCTTCTCTTCTCCATTACTGCTGCTCACAGCATCTGACATTCTTTTACACTACAGGGGCAATGAAATAAACTGCATTGAGGAGCTCATGTTCTTCCTCACTCCCTGGCATGCTGTTCCTGGAATGCTCTCCTAGCATTACACTAGGCATTGCAGTTTGGCAGACTTCCTCTCTGCTGCATGGGAACCAAGACCAATGGCATGCAAGGATGCAAAAATGGCTAGGAGCAGGGCAAATATATGCTAGCTTCATAGGCAGCTTTATAGAGAGTGTATCAGGCAGCAGTGCAGTCAGACCAGCTGAAGCAACACATGATGTGCCAGAAAACCAGATGAGAATCCAGATGTCACTGCTGGGAAAAAAAGTCAAAAAAAACACCACTACAAAAACATTTCCCACCTTTCTGAGCTTTGTCTCTGGGTGACAGAGTTGCCAATTTCTCACTTTAGCTGGTTTGAAATGTCAGATCATTCATAACAGATTGATAAGGATTAGCTCTCTGATAAGCACTAATAAGACATGGCAGAGGACTGCAAGTCAAACTGAAAAAAAGAGACTACACTGATCTACATTATGCAAATCAGATTTTTATGGTTCTCTGTCTGAATGCATTACTATCAACTAGAATGTTTGTAAAGCATAAACACCTCTTCATTCATAGCAACTTTTAAAAGTCAGTGCTTTGATGACAGTATTTCTCAAATATCTGAAATGGGTTATTTTGGTTTTAGTCTACACTGCAACGTATACTGCAAACACAATAGGATTGGTGGAACATTCTTCAAAAAATCACCAACTTCCCAAGCACTAATTATTTCTGAAAATGTACATTTGAAAATATCTTCATATTTTTAAATACTGAGCATTCAGAAATAAATGCTTATGTTAAATTTTCGACAGTAGTGTTGCAGTGTTAAAAAGCCTTCAAATATATGAACTGTCCAAACTAACACTTCTGTCAGAAATGTTTTACTTTCTCAACACCACAACTATCACTGTCATTCAGCATGGCATGTGTCTTCAATAACTTAAGTTTTATTTGTTCTAAATTCACTTCAAATATAAAGAAAAATCAGTGAAGACTGCCCTCTTGTATGACATATTAGCAAGCCTTCTCTTGCATAGTGATAGTTGGATAACCATTGCAATACATTTCCTCTGTAACACCTTTCTATTATTCCATATATATTTTCAAATAAGATTCCATACATGCTGCTAAAAGGCTCAATTTTTTCTGCCCTCACTTCAATACATTAAATGTAACCTTTTCCTTTATTGACTGTCTTCTGCAGTGTCAAACTGAGCTAGTGATGTAAGCTAAGAACTAAAAACCAGCAAATATGTGCATGTCACGTGAATGCACATATCTGAATTAGTGCAAGAGTTCTTTCATGTAAGATAAAGAGGTATTTTTTATCAAATATTATGGCAATCCAATGTTTGAGTCGTTAATATAATTAAAACATAATTTCTGGTTTAGAGCTGCACAATGTCAAAACTATCACAGATACTAAGATTTTCAATCAAAATTTGGTAGGAAAGTCATATTTTTTTAAGTGAGTAAATAAAATTACTAGAAATTTTACATCTGCTTCTAGCAATCTCTGTACCGGGATTGAACTCTGCTGATGTGAATCCACTTAGATGAAGGGTAAAGGATTAGCAGTTGATCTAAAATAAGTCCTTAGGTAATGATCCAAGTCTGTTCTGATCCAGGTGGGTCAGCCTGCAGTTTCATGTACAACTGCAGTAAAGTCAGTTAGTTTCCTGAGAAGACCAGGAGTTCATACCTACAGATTAAGATCTAAAAGTCTGTGGTGGTTCAAAATGCATAATCTTCATCACAGCAAACAAAATACATCTTGACCACAGTTTTCCTCAAATACTACAGATGTCAAAACCTACAGATATGGGATATACCATACAAGCAGTCCCAAAATCTGATAATTTTGCAGACACTATTTATATTAATAAACTTGTAAATTAAAATTTATTATTTAATATTTAATAAATGTTTTCCGGAAAAAAAGACCCTTAACCTCAAAATACTTTTTTTTTTTGAGAGTAAATGCTCCCATTTCTAATTCAGTTCAGATCTGTAAAACTAATTATCTTAATACTAAATCATTATGGCCTTTCTTAGTAATGTTGCGTGCATCACAAATTTTTAGCATTTTTCCTTTTCCTTAAAGCAATGTTTTTCACTTTGAAAGTGACATTTATTTAGGTGTTATATTATTAGGTTCATTTTGGTGTGTTAATTTTGAAATAAAACTCTATACTGACCTGTTTCCTCAGAAAAAATCTTTTCCATTTCTTTAAAAAAGGAGGGCAAAAATAATGTCTAACCTTAATGACACCTTTAAATGTACTTGTATTAAAAGTATCCCAATTAAGCTTCAAAATTTGTACCTGCTAAGCTAAGTGGATTGAGGAACAAAGGGTTTCCCAGTTCAATTACTGCATGATTAGGTTAAGACATCACCTGCATGCTGACTAGTTTATAGCAATAACACACTTGAACTTCAGAAAAATTAAGTAGAAAGCTGAAACTACCACAAGTTGATTTTACAAAGGAGTCCTATCTTTTGCTCATACTGGTGTAATTGTCTTATGGTCACGCAATAAAATTTCACATGAAGCATTGAGCTTCTAACTATTGCTATTATATAAATCAGTTTTCTCTCTCACTTTTAATTATCATTTGAATTCTAGATGCTTTTTCTGTGTAGTATTCTGGAGGATCTGAGATTTCTTCCAGAAGCTCCTACCTGCATTTTGATGGCTTCAGCTTTCAATAATATCTGGCTGTTTCTTTTTTTTTGGTTTTTTTTTTTCCCCCACCACAAAGTCCATTCCATTCTATAACTCCTGCTTGAAATCAGAGGAAAAAATTAATATAGGAGAATGTTTATTAGTTTACTACCTTCCAAATAACGTACACCCTGCACTCATCATAACAGCTTTTTAAGTTCATTAGGGTGCACACCATCTTTTTCTTCATATTCCTCATTCATTCTCTGAAAAGATCTTAAGGGCAGAAAAGTTTCAAACATATTTAGGTCAAGCGTGTACTATGGAATCACGCTACATAGAGTGCACATAACATATATATGAACTATTCAAGTATAGACAAATGCAAAGGTAGAGAGAAAACAAAATAAATATGTCTTGCATATGTCAAATGTGCATCATTCTACTCAAGATATGCTTACCAAAATCTCTTATTGGTTACAGAAAACACTATATAAGCACCTTATAGATTAACAGAAAACACTATATAAGCACCTTATAGATTAACAATTCTTAGTGGGATTTAATTTTGGATTTTAAAATGCATTTTTTTTAGTAATTCATTTTCTGCGTATTAATTAATGCTGATAAAAAAACAATAGAAAACTGTTTTCCTAGTAAACTGCATCAAAAAATATTTTCAGCAACAAAAAGAAGGCAATAAAACACAAGGATCTTTGGGTATCAGCACAAAAGCCTAGAGTTTTTCCAGGCTGTCCACAACATATTTTAAGCACAGAATTAATCTGGGTTGTTTTGTCCATTTAAGCTCTAGAATGGGGAGACTGAAGGTTTTAGCTCTAAAGCATCAGTCATCAAATTTCAGTCCACAGGAAACTAGTCATAATAATATGCCCAAATTATTAACTGTAAGAAAGATAGAAGACTCACTGAAACAAACTGTGTATTTCTACGCATATAGGAAGCACATTAATGAAAAAATACTAAAATCATAAAGGATCATGCTAAGTTCAGTGTATTCTGCTTTGTTAGTCACGGAGACCTAAACTGCAAGGAAGCCATGGGTCTGATTTTCGTTAGCCTTCTTATTTTAATAAAGATATTTATGAGAAGGCCTGAATCTAAGAGAGTGAATTTTGTATAAACACTGAGGGCCTGATTTTCACTAAGCTTTCCTTACATTGAATGAAGAAGACTTTGCCTAAATGAACATAGCTCATAAATGAACATTCAGTTCCACATGCAAACAGACCTTTTACAAACTCACTGAAATGTAATATAAATCTCAGTTCTGTGGCCAGACCAACCATTCCCTTAGGTTTTTACATTTACTTATTTCTTCCACTACAGTATATTCTTATATGAACAGAAACAACCTGCTGTAACAGATATGTTGACTGCCACTCAACAAAAATAATCATATTTGTAATTGTACAAACAAAAGCTGATGATAACACTAATTAGTAATTACCATTAGATAATTAAGTGACTAGGAAAGAAAAACACTAATGCATAATGTTCTTGATGGTGTACCTGACACTATATACATCACATTTAACAGATGGAAAAAAGTAGAAACATTATCTTTCAGAAAAACTATTATTTTTTCACAATCTATCAACACAACGATTTCTTAGGACCAAACTGAGATAGAAGCACAGATTTCATTCAACAGCAAGATACTAAGATATTCTGTATTCAAATTGGAGGCATCCTGAAAGTGTATCATACTTAACAATTGAAGCTTAACAGGGTAAAATTCATAATAACACTCTATCAGTCATTATCCACAAGATTCAGTTAATGTCACCAATACACCCAGAATTCTTGTGACAAATACAGAAATAATAAATTTAAAAATTACATTCTTTCACTCAAATTTTAATATGAAAGAGAGTTCAGTCCAACTCTGGAAGTTGGTTCCTTATGATTAAAGGAAATAAATTTCCTCATTACAACTAAATACAGAAATAAACATATAATTGAAAATATGTAAGATTAAATGATTGCTTCAGGAAAAATATATTAGATCCAACCCCTTTACATGAGCAGCCATTTTTTATGACATTACTTTTTCTCTTTTTAAATTTTTTTTAAAAAAACATTCATATATTTTTATATTCATAGAATTTTACAACTAAAAAACTATATTAAATCCTCAAATTTGAAAAGCAGCCTAAATCTTCAAATGAATTATTTCTTTTGACTATTTCATGAAATGTAAGAAACTAAAACAGAACATAAGTGAAACATAAAAAATACCCAAATTAAATATGCAAGCATTAATGTTTTCACCACTTTCTCAGATAATTATGATAATTATTCACTTTTAATAATTAGTACACTCCTAATTTACTTATAAAAACCTCCACATTCAAGAAAATCTTAAAATACCCTAGATGTAAAATCAGATCAGGCTTGAAGTACTGACTCAGATTTCAAAGGTTTCTAAAGTTGTAGAGGTATCTAGTGTAAATGGCAGCATTTGACATCTATATCATCAAAATATAGGCTGGCAAGTAACAAGGTAAATTTTTAAAGTGAGAGTACACCACTAACAAATAATGTTACACAATAGTGAAATAACCAAGCCTAAAATAAGTACAATTCACATGCAAAAGGCCAGCTTTAATATTCAGAAAGAAGAAATTTACAACAAAATAAGTGGATGAACAAAGCCCCTTAGATCTCTGAAGCAGGAGAATAATTCATCCTAATGCACCACAGTGCTGTCTTTACTTATACATTTTCTAATAACATGACCATCGATGTGCTGGGATAAAGATCATTTTCTCATTTCCTCGCCTTAACATCTGAACTTGATGCTCTGTTAGTATGACACTTAAAAAAATATTTTAAAATAACTTAAGAACAGACAGCAAAGAAAACTCTATGAAGAAATGACAACTGCTACATTGCCCTATACCATTAATTTTATTTATTCTGAGAACTTCTGTATCCTTTAATAATTAATGAAAAAAAAAATGCATTCTAATAGACGGTTAAAATATGATAAATAATATAACTGAAGATAAAGGTACTGTACAAATTAATCAGTAGAAACTGCAAGAGAACCCCAGCCTTCTAGTATGCAAGTGTCTCCTGAAAATATGACCATAAGGATTGGCACTTTGGAATAAAAAAATGGGAATATGCTTCACTGTGCAGCAAAGTTTTTACCTAGAATTTATGTAGTCTTCTCAGTTCATTTTGTAATTAAAATCCAACCAGAGAATGGGGGAAAAAAATGTATCTGCCACTGCTGGTGGCCTAAACCATGTTGGAGAACATTTCAGTGTTTATTTGGTCAGAAATTTCAGCACAGGTCAATTCTGCCATACTGTCTTTATTTTAACTAAAAAAAGGTCTTGTAACATCATAGAAACAATTGTTACTCTCTCAAATATTTTAAAGATAAGTAGTCCAATTGTATGAACAGTAAATTTCTATTAAGTTTTTCCTTTTTAGTGGGGAAGAAAATAAAATTTACCTTTCAGCCTTAACACAAACCATGTCAATTACCAGCAATTCTCATCCACTTCACTGAAAATACATTTCTGAAAGACTAGCAGGTGTACAGAACAACCTATAATCAGTCTGCAGAGACCTTATTTTGGTCAGAACTGAAAATAAATAAGAGTATGATTCATCATTCAATAAATATGAGAACCCACCTATGTCCGACTCAAAATGCAGTAATTTGTGTGTGTCTTGGCTGACTCAATGGGTTTGGTTACTCTTAACATGTTCATGATGCTCAAATAGATCATATAGAGATATTTTGGCATTCATACTAAAAACAAGACAATTGGATTCTCAGAATTTCCTTATGTTCATAAATATATAGTTCAGTTTTCCTAGTGCTTTACAGAGGTTGATTCAAATTATCCTAGGATTCAATGTGTTCAACCCCATGCATCACTGTAGGAAGAGTGGCTGGAAAGCAGGACAGCAGAAAAGAACCAGGGACTGCTGGTTGACATGTGGCTGAACACAATGTAGTGTGTGCCCAGGTGGCCAAGAAGATCAATGGTATCCTGGCCTGTATCATCAATAGTGTGGGCAGCAGGACCAGGGTGATGATTTTCCCCCTGTACTCGGCACTGATGAGAAAGAACCTCAAGTTCTGTGTCCAGTTCTGGGCCTCTCATGACAGGAAGGACATCGAGTTGCTGGAGCATGTCCAGAGAAAGGTGATGGAGATGAAGGGTCCAGAGAATAAATCATATGAGGGGCAACTAAGGGAGCTAGGGTTTTTTAGTCTCAGGAAAAGGAGACTTGGAGGGCTTCATAGCTCTCTACAACCACCTCAGAGGAGGTTGTAGCAGCTGAGGGCTGGCCTCCTCCCAGGAAACCAGATACAGGATAAGAGGAAGTGGCCTCAAACTGCACCAGAGGCAGTTCAGTTGGACATCAGGAAGGATTTCTTTGAAGCAGCATTGAAACAGGATGTCCAGGAAAGTGGTGAAAGTGTTCAAGAAATGATTGGATGAGGCATTAGTGCTATGGTTTAATTGATATGGTGGTGTTTGGTCAAAGGCTGGACTTCATGATCTTGGAGGTATTTTTAATCTAATCTAATCTAATCTAATCTAATCTAATCTAATCTAATCTAATCTAATCTAATCATTCCACTATGCTATTGTATGATTCTATCTCAAAAGAATACTGTTTAAATCTTCACTAGCAATCTTTTTGCTAAAACCATCTACTCCCATATCTGCTTCCAAAACTCATATTGTGTGATCAACTTTTATCTTCCTAAAAAGACAGCTTTGGTTTTTTGTAAGAGCTGAATTGCATAAAAGTCCCTGACCTAATGTTATGCTAATTTTCTCAGCAGTGGAATGCAGTCTTCACAGCTCAAAAATGTAAAGAAAAACACCAGAATCTGTATGTTCATGTTAGCAATAACCTTCTTTCTCCTTTTTCAGTGTCTTTCTGGAGTTGATATCACCAGATGCAGCTACTCAGAACAGCTGGCTGTCAGCTGTTGCTTCTAGTCATGTCCTGGCCCTAAAGGCTCCAATGATATAAGACTTATATATAGGCAGAATCAACCAGCCCGAATACATTCACTTGGTTAATTTCATAGCAGTTTCATTTTAAGAGCATTTTGGGGGTGGGAGAAGGAGTGACTGGAATTGAGAGAAGAAATGATAAATGTAACTATTCCTGACAGCAAGTTTGGCAAGTATTCAGCACTTTACAGAATCAGGACCACTAGTTAGCACCATTTCCTAGAATGAACCAGAGATTCTGCAGTCTGCTGCTGTCACTGCAAATTCATAGCATCATCATGTCCATGGCAAGACTACTCTGATGCTACCTCAGTAAAAAATAAACCAAACAAATTTTTAGAAAAGAAGAAATGGAGAAAAAAAATCAAAAAACCACACTGAGAACCATATGGAAACATAAAAGACCTGCGGATATTTTAAGATTTCTAAAAAAAAATAAATAAAATGAATCAATTGTATGGAAATTTAAAAGTGAAGAAATAACTTTATAAGTTTTCATTTAAATACATTTTTTTCTCATAATTTTTATTTGCCTTTATGCTTTGTAAAAATAAACAGACAAAATCCAGCAAAAAAATCAGTTTGACATCATGAACACTGAGGAACCGAACAAAAAAATTGGTGTATATTGTTACATACAGGTATGCTGGTTTTGCATGAAAGTCCCAAGGAGGAGGAGGACACTCTCACAGAGGTGTTTTCTCTGAGAACTTCCTCTATGCGTTCCTGGGACCAATTGGAAAGCTGATTTAGTAATTGGCAGCCTATGAAACCAATTAAAAAGTTACTTTGTCTCCATTAATCACATCGGTAAAAGTGAATCTTCCTCTTTTGACTTCTGGCTCCGGAAGGTAAGGCCGGCCAGCCCGGCCCCCCTCCCCGTGCGGCCTGGCCGTCAGGGTGGGGCCACCGAGGCCCCACATTTTCAACTAGGGCCCTGATGGCCGGGAAAGAGAAACCTTTGCTAAGATCCAGGTTCTCCCCCGGCTGCCCACCGAGCTTGGGAGAAATGCAGCCGGGCTCTGTTCCAGCCGAGTCTCCCCCGCGTGGGTGTGGCCTGAAAAGTCCTGGCACGGCCCCCTTCGCCTTCTGTGTGCAATTTTTACCCTTCTAATGCTTGGATAAGACTGCAGATCTCCTGACCTCCCTCGAAGGAGAGGAATAAAGCAGAAAGGATACTAGAGTCAGTGAAGTAAGAGCCAAGTTTCCAGATGGGAAGAGATTGAGGAGACGCCGTGAATAGATTGGCTGAAAAGAACCTTTTTGTAAGCTATGGGGTGGACTGGACTGCACTGAAAATTCCTTTAAATCATGGAGAAACAGATGGTGGGGGGAGGGGGGGGGCGTTGAAGTGTTTGAGAAAAGGATCCTTTGCCCCGAAGGAATGGGGGTCTCTGTTCTGGAGAATGGAAAGATGAACAGAGACATTTGATGGAAAAAAAGAGATGAAGAGAACTTTTTGCCTTTGAACAGCTAGTCCTTAAATACCCCATCATTTTGACATGACACATAACACAGCTCTGGAAGGACTGAAGATGGGAGGAGTTTTGTGATTTGCAGATTTTCCCGGGCAGATGCAAATTGTGAAGGTGAAGACACATGAGAGAACTTCATTCTGCTCTTGGAAAAGACCCTATAGCCAAAACAAGAAGGAACTTCTCTCTCTAGAGTGAGCTGAAATGATTATTTAAGTGAAAAACTGACTGAAGTGTGTCTGTATGTTGTTGTTATGAAATATGGAACTGGGGGCGGAGGAGGGAGTGATCTGGAAATCTTATTCCGAATTTTTTTTTTTCTGTGTTAGTAATACATTTCTTCTTGACACCTTTTTAAGTTTTAAGCCTGCCTTGTTTTTGCTCCTAAATCTGATCTCAAAGAGAAATTAAGTATATTAAAATTGGCAAACCTAAATTAAACCAGACAACAGGTTAGGTCATTAACTTTAGAGTTTATTAAAATATATAATATTTCTTTTCTAAACAACTTTATCTTAAAATTGATCTGAATGAAAAGCTTTGTAATGTTAATGATAGTTTATTGAGAGTTTGGCAATTATTTTTAAAAGCTTATCTGGGAGCTTTGACGATTGTTTTAAATGTATTTTAAATTGATGAAAATGTTGGGTCCATTAGGTGATAAAACAAATGTTACCATTCTATTTCCTTAGAATTCCACAACCTATTTGTAGATAAGAAAACATTTGTCATCTAATCAATGTTATAAAATAGGTTATTAAAAGAAAAAAAAAAAAAGCCTAACAACAAAAAACCCCAAACAAAACCAAAAGTAACAAAATAACAAAAAACAACAAACTGCCCCCAAATCCCAAAAAAACCCCACAGGAGATCCTTAAATATTAAACAACAAAGAAATATTTTGGACAAGTTTTGGGTCTACTGTTGCTTCCCAAAAATATGACTTCTGGCTATATATGCTGTAAGAGATCTATCACCTAGCTTTTTATCTCCAACTATGAAGGTTTTGTGTTCCAAAATCACAGAGAATACAATTCTGTTCATCTCTGTGAAATACTTTTCAAAATTAATTTTATATATTGCCTATAATACAAAACCTAAATTTATTCTAATAAATAAAATGCATCATAAAAATCATTACATATTTGAATTATAGAAGTAGAATGATGAAAGGAAATTTTATATATTCTGTAGAAAGAAATAGCCAAAATCAAATCTGGAGTGTAGACTTCCATATTCCAAGGTCACAAATGGATCTGCAGTCAAGAAACTTCTGTTTCTCATATTCATCCAGTACACTGAGTGAGGACATTGGGAAAGCACAAAAGTAGTTTTGGAAATACTCAAGACTTGTTTTCTACAAAAAGTGGGAGAATTTTCCACATGCATTTCTTAAATATGAAGCCTGATTACATGTCTTGATTGGTGTACGGAAATGCAGAAATTTTTTTCACTTGTCTTATAGACCAATTTCAATTGCAAAACAGAATGAAAAAGTACTTTATCACACCACTTATGGTATTCATTTTCAATACTCTCACATTTCAGAAAGCAAAGCAGTCTTAAACAAAGCAGATTTATTCATCAAAGGTGCTCCCTTAAAAAGAAAGGCTTTCATTTTGGGAATAGTACATGGATAAAATTTTCGTACTTCCAGTAATTATAAT
The DNA here is from genome assembly GCA_034336665.1 of Luscinia megarhynchos. Classification (NCBI taxonomy): domain Eukaryota; kingdom Metazoa; phylum Chordata; class Aves; order Passeriformes; family Muscicapidae; genus Luscinia; species Luscinia megarhynchos. Next base: position 47,879,851 of record CM067592.1, on the reverse strand, counting down.
CACTCTTAAACTGCTCAGTTCTGTGTCTAGTTGAATTGCAACAGACCAATATGAAAAGCTCACCTTGAACACCTATTATACCAAAATTTAATGGAATGTAAAAATGTTTTAACCTTCTTTGAACTATGTGTCAAAGTCAATTTGACTCAGCTGAGGGAATGAAATGAATCTTCCTATTTTAAAGAGAGCTAGAGAAGCCCTTCACAGTGTCAAAACATAACCCTTATTGCATCTTGCCTCTTTATAGTTTTTTTTTTTCCAAAATTATTCTTATAAAGAAACTATTTCCTTGTATATGGGGGATGTTTAATTTCTAATTCTAATCCTAATTTCTAATTCTAGTTGGTTTGCTATTATCAATTTTTGCTACTATCAATTTTCCATCATATCCGACCTTCCAAATATAAACTTTTCATGGGGTAACACAAATGTGGTTCAAGTATGAGCAATTTTGTCAACTCCCAATAGTAGAGTTATCCCAAGTACAGCTGTGAAACCAAAGTGTAAATGAAGAAATTTTGGAATGCAATTAAAAAAAACCACAGGCAATCAGTTGCAAAAAGTCTAGCTGTAGGTCACACTTTACTGGTGAACTCCAGTAGTGTATCTTGAGGACAATACTTCAATATTTCCATGAACGGCCTGGGTGATGGGCAAAGTGCACTCTCAGCATATCTGCTGAGAAACAGAAAACAGGGAGGAGTGAGTGATTGATAGGTCAGATTGGTTGCACCACACTTCAGTTGAGGGCCAGTGGGAAAATGAAATGGGTTATGACATTAAGAGTGGGAACTGGCAAGACCTCTGCCTGGGGGAGGATGACACCCAGAAGCAATTGAAAGTTAACCCCAAGCTGAACATTAACCAGCAGTGTGCCTTCAGTCTCCTGTGCTCCATTAGAAGTGCCGTCAGCAGCGAGAAGGATGTGATCCTTCCCCTCTAACCAGCCCTGGTGAGGTACTCCTGGAGTGTTGGGTCCAGTCCTGGACTCCTGTCTCCTTGATATTCTAAAATGAGTGCAGTGAAGAGTTACAAAGACAATAAAGACCAAGGAGGAGAAACTAAGAGAGTTGGGGCTGTTCATAGACTGTAAAATAGTTTCAGAAAAAATTAAAGACATTTGTATAATTAGTTCATTAACTGCTACACGTCAACATATGCCAGGGATGTACTGAACACTGGAATGTATATATATAAAAGGGAGACCTTAACAATAAACAGCAGCCGTTGATCTGCTGAATAACAGGAGACTGTATTAAAGAAGTTGCTACCTTTCTTTAAACCTCATAATTTGAAACGGTCCACCTGAATAATCGAAGAGCAGATGTTTGTCCTGTTACTAAGCTCATGCTGCTTCCCAAGAAGAGGGAACTCTAGAGATGGAAAATTATTGTTTTTTCCTTTAGCAGACAGGCACCTTATACCATGGAACTTTATTATATTATGGCATTATTATAATTTACAAAAAATATTTCCCTTTACCTCCTTTAAATATATGTCCTGGGTAATAAATCTGTACAATGTAAAGAAAACTATGTTAAAAGAGCAGTAAAGCTGTGGAAATTCTTCTGTAGAAACTGTCCAAAAGAAAATAAATGTGGTCTTCTCATAATAATAAATAAATAATTCTGATTTTTTATTTTAGCTAATATATGTAATAATCTTAAAAAATACTCCAAATTGACAAAATAATTTGAGAAATTTACTTTTCCAGTAAACATTTCCTCTCATGCATAGCAAGAAATAAAAAGCAAATTTAAGTTGTTCAGAACTCTAAGTTGCAATATCAATACAATTATTAAGAAAATCATTATACACCTATAAATATCTAAATTCTACCAACAATGTTAAACTAAATACTGTAAAATTATTAGCAGCATATCATCAGGGGTTAGTATACAAGAAATGGTTAGTCCTTCTCTTTCTTATTCCTCTGCTTCCAATTCTATGCAGCATTTATGAGAGTCTTTTCACAGCTCTGAGAGCATCAATAAGGTATGCTGCAAAATTATTTCATTTCTGTGCTTCTATTCCAGAAGTGGATCACTTAAAAAAAAAAAGAAACTTACTCCTAAGTTCAAACTTCAGAGTATGCTTTACTAATTTAGGGTCAAGGAACTTGAAACAATCAATAGTCACGGCAGGAAGGAAAATAATTAGCAGAACTATTTTATGTGTCTCCAACTTCCCTTTCATTCACAAATACATCTGCAGAAAACATATGTATGTGAGAGCTAATATGACTACCCCAGTCATATCCTATATATCACTGCATTTTTCTTTCATCTTTATTTTGTATTCCACCCTGTACAGTTCTGTCTAGTAAAGACAGAACTCCAATGTACTTTCGTACAAAACACAAAATACATTGTGTCTTTCACCACTAAGAGCAAATTATTCATTAGGCATAAAGATATCCTTGAGTTTTTACAGTAAATGAATTTTCTTTGCATAATCACTCAGTTATGCATGGAATGATAGGAGGTGTCCAATTCACACTAGCAAATCCTAACAGCAGAAAGAAACAGATTTTTCTGGACTATATTCAGGATATACCTATGAAAAGCCATCACTTAAAATTAAATTGGTAGTGCTGCACATCTTCAAATACATTCACTGTGATTTGTGCCTGAAAATTTGGAATTTCTCTCTAATAGAAAACGATCATGTTCTTATGCTGTATGATTTGCCATGTCATCTGCAAAGTGTGAAGAAAAGGGTGATGCAGCACTAATGTTCTGCTTGATTCTGGTTGCCCTGTTCTGTGCACACAAATATTCAGCTGCTAGAAGGCAGCACCTTGTGCTCTTTTGACACATTGGAGACAATCCTTTAAACAAATACCCCCAAATTTTCCTTTAGTTAGAGCTTTAGTTTAGTATAGTTGAGCAACAGCTTTAACCAGAATTTTTAACTTGGGATTTAATTCCTTAAAGTCACTGAAAACTCTTTTTAATTTGTTTCTTAAACACTATGTTGAATAAGAAAACACAGTATATGCATATTTTAGTCACATGGCTGTAAGAAAAAACCCAACAAAAACAAGATAAGCATATTTGCTTGGCCATGGAAAGGAAAGAAGAGTTGACACAACCTTATCTGACACAACCAAACATATCTGAGGACAGCTGTTTGACAATAAAATAGTTCAGGTATTTCATCGTCCCTATTCTCCCACTCACGTCACCTTCTGTTGTTCTTGTAATTTGTAAGTAGCTCATGAACATAATAGAACCACAAAAACTGAGAATGTACTTCAGCATGACACTTCACCTTTATCTCAGGGCAAAATCAGCTATGTATGTAATTCAGAATCCATCACAAGATATTTGTTGAGCCTGTTCTTACAAACTGCAGTGATGGACCAATCTCAGTCTCTATAAGCAACATTCAGTCATCCTTAGCAAATGAATGCATTTTCCAACATACAGCTTACAGCAGGAGCTTAGGAAAAGCACTCCAATGCAAATGGACACCACAGATTAAAAATCACATTTTCTCTTGAATAAACTGATAAGGAAGTTAAAATAAAATATCTTTTTTTTTTTTTTTTTAATGAACGCTATACAATTAAATTTCTTTGATTATTTCAGTCGGCAGTATATATATCCTAGAACTGACTCTGTCCAATTTATTGACATGCAGAACCTCACTCATTTAAGGTAAAGAATGAATGAACCACAATATACAGAGAAGTATCTAATGGTTTTTTCACATTTCAATTTTCCCTTTTTCCTTAAGTATTTGGTTACAAGATTCCTATTGTTTAAATTCACAGTTTCCAGATAACCATTTTCATTGCAATTTGACTTTTTAAATGTATATGATGGTTTTGATTGTCATTTTAGAATGAGGATGACTTTAGCAGTAAATGAAAAGTTAATATTGGCGCCATAAACAAAAAATTAATCAGACCTTTTCAGATATCTCCAGTTGCTGATAGAGATGGTACCACTACTGATGTGGCATTACTACTAATGTGGCATTCTATTTGCACTCAAAATTCAAAATTCATCTTAAATGACTGAAGGCAAGTCTGTGATTCTAAAAAGATAAAACATTTTGTCCTAACAAAGCCTGCACAATTTTTCCCTCTGAAAAGCCTGGCCATTAGCAGCTATTTGAGATAGTGTTCATATCAAATTTAAAATCAAATTAAATTCTATATTATCAGCAGTAAGTTTAAAGGTGACGTTTCCTCGGTAAAATAAAAAAAACCAAACAAACCAAACCAAACCAAACCAAACCAAAAAAAAACACAGACAAAAAAATAAACCCACCCAAGTAACTATCTCAAAGATATTTTGGCAGATAACATCCTGTTTAGACTAAACTTACGATCATTACAAGTGATGATTTGGAAAAATTTTGCATGTCCTAGGGAAATTTTGGTAACATAATGCCAGTAATATTTGCCAAGAATCGACTGGTTCATCTCGCACATTAGTGCAATTTTTCTGCTTTTTGTAAAGAAGGCAGGGGAAAGACAAGGAAGTACAGGAAAATTAGATTAAATTTTAAATTTCACAATCTTTTCTTCTTTTCTGTCTGTTTCTTTTAAAATAATTTCTGCTAACTGTGCACGTGTCAGGGTACAAATGAAATAAAAATTGCTAAAGTAGCATATGCATAATTGTTTTTTAAGTTGAAAAAAGACTATGTGCTTTTTACAGGCACAAAGTTAAATATGATAATGATTAAACATGGTTCTTCAAACAAATAAGCAGGAGTATTCAGGTGTCTCAAAACAGAGGCCTGAAGAGTGCTGGATTTCCATAGAAAGGAATTAGGGAGCTGAGAAATCAGAGAAGATGTTGAAATTATCAACCACAGTAGAAGACAAGAAGGTTATTTACTCTGTGGAGTTTTAGAAAATATTTTTTACCTTTTCACTGGTACAACTCCAATTGATTCCATAGTGTCACTCTGGACAAAAGCTGATGTAAAAGCATCAGCTCAAGTACAGAAATAAACTACAAAACTTTTCTCAGCAGATGAATGCCAATTTACCACATCTGAGAATGTGACTCCACATTTAAAACTAGAAATTTTAGTCACTGATTTTCTTCAACAGCAAGTAATTCCCTCTCTTTTTAATCTGAGCAAAAATGAAATAATAAAAGCATAACAAAAGCAAAATGTTTTGAAACGTAATTCACCATCTGGATTGGCAAAAGAAATATCAATTAACTTCCATTTCTCTGATTGTTAAAGACTAAATGTTTATTAAAATATATTGGGTTTCAGTGCCTAAATGTCACTTGTATCTTTAATAGTTTACAAAAGTGCTGTATTTCTCTTTTTTTGTGTGGTCCCTCTAACCATCGTCCTACCTCCTCTGTCTCTCTAGGCTGCCAGAGTGGAAATTGCCTGCAGCCCATACAAGAGCCTGGTGAAGAGCACGGTGGAGCAGGTGACTACTTCCTGAAGGACGTTAGTCCATGGGAGGAACCCATTAGTCCTGGAGCGGGGTACCAGGGTGCGAAGGAGGGAGCAGCAGAGAGGATCTGTTACACACTGACCGCGGCACTGATCGCCCATCCCCCTCTGCTGATCAGGACTTTGCTGGGGAGCAGACTGATGGTTTGGGAAATAAAGGAGATCTTGGGTAAAAGGTGTGGAGAAGTGGGAGGAGGTGAGTTAAATTTTGCCTTTGCTTCTCAATATCCAAACATATTTTAACTGGCAATAAATTATATTAATTTTCCCTAAGATGAGACTGTTTTGTCCATGACATCAATAATTTAGGGATCTCCCTCTCCTTATTACAGCCTGCAAATTTTTAAATTTATTTTCTCACCATGCCTCTGCTGGGTGGGAGTCTAGTGGGCAACCTAGGTCAGGCATTACACATTACGCTATTACATATACTAACCCATCTAGATAAATTTAACACTGTCATACCATGATTTTCAATCGCATACTGAAGAAGCAAGCCTTTTGTATATGACATATTTTACCACAAGAGCTAAACAGCTTTCTCTTTTCAAGGCCCAGAATTATAATTACAAATTTTGCAGAAGCTAACATCGTAACATTTTCATCACTAAAACTACTTGGAGTGAAGCCACCATGCTTTCACTTGCCACTGTTGTTATTACCTAAATAAACAATGAAAGAAATGGCAGTACCTTCAAGGAAAAAATGTTGTTATCTTCTAAATGTTCTGACCAAAAATTATATTTTGGGTCCCTCCGTACAGAGACAGACAACACCTGTATTTCAAGTTATATTGTATCGTGTACATGCACATTCTCATACATTCAAGAGGCAGAACTGTGAAACAGATAGCAGTTGAGGAGTCAGCTGTTTTGGAGACACTGCTCTAGAAACCATTCCAAAATTCTCTTGGCTTTACGTGCATGCTGCTTCCCTTATACATAGCAGTTCCCATCACTGTTTTGTTTCTGCAGCTGTCCCATGACCACCAATATCTGAAGGGAAATTAGCCACATTTTCAAAGCCACACAAGCAATATATTGCAGGTTGTATATATATTGTACACAGGCTGTTGAAGAACATCGGAAAAGGTGTTGCTTAAATTAAAAAAAACAGTAATTTTATACTCTTTCTGAACTATTTGTCTCTTTATATAGTTGTAATATTGATTGATATTTAATCAGATTTTTAATTAGTCTGATGAATTAAACAAGTGACATTGACATGTGGATAAATCCTTCTCCACTTTATGCTTGTCAGATAATGGTTTCAATATGTCAAAGAGTCTCTTATGAGACTTTTCATTCTTTAAGCTCTATTCCTTCGTATGTTCAAGTAATAGACCTCAACACAAGTCCAGAAGATTATAATGCATAAACCATAAAAGCTTTGTGTAATCCTTTCTTTCAAACTCTTTCAAACTTCAAAACATACTTCCTGAAAACTATAAAAATAGTGTCATTATAAATAATATACTAATTTCTGAGGAAATAAAAAATCTTTTCGTCTTTATAATGTACCTATGTTCCTAGTTTGTGTGTGTAAATATTTCAGACAGAAATTAATGCTAAATGTTACTTTAAAAAGTTACTACCTGGAATCTGATAATAGCAGAAAAACCCTATTAAACTACAACTTTATATTCCAATTATTGGCTGGATTCACAGTGCAAAGAAAGGACTTGTGACCATGTCCAGAGTAGGTAGAGGCTACATGTTAGCTTGGTTAAAAATACTGAATTGACAAATTCTGAGACAGTTTTTTCTGCCTGTATAGAGTCAACTGGATATCACAACTTCTTAAATAATCAACTATGCCAGGTTAAGCAAAACTGTGCATGTGCACATGACTTATCTCATATACATATGAGTTTTCTCTTGTACCTTGGGATCTTGTTAGTAACACTCTCTGACATCGTATCTCCCATTTAGAAATGTGATTCAGCAATCACTGGCTTACTGACATGGCAGCATGTAAAAGAGACTGGCAAAATAGATATAAGGATTTCACAACTTTCTTCTTACTCAAACGCTTCATTGTCTGTCAAAACACGAATAAAAGCACTCAGAGGAGACACTTCCTTTGCTACCATAGTCTAAAATATTCTACTGAGATTCAAAATCTCTTATGCATTTCAGAAATATCTCTTATTTTAGATATGTATACATTTTAGATATATACTTTATGTCTTTTCAGGAGGGATAAGGAAAATCACATAAAGACTCTGAGATTATGACTTGCTGTCAAGATCTGGCTATGTGTTGCCATCCCCCAGAAAATACCCACTGCCCAGGGCTGGAGCTGCCTGGCTGCTGTCCTACTCCATGATGAGGTGGTTGGACAGCATTGGCTAACTGGTCCTTTCTTGCTACTGTCATGGGGACAAGATTTTTAAAGTTTAAGTATGGCACATGTGGCCCTAAGATGTGCTATAAGCAAAATCAAGTTGAGTCAGCTGACTCTGATCAAAATGACAATTTTAGGGTTGTGGTCTAGTCATCAGAAATTAATTCTGTGTACTGTTCAGATGCAGGAAACCCCTTTGAGAGGAGGGGAGAGTCTTCTCCTAAGAGGGAAGTACAACTCAGGATAAGCTAGAGCTACTTTTGGAAGTGTCCCATCAGAAGGGAAGCAGAATTCTCTCATGCATTAAGGTTCTAAACAAAAATAAGAATTCCAGAGTTGCCTTTCTCAAGGATTTGAAGAATAATGGTTCAAATTCTCCTTTAAACTGTAGACAAGGTACAGAACTGGGAAGACTAGTATTTTAACAAACAACAAACAGTGCTCATCTAATGCTGAATCTTTCAGCAACACTCCCCCTCTTTTGGATTTTTTTTCTTTTTAGTCTGAGAATCAGCAGTCTGTTATATATATAATATGGCTGTGTGATGCATTGATTAAAAACCATTGTAAACAGAAATTTAAGTCCTGTAGATAACATTCCTCTTACTCAATACAATGAAGGTCATATTTTGAAATGAATATGTTAAACTTAATACATCACAAGTTTAAATGACTGCTTACAAAGCCCAGGACAGGCAACATTTCAATGCTGACATCCATGATGTACAACACAGCTACAGAAATTTTAGGGTTTTTACACTCATAATGGCACTGATTATAATTCTAGGGAGGATATAAATTACTACTGTAACATTGTGCTTTACTGCAGAAGGTGTCTAACACCTACACACGTTTTACCATTCCCTTGGTAACAGTAAATTAAGAGCAATATACACTCTGGGTAAAATGTGGCCTGTGCACAGTACAAAATTAACAATAAATTTTGATGAACTAGGAACTTTTCCAAACTTCCATCAATAACTTTCAAATTTACAGATTATCAATAGTGAAGTAATTTCACAATATAAAATGTAGAAAGAGGAATGTAGCAATATACTCTAAACAACAAAAAAATCTCCCTTATTACCAACATGAAATCATCATGTGCTGTTTTACCTTCAGAGCAGGTAATGTTCTGTACATGCTTGTTTCATTTAGACTTTATTGTGACTGTCAAAACAAAATATGAGATTGGTCTTAAGAGACACACTGCAACAAACATGCTAAGTATTTGCCTTAAAGTGAAAAGAGAGAAACAGACACCAGGTATATCTGCTACAAGATACATTAAGTACCTTTCTGATTTCTCCCTTTCCGTCCTTTACATCCTGATGCTGTTCTGCTTTACCACTTTACTTTAGAACCCAGGACAAACAATTTTCCAAAGCTAACTTGTCAGAGTGCTCCTCATCTTGACTGCAGAAAGAGGAGGGTCAATCTTGGTTTAATTCACTGCCCTAACTCAGGTCACTCTGATACTCAAAGCTAAGGCTTTCAGGGCCACTACCCTATAAATTGCTGAGGTATATTATCCAACCACATCCACAACCACTGAGATGCAGAAGGACAGTAGGAAAAGGAATAAATGAGTGAACAGAAAAACACTTCAATGAGACTTGGTCAAATAAAGGGAATTTTGCACTTCCAAGAAAGTGCAGTAATACTTATTGTGGTGAATGGCCAGACTGTCTCCAAGATCAGAAGAGTAAATTTGCTTCAGAGAAAAAGACACAATCCAGAACATCTAGAGGTCTTAAAAGAAGACTGGAGATAAAAGCAAAAAAATGGTCCACTGAGAATGGGTAATATCTGACACTCTGGAGTCTGCAAGTACAGAAAGGCTCCCAAACAGCAACAGCACATCAGCTGAAGAGGCAGAAGAGATTTTTTTCAAGCTCAAACTCAAGCTTTATATTTAACTCAAGCTTTATACTTAACTATTCCCATGAAAGCTACACAGAGGATCTGCTCTGTGACTTCTGATGCCCTTAAAAGAGACAACATTATGACTATCAAACACCAACAGAGTTTTATAGCTTTGACTTGAAATCCATTACACCTTTCCAGCAGTATATATATATAGCTAAACTCTTTGAGTGTTCCTTTAAATTATCATAGATCTTGGGGTGCAGTTTCAATTTTTAAGTAGAAGTTACTAAAAAATAGATGCATATTTTCCTTTTTGTGGTATGAATTTCAAACGCTGAATCCTTCGGAATAAAAAAAGGGCTGAATTTAGTCTAATCCATGCAATAGTTCTACAATAGAAGAAGATGGAAGATAGCATAGATAGAGGATATCAAAACTAATTTTAGATATGGAGATATACAGTAATTTAAAATGTCTTAGAAGAAGTCTGTTCATTTTTGAGTAGAAACATTGTCTTCCTCTTATTTTTTTAAACAAATATAACAAAGAAATTATTAGTTTTTAGGTAAGTGTGGTATTTAAACTGGCAACAAGTAACTCTTATAGTTTTACTATAAATATGTAATATAACGGAGAGGCATTCTTGATGTTTAAAAAAAAAGTTCACAAGAAAAACCTGTTTTGACAAACTACATCCATATAGAGAACACATGTATTAAGTATAACATTTTTCTGATGGCCAGGTAGATTGTAACAGCTACATCCTATTTATAGATTTACTTTTTAAAATATTTTGAGCACTGATTGAACAGACGTCAACAACTGAAGTGAAACTGCAGGTGGTTTAAAAATAAAACACTTTCAAAATGAAAACAAAGAGCTCTCCAGTACAACTATATTGTATAGAAAGGCTCTAGGCAATTATTTTCTTTATTATAGTAGAGGCAAGAGAGAAAGAGGCAGCAACAGAAGAGGCAGTAATTCACACTACAGTAGCTCAGAGGGAGAAAAAATAGAAACAAAAATATTAGGATAAACTAAATAATAATCCAGGAGGTAAAATAAAATAAGTCCCTATGTGATTAAAGCAATATTACCATGAAAACAATAATACAATGTTGAGGCTTGAACTATAAATTTAGATATGAAGGAGAATGGGAAGGAATCAGTATTACTTATCAGAGCTGACAACAATAGAGGAGTCTAAAGATATCTTTAAAGATTTTGAAAAAAATACATTCTTTTTCTTACCCTCTGGATACAGGATTCTGTATGAAAAAGGTTAACAGTTACAATTGACAATTGCAATGAAGAGCAATGTCAGCCAAGAGAACTTCAGCTTTGGGTCCTGTCAGATTACTTTTTGACATACAAGTGTATGTCAAAAAAGAGTTTTAGCCAAGAATTTGAAATAATTTGAGTGTATGCCCACAAGTGCTTCCAAACAAAAAAGGTATCATGACAGAAAATGCATACAGCATTTGTCTCAACAGAGAGCAGGCAGGCACGGAACCTGGCAGCAGTGTAAATCTTCTTGCACATCTGAAACATCTTTTGAAAGTTTCCTATCAGTTGTGTAAATTAAGTGACAAAGGAAGGTATAATTATGGTAACTAAAATTGGCTCTTGCTCTAGTACTTTTCCCATCTCAGTATTTAGATGACAAATTAACACTACCATTCATATAAAAGCACCCATACATCATCTAAATACACGCATATCTTAAAAATCACACAGTTATGGACTAGATGCCATTGTTTAGCATATATAGCACTCCCCTGATCTTAATAAGACTACAAGCCTCCTTCTAAAAGTTTCATCTTTAGATCAAAGTCTTTGGACACCATAATAACCTTGAAAAACAGTTGGAACTCCAGGCAGTCTATTTACTTTGTCTTGAGACCCAATAGAATTTTTTATTGATGACTCTTCTTTAAAAAGCTAACATATAATTTTGCTTCTGTGAAAAAAATATTGGAATAAATCATTAGGAAAATAAAATTTCCTAATGCAAGTTTATGCTTTCTCTATCTTATGATCTATTTTCACTTCATGAATGTGTTTGGTTTTTATTCCATAATAGAGGAGAACTTAATTACATCTCCATCCACAAAGCAGATCCTCCACCATCTGCAAGGCTCCTAATGTTATTCTTCCCGTGACCTTGTTCTATATGTCACAATGTCCCCTACAGAAGTAGGGTAGAGCCATCCATACTGCATTTGAACAAAAGACCTCTCAATATTATGAAGTGCTACTTTTATACTCTTTATGAACTTTTATACCATTCTGTGTGGGACTTGCAAAACCATCTCAGTCATGCAACCAAATGCGCTTAACACCTCCAGTAAAAACACAGTCTTTAAAACAACTTTAGCACAAACACAACATTAGGGAAAAGAAGATTTTTTAACATTACAAAAAGATGAAGCAAAAAAAAAAAAAAAAAACTCTGTGAAACTATCCTGGGAGAACAGGTTCCAAGATTACAGAAAACTTGTTTCTAAGGATGATATGATTGACACTTAAAAATTTTAGACTGGAAAAAACCTTTCAAGGAGGCAGGTGTGCCCCTTTCTCCTCCCTGTAAGGGAGATCACTTATGCTTACGCTCAATGTCAAGGATATTATGAACTTCCCTGGGGAGCTATTATGGTGCTGCCATAAATCTCTGTTCCTTAATGTGTGTTTCCCAAAACCAGCACATCACATCCTGAAATGATTATGTAGGTTGAGGAAAGAAAGATTACTTATATAACTAGTGGGTTATTTTTCTGCTTATTGATCAGAATAAGTAGAATAAGAATTTTTAAATTAATTTTGTTCAATTTTATGATTTACTATGGCCCTTTTCTAAAGAATTGGCCATTGTTTGTGTTTGTATAATTGACTCTTCTTGACTAAGCAACTTTTCTAGCAACTTCTTGGAAACAGGTGGAAATCTAGTCCCAGCACACCTGCAGTATTTCCTGTCTTCTTGTCATCTACAGATTCAGAACGTACCAATTTCAGATTGTGAAAAAATCACACTTGAGAAAGGCTGTGATAACGTTGCCTTAAATTTAGATGGGAATAGCTATTTACATTTAACATACAGTAGCACCAAGGTCATTCTTATATCTAGGTAAAAGACCCGAATTGTCATGTAGATCCTTTGATGATTTTTCATACATTCCTTATGTGCAGGATTATCTACAGAAAAAAAAATAATTTTTTTTTCTATTAAATTTTTGAATTCCTCTTTTTTAACCATACATAATTCCTTCACTGTTGATCTGGGCAAACCTAGTGAAAGCCTACTAAGTCCAGTCAAAGTTGTATGGTACTTAATGAGGTTAATGAGGTTAGATCAACTGCATTATAATTTTAGTCTCTACAGTTATTTGTCTTATTCTTAAAACACAAGGAAAGAGCTCATAATTATTTTGTAAAAATTTACAAATGCTCCTTAGGTTGAGTCTCAGACCTGAAAAAACTCTTGGTTGCATCTTCAGTTTTACTGTGTCTGTTTAATTCTACTCATAGACTAAATTATGCAGACACCGAGAGACATTTCTTTATATCCTTGTGAAGAATCTCACTCATGAATTCCCTTCAAATCCAAGAAAATAGATCCATAAGTACTTCAAAAAGAAGGCAAAACCAGCACTTCATTTTTGAGCTCAGAAAAACTATATTTCTTTTCACTAGTTTCCTTAGATGGTGTTTTTAAAAATCATAAACTGTGAGAAGAGAGAAAAATTAAGAATAAATAGTCCAATAAAATTAACACAGAACAGAATTTTAAAAATTCTTGCAAAGTATAGTACATATTTTCAAATCTGCATTTTCATATCTTGCATCTCTACAAATGTGAAGAGTTGCCTGTGAATGGTAATACTGTGAATATCAGTAAAAAACAAGAGATTCCAAAAGAAGCCATATAAAAAGTATATTGATAGATACAATAGTGATAGCAATATTTATTCTAAAAAGCTCTGTTTAAAGACAATTTAAAACTTTTTTCTTTTTCTCTGAGGCACAATGGGGTTTTAATGTCTTCTGTGATGGAGATGATCACTACTACCAGAGACTTTTCTCAAAATTCTTATCTATTTTTAATGTATTGTTAGTATTTTCAATAGCATAGTCTCATGGTATTTCCTCTCAGTTCAATAGGGAATCTTAGCAGGAAAGTAGAAGATAACTTTTCCTGGACCTTTGGTGTTCAATGGAGATGACAAATCAGTAAATGTTAATCTTGGCATCTACTTGGCATTGCAAAGACAAATTAAACTGTGATGTTCTTCTTTCCTCAAAATTTGGATCAATATTTCAAATGTTACACCTTCAGGGGAAAAAGAAGAAATATCATGAAAGGCTCAAATGTCTGCAGGATTTTATAGGTGGCTTAGATATCTGCAATGCCATCCAAGTTTCTAAGCTGTGTTTCCAGACACGTAAAAATTCTCTATCTTCCTTTTACTTCTTTACACTGGGCAAGTAAGAGATATACCAAATAAAAATGAAAGATGATTTTAAAATTTTCCTTCAGCATTCTATGGCATACAGTGTAATTGTCCAAAATTTAAAGGTAGAATGAAAAATGCATTCTGAAACAGTTTAGCAGAAATCTTGGGTAAAATGAAAAATTGTTAGTTTTATATTTTGGGTCATAAGAAATTTTAAGCTTTTAAAAAGTTGCTTTTAACTTCTAATAAGATGTATCAGAAATCAGAAATACTAAAAGCTACTATAAAAAGCATCAAAAGCTATGTTTCAAAATGAAGTAATTTGGTCTCATTCACTGTAAAAAGAAATTGATAGGTTAGGATAAGGAAAATCAAGTTACATTTCAAAGAAGACTAGAACATCTGTATGTGTATTAAAGGAAAGATAACTTATGCTTAGCAGTGCTTTTTTGGGTTGGGAGTTTTTTTCATTTTTGTTTGTTAATTTATTTTGATCTGGGTTTTTTGGTTGGCTTTTCCTTGTTCATTTGTTTTATTTTGTGTTTTGGTTTCTTGGCTTTTGGGGTTTGGTCTTTTTTTGGGGGGAGGTTGTTTGTTTCGTTTTGTTTTGTGGATTTGTTTTCTTTTGTTTTGGGGTTTTTTTGCCCTGGAAAATTAGGGTACTAGTAAGGTCTGTAATTCCAGCATGAAGCTCCAAACAACTCAACTCAAATGTCAATGTATGGGGCAAGTATATCAAACTCATAACTATGGTTCCAGCACTCAAGAAAAGGATATCTTCCCCACCCTCACTAAAAACAGGCTAAAAGACCCCAAACACACAACAAAAAACCCCAAAATAAACAACAAAAACCTAACCAACCAAATAAAAAGATTTAAGAAAAAAATCAACAGAACTGCCTTTTTGTGCTAGAAAACAGAGCCATGATAGTCCTGTACATTTCTCCTGAATTAAATTCTAAGATTTTTCAATTTTTAGAATTAGTGTGATTCAATTTCTATTATTCACTTTAATATATCTGAAGTATCATTATTTCCATTCAAATTCATTTGGGAATAAAAAGTGCAAAATGGTAAGGAACAATTAAAATTTAATCCTGTGTCTCACAGCTTTAATATTGTACAATTTATTCATTTTATGATTTTCTGGATTACTGTTTAAACAAGGTAATCAATGACTGGTCTAGTTTTCTAGTTATCTGATTTATTAATTGAATCAGATTATATCCCTAGAACAATCCAAAAGTACTAATGAACAATCACTTACTTACATAATACAATAACACAAATATTTTTAAAAACCCAACAAAACTACAATGTATTGTTGGTAAAATGTACCTTAATCTTTTATTTATAAATAATGCTTTTAGGACACAGACTGGACACAAATTCTAAACTTTGAAAGGTTTATTTTTTGACTATTCAGATTCCATTTTGACACTAAGCCACTACAGTCCCTGTGTAGTTCTTCACAGTATCATTGGAGGTCTAATATGAATCCAAGACCACTACTCCAGTCTTCCTCAATTTGTACCATTCTTCTAGCATAAATTTTAAATTTAACCCAGATTATTTCCCCATTAAAGATTTCAATCAGGAAACACTGAACCTGATGCTGATTTAAAAAACATATTTTCAGTCCTCCTTGCCCTTTCCCATCCAGTCTCACCACACCTGTTAACTAAATTAGGTATTTAGATTCCATTTGTGCCTCTTCAATTTCATCCTTTCTCAGAGCCTATTAGAAGATGGAAATAAGTAAGGGAGATAGATAATATCACAAACTCAATGCAAATATCTGTAAGGAAATACATGAAGAGTCTGGGGAAAAAGCTTATGCTGTTCAGTACATATCAAAAAAAAAGAAGCCATAGATTACTGCAATGTCAGATTTCCACCATGCAGATCACTTGCAGCAATTGGTGAGAAGAGATTCAGAGAGAAATAAAACAATATGGGATTGAATTTCTTCATTTTTCTCTTTGCCAAACGGGATCATTTGTTATATGTTTATATAATATATATATCTATAATATATAATGCTTGTAATTTCAATTATGTTTTCATATAATTTCCAAGTAGAAAATCTGAGTGTCAGGCAGCTGTAATGCATGCCAGTAAATCATCCTAAGAAGTTCTTACATGTAATTTTACCTTCGGACTTTTCCAACATTATCCATCCCTCAGTTTTGAATTCCAATTGTTCCATCTCTACTTAGTGACCCTGCTGGAAAACTGGAAGGTCAATATGGTCACTTTTTCTTCTTGGCAGGTATGTTTATTTCAACTCTTAACTAAATGTTTATCAGAAATATTTCAAAAGAAACAAAGTTATGTGGCAGCTTTATAATTTTACAACATAAATTATTTTAATACATTATTTTAGGGTGCTTTTTGTATTCTAAGTTGACATCTTTTTGGCAGTTGTTTACTTTAATGGGATTCTGGAAAAAAAAAATTATAAAGATAAGTCTTGCTGTTTTGTAGTAACATGCCTCAAGACTAAAATAAAATACTGACCAAAACTGAGAAAGAATAGAAGAAAGGATAAATGATAACATACAAAGCAGAATCCAATGGAAATTAGTGTTGTCAGGTTTGACTGGAATCATAATTGCTCATTTTCATGGAAAGATGATGCAAGAAAAAAGAAAGAGGAAACATGTTTTTCCTCTTTTATTGCTTTGTTCACATAGTTCTACCACTATTAAAATAAATAATTAAAACCTGATTGTTTCATGCAATGCCTAAATCTCAAAAGACCCAGTTTCTCGACACTGCAACAATTCCCTTATGTAGCTGAGTCCTATCCCACTTGAGAAGGATTCACTGAATGCACTGTCATCTCAAGGATGTATAATAGTATAAATAACTTTTTCATTGTTTATTTCATTACTGTCTTACCAAATACACAGTCAATTCCTAATTAAGAGCATAGTAAGTGGGCAGTGAGGCACAAATATAATCTTAAGGGCTAATTTATCTGGCACTTATTTCGATGCTTCTTTTAAAAATCTTGATTGAATGTCATGGTTTAGAAACCACATATTTTAATGCAGCTTCGCCACTTTAATATCTCTGTAAATTGTTTTTGTAAACACACAATATAATAACATATCATGTCATGAACCTATCTTGAAATACAGCTCCACAATGCCAGACCTCACCATGACAGGTTAATTATCAAAATATTCTCAGAGATTAAGAATTAGTCAGCTGTCCTTGGTGGACTGGCAAGACAAAATAAGATTTAAATACATCAGAATGCACTAATTAAAAAGCATTTTTACATGTCCTCTCTTTCATATATCTGTCAGTCTTAAAGAAATTTAGGCAAACGGGAGATAAAGCAAATGACTTTAATTTAAGCTTGCAGCTTTTTCCTTTTGAAGCAAGAGGTAAAAATTAGCTAGAGTGCTGAACTTATCTCTGATAACATTTAAGTATGGAGGTCTTTCTACATTCATTTGTAACCTTGGCTAAGCAGTATATCTACAGCAAATTGGCAATAATTAAGAACGATCCTAATTTTTCTATTTGTTTGCAACTTGCCAATAATTTTTTTTTAAACAGAAAATGCTAAAGCTGTTAGATTATAAGAGTGTATAAATTAAATATTTTTCTTACTAGAACTAATATCTGTTTTACTGGAACTAAGTTCCATTTCACCAGTCACTACCTATTTATCTGAGGCCTTGGGGTAAACATGAATCTTCAAAATTATTTCAGACATCCTTTATTTTACTTGCATGTTTAGCCAAGTCAGTTTAGTCACATGAAAAGGGTTTAAAACATATGATTTGAATCATTGGCCAGGCATACAGAAGAATTAATGGAAAAGTTTATTAAATTTATGGGCTTTTTAAATTGTATTTGCATATGTCCTCTATAATGAACATAGTATATAATTCACTTCCACTGACAATTTTTCATCTAAAAGAGTGCTGAATCATGTAGTTTTTAACAGTTGTTTTATATATTTATGAGGTTCTGTGTAGGATGAGCTTTGCTGTTCATAGATGAGTCATGACTTTCAGCTGAAGGTGGGCAGAGCCCATCTGTCTAACTTAGAGAAAGAAGTCTCTATAAGAGGAAGTGTTATTTCAGTGACATACCTTTCTTGTTTCCTTAACACACTTTAATCCTTATCTATTAGGCACTAAGACTATTTGCCATGGCAGAATAAATGAGATTACAAGAAAAGTAATTCTGTTGTATTTCCACTCTTACAATACCTCTTTTGGCAGCAGTGTATTCTATAATTTAAAAAAGAGGTAAAAGTCAAACAAAAAACTAAAACAAAAAACAACTAAACATGATTTTCAAAGAGTTTACAAAAATGTAAATTTGCAGGTAATCTTGAAAGTGAAAATGAGTTAAGGATGAATTAGTCAATTCGCTGAACACAGAAGAACTGAATTGCAACACAGCAGTTAGTTACACTTGGTGTATTTAACCAAAACACGATGCCACTTCGTAGAACCTATGTTTATAAGTTTATCTTTTAAATCAAATATGCTATAAAAATTAATCTCCTAAGATCATCAATGTCTGGGACATTAACAAGCTTTCTGTGACTTGTGCTTACTGCTTGTTCTACTTTAACAAGTAGTTCATTAATATGTGCAGTAAAATAATCCACATGTCCCACATTTCTGGAAACTGTATTTCAGACTTGGGGTTACCTGGCCCAAGAATCTGACTATCCAGAAGTCCTAAACAGGTCATCCATCTGTCCTGAGAATGTTATGCACAACAATCAATGAAGCAAGGAGTGCTAACTGGAAACAGCCATGACGTTTGCTTAAAAAAAACCAATCGCACTTCAAATCCAAACAACTGGATCAGGGCAGGAACACCCCGTGGTGGCAGAAGGCAAAACTAAGGAATGATCCTAGTCCAAAGAAAAATTCTGATATAAAGAAATTTAAAGTATTCCAAGGTCAAATACTACACAATAATCATAAAATGGTTTGTATTGGAAAGGACTTCAAAGATCATCTAGCTCTGATCTCCCCACCATGGGTAAGAACATGAGGACACATTGTCCATAGAAACTAGCACATATGTGTTTATGAACTGTCACATGGTTTTGAGAACATGGCAGTAAACACATCATTGAAAAATACAGTATTTTGCTCCTGGAAACAAGCTATTACATAGACCAAATTTATCCAGAGCTTATGAAATACTGAGGCATCATACAACAACTTATTACATCTTCTCCCAAATGAGGAGCTTATTTAAAGATCATATTCCTCAAGAAGAGGAAAAAAGCTGCCAAAATCCTGATGTTGTTTTTGTGCAGCATCTGCATTACTTAGAGAGCTCCATTTGCTCAGAATCAGTGGCAGGTAAAGAAACAACATTCATGAAATTTGAACTCTGTTCTCGTTCTTTTTGAATGACTTGTAGAAGAAATGTTATTCAGTGTTTTAAGAAAAGCTAGGCATGGAGTTTCCATATAAACTGCAAACAGCAATGTGTGTTTTTATGCCTTCTGTCACGCAGCGTAGAGACAGAATGTATTGGCTTCCCATAAAACCCTTTGTGTCAAAGTATAAATGAGACAAAAACAGTACCACTTAAAACAGACACATTGACATCCTAGATTTTAACTAGACCAGTTGAGTAAGAATTCTATAGTAACTATTTAGAAAATTATTAGTCTGTGGCAGGCTAGAAGCACTTAATTGTCAAACAGAATTATTTAAATTTTACTTAATTTTATTTCTCTATTTGTATTTTGTAAAAAAGCCCATGTTTTTTACAATGTTGGAAGTGTAGAATAACAAAATTCTACAGATGTTAAGTTTGTACTGTGTAAGAACTCATATGGACCTGACAGCAAAAACAGAGTATTCCTACTTTAAAGTTCATTTTGATGAAGCACATACATGTATGCCTGAGCAGTATCTGACATATTTTTAATCTCAATCCTGCATAGAAAACAGATAGATAATGGAAAGATATTTGATTCTAAAATTTTTCAAGGCATTTGCATTATCTTAACTTAAAAGTTAATTTTATAAAAATTGCTTTCTTTATCCATAATTTTAATCCAATGGAAACAAAGAAAAGCAGAGAAACTGGAAATAACCAAATGTTATACAAAAGAAAACTAAGGAAGTGTTGTATCACCAAAGAAAAATGAGAAAATCTATTTTAATGATGAAAAGAAAGGAAGTGCTTGTTCTCCACACCCAAGTTTGCAATTAGGAGCAAGAGATTATTATTAACTCAAAAACTGATAAAGACCTTGAATAAAGTTAAAAATGTATCTAAACCACATCTGCTTTTCTGCATTTCAAGGTTTCATGTAAAATCACTTTACATTAACTACCTCACATGTCAAGAAACCAAATTTTTCTTCTTGTACAACATATGCAGTAGAATGGCTATCTCTTCATTGCAGAAAATTGACGAAAAGGATACATTATCATAGCAAGACTTCTAGAGACCACATTTTACTTTGTTCTGATTTAACTCTAATTTCATATTCAGCTCAAAGTACAGCGATGCTGACTAATCACCTGTAACACAGCAGGTGAGTGCATAAATCGAAATAGCTCTAAGTTGGTTTTAAGTCAAAAACTACCAAAATAATCTTTTAATGCCTACTGCTGCTTGTATATCATTCCAAGATAATGTATTTCCCTAGGAAAGAGTTAAATGAGAGATCATTAAAAAATAATACAAGCTGTTCTGAAAGAACGCAGGCAGCACTACAACATACTCCTTCTGTATGCCCTCCTTCTGACATGCAGGGCAGTTATTTTATTTACCTGAATTCTTTCTGTATGCCCTCCTTCTGACATGCAGGGTAGTTATTTTATTTACCTGAATTTAGTTTAGGCTAATGCAACTACACTGAAAGTTAACTTTTCGTTACAGAAATCTTTCACCAGAATGTCACTTCAATAACAGAGTGAAAAGTTAGCACTTTTATGTGCTGTGTCTAAAATTATCAGTGAGACTACATCTAAAATAAATGCTCAGCAGGGTTTGGCACTGAGTCCATAATAGTCCTTGAAGTTGCTATTGCATGCAAATTCTCCTTAAGGCCTTTTAAAATACTGTTTATTTATACAGAGATCAATATTAGATCAGTCAGGAAATGTACTATTTCTTCTGTGGAAAAGAAAAATGCTAAAGAAAATGACAACTGTGTGCAGAATAGTATCCGTATTTACCAAGTCTCAAATTAATAGTAAGAAAAATATTCCATCTTTTTGCATATGATTTTTTCCAAAACAGTAGAATTTCAAATACAGGAAACAAACAACAGCAACAACAAACCACCAAAAAACCACAACACAAAACACAACCAAAAACAATCTAAACTAAAAAATAAAACCAAACAAACAAACAAAGAAAAGCAACCTCAACAGCAACAAAAAAAAACCAACCAACCAAAAATGCAAGGAGGTTGACACCCTACTTGATAATTCCATTGGTTTATTGGAGTACATTTTGTCTTATGAAAAGGAAAACAAGCACTCCTTGCCAGTCCCACATTTAAAGACTATATGAAAGGCAGAAGAATCCTCATAATAATGCAAATCAGACTATAATTTCCGCACCAAAGTGGCATATTCTAGAGAAAGGTTAAACCATATGACGTAACCAGCAGAACCAGATGTTCACTGCCTTCTTTCACCATTCACGTTTTAGTGACTCAGACACTTAAATACACAGTTATGATTAGTTTAGCTTTTAAACGAGTGGGTAACCTACCTACTGACTTCTTTGTTTTTGTGCAACACTGAAAAGGAGAAGTCAGAGTATGTGTGCTAAAATCAAAAATTTCTCATCATAAAAACAATAAAATTATTATAACACATCTAAACAAAAACTGTGCAGGTTTATAGACTGTGGACATCACAAAGTCCAGTAATGAGGTTGCAGTCTACAATTCCCAAGTCATCCCTTTTGGACCTCCCTAATTTGTTTCCAAGGAGATTACACATTAGGTAGTAAATACTCTGAATTTTTCTCCCTGTTGTGTGTAGGGAATGGAAAAAGCAGAATTCACTACATGACATTCATTATTTTTTTAAATTATGTATTAGTCGCAGAGAAGATTTATCCTTGTACAAAAATACCCCCACACAAAATTTAGAAACATGTTTCAATTCAGCTTTTGTTGGCTGAACAGTATACTGTTGTATTAAGATATTTTGTAATTATTCTGAAAGCAATAAAGGTTTGAATTTATTTGTCATCACTGACTTTGTACACATTTTGAACTGGTAAATTTCTGTCCAAAAGTACATTCCTGTTTTTGACTTTGTATTTTATATTCATTTATGCCAAATCTGTACAGTCAGATTCTGACTATGTCTATTTTATGGGAACACATTTCAACACAGCAGGCACAGAAATTAATTTACAAAAGAAAAGTACTGCAATTTTAGCTTTATATATTCCTCAATGGTGTTTATCTTTTTGAAAGGTAAAAAAAGAAAAATAATTTCTATACTGTGTACAGTGCTTATGTCTATTGAACATCATAAATTATTTTAATTTTCAAATCAAATTTCTCTGTCTATTTTGGAAGTTGAAAATAGCTTAAAAGTTCACAGTGCTAAGACTATATATATTAGCAATGTATATAGAATCAGTCTGAAAGGAAATCATGGTCTTCATACTTTCCACTTATACTTAATATTTTTAACAGTATTCACACTCAGAGTTGGAACAGTCTGAAAGGAAATCATGGTCTTCATGCTTTCCACTTATACTTAATATTTTTAACAGTATTCACACTCAGAGTTAGAACAGACTGTGCTAAATGCAAGTCATATATTGCACCCTAAAACTATAAATTTCTAAAACATCTTTAACAAAATCCATTTTAAAAAGAATCAGCATTGAAAAAAAGGTTTTAATGAATCGGTTTGAACTCTATAAAGATGGGAAATTCCTATGTAGTTTGGTATTAGAGGCATAGTAGTAGAATAAATTTAAGTAGCAGAATCTAATAAATTTAGATTAAGTTAAAAATTATAATTGAATTTTAATGAGAACTGATAGAGTTTTCCATCCTAACTGTAGAAATACATGGAAAATCTGGGGGCTAGAGGTGGGAGTGGGTTTGGTTTAGGGGAGAGAGGAAGGTGAGACTTCTGTTTTCTCTCAAAAAAATACCAAAAGGAGGAAAAAATTTTACGATAAAGAATATGAGAGAGAAGCAAAACTCAGCACCAATTCATTGATATATTGATTAGAAAGTGCCTCCATAAAAATATAATGAAGATGTTCCAACTGTACAAGTAAAATATTTATTTTGACCTCCTCCCCTCCCCTCCCTTTTTTTCTTTCTCTTTTTGAAAGTCCTGCCCAAAGGACCACAATTTATTTTAGGTCTCCAGGCAAAACATCAATTCTGATCAGGCAACAATTGAATAAAATTCAACTGTAGAGCTTAATTAATAATGCAAAGAAGAGAGCAAATAACTGTAATTTATAATACAAAATGGGACATGCCTATTCTATTTTTTAAGAGAGGGGATATGCCATTTGGTATATTCCAGTGAAAAAAAAGACATTATCTGCAACGTCTCTGAAATGAGAGCCACACCTTCATAAATTAGAAGAATCATTTGTGAGTTCTGATGGAAAAAAAATGTCTTTGCTAAAACAGCATGTCCTTATTAAACACATTGGCTATCCAAACTTCCTTGTACTGCTAACAAAATGAAAGTTCAACTAATTTATTTGGCAAAAAGGAACCCAAAGAAAGGTCCTGAAATCTTTTGTGTGTCTGGGCACTGCTCTTGGAAATTAAGATCTCCAGAAGATTATATAACAGAACCATATTTTGGAGGTTTTTTTATTTATTATTCCCCTCTTGTTATTAGGTATTTGTGTTTAATGCAAGCCTTTTGTCAAAGTGAATCCATAACTGAATCCATATCCTGTCAGATTAGAATATAAAGAAAATTTCAGAATATTTTGCATAGAATTATGGTGGTCCTTTAGTTAAAAACAGGAGTTTTTCATTATTTTTTCCTGAATCTACAGAAAAAAAAATAATGGCAAGAACAACAGAACTCAACTGAAACACCAATGCCATTCAATGTAAACTAGACTGCGATTTATTCTGAAATGATCTGAAAGCTATTCAGTTCTGCTTCCCTCAAGTAACTCATCCATTAATGCATGTATATTTAACTCTGTGTCTTCAAATATCTTAGGTTATATGTTTGGAAATCACAGATTATCTGTAATGATGTGCCAATAAATGGGCCTTAACATTGCACTTTGAGGCATAATTTAATTTTTAATCATTGTCTTTAGACCTGTTGTCTTTCTTCCAGACTTACCAAATGCATATGCTTGAACATATCAATTAGCAGTAGCAATAGTACTTATAGTAGAGAAAACACTGAAATTAAGAGAACTCCTGGACTAAGTACTGAATTAAAGACTTGCATATACTTAACCAGCAGCCTACTCATTAGTAGGCATTCGTGGAACAGGATAACATTAAGCACATTGCCACAGGGATGGCTATTCTGCTGTGCAGTGCAGCAAGACTAACACTACAACAGGTATCACTCTATTCTTAGCTAATAAAACTTGACAAACGAATTCTCAACTATTCAGTTGGTAGCATTACTTTCAGGGAAGAAAGATGCTTGATGTTTCAATCAGCAAAGGCAGTGAACTTATACCCCTGAGCTCTGCCAAACGATGATCCAAATACAGGCACAATGACTGCTGAAACTTCTGCTCTTTTTAAGCTGTGCCATTTTCTACCTCCTTCATTTCTTGCTGTGCCCTGCAGACCTTGGCATTGAGAAACAGAAAGACTGAAAGAAATAGTAGCAGCAGGAATGTAATACAAGATATTGACATTGGTAATTCATCTGATAAGATATGAAAAAGTGATTTAGGAAAACACTGTACAATTTTCATGTGATTATCTAAAATATTGTCTCACTAGAATTCAGAATAAATTTTCTCCCTTGTAGTCATTTTTTGCACAGATATTTAGTATGAGGTAGAGACCAAAGGAATGGAAAGGAGAATTCATACTGCATGTTATTACGTTTTTAAAAATCTAGTATGGTCAGTAAAACATTTGATTAGGATATGTAGAAACTATTCTAATGCTTAAGCATTGTGAACTTTCAGCCTAGATCATAAAATTTTCTATTACCTAGTAGCTGTTCAAGCGATATGAAAAGATAATCCAAAATCAACAAGTTTAATTTTTTTGCTCTACAAAACTTTGGACACAGTTCTTTCCTTCTGTGTTCATCTTCCTTTTCACCTTTTTCTGGCCAGGTCAAAGACCTCCAACTTCACTGCTAAATTTTGTGAGATACTGAATGTCATTATTCAGTTGAGAGCTCTAAAAGCATTAACACACAGGGTTAATCACAGATGCTGTAAGAAAAAGTCCCCCACAGTTCCTCTTTCACTAAACTTCCTGTAATTTTTCAAATTGCTGTAGAAGTGGAGTCTGTGCCTACAAGCAGGCCACATATACATAGGTGTTTTTTTGCAGTGCATGATCCAGAATATTCTTACATATGTCCATTGGTTCTTAAGATCTGATACGAGATGTTAAAAATCTAGTTAATCATGAGGGAAGGTCTCTTTTTGTTTTCCTAAATAATATAAATTTTTGAATGTTCAGAATAGGTAGCACAGAAACAAATTTTAGGAATTAATATATTTGTTAAACCTTTGCACAAAAAGGTTAATTTTATTAATGTGATTTACTCTTTTTCTTGGAGGGTGGAGCAGATAGTTTACATCTTATTCACCTCATTTATTTTATCAATGCTCCCATGTTCTTTAGAGTAATTCAGCCACAGTGTCTGTAGTGGGTGTCCTCAGTGAGCTAGAGATAATGCTGATCAAGCAACACAGAAGCCAACTAATCAGTTCATAGAAAATAGTTAAATTTCAGAAATATCATGCAAAACTGAAAGGAAAAAGATTCTCCCCAAAACAAAAAAAAAAGCTATAGACTTAAAAAGTAAAAGGAAAGATTTAAACAGAGGATAATCAGTTATCCTATGTCAGGTGTAGGTGTACTGGTTTTGCCTGCAATAGAGTTAGTTTTCTCCATAGCAGCTTGCAGGGTGTCATGTTTTGGATTTGTGACAAAAAAGAAAAAATGTCAGTAATACACCCATGTTGCAGCTGGTGCTGAAAAATATATAATGTCTGCACAACATCAAAAACATTTCTGTTTCTCACATTATACTGAAAGCAAGTAGGGCTAAGGATGCAAAACATAAGCTGGGAGAAGACATACCTGATGTGAACTGACCCCCAAGGTATCCCATACCCCACAGCATCATGGTTAATGATGAAAGACAGGAAGAAAGAGGAAGAAGGAGCATTTGGACTTTTGGTATTTTTCTTACAAGTAAACACTACACTTGGTGGAGCCCAGCTTTTCCATAGAAGGCTGAACACCTGCTTGTTCATGAAAGCAGTGAATGAATTCTTTGTTTTGCTTTGCTTGTGAGTATGGCTTTGCTTTACCTAGGAGCTGTCCTGATCTTAAAATGCAAGATTTTCCCATTTTTTCCCTCCTGATTTTCTCCCCCATTCCACTAGGGAGAAATAAGTCAGCGTTGCTACCTCGAGTTAAACCACAACAATATGAAAGAAGATTATTTTAACAAATCAAAGTACATAAATTCATAATAAAAAGGTGTAATGAGAAACAACTTATCATAACTGAATCAGAGAACAAGCCTTTTATTTTAAAAACAAATAAACATTTCATAGTCCCAACAGAACTGGGACTTTGTTATCTAACAAATTATTATTGCAGACCAGACAGGTATAATGGTTCTCCTAGTGACCAGATGAAAAGCAATTTACCTTAAAAATATATATATTTATTAAAAATAATAAAAAAAAAAATCAGGTGAGAAATAATCTTGATGGGACACAACTTTATAGAAAACGGAGTGATATTACTAACAGAGGAGATATAAAATCAACCTACTGTACTTTGTCATCTATGACTATTAGAGAACACTGTGAGCATGGTAGAGAAGCTGAAAAGGGGGGGATTATGCCAGCAGATGGCAAGAAACTAGGACTGTTTTCCGAGGAAGCCTTGGAATGAAGACAGGCCAAGCAGTGCATTAGACAGGCACAGGTGTCTTTCAATTCAATTCATTCTATGGTAGAACCAACCATCAAGAACGTACACATTAAAGGACTTGTAACAAGATCAAAATTATGGATGCACCAATCTTTGAAAAAAAAATGCTCCTGGATCATAGGCTTATGGAGGGAAGTCAATTTGGACTGGCTGTATATGGACAGGTCTAGTAATCCATGCTCAGAATCTAAGTAAACTCTATCTAAGGTAGATTTTTAAAGGAGAAAATTAATTAATGGTTCTATATAAAATAAAAACAAAAAAATGTTTTATCACAGTAATTATTTAAGAATAGCAGACCTCTGCATGAAGGCATTGTGATTCAGAATTAGTGAAGAAGGTAAAGGTGCATAAAATAATTCATCTATTGTAGGTGGAACTGGATGGGAGTATTTATGGAGCTGTGTACACTAAATCAGTAGTAATAAACCACAATTTCACTTCAAACAATGAATGCTTAACATTTCAAAATGTCACTTTCCTTATAGCTTTCATAGAAACAGTACAGTCAGGTAGAGAAGTAAGTTCTTCAGTATATTTTTGAAAAGCCTCTGTCCAGAAATGAGTGGATAATTTTAACAGCGGGTAAAGACAAATAAGAAGGTGATGGTCTACTATGAGAGTACTGATTTTATACTAATGCCAGGAAAAAAGAAGGATGACCAACATCCCAATTTTGTGTTCTCATTACCTCTAAGGCAACTATTTCTAAATGAAAATGCTGGGCATTTTATTTCCCTGAAAAAAAAAAAAAAAAAAAAAAAAAGTAATGCTGTAAAAATGAAAACAACTTCTACAAAGTGAGGAACCTAAAAACACCCTTAATTGCCAATTTAAAGATTCTACTAAAACTACTGCTAATAGCACAACAATAATGAAAAGAGAATTACCACTTATTGAACAAAAATTGGAGCTGCATAGTACAGCTCCTCACATCCAAAGGTGAAGCTCATTTATAATTTAAGGCAATAATGAAATAGTAGAGTAGCTAGCACAAGCTTCCTTTAATGTCTTCATATGTATCTCATCAATGAAATTTTTGATCAGACTTTTTAAGAAATTAATGTATAACAGAAAGGAGAAAAAATCCTTTCAGATCTTGTATCTTAATTTGTCCTGCTTTTTCACCCTATGGGTTTAACTGTTCTAAGTCAAACCATTATTTTTTGCCACATATGTGCCTAATACCAATAATTCTTGGCTTTCTGAACTCATTTCGGGATGTATTATTATAGCTGAAATAATGTACTCCACCCATGAATAGTAACATGTTCAGAGGTGTGAATTTAATACAATAGAAAAATGAATGCTTATTTTAAGATATCCTTTATCTGCTGTACAGATTCCGTGTTTTCTCCATAAGTCATGCTTATCTGCAGAAGCCTCCAGAATAGTAATATATCTTCTGATGAAGAGAGGATCTGCACATTTACATGTCCAGATTTATCCTTCAAAGTCAGTCTGTGTACCAAATTAGTCATGCAACATATACAATTTATCTGCTTTCAAGTGGTTCAGACCATCCCATAAGATTCAGTGACATAAGAACAGGTATAATCAAAAGTTGTTTTGGTCATAACGTGCAGCACTGATCTCATTGCGTCTCTTCAAACAGGCGAGCCACACAGCTGTGCAAACTTCAAGGAATTAAAAGCAGCTATTCTTATTTTAAAAAGGCCCAAACCTGCTCACACAGACAACTGACAACTAACTATAGGAAATATTTCAAATTAGTTATTGTATTTTCTCTCTATCAAAGGAACACCATATTACAGCACTCTAAAAATTTTCAACACAAAGGATAAATATCAGTATTCTTTAAGGAACAGTATATATGAAAAGATAATTCTTAAAACAATCAAACAAATAAAAAAACAGCCAACCACAAAAAAAAAAACCAAAAAAACCCCCACAAAACAAAATAAAGCAAAACAAAATAAAAAACCCCAAACAAACAAAAAACCCTCAAAAAAACCACCACCCAAATTCAACTAAAACAAATACTATATAAAGTGATCACAAAGCAGATTTCCTGACTGGTATCACTACCATTATACATTTTTATGTGTAGCAAGATCTCCCAGTGCAAAATACTGTACAAAAACACTGAGCCTCCAGATTAACTGACCACTGAAGCCTCATTTACGCAGTGGGCAATGATGTATGGATGTATGTGACAGTACATTCTTGCTGCATGTTGAATCTCAGGGAAGTCTTTCTTTTTTCTCTTTTACTATTAAAATATTTTTTCAAAATTCCCCTCCTCAGCCCCTCCACCCCCTGCCCATTCTATTGTATTGTTCTTCTTTTCACATGCTCTGGACATTTTTACATACTCCTGACTTAAATATGACAGAATTGAAGCAAAAAACAAAGCAAACTAGGAAAAAATACTGAGCTACAACTATATTCCATCATATATATTCCATCACAAGATACATTTGTTAGAATCTAGTTTTCAGTTGGGAGGTTCTCTTTGGAGATAAAAAGAAAATATGTTCTGACAATGTCAAAATTATTCTGCTTCCTTATTACATCTCCTTTCAAAACCTGTTTATATTTATATATATTTAAATGACACATGAAAACATGAACATGAAATAGAAACAAAAGATAACACAAAATATTTCAGATCAACTGTTGTTGCTTCATTTCTAGTTGTCCCCTGAAAAATAACAAATTGACAAAACACGGATTTATCTGGAAAGAAACCAATTCTCTAAATTTAAAATCATAAAGTAGAAATATAGTCTTGGAGCATTACTGAATGGTACAGCTGAATGCAAAAGCAAATAGAGAGCATTATGTCTCCTAGAGCACACTCTTTCACTCAGTACAAGGAAACATGTCTAGCAAGAAGCAAATGTCTAATCAAACTAGGATTTACATCTTTGAGTTTGTTTTGATGCCTCTCTCTTAAAGAAAGAAGCAATGAAACATTATTGCTTAGGACTAGAAGTCTTAAAAACAAACCCCAATGTCTTCCACTGCATGCACACTACTGCTAAATGATATTTCAAAATCTGGTTTTCAGCTTCATATTCCCAACATGGATAACAAAATAACCTAAGTGACTTTAATTGCAAAAAGGAATGACTGTCTATTTTCCATTATCAAATAACAAAGATGTGATGGCCAGAGGCCAGAATAGTGTATCTCCTCTTCTCCACTATATATTATTATTATTATCTATTCCTTAGTCTGTGAATATGGACAATAACAAACATTGGTAAAGATGCCAATTTATTTTAACTCTCAAGTCAAATTCTCACACACCTGGTTTTTAAACAGTTAATTTTTTAAAAATTGTTTTACATTCTAAGTCTGGTTTCCTTTGATTTTGATTTGATTTATTTTTAAATAGATCATCTAAGGAAAACACTATGCTCATTCATGGATTTTGGGTTTCCATTTCAATAATGCAGTTGAAATCTTCAGAAGAAATTAAAACTGAAACTAAACACTTATATGCATAGTACTATGCAAAATAAACTAAATTTCAGAATTAAGAGACAAGCTTCAACACCTTTCAGAGACAAAAGACCACCTAATACCTGTGAAACTGTACGCTGTTCTTGGAAATGGTATATATACTTGCAGCCAGTTACAAGTGTACTTACACTTCACTTCCTTCAAGAATCTGAGATTGTCTCCTTTCTCAGCAGATAATGTACATTCATTATTAACTCTCAATGTCTCCCACCTTGCACATAGTGGAATAATCACTCCATTCTCATTTGCTTCCCCTGCAAAAAAGCTTGAGGGCATAGTTTTATAATGATTCATTCAACTTTAATTGTGCAAATAAATCTAAGTACTAGCTTGATAACAACCAGTTGTCTCATCTGCCACAAATCTAAGCAAAATCTATGTTTAGGCCTTTCATTCTCTTCTCTCCAAAGGCTCTTTGTTCTGTCCAGCCTATCTTTTCCACATTTTCAACTTTGACATTCTCTGCTAATATTTTAGGCTTAGTCTGAGTGATCCATCACAGATGATAAAAAAGAATTTTAAACATTCTAAAATAGAATTGATTATTTATATTCAGAAATTTTGACTTGCAGCTATTGAAGTTCTAAGTGATAACAAATACTTAAAATATTTCAGAGTGACTGGAGTTTTGGTGTTTTGGCTTTGATGAGGTTTTTTTCATAGCTACCAGGTCAACTCAAGATTTGCTGTCTGTACTGGGATTATATTTCAGCACAGGAATATTGTCAATGTAACTTACTTGAATTATGTGAAGAAGAAACAGAAAACAGAAAACAGAAAATTAAAAAAAAAACAAAACCAAAAAAAACCAACCAACCGACCAAGCAAAAAAGAACAACAAAACAAACCAACCAGGCTTTACAAAGAAAAAGCACATAGCTCTAGACACACAGAACACCATTAGCAAATAACAGTTCTGAATGCTAAGTCGTTACCCACAGCTTTCATGGCTCCAAGATCATCCCAGTTTCGTTTAAGTGATTCCCGCTCTGTAATGCTACATGAATGATACAGTACCTCATTTGCATCTACAACAATGCTCAAAAAGCCTCATGATCAACAAAACCAAACCCTTGGCCTACTTGCAAGTGAAATAAATTTA
The DNA here is from genome assembly GCA_034336665.1 of Luscinia megarhynchos. Lineage (NCBI taxonomy): Eukaryota > Metazoa > Chordata > Aves > Passeriformes > Muscicapidae > Luscinia > Luscinia megarhynchos. Next base: position 47,848,008 of record CM067592.1, on the reverse strand, counting down.
AACAAAAACATTTATCTTTTTCATTCAGATCAATCCAGTTTGGATTGATCAGAAAAGTGTGTTCTGAGGACTAATTACAGGAGATGTGAATTAGAATATTTATTTTACACTAGGTCAATTCACTCAAAGTGAATATGATCTGCATGCATTTCTCTGTTACTTTTAAACTTTCTCTTCTGATTTTTTGCACTTTGAAAAAAACCAACTATTTAGTTGCTGGAAGTAGCATGGTAACTCTAAGGAAATGGATGCTTACTACAAATCACTGTAGTTTTGATATCTAAGTAAAATCTTTGAGAAGTGGGAGTGGTACTAAATCTCTCAGGAAAATCCTCTTATAAAACAAGATGTGTAAAAATCTTAATTTCCTTTCTGGTCTCCAGAATAAGGATCTCATTTCTGCCACTATACATTACACAAAAGAAGGAAAAAGGACAAGGAAGTAGGTACCATTGGAGTGACAGGTCAGAAATTTCAGGAATCAAAGTCATACAAAGAACAGCACTTTAAACATTTCAGCTTCAAAGAAGGAAAATATTTTTGGCCCTTTTGTCAATAAAAGAGTAATTACTGGTCAAATATCTCTCTTGGAGGAAATGGCCTCAAGATGCCTCAGGTAAGGTTTAGATGGGGTATTAGGAAAAATTTGTTCACTGAAAGAATTTTGTGGGCCAGGGTGCTCATTGAAGCGGTTGAGTCACCCACTCTGGGGGTATTTAAAAACAGTGTAGATGTGGCACTTTGAGACATGGTTTAGTGGCCGACTTGGCAGTGCTCAGTTAATGGTTGGACTCAAGGATCTGAAGAGGTCTTTTCCCCAGTAAAATATTCTATGTTTTTTCTACAGTGGATGTTGAAGTAACATGCCGTTTGTAGTTTAAACATCCAACATTGATTAGGTCCTGGTATCCGTGTCTGATATGACAATAGTATTATTTAGCTTCTTCTTAAGATAGTCTTCAAGACCCAAATACCTGTCAACCAGGTATTTAGCTGCCTTCTGTATAACTCAGACTCATGGCCTGCGGCTCAGAAACCTCTGCGCTCAAATACTGACAGTCTTCATAACTGCTTCTTAACCTGTCCGTGTAAAAGAAGCTGGAAGCAAGTCGAAACTGCAGATTATATTTAAACAGGAGCAAGAAGGTAACTGTGGTGAAAAGACTGCTGAAAGTAAGCTTTTCTATCAAGAATACTGTCCAGGCTATACCATGTGAAAAAACCCACAGGAATTTATCTTCAAATATCTGTCATTCTGATACAAGCCTGTCATGCAGAGTAAGAGCTTAAGAACAAAATTATTTACATGCAAGGGTCACTGTGCCAACCTGAGGAGTCTGATTTGTCAAAATATGTCCATGTTTACTGGCTTTTCATAAATTTGACTACATCCATTATTGATTTCAACTGCACTTATCTGGAAGCCACACATCTTCCTCAGTACCCAGAATCTAATGATAATACTATTACTCAGCATCCCTTAAAATATTTGAGTAATTCACCAGCATCACAGAGATGTTATCTTAGTGGCAAGGAGGAGATAAAGACTTATTCCTTCACCTGAATGTTATGTTGAAACTGCCTTTTGTATTCTAGTTCCTTTGTTTCTAAGAGAAAATAATGATCATTCTAGAACAGTCTTGAACTACTTTTGTGACTAAGACTAACCTCCATTTGTAAAGATCTTTGAGCAAATTTGTATTTTTTCCTGATGGCCTTATTAAAATCTACATTAAATTAAACAAATTTAATTTCAAAATCTCTCCTTGAAGACAAAAGCCAGTGTTTTATTTGAATAGTATTAAAAAATATGCTGGAGCTCTTTTGGACACAAATTCAAAACCATCAGCTGAATTCAACACAGTCTGTATTTGGGGCAAATAATTTTTTTTCTGAGAAATTTTATTCAAATAGAAGATAAAAAGCAGTGGCATGTAATGTGCCAAAGAAACACATTTTTATATGATTCTTACATAGCACGAACGAACATTGATCAAATGTTCATGATACCATACAAAGTATTTCACTTGTAAGATTTTTTTTTTTCCTCAGAAGAATCACGTCATCATCACTTATGGGAAAGTCCTAGACAAAGATAAATCATTTCCCAATAGAAATGTGTAGGTTCCAGCCCTACACCTTTTTTGTTGTTTGTTTGTTTTAACCTGAAATACATTTTGCTCCCTTGGGCAGAAGTAACAGTGACTCAGTCACTTTCACCAGATGGCATGCTTCTTACTGGATTGAAAACTGCACTGAAGAAAGAGTATAATCTTACTGGCATGACAGTTTTCAAACCTGTCCCTCTTGCAGAGATCTAGAGAAAGAAAAGGCAGAAATCAGCCTTTTCTGGTAACAAAAAGTTACAGACCCTCCTGCTTAGTAACTGTACTGAGAAATGAAAATGTGAAGTAGTTCAAACAACATATTGGTTAAAAAATGCTGTGAAAAAAGAGGCTAAGCAGACATACTTCTTACTAGTAAGAAGAGCTAATTTTAAGGTTTTTCGTGTTAGCCTTTCTTCATGTATGAATACCTACATTCCTCCTGAAAAAGAATATGAAAACTCACCCCAGAAAAATTTGTAACCATTACATAATTTGGGTAACATCAGGACAAAAAGAAGTAACTTGAAGCAAAAACAGAGAGGCTTAAATGGAAGCAAAAAACAAAAACAAAAATTCATCAGTGACTTAAAGTTCAAAAAAGAGGTAAAAAGCATGTGCAATGCCTTTTTTAAATGATTGCATATTTTCTTAAATTAAATGCTTCATGGCTTTTCCAGTAACAATATGAACAAGCTCTCATGTTAAATTGAGTAAATCTTGAAGTGGTTTACAAGATACAATAGCCTGTACGACTTGGATGGCTGTGAAAGTCCAACTGAATTACAGTGGCATTTTAATACATAGTCAGTCTAACTGTAGTAAAATAAAAACACGATGACATTACTTACAAAGTCCTTTTTAAAATTTTTTGAGGAGAGGGTAGGGGAGGAGAGGGGACAGGAGAGGAGGGAAGGATAGGAGGGGAAGAGAGGAGAGGAGAATTAATTCAAACACCACTTGGAAACTTCAACTACTTACACTCTATTTGTGTTTTTATCTACCGATCTAAAATATTGGTCTACCTCCTTCAAAGGACTTTCTTTGACAATCATTAGGCAATAGATATCTTTCAGCTAGGAGTAGTTTGTGGAATTATTTTTATTCTGCCTAATTAGAAAACTTGCAAAAATATTTTTCAGTCCAACACATCATTGTGATGCTCATCGTTAAAAGGTAAATAACTAAAAGACAACCATTTCTGCAGCCATTGTTCAATAAAAGTTTTTATTTACATGTGAGCAATATCTATTTTTCTTTCTTAGTGACAGAAGCTACAAAGAACTTGTTATAACAGCAGTAAAAAATTCTTTGTGTTCTTAAAACAAAAACCAATCATTGCCAAGAAAAAAAAAATGAAAGAATCTTCTCTATGAATATGTACACATATGCTTGTTAAAAACTCTAAACTTTTGTAGTACCATAACTTAAAGAAGAGTTAGATTATTCAAGTATAATTAAGATAATGATGTCTTATTTTAATCTAAAAGAGAAAGAAAATCCCACTGTATTTGTCTGGGGCCTCTGCATTTGTTTCCTTGTAAGTGTTAAGTTTATATACATATCTATTCCACATGTTTTTTAACCATGTTAATTCAGAGAAGACCCACAGATGGATAATCTGGTGAAGTCTGGCTGTTTCGTTGGAAGAATATCCTTTTCCTAAAATATCTATAGAGATGTCTTTGGTCCAATTTTTACCTCACTTTTGAGGGCTTTGAGACCAGCATGTTGGGAAAGAGCTGTGCTATTACCTCTTACTGTTCTAAAAAATACTCAGACAAAGCAACAAAAGCTAGACACACACCCTGTAGCACATGTCTTTTCATAAATGAATACAGTAAATACTCCTTCTTTAAAATGTACTGTCAACTGATTTTACTGATTTTACTGTCAAAGATTCAGCATTGACAAAGCATCTGTAGAGATAAATTCACTAAATTATTACTATAACAAAAAAGCCACCATGTTGTACAACACAGAACCAGTGCTTATTCAGCACAAATTAGACTACTCATTTGAGACAATTCAGCTGAGCCTCTGAGACTTATACAGAACATAGCTTCATTAACTGGACTAACTCATGTGATATTGTAAGCACAAGTTAATCATGTTTCAAATTCTAACTTATTGTGCAATGTACTAAGTACAACCTACTGGAAATGTAGTCAGACATCTCTTTTTCAATACTCTTGTAGTGTACAAGGTTTATGTAATTTCATATAGTTCACCATTAGAAGCATTTATATTTAGTATTTATAACAAAGCTTCAGTGTTTTCTACAGTTACCTAATATGTTCTATAAAGCAGTAACTGTCCATGATAACTTAAAAGATTTGATAAGTGCATTTGTTAAGGTACCTAGCTGTAACAACTGTAATATAAAACTGTAAATATTTTTAGATTGACTGCAGTCATTGAATGTGGTGTAGCAGAATGCTCTGCCTCAGTAAGGGTAAAAGGTAAAAGAGTTTGCACTTTACCCTAATTTGCAAAATTTATCCGTAGTGGACAGAGGAAGGAGAGTTGCACTGCTTTTGGTATTGAAGAATACTGAGACCACAGTGACTCTTCAATCTCAAAGCCAAATATTCTTAGGACAATAAGAACAATGTCTTTCTTGAAGGAAGCTGGCACCAATCAATCTGTGGCAAATTTTTTTTCGTAAGAGAGCAAACAAGTGATAGCAGTTATGACTTAGGTAAAACCGAGGAGACAGCTGTCCTGGAGGTATGACTGACAGTCAACCATTTTATACTGGAAAAGCCCATACCACTTTTTAATGTGAGGGACTTCTAATATGCATCCCCTGTTTGGAATGTGTGTGGACGTTTCCTCCTCGAGTCAGGAGACCCCTGAAGGTTACTCTTTACGTGAGTGAAAAAGATTTCCCCATAGTCATTGATATGAGCGAGTAATGTCAATCTGCACTTACTTATTTTGCTAGTTTTAATATAATTACTTCAATATAGTTTTAAAAATATTGCACTACAATACATAAAACTATATTCTGTACTTAAAAATTCTGAATTCTTTTAGTCTAATCATTAATATGATCATCATCTATTAAAATATTTTTTTAATTTTTTCCTTATAAATATATTTGAGTTGCCATCCTTGATCATACAAAGGACAAATCATATAAATTGTACCTATACAATCCTTTAGACCTAAACCGTTGACCAAGTGTCACTAGGATTGGCTCCAGATGCACTTGGACATCTCTCTGAGAAGGTGTTATGACAGGAAAGTGGTTCATTCTGGATCTCATGACTCAATGGCAGGGTGTCTCTGAAATCTTTTTTGAAACTCCCTTTCTGCTCACAGCACTTATAAAAAAACTGGCTTTATATACATAAAATATCCTAAGAAAATCAGAATTTTATGTATAAAAACATTCTCTACCCTCACCAATAGAATAGTCCCAAATTATTGTTTGCTACTTTCATGCAAAGTAATAGTTTCATAACTGTGCATATGTTCAGAAGTGAATCAGACTTTTTTTTTTCCATTTTTAAATCCTAATACCAATTATGAAACAAGGTGGCTCATTTTCAGTAACTTTGAAATAAAAATGAGGAAATGTCTTAGTTTTCTTAGATACTGTGAATAAACCACTGTTGAATGTTTTCTAAGTACCTGTATTACTACTTAATCAAAGAACAACCAAGAGGTCATTTTCCAAGGGAAAAAAAAATTTTCATGCTTTTATAATGGAAGGTTTTTTACCCTGACTTTTACTAAAAGAGGATCCTTATCATTAAGTCCTTTACAAGGAAACAAAGGAAGACATGCAGCAGCCTCATTCTCCTGCCAAGCAGAGTATAAAATGTGTGTCTGGTTTTTTATGGCTTTAACTGAAAGCAAGGCAGTGAGAGGAGTAGGGGAAAAAGATTTTAGTTTGACTCAAGTCAAGGAAGACAGAACAGCCTTAGGCATTGCAATGCTATCCTGTGTTACTAAAATCACTTTCCTAGCAGCATTACAAAGTGACTCATTTTAAGACATTTCTGTTGTTACAGTGCAGTCTATATGGTATTTCTTCAGTCACACAATATAATTCAGTCACACTTCATCCAGTCTCAAGATATTCACCAATTCAGTGAAGTGTACTCTGAAATTAATACAGAATGAGCTTCAGATTCCAACCACTGTGAAAAGTACTCATAAACAGGACTGCTTACTTGGGTCCTGATGAAGAGACGGTTTCCCCACTGCAACATCGGCAAAGTCCACAAATGACATTCTTTAAAGTGAAACAGCAAACTTGGAAATCAGAAAAAAGCATATTGCTATAAAAACCAGCAGGTGATAAAAGTCAGTGAGTATTTTTGTACTGATATGCCTGTGTCAAACACTTGGTTGCAGCACGGAGATATCAACAGCAGTCTCATTATCTAGGGCAAATAATTCTTCAGCCTAGATTCTTCCAGTTCAAAGCTAGCATCATTACTGCCTCATCCTGCATTCTACTTTAATCCAAAAATGCCACTTAAATTCGTATGTAAACTGACACTGTCTTGAGCGGAGTATTACCATGCCAACACTGAGCCCAGGCCCCCTGAATCTTCACATCAAAAATGATGGATTATGAGATAAACCAGATTTTATTGATTTCTTTTGCTTTTTTGTCACTTTTTCTTCAGAAATTCCAAAATTCTTAATGGATAACTTCTGCAAAATTTTCATCTAGCTCTCTCTAAGGTAAATGACCATCGTCAATGCCAGTGAAATTTACATCTCTATTTTTGGAAGTAATTTAAGAAAAATAATTTTATTTCATTTTTGATACTAAAAAAGCCAGTTGTTGAAAAGCAATTAATGCAAAAACTTCAACATTTTCTGCCAAAGTATCTATAGTCTTGTCTTTGAAAAATATTTTCTGAAAGTCTCAAGCTAACTACTGTGGCCTTTTTGGGAATGCATTTTTGAAAGGATAGCCACTACATTTTAAGCACCTAAAATTACCAAGCTGTAAAAACCTTTTCTTTTAAAGTTTCACCATCGCCATGTTATACAGTATGAACACATAGGGGTGTAAATGTAATTTTCATCAAAACCTGGACTGGTAAATTCTGTCCCTGGAAATAGACCCCAAAATCACATGCACAGGTCCAACTACCATCCTAATTCCAAAGGGTAAAACTCTCTGCAAATGTCAAGCTCAAAATTAGTATCTGACTCTTTAATCATTCAAAATTAGACAACAGAGAATGCCTACTGACTGTCATTACTGACAGCATCAGCACCTACTCTTGAAAGAATTCCACAGTGAGTTTGATATTAGGAGAATCTCAGTCACTTTCTGGTTAAAAAATGAGTTGCAGTTCTTCCATCCAGAACTGAAAACATCCTTGAGACGGCTTTACTGGAGGTCAAAAAAAGTTCCATTTATATGCAGCCATTATACATATGTACTCTTTTATACTGTTCTTCAAATAATTAAGGAACCACACAGGCCTGGAGCCACAGTGTGCCAGAGTGCCATAGTGAAAAACAAAAACAAAAACAACAAAATATAGGAGTAAACAGACAAATGCATAAGGATTTTTAAGGCACTTCCCTCAACAGAAGTTCTATAAAACTTGTTATCACTTCATATTTAACTTTAATAACAGAGTCAGTGATGATATCCTGAACTTTGAAAAGATCCACACACAAAAAACAGCTCTTGCTTGCTTTTATTGATGGGGTGTTCCTGCTGATGGTTTTAGGTCTGCAATACCCTCTAATTTTGTAGTTGCTGTCTAGTAACAGTGTTGTTGTAGTGATGATGTCCTAAGTACATTTGTGACCTGGGGGTAGAGTTATTAGAGTAATCTACTCACAGAAGGGTGTTGAATTAATGGCATCAGCCATACACTGTGCTAAGACTCCAGTGACGGAAGGGATTACCTTGTCTCCTACCCTCTTGGTCCTTATGCACTTGGCTAAAGACTGCACTGACTGCATTGACAACTGAGCAATCGAAGATCGGAAAAGCCACAATTGCCAGCTAGCAAATTCAGGATTACACAATCACCTTCCTGCCAAGAAGTAAAATATACACTTAACATGCTGATTTACAACTGGTGAAGATACCAACAAACACAGAAATTAAAGAACATTCTCATTGTTACTTTTTTCCTAACATTTCATATTTTTACTAGTCCTGGAACAGAGATTAGAAAGCAGCATGTTTCTCCTCATGCCAAAGACTTAACCAAAACAACATGTTCAGGCATTTAACCTTCCTGAAAAAAAAATTAATAAATTTTTTTGCCATTTGCCGCAAATCCCAGATAAATAATACCACAAAACCAGTAAAAATTCATTATGCCGCATATCAGAGAAGAAAATTATTATTTTAAGAAAAGGAAACTGAAACATCTTAAAAAGACCATAGAGCAGTGCCATCTAGTGATTGCCACCATAAATAAAAAAAGTTTGCATTAATATGTGATGCAAACAGAGTGAATATTATCAGTAATTGAGCTTGATTCTTTTCTCAGGCAAAAACTATGTGGAACAAGCTGCAAGGGTAATAATGAGGTATATCAGAGGTCATGCACTTACCACTTCAAGAGAGGTCAGCATTTGCATTTCAAAGTAAAAATGCTACTGGTAGCAGATTCAAAGGAATACTACCATCACAATACAATGTTAGGAAAGGAGTTAATACATCCAGGGCTTATGAATAACACAAAATAAATATCAGTGAGGAGTAGCTCTGTTGTTACCTTTGAAGGATGTACTGGCAAATATTAACTGGAATTAAACTGCAGGAAAAAGATGAAACTATATAGCTCATACAGAGGTCTAAATTATTTTCCTGACAGCTGCAGAAAATGGTCTTATTGTACTAAGTGAACCCTGACCATAAATATTCTTAGATACTGGATTCCTCGTATAAAAATGTAAGAATCCAAGCACAGAAGATACAGGGGGTAAAAAAAAAAAAAAAAAAAAAAAAAAAAAAAAAAAAAAAATTTCAATTTGTGAAATACTTCATTATTAGCAGCATTCTTAAAAAATTTAGTATGCATTTTCATAGGATAGCTACGTAACAAGTAAAGTCACTGAATTATTATTTTGGAACTCAGATTTCAAGTTTGCATAAAAATGTATGCAAAAATATGGACTAAACTTTTAAATGTTTGTGTTTGGAGAAGAGTAACAGGTCATTTCTGCATGTGTGAACATAGACTGGTCGAGCAGAAGTTTCAAAAGAACTTGAAGTTATGCTGCTTACTGTAAATTTCAGTGAGCCTTAGTAGTGTAAGTCCTTCTAGTGAGTTTAAAATGCAATTGCTTTAATTTAGATCAACAGAGAAGACCACACTATTATGTATATATTATAGGATTACTTTCTGCAGTTTTCTGTTTGCTTCAGAAGTATTAAAAAAACAGTAAATTTTTCTTAGCTGCAAAGCCTATGTGAAACAGAATGTATTGATAAGTTGTAATAGGTCCAAAGCCATTACCTAATTTTCAGAGTTATTCACAATTTCAAATCAGAGATATGATCATATTGCCTTCAAATAAAATGTTACAGCAGAACACATTCTATTTTGACAGCTGCTGAAGAAAGTATATCCACAACATACTCCAAACTGACTTTGGATGTCTGACATCACATTTGAAGTTTTAGGAATTTCTAGCTATGTCAGCTTTCAGGATCTCTTTGTTCTCCTTTTTTATCTCTATGCTGACTTAAGGAGATGTCCAGAGTGAAAGAACTTGAAGATAGCAATAATAATATCTCTTTTAATCAAAAGTGAAAATATTAAAAATACATCAGTTATCTGCATGTCCTCTTCTCTACCATTTCGGCCCAGTGTTTTTTTTCACATGTTCAGAAAGCATAAAAAAATATTACTAGTACCAACAGAAACACCACACAGTTAGGATGGATGTAATTAAAACAGAAATTTAGTCTCTTGATACATTAGAGGCACTCATTTATTATCCTTCCATATATCAATAATACTGTGTTAGAATGTAAATAAATAAAACTGTGACCTTGATTGTATATTTAAGAGTAAATTTCAGTTGTATCATCAAGCATGATACAGATTCCTCTTACAGAACATCTACAATGATGAAGATTGATTGTTCTATATGAAACATTTCCTTACTTCCAGTAAAACTCCATTTTCTAGCTAAACAACAGTGTCTCAGAACTGCAGACTAAGCAATAGCTTCATTGCTTTATAAAAGGCAGCAGTGAAAAAGTCATTATTTTTAGATGCACCAAATATTCAGTACTGTTACCCTAACTGAATGAGCAACAAACGGTTTCAGCCTGCTAGCTGTTAAATCTAACCCTAATCTCTTTTCCACAACTCTCACTTGACATATATTCAAACAAAATAGAAAACCGCAAATACTTATAACAAGCTACTTCAAAGTAAAATCAACCAATATTAAATAGAAGTAAAAACTCAAATTTGGTTGTTGTCTAATAATCTAATCTAACAATCTAACATCAAGACGGTGTATAGTGCACTGCATGATTGTGACACGGTGTTCATGTAAGTACTGTCTACCCACACTGCAAAGTGAACTGTTTTTAAGCAAGACCATGAAGAGTAGCATGTACTGGTCAAAGAACCACGTAAATCAAGTTGGTTAGTGGCACAGTAACCAATGGACCAACAATTAAATTGACGGTTCCTACTCTCTGGTATGCTTACTTTTGAACAGTGTACACAGTTTCAGCTGAACAGTCAAAGCCCCACAGGGAAAAGATAAGCCTCCCAAACCCAGGGAAGCAATCATGCAACATGGCATGAACACTGCAAAAGATTTTTCATGATATTCAGAGAATGCACTCTTTTAAATTTTTTTAAATCTTGTATTGCTATTTAAAAATTTTGCCTGGCTATAACACCTCTATAGTTTTGGGAAAAAAAAACCCCTGAAATTCTTACTTCAATACTATTTGGTTAATGGGCTATTAGTTTTAAAATAGTAATTCGAATTTATTTACCCATCACATGACTTTTTGTTGGTCTAATGGGGAAAAAACATCACAGAAACTAGAATATTTATTATTATATACCTTCATTATATCTCTGTTTTTTGGAAGCTTTATCATGCTTATTTTAAAGTACATGTAGGGTTCTAATTATCAACGCATCACAGTGATTTTTTTTATTTTTACATTTGTCTGTTTTTAAAGATACAAAAAACAGTTCACAAAGGAAAAGTACAAAATAATTGCTGAATAGATCTAAGCAAGATTTCTGTATCCGCCTAATATTTTTTTTTTTTATTTTAATTTATAAAACTTTTGAACTTGTCTTTCCACAGTAATTGTTTGACAGGAGGAATTTGATGACTTATTTTGCAGTCCCCAATGCATAACACTGCCCACTACTTAATTACTTCTATGTCAAAATAGAAATTATATCTATTTCTTACAAGAATTAGTTTTTCCAAAGTCCCATATGACTCCTGTTCTGGAAACTCTGTCCCTAAAAGAACAGGAAAGAACTAATGGCTCAACACAACTTCCATTTTCAGAATAGCATCTGAGAAAAACAGAGAAGTATTTGTTGTAAAGACTAAAAAACCCAAATAATTTACTATCTTTTTCCTTTCTTAAGAACACAAATGGATCTTTGTTCCTTTCAATCGAGGTTTTTATAACAGTATATGAACATCTTAAAGAAATATGTTATCAGTACGAATAGTGTTTTACAATAAGAATGTAATTGTACATTCATTTTAAGCCATGCTGGCAGTGAGAATGAAGCTGGACAGGACTGTTATCCCAGCAGATTAGTATACTTGTCTCCCTAAAGTGAGCAGCAATCATATCCTCCGGATATGTTCATCTAGATGTTTTGAGATGTTGATGACATTTATTTTTCTCAATTACTTCCTTGGGGTTTGACTACTATTTAGTAATTCCTGTCATAATTTTTCTTCCTAATAAGTGGCTATCTTCCAGATCAGATATAGCATTTAAAAATAAATTATAGATTTAGAAGTCATTCAGGTGTTCAGTTATGCATTTCCTTCAGAAAACTAGGAAGCAAGCTATTGCAAGCTTATGATTTACTGCAGTTTAATTTCTACAATTGTTCCAATGCCTTTATCTTGATACGTCTTTTCACTACCTTTGTAATAACTCTAAGATAATTACTTCCTCTTCATTGTCTGTGGAGACAACAGAAACAAGAATTTCTTGGGTTTACATTATGTGAATCTACTTATCTGCTTTACAAACTATTTTAACAAACCAAATCCATTCCCAACTGGAATGAATTCTTGTTTCCACAAGAGTCTGTTTATGTTGTGAGCACAGAGAAACTTTATCTCAAATTAAACTGGTCCACTCACTCTTTGAAGGCATTTACTATCCAGACTGCCGTAAATGAACATATTCTGTTTTCACATGTTTCCTATAGTGTTTCTTTTTCATTGCAATGTGTGTCAGTTTACATTGGAAATGGAACAGTCAAAAGCTGGCACAAGATAGCTATTTTCTCAATAGATTTGGTTGGTCCCATTCAGTAGTAAAAAAAAGCAGAAAAAACCCCAAAACAAAAAACAAACAAACAAACAAAAAGACAATCAAAAGGACTATAAAGTTGCTGGCTAATGTAGAATTCTGCATATTTTTCCAGACTACCTCATGTACTGCCATAAACAACCCATTTCCACAATGGTTCCTCCCCACATACATTATTAACCTTAAAGTTTTCCTGGCTTTCAAATCAAAAATCTATTCCTGCTACTACTGGTCAAAGTAATACTTTCTATTTAATACAACGGTAAGTCTCATTTTTTCTTCTGTATAATTTTCTGGCTTTGATAGTTACAGCACTGGAGCCATTCAGAGGAATATCTAAAGCAAGTCCTGTACTCACATGGGGCCATTGAAGATGAGAGGTTTTCAGAATCTCAACATTTTTAGCACCTATGAAAGAAATAGCAGCACAGTCTCTTCTTTCAGGACAATTATTGCTATGCCTGGAAAATTGAACCACAGTGTTTAAGCATAAGTGTAGTTGGTTACTTCTGAGAATAGCCTGGCAAATTGAGAGGCCACAGGCTTGTCTGGCTCTCTCATTCCCAGTCAAACCCCACTGTTCCAGCTTCAGTCTTCCCTACTGCATTCCACTTCAGTCAGAAGCATGACATTTTGTCACAACCAGCCACAAACTCTTCCTTCTCTTTACTAGGCTGAAAAGTGTTATCTATCCCAACTAAACATCTGCAGAGTTGCAAAATCTCACAATCTTGAAATCTCTCCCTCCTTTTCATTTTCCAGGGCCTAAAGGGAAGCAGAATTTCATCTTCCCAAGGAGCCTGTTTCTCTTATTTTTTCTCTCTTGAGTTACCTCAGTCTCCATAACCATGATAAAACATAGTTGGGTTTTTGTATGTGTCCTCCCCGCACATGCTACCTTCCTGCATAACTGATGCATTCCAGATAGAGTTGTGATGACTTCAATTGACTTGGGTACATGTAGGCCTGCAAAAGGTGTAGGGCAGCCATGAGAAAATATCAGTGCTGAGGCTCATGTGCGGTGAGTGGGAATCTACTTGAGGGCTTGACACAAAGAAACACACCTTTCTGCATTAAAGGAAACAGAATCCTGAAAATGCCAAACTGAACTTTTCTTCGAGAAATCCTCTCCTATGAAACTCTTCACAGCCAGCATCTACTGCTATTCCACAAATACTTCACCAAAACACAAGCTGAAATGCAGTTTATGAATTTTAACAATCAAGAAATAAATATCATTTGAAGAAAACTTTGTATTTCTCAGAAACAAAATAAAGTGAAGGAAATAATGGGATAAAAGGGTAATCTGCAAGTTGGAAAATAAACAGAGGATGACAGTCTAAGTAGCTCTCCTGTTCCAAGACCAGCCTGTTTGGTTTCTTTAGTGGTGTGATTCTCCATATTACACTCTTAGCTACACAAAAAAAGCCAGAGAGGGGAGTGCAGTGAAATCTCACTCTTCCCTTAGAGATGGAGATCTCCATTTGGAGAGCTCAACGACAGCATTTGGCCTGCCTCAGGAAATGCCACCTCACAGTTCTTACAAATATTCAACACTGAAGAGGGGTGTACTTAAAATTATTGGTGGCTGAGGAATGGGGAGAAGTGAGGGGTGTGGAGTGCTACTGAGTTCCTATAATCTTAACTAGTGACCACTGGTTGCTCCTAGGCATTAAGCATGAATGTCAGAACAAAAGAAATTTTTAAAAAAATAACTTCAAATATTAAAAAAAAAAAAAGAGTTAAGATTTCCTACCTACAATTTTATGGGATATATCTGGGTATTTTACCACTTAAAGTAATCTGTCTTCACATAAAAAAAAAAAGGCTTTAGGAAGCCATGCAAATTTTGCTTTAAAAATGTACTAATAGAACATGTGTTTATTAAAAATTATGAAATATTATTCATAGTACTGTTATAAAAATACTAGCTAAACAAAAAGAAATAAGACTGTAGAATATATATTATTCCCCTATTTGACCAAAGGACAGGCATTTTGCAGTAAATTAAATAAAACCCACAATAAATAAATATTTTTATAGAGACAAATATTTCTGCTGAAGATGGTTCTATTTACTCCTTCAAATACATTATAGTTTTATTTCCAACTGTGACAAAAGTTTGCAAAAATTCTATTTTTTTTTCTTTCATTGCAACTTTAATTTTGAAATTGATAGCCAATAAGGTACATCACTTTATTTGTCCAACTAAAACCAAATTTTCTCAGTATTCTTTGTTTTTAGGAAATGTAATAGGACCATTAGGTGAAAATCCATTTCCTTCAGACACACTTATTCTTCTGGATATATATATTTTTTTAAGAATCACCTACTTTGACTATGCCATTTAAAATACAACAACTCAGGTATAATTTTGGTATTTCCTAGTAACCCTCGTCTCCTGTGAAAGGAATAAGAAAACTATTAGCAGGTGAAAAACAATAGTAAGAAACAGGTTAAAAATTTTCCACCTTCAATAAAATATTAGTTGCAATTCACCCTTATTTCTATTTTCATGTAATTAGGAGTGTTTCTGAAGGATGGGTTAAATGGTCCACTAATTCCATCACAGAGAAGAAATGTTCACTAAACATCCCCACTGACTTAATAGGACTTTTAAAATAATGACCAGTCTGAAACATTAACAATATATCAGTTATATATTCTAGCAATATATCATAATTTTATAACACATATCATATATATCAATATATAACAAGATTTGCCTATAATCTGCTGATACAAATATCTGCTTCCAGTTTCAAGGGAATGAGAGATTAGACTTTAATCAAATAACAATTTTGATTGGTATGTTTATAAATAATCTCATGAACTACTGCTTCATAGAATAGAGAAAAAAAAAATCACGATTAGCATTTTATCAACAGAAAATGGGCCACCAAAATGTCATTATACAACACTGATGACAGTTTATCTTCTCTGTTTCCTCCCTCCACAGATTTTCATCATTAAGAAATGAAATTGTCCCCAGGAATCAAAAGGCTTATGAGATGGGAAGCAGCTCAAATATGAATTCTACTCAGCATATCTCATGGGAATAATATTGATATCTCAGCACGGAAAGCATTGATTGGTATATTGCATATCTTGAGGACCAATGTCTATAAATTTCAAATATTCCAATCCCATTCTTTACAGAATTATCTCATCTATTTTAATGTTTTTCTAAGGTGACAGAAAGGCCACACTCTCCAGAAAAGAAGAAAATCTTAATTTTATGCTTTCAAATTAGGTGAAAAATGAGTGCCTGGCTGAAAATATATGAGATGAAAACATTTTGGAAAATCAACAGTTAAACTAGTCACTACAAATTAGAAATGAGCAATAATTTATAAAGATTCATAATTAGACACAGCTTAGCCAAATCAGCTTTATGACAGAGGCATGTCAATCAGTGATGAATTAGAAACAGAATTTCCTTAAATTTTCTGAGTATCTGTACAAAAAATGAAGAGAAATCACGGAGAATTAGAATGTACTCAGAAAAATGTACCAGAGTACTCATAGTCAAATAAGCTCCTTTGCAGTAGGAGAATGCAGCAACATTCCTAGATCATATAAATTTACTGAAATTGATCTACTTATCTCTCCCCTTGTCCATCATCTGGATTTTTAATTACCAGCAACAGCTATAAGAAAATCCACCTTCTCACAAAGGACAAACCAATGAACCAACAGACAGCTACACACAGAGCCTTCAGAACTCCTCCGTTCCCCCTCCCCTTTATTCACCAGGGTTTAGACAGTCAAAAGGTATACAAACAAAAAAACCCAAAACCTCCTAAAACTAGCAACAGTCATATCAGCATGACTTAGAAAAATCACCACAGGAGTCCTCCTAGAATCCTTATCAATATCCCCCCTCTCCAATAACCACACCCACCCTGTGTTTATGTTATTTGAATGGTCTTAATACAAGATGTGGAAAAGGCACTAGCATAGGCTTACATTGTTAAACTTGGCTCAGGGCCGCTAATACTCCAATCTTCAGACCTCCTTAACTGTCTGTGTTGGAGAAAAATGATACAGCTTCAGAACTACAAAGGGCAAGTTACTTTGGTCTTTTTTCTTAACTGCTGGATACCAAAATCCTGGTATTAGTTCACAGTAGCATGCCAACAGAGTATTAATCACACTACTTGTGGACAGCTGCTTAAACTAACAAGCTTCTCTAATACTTTGTATTTTTTCACCTCTTGCTGCTACTACAGCAAGGATAACATTTCCTCCTAGAGCCCTTTCATAGAATGTCTTGATTCTAGAACAGTAACAAAAGATCTGATACCTGTTATACTACCCAACCACGCTGTTTCTATGTAGCTGATCACACCTTGTGTTGTTCCTCTTATGTAGGTGTTATTGCTACTCTCTGAAGAGGGAATTCAGAGCAATAAGAACATTTTCAGGGATATTCTGTTTACCTAAAAGGAGTAGTATCGCTGTTCTGATGCACGTATATTAGCTACTGTCAAAATCACTACTTTTCAAGAAAAATAAGGAGGTGGCACAGTAGCTGAGGAATCAACCATTTTTAGTGCTGATCTGAAGAAAAAAATCCCATTTTGACTGGGATATTTATGTGTATATATACACAGTAGGAGTAGGAACATCAGTATGTTAGTGCACTCTTCTGTGTGGCCCATTATGTAGCAAAGTAGACCACACAGCAGCTCTAACTCTACAATGAAACACTTCCTGGAAAGAAAGGGTGTAGCCTCTAATGAAACTGCTGGTGTGTTGATTGTATACAGAAGGGACAGAGACCATGTCTTTTAATTTTGGGCTTTTCACTGGAAGGTAGGAGCTCAGGAAAGCATATCTTGTTATTCTACCTCCTAGCACCTTACCTTTTATGTGGAGGCAGCTGTTGTAGTTCTGAGTGATAAGTGAAATGCTATATAATTATTTTAGGGCATATGCGTTAGTTTGAGCTGAAATCTTATGCACACTTTATATTGTAGATCTGTTGATTCCAGATGTGTCACTGTAAAAAGTGGGGTAAGGATTCAGCATTATTGTGTTCATGGTTTACAGGTTATGGATTACCTCCATGAACATTATACAAACTAATTTTCACTTCCATTCCCTGAGTGCTGTAGTTTTGACTGAAATAAAGACTGCATGGCTCATTTTCATGACAAAGGCACAGAAAAGCTGTGTGCTTCTTTCTGCCCCCACCACCCAGCACTTGGCAAGCAACGCAAGTTCAGATCTGATTTATTTTTGAAATGTTCAGTGTTCAATGTTTTCCTTTTTATATGAGAGGTTTTTGTTTTTAAATGAGAAGATCTCTTGAAAGAACGGTATTTTAGAACAGCAGCATGTAATAAAAACACACTGCAGTTCTTTGCTTGGCAAGGAAAGCAAAAGGGGAATATGCTTAAGAACATTCGAAGCATTGCTGTTTACTCCAGCAACTATAGAACAGGACTTACAAAACCTTATATTTTAGGCTCAAGAGACTGGACAAATGACGAATCAGTAGATTTTCTTGCCGTTATTTTTCTTCCAGGTATGTTCAGAAGCACCTGCATGTACTTCGAGCTGCTCCCTAAAAGGGGGGGCTATTCTGGATTTGCTGTGCGGAAGGTGAAACAGAGCTTTC
Organism: Luscinia megarhynchos; assembly: GCA_034336665.1. Lineage (NCBI taxonomy): Eukaryota > Metazoa > Chordata > Aves > Passeriformes > Muscicapidae > Luscinia > Luscinia megarhynchos. The sequence continues at coordinate 47,829,776 of CM067592.1, read as the reverse complement.
ACCGTGCACCACCACTATCACTCCCCAAGACCCTCTTTACTGATGCACGTACTCCAACGAGCACATCCACCCCAGCAGCGGACGCAGGTGTAGAAGCATCTCTTGGCTGGTGACAAAGGACTATTGTGTTTGTGGCACGTCGCTCTGAGCCCCGGAGGACTCCCGCTCCCATCGCACGGTTCCCCGCCCGGGAAAGCTCTTCCCCAGGGAAGGTGTGATGCTGGGCACGGCGTCCCGCCCCCCCAGCCCGCGACAGGGGCAGCCCGACACCTCTCCTTCACCACCCCCCGCTGCCGGGCGGGCAGCGCCGTCCGCGCTCGTCCAAGAGCCCTCGGGGGGCCAGGGACGAGGCCAGCCCGGGCGGGCGGCAGTGGAGCGCTCGGCTGCGCCGCGTCCCGCCGACTGTCGCCCCCCGCAGCCCCCGCATCGGGAGGCGCAGACCCCCACGACGCGGGATCCTCTTCCCCTCCAGAGCCCCCCTCCCCCGCGAAACTTATTCTGCCTTCACGGGCAGGCTCCCCGCGGCCGCCACCCCCGACGGCTCCGGGAGGGGGCCGGTCCTTACCTGGCGGCTGCCGGGGCGCTCCCTCACGGCGAGCGGCGGCGGGGCGCGCCGCAGCCGGGACTGCCTCTGCCGCCACCTTCACAGCCCCCTCCCGAGGTGAGCGATGCGCGGGGTGGCGGCGGGCAGCGGACGGGGAGCCGTGACATTTAACCGGGGTGCCTCTCCTCCCTGTCGGGCTGGGCGGTCGATCACCGCTCTCCTCTCCGCGGGCAGGCTGAGGCGCAGGACGAAGCCCAGTCCATCCCCGGAGACCCAGACGCAGCGCGCTGCCCGAGCCGCCGGCGGCTCCACTCCTCTCCTGTCCTCTCCTCCCGCTTGGCAATCGCCGCTGCGACTTCCCTGCAGCGGGGATCGAGAGACGCTGCAGCCGCAGCAGGGCAGCGGGGGAGAGGGCTGGGCTGGCCACCTGCCCCTCGGCGGGGCCAGGCGCCAGGGGGACAGCAGCGGGGCGCAGTGGCGAGCGGGCGAGGCGGCGGCGGCAGAGCGGGGAGGCAGCGCCAGCTCGAGGTGAGGGCGGGCGGGCGGTGGGGAGGGGAGGAGGGGGCGCGTCTCTGTCAGAGGCGGAGCGGCTCCTTCCGCGCGGCGGCTCACACGCCGGCGAGTCCCGCCGAGGCAGCGGCGGCACCTCGGGGAGGCAGAGCGGTTCGCGGAGTGGCGGGCGGGCGAGCCGCCGCTATCCCGGAGACTGCAGGGCCGCGGAGAGGCGCCCCCGGCCGTGGCCCAGCCGCGGGCAGGCACCGCCAGCCTTTATTAACCCTCCGTGCCGTGAGGAGGGAGCGCGTGCGGCGCCCCCGCAGCCCCGCAAGACGCGGTGCCCCCGCCTCCCCGACGCGGGCGGCGGCGCGGCTGATCCCCCCTCTCGCTCCCGCCCCGCCGCGTTCCGAGGAGAGCAGGGCGGCTCCGCGGCGCGGAGGTCGGGGCGCCCCCGGCTCCGCAGGGTGCCGCGGTTCGGGGGTGTGTCTCCCCCGAGAGCGGGGGGTGCGCGGAGGAGGGGAGACCCGCGCGGCCGGGCGGCCATTTCGAGGGCGGCGCGGTGAGGGGCCGCGGGTTGGCGGGACGCCGCGGCTCGCGCCGGGACCGTCCGGCTGCGCGCCCGACGGCGCCGCTCCGGGAGCGAGGAGAGCTGTGTCCGGCGGGCGAGCGCTGCCTGGGGTCTGGCGCGGCGACGGGCTCGGGCTCGACAGGACGGCGATGCGGCTGCGGAGCGATGACTGTCGCCGACGGCCTTGTGTTCTGCAGGCGGCCGCGTCCGAGGCGTCCCCGAGACCGTGCTGCGGAGAGGACGCTGACCGCGTCGGCGGTGTGAGGGCGTCTCCAGCCTCCTCATCGCTTGCTTGGCTTGCGCTTCTTGATGGAAGAGCTGTTGCCGGCCCAGTTCCTCCCTGCACTTGCAGAAGTTAGTGCTGCATGGGGTTTGCAGCTCCGTACCTCACTCTGCGTTCTCTGTGCACTTTGAAATAGTTTGGATCTAATACGTTTTCTAATGGAGTACGTGGAGTGTCAGGTTTACATTGAGCAATTCAGGAACAGCAATACCAGACCTCTAAGATGATTCTAAGAATGACTTGCTAGGTTTTCTGGTATTATTTTATTTAATTTTATTTTTTTAAATTTTATTTTATTTTATTTATTTTACTTTATTTTATTTTATTTTATTTTATTTTATTTTATTTTATTTTATTTTATTTTATTTTATTTTATTTTATTATTTTATTTTATTTTATTTTTTTATTTTATTTTATTTTTATTGTTCTTGGTTTTGTTTAGTTTGGGTTTTTTGTTTGTTTGGGGTTTTTTTGCTTTGTTTTGTTTTACTGGCAACTGAACATATCTCTGTCATATTCCTGTCCTTATAAAGCCACCTGGACACTGCAATCCTCAGAAAACTGCGTGTTCTAAAACAGATGAAAAATTGGTACAATTGAGGAATTTCACTTACTGGTAGGAGCAGTGACATGAAAGTTACAAAAAATCAAGTAGTGACTGTCAGTTGTGCAGTATTTTGCATTCTCCCTTCAGTTTCATTCATTCAGGTTAACAAATGTTTGAGTGTGTGCACATACACAGTTTGCACAGCTTTTTGCTAATATAACAGGGTGTGAGGTAAATGAAAACATTACCCAGACATGCAATGTTGGAACACTTAGAATAAAGGAAACTGACACAAATGAAACATAGTCCTTCATTATTTTGCCACCAATGTCCGAGGTTATGTATTTGGTTTTTTTGTTCGTTGTTTTTCAAGCAGCATCCCCAAGCACCAGCCCTGGTGGCTAGCCATACTTCAGAGATAAGAAAATTGCTGTCTTTACAGCAGAAGCCTTTCCATTTAGCTTATTAAGTCTGTTTCAGGGTTAATTTCAGTCTTACCAAGACTTCCTGTTTCCTCTTGGCTTCTTCTGAGGCATAAGCCGCCCAAATAGGGACACAAACCAAGGGGCAGCTAGTTACCTTTACATTGATAAATACAAAGTTAAAGAGCAGTATCTTGATGTTGGTCCAGCAAGTACAATACACATAATGCAGTCATCAATAAAATGAAGTACTGTTAATCATGCTGAACATCCACACAGGAGAGCTATGGTTTATACTGTGTTATAGGGAGAAACAGTAAGAATGAATTAATAGTAACGAAATGATTGACAGTTCTTGTAAAGTTGGGAGAACAGAGTAAAATGTTACCTGGTTTTATGTTTCATAAAATAAACACCCTGTTATCTGGATTCAAAAGCTACGAACTCACAGATTTCTTTGAATTAACCCATTTTTATAAAGCACTGACAGCATAATGCAATGTTCCTTGAACTGGTCTCAAACTGAGACATTAATTAATGCTGAGTCCCAGCTATTGAACAGCAGTTAGATAAAAACAAAAAACAAACAAAAAACAAACAAACAAAAAAAAAAAACAAGCCAAAAAACATTGCTGTTGTTTCTGTGTAGTGCTAGTAACACAGATATTCTGAGGAAAATGCACTGATATCCAGTAGAAATTTTATATTCCATATAGGAGTTTCTAAAATTTTCCAGTTTAGTGAATTTTTTCTAAAGGTATATAAACAGCAAGAAATGTACTACATCTACTCCAAGAAATGTGCTGACAATGAGAAATGAGAGTTTCTTCTGACTACTGCCACCTTTAGAGTGTTTCTGTAAGTGGAAGACAAAGCAGGATAGCTGTACACGAAGACTGAATTACTATAAACTAAATTACTAAAAACGAATTACTATAAACTAAAAATGCTAAGGTTATCACTGGAGCCCTTGGAGTTGCTCTTGAAGAAAGGAGATGCTACAGCTGAAATCTGGAAAAAATTAAAGACTTAAACTTAAGCAGAAGAGATCACCAAAGGGAACTTCATTAAACAATGGAGCAATAGAAAGCTTTAACAACATTCCTGTGCCTCCAGTCAAATGTCAGTTGTGATGACCAGTTCAATGTATTGTACATATTTTGTGAATCACAAAATGAACTTTTGCAGTAAGATGCCCAACCTCAGTGAAGCTTGAGAAGCCTGCCATTTTCTTTCACTTGTAGGTATTCGGCTTTCAGAAGAGACGAAGCAACATTGCAGAGCAAGAAATCAAATGTTTCTGTACTGCTGGCCATTCAGTCAGGCCTCCATATAAAAATCGAAGCTGATGAGACGTGTTCTTTCCTCCCAGGAGGTATGTGCATAACACAATCTAAAAGCATTTTCAGAAGTGCCCATTAGCTCTTAATTGGAAAGGGACTTTGAAAGGATGTTGTACTTCTATTTTGCCATAAGGTTTGGAAAAGGAAGGAAAAATAAGATCACAACCATACTTTCTTTGTAATTAACTCTGAAAAAGTAGTTACTATAGATACAAGAATGAGTATGCATTTACCTTCAACTGTAATGTAAGTAAAGATTGCAGTATCTCTTCAAATGAAATTAAATAATCTTTAAATCACTGAAAATTTAACATGAAATATCAAATGTATCAAAATGCTTCAGATATTTTTAGTTGTCTTGTAAAGATTTCCTTCAGTTACTGTACTGCCCTTCCGAGATTTCTGTAGCAAAAATTCAAACAGTGCTGCTCCTATTGGGTTTGGTGAATACACTAAGTTTTTTTCAGATTTTTAGCAATGCTTAGCCTTATGATTCTGTGAAGAACTGGGCTCACAACAGTGTTGTCATGGGTGTTTTTACCCCAGTATCTAGCATAGTATTTGACATCTAGCTAGGATGAAATCATAGGTTGAATCATGGTTTGGACCTTATCATTATTTGTATCTCAATCTATAAAGAAAAATGAATACATTAAAGAAAATTAAAAAGAAGAAATTATTTAGTATCCACATATACATATCAGTACATGGCTTAAAGTTTCCTGAAAGTGCTTTCAATGATAAATGAACTCAAAAATTTAAATTTTAAACATGTTCAAAATATATGTATTTTTTAAATGCTGCTCATATACTAATTTACAATTGCTTATGAAAAAATGATATTTTGAAAAATTAATATTTATTTTAAATATAAAATTATTCTTTACCCTGAAGGAGAACTCAAAAAATAAACTGATAATCAAAATTTTTTTCCCCATGTCCGACTTCTTACTGCCACTAGTTTAATTCAATATCTAATGTCTTCATAGTTTACCTGGTTTTACAAACACATCTATCTCCTCCATTTGACGGTTTGAGAAGTAGTTTGGGTGGAATCAACAAATCTTCTGCTAAATTAAATATAGTCCGTGGATTATAAGGAGATCCTGCTTCATTTCTTTAAAGCCTGTACTTGCAGTGTCTCTGCAGGTAGGGTGAAACCTTCAAACCTTGACTAAATATCCAGAATCAAAGGGTGGGCACCATGTTTTTTGAAGTTCTTGTAGCTGTCAACAGGGTGTGTTGCCTAGCAGGTGGTGGAGGTGGGACTGTTGCCATCCGTGCCAAAGGCAATATTCTTAATTTGCGGAATGAGAAAGGGACCTGTGCTGGAAGTACAATTGCTGCATGGATGGGACCCCCATTTTTGTGCCAAAATGGATGCAATTTAGTGACATGAGATGTGCTGTGGGAGAATCGTCAAGATCACATATGTCTGAGTTCAAATCATGATATTTACGAAAATAGTACTATCCTGCAGTTCTGCATAGCTTTTGTATGCTGCAGGAGCTGCACTAGCTCCTTGGTGGGAATCCCTGAGTTCTTCCTAGCCATACAGGTTTTTGCTGCAGTAGGCTACCCACTTGCCACAAGCATCACTCACTGGGAAAGAGGTTTCATAAAATATATCACTCTCTACTGTTAATAAGTTCAGATCACCTATATTATAGAAGATGGACATAGAGGGGCATTATGTACTTCCATTTTATTTGAGGATTGCATAAATGTTGGAGGTAGAAAGACTTCAAGAAAAGCACTGAACTGTTCTTAAATCACAATCATATGAAATCTAGCTTAAAGAGAACTAGCTTATCATTTTCTTAAATTGTTTTTTTGGATCTTATTCACTGTTACTTTACTCCAATTTCTATGATAAGTATGATGTCAATAGCATTAAGAGGATGTAATTTACCAGTGTGAAATAGGAGTATCTCACAGGTGAAGCCAACCTGAATTTTCAAAATTAACATTTTCTCTCAGCAAATTCTCTCAGCTACAGAACATTCGTACTCTTCTAAAGAACAGGATGTAGCTACTGTTGCTGTTCAAAAGCTGCTTTAAATCATAAAATGTTATTTAGGGCTAATTTGACCAAAGTTCTAGTACTTGTCATACATGTAAAGCAGGAGGAGAAATAGATAATGAAAAAAAAATTTACCTTTCTTGTAATTTCTTGAAGAAAGGCAATTTAAGTGCCAGCCTAAGGCCAATTTTATATATCATTACTTCTAACATTTATTTAACATCTTATGATAACTTTTTTTAAAATATTGACATAGTTGTCAGTTATCCTATCAATACTTTTAATTAAAATACATGTATACAATTTGAACATGACGTATATGTAAGAAAGCATGTTGTGAACAAAAGCTAATTGAATGTGCCTTGTACCTGCATGAAAGTCATAAGTATGATGGTAGTTGATAAATAACTGGGTCTGATTCTAATATCGAAGAAGCAAGGGCTTGTGGCAAGAATTTACAGATGCTGTAATGAATAAAAAAAATTTATTTTCAGTGTGCTGTGATATAAACCAAGCCAGCAACTAAGTACCACACAGCTACTTACTCACTCCCTCAGAGTCATTTTGGGGAGAGAATTGTAAGAGTAGAATTGAGAAAAATTGTGGGTTGAGATAAGGACGGTTTGATGGGTAAAGCAAAAGCCATGCACACAAGCAAGACAAAACAAGGCATGCATTCATTGCTTCCCATCCTCGAGCAGGTGTTCGCCCACCTCTAGGATAGTCGGGCTCCATCACACGTACTGGTGACTGGTGACCAATATCTTCACTATGAACACATGAACATATGAACACTTCCTCTTTCTTCCCCCATATTCATGTGCTGAACACAATGCCATGTGCTGTGGTCTATCCCAGTTGGGATCAGCTGTCACAGCTCTGTCCCTGCCCAGCTCCCTGCACAGCCCAGCCTCTTCGCTGGTGGAGTGGGTGAGGAGCAGTAAAGGCCTTAGTTCTGTGTAAGTTCTGATCAGCAATCACAAAAATTCACTGTGTTATCAACACCCTTCACAAATATAAACATAACTTCTGAAGAAAATTAACTCTCTCCCAGCCAAAATATCACATAGTTATACCTGAAATAATTTATATTTAACTAAGCAGCCATTTTTTGGCAGCGTTCACTGAGTAGTATTGACGGCATTAATTTTAACAGAATTGTCATACATTCAGAACGGTTTCTCTAACACAGAGCCACTTCTGCTATCATCAAGATTCTCCACATGGAGATAGAAATATTCCAAAACCATCCATGCATTACATAATAATCCCATGCTAGCAACTGCAAGATTCCAGTCACTTGGTAAACAAAAGCACAATCTGGTTTCAATCCTCCTCACATTTTGGATGGGTATGAACAATAGCATCACTTTTTCCAAGAAGCAGGGCTGTTGTTCTAATGTATTAAATAGTCCTGGGGATTGTTCTGTGGATTAGGTGGCCAATAAATGACCTGTCCACACTCCTACTGTCAAAATTTCTCTGTGGTCCCAGAAATCATCTAGAATGTTGATGGTTGTACCAGGCCAGAGCCAGGCTATTTTGCAGTCTCTTCACCCTGGAGGTTAAACTGACCAAGTTCCACTGCCTGTGTCCTTAGACTGCTTATTTTAGTACTTCATATGCAGCACTTCAGCTTCTGTTTACCTTACAAGCCGAAAGGTTGAAATTCTTAAAACCTTTGGTTAAATTTGTTCTGTGACTCTGTCACTTGACTGTGGTACCAGATGGTGATAAAGAAAAAATAGACTTTGTTGCAGTTCCATAATCGAAAGCCAGATGGTGATACTAAGGCTGATAGAGGGAAAACAACAATACATCACTGCCCTACTCTGCCTTAGATTTCCAGCTATTGCTATCTAACTGAAAATGCATCTGTTCAGACATTACTCATATTTTGTCATGCATTTTTGGAACAAAAATTTCTGAAACTGCAACAGGTGCAAACACTCGCAAACATTTATTTTCCAAGTATATTACAATAATAATTAAGGTGCAATTTTAAATCCAGTTTTTGTCAGAAGATGAAAATATCTGGACCTCTTCAACTAAAACCAACTATATATTTTACATGGGGACAAAAATCCTCTATATTACCTGAATTAAATGGATTTAAGCTAAGAGATAACTAGTCCCCTAGGAGAAATGTGCTTTCACTTTTAATGCAATGGAAACTGAAATTTTATTTCTAAATACCTGAAAACAGGCCAATATATGTGAATGATAATTATTTGCTAAAGAATTTTGAGAGTAATTTAAAAACATATTGTACATAGCTACCAGGTTAAACAGAAATTGCTTTGACAATTATTGCAAGAAATTCTGCTATGAAAATTTATTTGAGCTTACTGATTCAGTTCCTTTTGCACATTTTCACCAGTCATCAGTGATTACTTCACCAAAGCAATACAATGACTATAGATGTTAAACAAAAGCTGAAATTGTCAGGCAGACAGTGAGACAAAAGAAACAAAAATAGAAGAGTTTTGCTTAATAATTAGAATTATGTTAATTTCTGTAAATAAAATTGCAACTCAAGGACATATAAATAATTAATTGGTTTTGTGAAATGATCAGTGTTTTTTCCTATTCATAGAAAGGGTATCAACATTTCATATATTTTAACTGCAAATGTAACTATTTAAAAAAACGTTACTGATGCACTAAAAACTGTGTCCTGTGATTTCAATTTTATTTTGTACTGTTAAGAAAAAACGGAAGCACTGGTGTCTGACTTGTTGCAATCCTTTGCATTCCAGGAGGTGGGATGAAATTCACCTTCACTGAGGTGAGCAGAACCTTTTGGACAAGAACTAGCTGCTGGATATGTTTCTGTGTTGCAGGGGGGTTGTTCTAGCTAATGTTTTAAGTGAAGACACAAAGAAAATTCTTACCTCAAAAGAGCTACTTCAGTAATTTGGGTAACCTTAACTCAAATTGCTGAAGTTCCATAATGTGGTCAGCATGCAAGGAATATAGAACACAAAAATGAGAACATTTCAAAAGTAAACTATTTGATGATGATAATGAATATTCTTGCTGTGCATCCACTTTCAACTGAAATAAAGTTTGTACAATATTTAGTTATTCAAATATTTTGGTTCATGGTCCAAATTTGAAAGAGAACGTTGTGTAATCATGAAAAAGATGAGTAGATTTGCCCTTAGCAAAAGAAGGGTATCTGACTCAAAATTTAGGGATGTATCAAAGCGACATTGACTTGGGCATGCAGATGATGATTGGCAGAGACAGGTGAAAAAAAGTCACACATAGACCAAGACTGAATCCAGTGGAAGGATATAGTGTTTCTCTACAAGACTTTCCCAACCAGAAGTCTTCTGATTCAGCTGGGAAGCACAGAAAAGAGGGATATCTGATCTGTGTGAATTCCATTTCACTCTTAGCTTACCTACAAATAACTTCTGAAGATAATAGGCCAGCCTGAGAACTTGGGGTTGCAAAAACTGTCAGGCAATCTGCATGTACAAAGGCTGATCATCATCAGCTACTGTGGTGGTTTGTATAAATTCCCTGAAATAATTCCTGTCAGGACCTGGGCATTGGAACCTGACAAGGTCGCATGGGTGTCTGATTTTTCATACTGACACATTATTGCAACAATTAGAAAGTTTATGAGCCTTTGTGAAAGACACATGTAAAAACCCTGGGAATCCCTGTTTAATTTCTGGCTTCTTGGAAGGTAACACCGGCCTAGGTCCCTCCGTGCAGCCTGGGCCGGGCCAGCTGCCCAGCTGCCCCTCCACTGCCCCTTGCCGGCACGGCCAGAGAGCCCAGGGCTCAGCTGAACATCTAGCTTACATTTAAACCCTGCCCTGCCGCCATCCTGGGCCAAGCCAGGGGGTCCGCGGGGCCCCGGGAGAGCAGCTCTGGGCAGCCGGGCCTGCCCCGCCATGGTGCCCGCGCGGCCTGGGGGAGAGACGGCTGGGCCCCGCTTCGGCAAGGACACCTGCCGGGCAGGGGGAGGAAAGACCATCAGCCCATGGCTGGAATTGAGTGTAGCAAACACAGAAAACGCCATGGAGCCGGAGCAGCCACCACCGTTTCTCACTGGGCCCCTGCTATCTTGGCCCAGCCCCCAAGGCAGTCTGAAATACTCCACCCCAACTACTCCAACTGCTGCCCGGACAAGATACTAACTCTTTCAATGCCCAGAATGAGACTGGCAGACACTTTGTGCTTTCTCCCGAGTGAAAGAGAAGGACCAAAATAAAGACACTCACAGAAACAGCATGAAAACACTGAGGTCAGACAAAAGAAGAAACCATGTCCCTGACAGAAGGGATTGATGGAAATGCCTAACTCTTGGACTGAAACTTCTCTTTTTTAAGCTGTGGAGAAGATACTCTTGCTTCCCTGTAACTCATAGAAATGCATTATGGGGTGGATGAAATGTTCTAACTGTAGACATGAGCAGAGGCATTTGTGCTAAAATAAGCAGATGTTGAAGTGGATGTAATCCTATGAGAAGTTTGCATAGAGAGAAGACCCCTGCTGCCCCTGCCCCCCCAGGGAAGAGAAGAAACACCTCTGTTTTCAGAGAAGAAGAGGGCTTTTGCTTAAACTGTTATAATCTTGAAAGTGTGCCCCATAAGTTGATGTGGTCCTCAATAATTGTTGTGGGAAGACTGTTAGTCAAGGAAGGGATTTTTACCCAGTGATCAGATTTCCATTCTCCTGAGCAGCTGATTCACTGTGACATTGAGGCCACGAGAAAACTGTTTCTTGTGGAGAAATCTCCACAGACTGAAGAGAAGTCTCCTCTCCCAAGTAAATTGGTGAAAGACTATTTTTGGAGATGGGAAATGGACTGATTTTTTTCTGTACATTGTCAGTGTGAAAGAAAAGAACTTGTGAAGGGAGGAGAGGTGTTCTGAAGGATTATTCTGATTATTTTTTTTTTTAATAGTTTCTAGTAATAAAGTTTTTCTTTGTACCCTTTAAAGTTTGAGCGTGCTTTGCCTTCCTCCTAATCCTATCTGACAGCAGCAAATGAGTAAATAATTCTAGTGGGTGCACTGATGATTTGGCCAATGCTAAATCCACAACAGCTACGTATTCAGATGCGGCTTATCTAGTTCAAATACACACATAGTGACAAGTTCATGAACTTGTGATCAAATATCTATCTCTTTCTGCTAAAAGTTTAAGTAAGGCAAAACCTGGTTGGTTGGAGTTTTTTGTTTAGTTTTTTTTTTAGTGTTGTTGTTGGGGAGCAGGTTTGCCTTTTCTTTTCTGTCTGAAAGGCTTAATACAAGATAAATAATATTCTTCCTGAAATTCCTTAAAGACAGTTGAGAATAAATACTCCTTATTTTGAGTTTTGCTGCCTGGAAGGAGCTGGAACAGTGGTGACCCACTTACAGTAATTACTGTAGAAATCCTACCCATAAGCACTGGGTTTGTCTTCCACAGAATTTCTTATAGGTATGAGCTCTGTACATTTTGACACTGTATCAGGAAAGCCACTTATTGAAAAGTGAAGATTAACTATATTTGGTCTACTGAACTGGCCTTTATTATTTCCATACTGAAGCAAATGCACAAAGAACTTGAATGAGCACTTTAAACAGCCATATTTTGAGGGCATATAGAGGGTGTGGTTAGAAACATCTGTTTCTGCTGGTCCAATCAGCAGCTTGGCCCAAGATATGTTCACATTAGGCACACACATAGAGACCACACGTACAGAACTCACACACATATATATATATATGTGACCAGGCACACACCAGGGACAGAGATTCCTTTCTGGGTGTATGAATTCTGTCCTTCAGAAAGCAGCAGTCTCATCACTAGGGATAATTTCTGACTCCTCAATTGATTTAAAGGGTGAAAGGATACAAGTAAGCCATCACTTCAAACAACACTTGATAGGGCAGGGTGACCTTTTCTGTTGCCTGAATTCAGTGCTTGGAATAACTGGGAGCAACACACCACACAGGGGAAGAATGGATTTTTAGGGACTGAGAACTGTTTGGCCTTCACACAGAGACTTGGTATGATGAGAAGAGAGAAAAGCAGATAGCTAAGGCATTTTCTCAAATGAAGTAAAGACTTCCATCACTCTAAGCATAACTAAGAGATCATTAAAAAGGATCAAAGAACAATATATGAAATAAAACTGTGCAAAGAGAAATTTTCTTTCTGTAATGTCTGACTCAAATCAAACACTTCTTTATGCTGATTACAACATATTTTTCAGGTAGAGCAGGTCAATGTCAAATGCAAAACCACTTCTCTTTCACATTCAAGGACAGCCCTTGAGTCAAAGCTTTATCTTTAAAAATCTTTGGAACACAGTGTCTAGAAATACAGTTTACATGTATGTTTATTTAAAGGACTTTACATTTTAAGCAGTTTTGTTATTCTGTTTTGCTCTCCAGAGGGATACCTTATGAATTTCTCATCCACAGAAATAAAAATCCTATGACATATCCTAGAAAATATTATGAGTTTCTCTTACATGCAAATACATTTTTAAAAATCATACCTAAAATTTTGCATTGAAAAAATAAAGAGCTCATATGCTGGTCTTCTCAACAGCTATGAATTGATGACTGTGTAGCAAGAATAGGAACCAAAAAAATCTGATTGAAATTCAAGTTGCTTGGTTGTGTGTATCAAATGGCAGTCTACACAAGAGGATGAAGCTGGCAAAATAAACCTGTGAAATCTACATCTTGTAGCACTTGGAAAATCTTGATAGTCACAGGTAGAGGCTGGATTCTGGTGCTACTACAGATAATCAGAAAAAATACATTCATAACTGTGATGACAAAGAAAAAACATTAAGATACACCAAGAATATTTTGTCTATACTTGTGACTCTTAGATTTTTTGTATGTGAATCAGACTAGATCACTATCTAATGCATTAGTTGATAGAGGTTTATTTTGTTTTCAGTGACTTTTAAAATGTAATTTTAGTGGCAATTCTTATTCAACAATATATGTCCTCTAAGTGCACTCTGTAGCATTTTCCTCCCACACCATATGTGAGCTACATTTTTATAATGAGAACAAAGAGGAAAATAATGGATCTTTGCTACTGTTTAGTGAATGGAAATTTTTAGAGTTGCTGGGTAGTACTGCATTAGTGGTGGGAAATCAGGTTTTCCCACAGGGGCTGAAATATTCTGACTGACAACTTTGGCTTAAGGATTCACTCAGGAAGGAAGCACGCTGCATGTTAGAAGACAATCCCAGTTATTACTGTGCCACAGATGCTTATCTGGATGTATGTAATTCCCATTGGGTTGCATGAGTGTTTCACAAATACTGGGATAGATTTAACCTCCTTCTCTCTCTTACTAAAAACAGAAAAATTAGAGGAAAGGAAAGAAGCAGAACTACAACCTTTAACTACCCTTAGCTATCCAAAACTTAACTGTCAGTAAATAGGGAAGATTAATGAGACTGTGACAGTGTAAAGTGTCTTCTTTTAAATAAATGACTACTTATAGAAAACTGAGCACAAAAAGTAAAATAATACAGAACTGAAGTGTCACAGTTTTTCATCACACAATGCCTGCAAGAGACAAGTAAAACAGTATCCATATTTCCTGTCCAAAACTTGAATTTTCTTAAACTGGAATTGCTTTGAATCATGACATAACTCTTTGGGAACTGAAGACAGATAAATTGATATTTTACATCTGTAATTTAGATCCTTACATAGCCATTAATTTATTCTAACAAAACTAACATCATTATAAGAAACTTACTGGAGTCTTAAGGTACACGGTCTTCAGGCGAAATGTTCATTAAACTTGTTTCAGGAGATTTGCCTGAGGAAAACAGTAAAGCCTGCCATTTATAAAATATGGATTGATTTTAAGTTTCAAAGAGAGAATTTTCTATCATCCTACAGACACAGAAATAATGGGAATTCAATTTAGTTGAGGTCAGAGCAGGAGCAGTTTATTACTATAGCTATTGTAGAGTTGCAGGGTTTATGTACCTCTAGGATGTACAGTCTGTTCTTCACTATACTGTCAGATAAGGAGGGCTATAGTACATTGCAGTAAAAATGAATGACATGTAGTTTAGTTCTTGAGACTCCAGGCATTCAAATAAAGAAGAGGAAGTAGGAAGTAGCCTCTAGGCAGTAGCATATTTTTACAAATAATTCATTGCTTTGCTAATTAATTTGTGCTGACTCTATTAGGTTGTGCTGACTTATATTTCTTAACTAGTGGAGTCTGCAAAGGATTTAAAGCCACTGCAAAGTACACACTAAATTTGAGAGTGAATGTTTCTGTTCTTAAAGGTTGACTTTCACAACAAATTTTTGTGAAAATTCTTTCTGTTGGGCTGCTGCACAGAAGAATGGTCCCTGACACAGTTTACATGTGAAAGATTTTTCAGCTCCCACGAGAAAAAGAAAATGAGGCTCCCACTTAAACTGGTACAAACAGTGTGCTTTTCATCAATTCAAAGCAGATGTGGAATGAGTTTTCCTTGACATCTCTGCAATAATGTTAAGCACTTGGAAAGAGCTACTTATGTGTTAAAAAAGACCCAGATCATTAATCCTATGGAAAATGGATGCAGGCATGGGATAAGCCTAGGGAACTGTCACTTGCCAACCCACGAAAACCATTTAATTTGGCAACTGGGATTGTAGGAAAAGGAACTATTTTGTCAATTCCTTGCTTGAGTGACAGATCATAAATGAGAGAAGGACTGAATAACTATTGTGTAAGTCCAGCTCTCAGCATAAACAATCTCAATATCCTAGACTTTATCCTTCATATAATATGAAAATGTTGAAATATTGAACCCTGTATTTGTATGATGAATATATCATATGACAAATAGATTGAGGGACATTTCAGGAAGAGGCATAATTAATCTTTAATTTTTTCATTCAAAGGAACCTTTAAAAGTCACAACTAGTTTTGCTTAGCTGGTTAGGCACAGAGCAAATTAATATTCAGCAAATATCCACACTTCTTTTGTCATGAAAGATTCCTTCCACGCAGTAGATTCTGACACAGGTCATCAGCCACTCTTCCAGTATATTCCTCAAAATGCTGTTTTAATGGTTGGCTTTTCTCTCCCACTTAAATAGCTTTTAGCCAGCCATTATGACTTAAACAGCAACTGAGTCATGAAAAACAAAGTAACTGTAGTGTGAAGGTTAGATCAAATGACAAACCATTGGCATCTCACTGCTGAATTTCTTCTTTTATCACTAATTGCAGTTTTGCTGTTATTCCATTTCCTATATATTATTTTTAGTGTAAAAGGAGGCTACTCACGTACAACTGGTGATATGTGGTTTTTTCAGCAGTCCTGGAGTCAGTGTGCAGCATGACCACATAAAATATACAGAAAACTATAATTTATGCATTTGATGTAAATGCATATGTAAAATATCAATGATGTTATTGAATATCTTTGGGATTTTTTTAATGATTTCTTAAAGGATTAAGAATCTGTGAGTTAAGGCACGAATGAATATTTTCACAGGTAAGATATTCCGTCATCTTTGTCAACAAGAAAATTTCCTTTTTTCGTTACTTCTTTTTCTCTACACTCCACATCTAGATTTAAAATTCTTAAAAGAGGACCATGAGGATCTTATTTTGTTTGCTTGATTCTTTGCTATATTTTCATTATTTAGTAAAAATTGCCCGCATTGATTCTGTTTTTATTGTCTCAATATCTCACTTATTAGCTAATGAACTGCTTGAAGGAGAAAAAAAACAGCATGGGAGGTTTGTTCTGTTCAGCCTCTCATTCCCAATCATGGCATCATCCAAATTTACTAATTCTAACTTAAAGGTTACTGATAGCACGCTTGGCTCAGAAAGACTGACTACTTTTAAAGAGTTCAACCAAATCATTTAGGGATCCAGCATCATGAGAATAGTTAGGCAGATTGGCAGCTTTTCTGTCTGTATGAATGTCAGTCTAGAGTCCCAAAAACCAGAACAGAATTGAGTTAATTTAATCTCTTCTCAGGAATCCACATGAGAGAAAAGTAATAGTGATAATCACATTTGATTTCAATGTGCACTACAGAGGAATATGAAGGTTTCTGTGTACCCTTCTTGCAGCAGCTGTAGTGTATCCTTTAGTGGAAAGTGCGCCTTCAATCAATGCTTTTTAGTTCTTCTTTCAGTCTGAAATAAAAAAAAGGGGGATCACACGCACAAAAAGATAATAGGTGCAATTGTGTTTGTTTGTGTTTAAAAGCAAAATACCTGCCTTTTATGAGCTGGAGCTTATTTAAGGTGACATAAGAGGCCAGCTGGTCTATATACATACTTTGCCCATGGAATCTAATATACCTGAGGGAGTATAAACTAGATGTCAAGGTCACAGGCTACAGCACCTGTTTAAGCTGACAAATTTCTGTCTTTAGAGCGCAGTAGTTTTGCTGCCAACAGTAGTCCGTATTTCAGTTGGCGGATTTCCACACAGACAGAATGATGTGCTTGTGCTGCAGCTGACTTATAAACACATCATGTTAACAGAGCAATTGCAAACTTACACAAGCAACACAGTTTGCAAAACAATTTTTATACTTTTCAGTGTTAGATGGTTTCATTTGTTCAAAAAAATAATTTCAAGTTCAACTATCTGTTACTACTTTCTGTTTTGCTTGATTGAAATGGAAACTTTACAGGGAAAAGCGTAAGGTTCATTCATCACAGAAGAATGATATTAAACTGTTACTGACTCTGTGGGTACTGCAGGGGTGAATTGCATGCTAAAGGCATATAAAAGACTACTGTGAGCAAATATCAGATCTGTATGACTCAGAGTTTCATTATATATGGGCTGAAAAACTAAATTTAAATAAAAACATAAACCAAAAAGCATTCAGGAATGGATTCCTGGAAGATTTCTAGGTAAACTCTCTTTATAAAACTGTCTTTATAAAACTTGCTTTAAAAGAACAAAAAACCCAAACATAAATCCAGCAATGTAGCATGCAGAATCTTGAGATTTAAGATTAAAACACAAAATTATCACTACTCAAATAATTTGTTTTGGTTTGTGATCAGCCATTAATATCCGGAGATGAATGAGTTCCTCCCCTCCATTACTCTAATGATCACACCCCACACTCAAGCAAACGCCATATGGCCAAATATATCCAAACTACTTACTGTATCTACATGAACAATCTGTTTCATTTTAGACATCATATTTAATAAGGCATATTTAGACTAGGCTTAAAATCCTCAAATGTCTTGTGTAAATGCCACTTGTGGAATATCACAGCAGTGTAAAGTTAACAGATGGAGAGTGTCAAATAATATAATATCTTAGTTAATATTTTTCTCAGGAGTTCAGCTTTTTTCCAGGAATGCAATTTGGACACATGCTTGTTTAAAAGGCTAATAATCCAAAGTGTCTTTCTCCAGTTACCTATCATAATGTGGTTTCATGAGTCAGCAAATAGTGATGCCACAGTATTACTGAGTGCATGGATTATCCTCAGTACAATATTTGTACCTTTTTTTTATGGATATACACTACAGGATTTCCAAGAGAAAATACTGCAGAACTTGTACACAATATTTCTGATTTATTGCAACGTTCAGGGAACTGTAGTACATGCCTGAAATGACTGGAAACACTTGCAATGGCAACTGAACATTCTTTGTATGGAGGTGTTTATCTCCACCAATGTAGGCATGAGTGTAGCATTCTCAATTTCTCTGCCCCTTCTGCCCTGCTCTCTCTCTTACTGGTCACAGATAATGCTTTTTCTCAGGACAATGAACAGGACTGTGTGGCCCTTTTTCTTGGGCTGTGACTTAGTATGACTTGCATCCTCAGTGTTCTGCAGGCTCAACTTATTTGCATTTCTGGAATATGACACCAGAATTTAACTCTGGTGGTCACTGGAGAATGCTGAAAACATCATACTAGTCCAAGTGGTGAGCCTTGGCTCCAAGTCTGTGTTTCTATTACTGCTGGAGCCTGTCTTCCTTTCAAAGAATCCTACTCCCTTTTCTTTCTCATTATGTATATTTTCAACTGTTTATGAGACCTCATAGCTTCAGGAGGTGACACCACTGAAATAAATTTTCATCTGCATGATCAGCTTCTCATCAACAAACGTACAGATCCCATTTCTGATCCTGTGCCTGTGGGACATTCCTCTGTTTCTCTCCCTTTGGGTCAACATTAAGTTGCAAGTCCTATTCAGTCAACAGTAAGGTTTGATCTAAGCCACATGTCTCCAGAAAAATGCCTAAATTTCAGGAATCAGTACAATTTGAAAGCTAGTGTTGCCCTGCATAGGAAGACTTACAGACCCTCTGATTTGTGTGCATCCTCCTTGCTTCAGGACCCACTCAAAAACCCTTTTGATTCATGTAGGAGGGAAGGAAGGGTGAACAGTAATATAATTTTATTGCACTGTGAGTGAGGCCTGAGCCACAGCAGACTTCAAAGAAACAGATAGGTTTTTTTTAATTTGTAGCAGGTAAGGATGTCTCATTAAGAAATTCTACAATCTACAGAAATTCTTGTAAGCATAACATAAAACTGTATTCAAGCAGAAAGTTCAACCTTCCAAGCTGATATTAATAGCAGAGTGCATGATATGTTCCCTCAAAATAATACATCTGAAAATATACCATCAAACATTTAATAGGCACACCAGTTTTTTGTGTGACAATTTATGTATTTACATTGAATTCAAACCTCATTTTTCTTTTTTCTTCTTGGCTTATGTATTGCTTTTTAATAGTTAAAGCGTTTTTACTCTTTAAATATTTATGTCTATACATATCGTATTCAAATAAAAGCTTTGAGTATTTAAATGTGTAGCAAAAATGTTGCATAAATCTCATGCGTCCTTCTTGATGCAACTACACCAGTTAAGCAAAGCTAATTTGTAAGGCTGATTTACATTAAATTAAATAATATAAATTTCAATGTTCAGTTTCAAATGTAAAAATCTTACGACTATTGTTTTTACCTCCTCAGACATCCACTGAACTTGTATTAGCTTTGTATTGGCTTTAATTAAAATTCAAAAACTCGAGTGTATCTAGGTATGGGAATGTGGCTGAACTCCAAATGTCTTTCCTCAATCTGGGACAAGCTAATGATAGGGTCACCTTTACAGCCAAGTAACACAGGATCAGAACTGTTCCACATCAGTCATTCAAGCAATTGCTCAGATATCTGTTCACAATCTAACATTCAACTCATTGGGGTAGGGGTGGGGTCAATTTTTTCCTGTTCATTAGCTATGCCACCAGTTTTCCATCAGTTCCCGAGACTCCCATAAAATAGCCTTTGTTACTGCTTTCTGCTGCTTTCAGGGCAGGCTCCTTTTCTTTTTATATGCAGTACCCTGTTTCCCCTGCATTTTGTTTTTGAGAACTATGGCGCTAGATAAGAATGAATAAATGCCAATTATTATACCACCCTTGAAATTCTGAAATTTACAGTATAAAAGTGCTTTTCTATCTGCAAGACACAGAACCATAGAAATTAACATAATGTGCTGATAATGCAAATGTATAGTCCCTGAAAACATTTTTGAAAAGTTGCCCTCAAAACAGTTCTGTCATTGTGTTCTTACATGAATTAACTGTGTAGCCAGAACTGTGTTGCTCAGAACTTGTCTTTATTGATGAATATCTCATGTTCAGAAGATGAATCAGAGTAGCACGTATGGGTGTCAGCATCTTTCAAATACAATGAGCATTGCAAATCCAGTAATATAGTTTTTCTATCTTTACTTTTTAATAGGAGGGAAAAAGCTACTGCTGCTTTGGCATCAGGTATTTATAGGCTGTGACTTTAAATATGCCTTTCCATGTATGTGTTCTCCCTTGAGCCAAGCAGCCATACATTCAATTAACCCCTCCAAAGGAGCAGGCTCTCCCAGTTTCTCAAAAACCTGTTGGCCCTAACTCACTGTGCAGTCATGTGCATGCCTTCACAGCGTTTAAGAAAGTCAATTGACTCTTGGCACTTACGGAGATGCAGAGCATTCACAATATGAGAATGTTAAGAGAAGAATAAAAGCTTCACAAAAAAGAAAAAATCTTTAAAAACAGGCCTTTGGTATGTGTGGATCATTTAACTAGCATTTGAAGCACCAGAGACCTGTTACCAGATTTGAAAGGTCTTACATGTGGGATGGTAACAAGAGTTTTGTCTCTTACACCAGCAAGGGAAACAGGCAAAAAAGCAAGAAACACACCCAAATAGTCTGGAGCATTCTATACAAGCAGGTCTATCAAAATGACTCCTCTGCCTTACTGTTTAAATAAATTTTGGATGAAACATGTGCATTCTGCCAGCTTACCTGGAAAAGCTGACTTTGAGGGAAAGGACCCAGTGGTCTTCAGAGTAAACGAATGTTTGCCTGACCAAGATTGGTTCATCCATGTGTTTCTGGTGTAAGAGCTCCTGTGCAAAGGAAGGAGTAAACTCAAGGATGAATGATTTTGGTGAAGTGAAGCAGAACAAAACCTGGAGTAGTTTCTGCAGATTTTCTCATTTCTGTAGCATCTCTACTTGGTTTGGCAGAAACCTTTGTTCTTCTTAACGTCTGCTATGTAGCCAAGCTTGACCGTGTACTCTGTCTCTTATGACTATTTTTCTGCATGTAGCTGTATGAAAAATTAAAGAACTTATTCATCTATGTACATCCAACCAACTATTTTCACATGGCTAGTCCAGTTAATTGATCCAGCAAGAGTGCACTGTCATGCCTGAAGCAGTCCAGGCTTTAACAGATGCCTTGAACCTCAGCTTTTCCTCTGCTGGGCTTGGATTATTTGTGGATTTGTCATAGGCAATATTAAGAGATTTTTTTTCTCTTTTATTTCTCTCTCTCTCTTTTTTTTTTTTTTTTTTTTTTTTTTTTTTTGGTCTTTTGTCCTGAGAGCTATGCTAATACAAAAAAGTACCTGGAAATGTTTAGCCTTCTGGAATTTGAAGAGCTCCCAGATCTCTGGGAACACATACAAAAGGGGAAAATAAAAAAAGATGTAAGAGCAATTGTGTAAACGCTCTCTGTATTATTATTATTTTTGGGGTTTTTCCAGAGCTGAGAATATTCAGGTTATTCCCACAGAGTAAGAATTGCTGAAGAGCTCAGCAGCTACAGTGGCTGTCAGGCTTCCAAAACAGTTAATTTCTCATTTTAGACATCAAAATAATGTCACCCTCATTTATAAAAATATAGCATGTTGTAATCAAGATATTTTGAAAATAAAGCTCTCCATGTTTTAACTATAGGAAAAATTGAAGGTGAATTATTTTATTATTGTTTTTGAAAAGAAAGACCGAAGAAGTAAAAGTAAATAGACACCTCTTCAGTCTTTGGAAAATCTTGTCTTCAGTGGTAACCATCAGCTTTTCTAAGAGTAAAGCATGAGCAAATTCTCATTCTTAGGTTATTCTAGTTTCCTGCAAATTCAAGCACACCTTTCATCTTAAATCATTTCCATGTCATATCTATTATTAGCACTTGCTTCTGTGGTCTGCTGCATTCACCCTTTGGAGATGGGTCACTCTCAGAAATGTCAAATAAGCTAAACAAAATGTAGACAACTGAACCTAGAGTTTGAAGCAAGTATTTTTCCAGATAAAAATAGCTGTTGTGTCCTCAAATAAAAACAGAAGAGGAAAAATGTGCTATCACAGCTAGCCATGATTTTTAAAAAAAAATCTTATACTGTTAATTTTTCAAGAGAGTGCGCAGTAGCTAAACACTGATATACAGTGCATATAGATATACAACTCTGCCTAAATACTTAATAGCCCTGGCCTATCTTCACTTCTGTTAATGGAAACTGGGTGATATTGTTTTACAATCACAGCATCACAGGAAATTCTAAAGCTAGAGCTTCAAACTCAGGCATGTAGCTTTGTATACAGAACAACCAGTATTAGTACTATTATCAGAATCATGTATCCTTGCTCAATATTCTCAAGACTTCAGTGATCTGCCAGATTACTGGTCTTCTAAGTTGTGGGCCTGGGCACTTCGAATTCCTCTGTCCTCTTTTGTCATAATGCTACTGCTCAACATTTGGCTGAAAATGTGTAATCTGCTCTTAGCTTGGTGAGACTTTTTTTTGTCATGTAGTAGCTACAAAACCTAAATCCACCCCTCTAAATCCAGGCCCTCTCCATCTGAACAGAAATTCAGCTGTAGAGTATGTAATAAAAAAAAACCAAACCTAAAATTGTATATATTCCCAGTATTCCCATCACTTGTGAGTACACATGTCCCAGCTATTACACCATCAACCTGACAAGAAGAATGAACACGGCAAAATATTGCATTGTTAACTTAATCCAAAATTTTCCTTCAAGCAGAAAGAGGACCATTACTAATTGTTATAGTTCCATTATTTCAGAGATGTCAAAAGGTCATCTTCTCAGGGTCCTGTAAGTGTCCACAAGCCTTAGTGAATGTTGCCAGCTTCCCATGGAACGTGCCACCAATCTCGGCTCAGCAGCCCCATTTCTGCACCCTCAGAACTGGGGAGGGCACAGCTGTCACTGTGACTGCCATAGGTCCTGGCTCTCCATGCCTGAGGAAGCACAGCTATCTTAGTGGAGCATCAAAATGTCAAGTTATCAGATAATAATTAGATGCACCACAGTTTTGGAACTTCTGAGCGCGTTATGTGTGTATATACAAACCCTCACCATGACACACGTGGACACGTGGGATTGCTTTTTCATGTAAATGGAAATAAAAGGTTGTTATATTCTGGAGGATGACTGTAAACTCTTGTTATATGGAGAAGCAGAGAAGCAAAGCAGTGTAAATTTACACTTTTCTCTTATTCAGAGAACCACTGGTGTTAAACATTGAATTTTCCTGGATTTTACAAAGAAAGGGAAAAATAATTTTTGAAATCCTTCAATAATGTTTAAGAACAGCATCTTCTTTTTTTAAAGATTAAGAGCATGACTTTCCACCAAGGAATATTGCTGCAGTTGTTCCAGAGCCAACTGTAGTACATTAATTTATAATAGCAGATTTTTCATGATGCTTTGCAAACAAATGAAAGTGAAGATATTCTACTTATATGAGGCTCTTGCTGTGTTGTTCCTTACAGACATGCATTCACATTCAACAGAGCCACAGAGAACATGTTTGAACAAGAGGTCAGACAAATTTATGGAAAGGTATGAAAATTTTGTTGTTACTTATGCAGTGCCACACATATTCTCAGAGATTTTCCGTCAGTGAAGAATAAATTATGAAAACAAGAAACAATGTCCTTTGGCTCAAAGACTTTCCTGCTTCAGAGTGCTAGAATGCTACACACAGGACATGCAGCTGACGCAGATTTGGGAGTGTTTTTGTGAATAGGTTAAAAAAATACTATGAAAAAAAATAATGTTCAAATTATCCAAAACCCAGAGGTGAACTCATGCTTTCTGTAGTGAATTTTCCAGAGCAGATTGAAAAGTTTTTATAGTCTGAAGGCCATTTTTTGACACAACCCTTGCAGAGACAACAGTCACGTAAGCTTGGTCAAACAGAAAGTATTTATTCATAATATTTCCCCTACTTCCTTAGCCCTCCCTTGCAGATTTGTTCTTTCAAGGTTGATTCAATATGGCCCACCTTCCTAAGTGGGAGTAACCTTTGGACAGGCATTTCTGGTAATCTGGAAGGTTTTTTCGTGGTTTTCAGAAGCCTGGCTGGCAGGGTTTCTCAGAATTCATTTTAAAAAGGAGCTATTTTCCTTGCTGGATCCAGCTCTGTGAGCCACAAATTTGTCTGCTGGGCAGACTCATGGCAAAGAGCGCACTCTGGCCAGAGGGCATACTTAACCTCCTCCTCCTCCAAGAGTTTAACCCGAGCAAATTACCTGGCAGGTCAAGCATTCATTGTCTGACTGACACCCGCATATGCCCAGGAAATCTCATTTCCTGACTTTCCCGGTAACTGTTACTTTGTTGTCAGGGCAAATTCTGATACTTCTGTGTCAGAACCAGAGTAAAGGCAGGGAGAGCTGCATAAGGAGAATATATACAGATTTGGGTAGGGATGGTTTTAGTTTTATCTCAGTTCAAGGCCTAATAATATTAAACTTTGGTTTTCATAATGGGAGTATGTATGGGCCACATGTAAAATTTACTTGCCTGTTAATGTTTTTGGCGAAGTATATGGCAAGACAAGTTATACACTGGTCCATAACTGATCCAGAAAATGAAATAAGTTCTAATCAGAGAGAAAACACGGTAACTTCAAAGTTACAGAACTTGCAACTTAATCTTGAACTAAGATTTCACATGTGAATAGCCCAAGAGAGCTCAAAGGACTACATTTTTAAAAATTATAAACCAGGTATATCTTTTTACGATCATTCAGTGTACAAAAAAGTTACTGCTTTTTCTTTTGAAAAATATGACAAAAATTCTTCAAAACAGTTGGATGCCATCCCAGCAGAAGGCAGACTTGAAGCTTCTGAGAAGGTGATCTTCTTTGAAATATCTGAAATTTTAGACAAAAGTTCAACCTATTTTTTCTTAAGAAGATTAAATGTCTGTGAAACAGTCATTGAATGATTGAAGCCTTAGAAGATTTAAATTAGGTATTTGGTGTACAAATGGTATAATCCTTTAAAAATTGCAATGTCCATCATATTTATAATTTAGATTACTGTTCTCAATATACAAGCATTTTTTTCCCCCTCTATTTTCACATCTATACATTTACTAGTGTATATTCCCCAGAAGAGAGGTGTTTTCCTGTGTCAATAACTCCTACAAGCAACATCAAAACACCAAGACTCACAGTATTTTAGTTTAGGGCTACATCATTCTCGTGAGTGATAACTAGGATCAACTAATTTCTTCCTGTCATTATAATTTACCAATAAAAATAAAGGGTTAATAATTAGCATCTAAAAACAAGACTCTTGTTAACACCTTCTAGACATTTGTGTTCTTGTCAAAAACAATACCTGAATTGCTGGGAAAAATTCAGTGTTGCTTCTTTTCTTATAGGAGTGTCAAGTGGAAAAGTGTGAGTAGTAGAATATTTCCTCCCAGTTGTTATCCATGATTCAAATCCTAAAAGAATTTGAGGATATAGATTCAAAAACGAAAGAAAGCTAGACATTGTTTAAAATCTGGAACCAGAAGCTAAAATTTAGTAAAAAAATAATATCGATATTGGCGTATACAATATTGAAACCAGAATATTTTATATAATGCTGTAAGTTAGGCAGAAGTTAAGGACACAGTGGCTCTCTTTCTCGGTTTAAATGTGAGTTTTCCTGCCTTAGCAGGCTTTAGCCTAAGAATTTTTTTTTTTTTTTTTTATGTATTTAGTAAAAGGTATGAGGTCACAGCAAAACATATGATATCGTAGCCTCTGAAGAGCTAAAAAAACAATGTCTGATACATTTTTTGCTAACTTTTTATGTATTTCTCTGTTTTCTTTACTAAAATTCTCTGGGGAGTGGGAGAAAATAATTATTTGCTTCAAGTAGGAGCATTTTAGAAACCACTATTATCTGATATTTCCTATCAGATAAAGATGTTAGTTCTTATTTGGTGCTATTTATGTGGCTTCTCCTCAACATTACTTGAATGATGCTTCTTAATTTTTAGCAGATTTGTGAAATGTAAGGATGGATTTCGTATGTCATGGAACCAGTCAGCACCAACCTTGGAAGAAATTCCTGGACAAGTAGTATGAGGTTATTTTACCTCTTGCCACAGTCTGTAGCAATGAGCTAGTTGCAAATACTTCAGACATTTGTAGGCAGGCACATGTTAGGAGACATTAGGAGATCAACAATGCCTTCCATTCACTGAGAAAGAGATTATTGCATAAGAGCTCTTGAAAAAGGTGGCACTAAAGAAAGTCTGGTAGAAAAAGATGCTTTATCTATTTTTACTGAATTTAATATCAAAATCAAGGTGACAGCTCCTTGTAGAAAGACTGCATTTTCTAAAGAACTTGAAAACAAAGAAAGACTACAGTTAAAATTCTTTACATCACTTCAGCACTGTCAGGCCAAATGAAAAGCTAATGGGAAAAAAAGAAATGTGGGCTTTCCCAGTATTTCCTTACAGCATTTTAGAGATTCTGTTCTGTGGCACTCAAAATATGTCTATGCTTTGTTACACACTTCGTGTGAGGCTTCAGGGCAAGCCTGTAATGAACCAATATGTATCTGTGGGCTCACAACAATAAATATCATGGGTCTCACAACAAGGACACTCATGTTAGCACAGGCAGAGTTAAAGCAATCAGCTTTTTAACAGAACTGATTAGCTTGCAGAGAATACTGCCATAGTGTTCTTAGTCCACGTAGAAACACCAGACCATCTTTGCAAGACAGCATACACAGACTTTAATTTTAGAAATTACTGAAATGAGGTCAAGACAAAAGTGAAATAAAATGGATAATTTTAACCAACACTTGGAAAGACAGGAAAGCAAGAACATAAACAGTACAGGATCCTAGCTTCAGCAGCCACTCTCTCCTAAATGATGTTACTTGCCAAGGAGATCGATGATACACAAATTTTCAGTGCTCTACATGAGGTCCACAAGCTTGTTCTTCTTGCATTCCCAGCTCCAGGTTCATATTGCACCATGCTTTCTTCTTAGCCCCATTCTTCCTTCCAATTAAGGTTGTTTTAAGTGCTTTAGTGTGGTACAAGGCTGTAAATTCAGAGTACAAGCTATCACACATTGACTTCTTCAAGTTGTCAAGCCCTGAGGTTTCTTGAAAAATGATTGGCTATTACACCAGGTATTTTGAAACTCCTTTAAGTAGGGTTTGAAAGCTTAAAAAACAAATTCAAAATAATACTTGGTATATGAGAGAGCACAAGTTTAGTTTTACATTTTCTGGGATATGGAAACAATTTGAAGTGTTTTAGAGTGTCATTGTAACATTAATGTTTTGCCTGTAATTGTCAGAGGTTGAAAGGCCTCAATATATAAAAGAATATTGATGTCTTGATCATCCATTTGACTACTACAAAAAAATTTACTTGAGTGGAACTGTTTTTTTTCTGCCAGTGAGCTCAGTAACTATTGCATACCCTCTCTTTTTGGACTGAAGATCTGAACACCAGGATTTGTACTAATCTCTCTCAATTAGCACAAATAGTACCATAATCTGGAACAGGGCCATTCTGCTTGCTATTGATCTTTTGGTAGGATATTTGTGTTCAAAATCCCAGTTTATTTCATATTATATCAATACATATCAGGCAGAGTGGATGGCCAGTCCATGGAATACTAACTTGGAAACATACTCCTGTGCCCAACCAGGAACTTCTGCTGTGCTGAGTAGTTAAGAGAATATGAGGTTTGTTTCTTCCTTTCTGCATTTAGGTTAATTAAGAATTAGTATTCGTTCAGGATATCATCTGTTCTTCAAATACATCTACAGGAAGTTCTGGGAACACTAGAGCTGAACAGGTTTGTGTTTATAAATGTATCCATCAGATGCTTGTGGCCTTCTCCCTGTACAGAGGTATACTGACTGTCATACCAGAGTCTTTTGCAATGCAACAGCAGTTTGGCTATATGTTTGCATATTTCTTAAATACAGGGTGAAACATCATTTTTTAGCATTTTCATCATAGTTAAAAGACATAAGAGACTAAAATGTAGGGACTAAACAATCTGCTCTCTGGCTGCAGAAAAATTTTAATATTGCATAAACTGCTTTTTCATTAATATTCAGAGAAAAAAGACAAATTTGGACTTTTGTGTAGAAGTAGACACTGAGTTCTTGAGAAAGTGCTTTACTTACATTATAGCAGTATTATTAACTTAGAGATTTAAAATTAATGTAATTTATTTTAATTTGGAACTTGCTGCAGAGATCATGTAATGTAAAACCAAGCTAAGTTACCAGACCAATATTTTCAAGAAATTTCAAACTTTCAAAATCTGGGTACCATAAGATGTTATTATGTTTTCTTTAGGAGGATGCAGCACTAAGTTTACAAAAGGACATTTGTATTTACTGCTACTCCCTTTGAATGTCACTCAATATAATTTCAATAATTTTCTTTGCTTTTTCTATATTTTATCAAAATACCCTCTTCTTGAGTTTTTTTCTGCTGTAACTGAAATGATTCAGCTCAGTCAAAGGATAACCAAGCAATTTAAATAGCTGTGCACTCATTATTATGCATACTTTTCTTTACAGAGGTGCGATGTGTTCCTGCTCATTTGCCAAGAGACCATTTTTAATGGTAATTTATAAGCATGAGTTTAAATTACCATGCTATCTTACTGCTCCCATTCACTGCAAAACAGTCGGGCAGCAACGGGCTTTTAACACACGTGAGCTCACAGCATGAATGGGAACATTGGGCACTGGGTTTGTGGACGAGTACTTGACCGAGGAGTTGTCAAATCATAGGTTTTCTGACAACCTCAAAGGATCTCAGCTGAATACAGAATTATTTTTTAAAGAAGAGAACAGGAAATTTTGTTAAGCAAAATATATGGCAAACACCACTGAAATCGTAATCAAGGCAGCAAATAATCCTACTCGGCAAGTTAGCCTCTAACAGCTTTTGACAGAAATTTGCATTCTATATGCCTGACAGGAAGACTAAATAAATATCAGACTGCACTGCATGAAAGAAGACTGCACAAGATGAGAAGAAATGGTTGTGGGGTCAAATCCTGCATCTGAAAAAGTTTTGAATAAAACAGTATTTGAGATGTCACTTACTCAAAAAACATACCAAAGCCCCCAAACCAACACACCAAAATCACAAGCTCCATATTATCAACAGCTTATTTTGACTGACTTAACACTGAAAAGTCATCTCTCACAGCAAAAGCTTAGAAATCACTCAAATACTTTTTAAACTTCAGTTTTGTGACTTAAAGAGGAGCTTCATGGGAGACTCGCTAGAACAATGATTTTTATACTTTTTCTAAGAACTTTAGTTCTGTGCAGGTTATAGCTTCTGACAGCATAGCATAGGAATAAAACTGTATATTTTTCAGTTTTACTTTGCTACTTTTTTCAGTGAAGCATCAGGTTAATGAAATTTACAAAAAAGCTGTATTATTAAAAAAATTACTGTAAGAGAAAAGCTAAGTTAAAGTAGATGTTGAGGGTAGAAAGAACAGTTATTTGTATTTTAAAATAATTTGAACTTTTTTATACACTTTTTAGGTAGCTTTTCCTTGTATGAGGGAAGGTAAAACCTCTGAGAAAAAAGAGTTAATAATAGTGAAAGAAATAGAAGCATATTGAGCTTTATGCCAGAACTGCAGTATAGAGAAGCATATCATAAAGTTTTCTACAGAAGAGACAGATCTCAAATGTGCTGAAGTTTTGCATGCAGCCTTCATTTTGAATCTGTTACATGCAACATTACACACAGGAGGCCCTAGACGGCTAAGAAGCAAGGCAGCACAGCAATACTTTGCATTTAGTCATGCTTATTTCCCTGACACAGGCAAATTCAAATCATTTCTGTGGAAGATTTTAAGAGCAGAGGCATGGGAGACATATTGGACTCCACTGTGGATACACATCAACAATTATGTTACCTTAGTAACAGCCACAAAAATCCATGCTGTGGATGGTGATGTTTGAAGTAGAATTAATTGTCCTGACATTGCAATGTTGGTAGCTAAAGAAATCATAATTTTAGCGCTACTCTGAAAATTTCCTGTGCCTTTCACTTGTATTTCAAAGCACAGTAGAAGTGAGCCAGCATGTCACTGTACAGTAAATTGTATTTTAGAGGCTGCATTTCACCAGCCACAGATCACTTACCTATCCATTGAACAAACACAAACACAAAAAGAAGACATCTAAAATGTAGAAATCACAGAGTTTCAGTGGTTTTGAGAGATCCTATATTATTGTTTCAGTATTAAAACTGGCATTTTTGTTCCTTTACAATTTTAAGGTCTAGCCTCAAAGGGCAAATTATGCCTCCATCTCCATTTACAAATCTGACCACTATAGGGTTGGAGAGCATCATTCATCCTTTTCAGTGGAAGGTTCATAAGACGTGCTCATATACATATAGAGAGGAGACTGTCTAGCTGCATCAGCCTGGATTTAATTTCAGCTACAATAGCTGAATATTATAAAATTGCAGGATGGAGTTTTGAATGGAATCAGGAAATTTTGGACCATTTTACTTTCAGCTTAGGATAGGTAGCCAAAGATGCAGGGGATATTTCCTGAACCCCTGCAGAACTCTAAGCAATTTTATTCAGTTTTGATTTCATTAAAGGATACACTTACAGGTCTTCTAGCTAAATTACTCACGCAATGAATTCAATGTAGCTTTCCTCTGAACAGGGAGAGAATTGTTCTATACATGATATGGTGGCATCACAGAAATAATCATGATAGTTAAGGCAACACATGAATTATAGATTAGTTTCTTAAAATATGTTCTCCAGCCTTCTGCATCGTGCTCTAAATTTACTAAATTTTTCATAATTTCCATCTGTGCTTTGGCTATACAAATAAACTAAAGATTGATTTGTAGAAAACACAGAACAATGTGTCATAAATTATATTTTCTATTTAGGAAACCACTTGTCTCTAGGTTGCATACTGGTACACTGAGTTTCAAGATTGCTACATAAATGTAGTCAAATTCAGGCATGGGAACCCTAAAACTGTTCTGTTTCCTTGAGTGTTCAATTTGCATGTTCTGCAGATAAATAGTCACAAATTGATCACAAGATTAAGTTTTCACAAGACATCAATATCTAAACAAAACCAGATAGACATCTTTAAGGTAATGCAAGATTTCTGAAATGTAGATAGCATATAAGCATGTGCACAAGGCTACAGTCTTGACTGTTTTGAGTCCAGGGACTATATTCTAGCAACTTTTACCTAAGAGTTCTTGCCTTCTTCCTTACCTAAAATAATTGAAGACCAACTTATTATATAATATTTTTACCTTGGAAGCATCTATAGATGCAGATACATCAGCATTCTGTAGATGCTGAGATTGTACTGCCAGGTATAGGATAAGAGGTTGCCCAGCTGAATAACACTGTGGTAGAAATAAATTCAGTCTGATTATTTCATAGCAGCCTCAGGAGGTTAGTGTATTCTAGGCATTTTGGCACTCTCACATGCTTATATTCCATTAAAAATGTCTTAAAGGTTTTGATCACCATAAAAGTTTTCAACCTCATAGAAGTAATAGACTTAATGAAAGCAAAGGTAGGAAGTTACATGAAATTACAGAAAAGTATTAGGGATAAAAAATAGTAATCATCAGCTCCACAACTCTGAAAACATCCATGTCATGGTAATCCATCATTCTTGACTCAGTATTCATTTCCTTTAATGTATAAGGACACAATACTCTTGTTTTTTGAACAATAGCTTTGCAAAACTAATTTCTATGTGTCAGGATTTCAAATGCCCCCTTTTCCTGGGATAATTTTGTCATGTCAAGTTTCTTCCAAGCACAGATATTAATTCTTACTTCTGTCCCTTTGCAAGATTTCATAATACATTCTATGTTCTTAACTGAGGTTAATTTTAAGGTTTCTGTTTTAATGCTTCAATACACCTTCAAATATAAAACATTCGTGAAGAAGTACAGGCATAAAATATCTTTGGAAGATGGTTACTGAATTAGGCTTTTAAATGCAGTAAACAGCACTTTTGCCTAGTCATTAATGATTAACTAATTAATGAATAATGATTAAGTGTAATACAAGAGATTCTCTAGAGAAAAAGTAACGTCTAATGGAAAAATATTTATGCACCACTTTCTAAGATGATCACATGATATCAAATATACTTTTTAAAGATAAAAGCATTTTCCCCTCTCTTTCACTTTAAAGCATGGAGGAGACTCATGACTCTCAAGGCTATGAAAAATGAATTTGAATCTTCTAACAGTCTTTTTTGTGCAAACCTTCAGCTTCAGTTGACCGTTCATATGAAAATCCCCATAATGTAGCATTATTGACTATAGGTTTTTTGTATGAAGAGGTAGACTGATATTTTATAGAAAGCTTTGAAAAAACTATACCTCACAATATACACTGCTGCAAATTAATTAGATTATCATATTCCATCAGCAATATCCCTAGAGAAACAGGCATATAACAGTGCTATCTTTCTTTTGCAGATGAGAAAGTGGAGATGTTAATTTCTTCTTTTCTCCACAAGCTGCAAATTATGGAAGTGCACATATCAGAGTCCCTGGGCTAATTGTACTTTTGATCCATTCAGATTGCCAGAGGCTGTATTTCAACATCAATGCCAGTTAGATTGAGTGGGCCTCACTGCACTACTTCTCTTTCAGGAGCAACCACTGCAATAGACAGTTGCAAAATCCTCTTAAAGTGCAACATGATTTAACTAGAACTAAACAATCAAAGAAGGAAGAGGTATCCAACAGAAAAAGAAATAAGTTGTGTAAATATTATTGAAAACACAATCTTTTTCTATATGACTCCCATAGATAAAGCTTTACTTCCAATTCTTACCTCATCCTGAAAAAGTTTATCATTTTGCTTTTCCATTAATAATTTTCCTTCAACACAAACACTCCATGAAATGGTAACTAAATTTACACACGATCTTGTCAGCTGCCTCACACTGCTATTCTATGATAGTCCCTGACAGCTACACAACTCTTAACAGGATCACCTATATAAGTTTCGGGTTTGCCAGTTTTCTCAACTAGGGATGAGGATCACTTCATTTAATGAGTTGAACTGTCTGTGTTTGAGGTGGTAATGCAACTAAAATATGTTTTAATTAGACAATATGTTCTCACTGGATGTTTATCCTTTAGGCTTTCAGTAGAACTCTAGATTTCAATTAGAATTTAAACTTTTAGCAAATACAGGACACAACTACACATATGCTTTCTGTGTAATTTCATGACAAGTGAGGAAGAAATAAAGATTAAAAGAGTAAAATTTACTTAAAAAATACATTAAAAAGCAAATAGACATGACCTGCTTATCAGATATAGAGAAATCTAGGCCAAAGAGATAGACTATAAAATGAGAAATTTTATATAAAGCAGTTAGTTAAAAAAATAATAGTGCTATTAGCATTGAGGAAGTGATTGTCATATAAATACTTCAGAAAGAACTTCTTTATGCAAAGTGTAATTAAATTAGAACTTGCAAAGATATGGAGCTTTCAGAGTTTTCTCAAGGCAAAATCCTAAACAAGATCAGCACTGCACACATTATACTGTGATTATCAGCAGGTATTTTGTAGCTACAGCAAGATTTTTAGCATATGCTTTCCAGTCTGCAGTTACTGTAGAAAAGCACTGTAAGTGATAAATTTGTATGCCATGTAGTGATGCAGAAGGGGGCCATCCTGGTAGGACTGCTCAGAGAATGTGACTCTATATGAGATTAGGTCAAAGAAATCAGTTGTGCCCTGTAACTTCTGCAGAGAGTCACCTTAATTACTAGAATCAATAGAGATTTGTCACTGATTACCAGGTGGATGATACATAATAACCTGACACCTACACCTGCCAGGCACAATACTAGGGTATTAATAGATGATTTTCATGGTTGTCAGTACTGTAGCAAATATTTTATGGAAAATGTTTTCAGTTTGTACAAAAGTAGCAAAGGAAGACATCACTAAGCAATACTGCAATTCAAATATAATCACTTATCAGTGTTATTGCATCTGAGACAACTCCTTAGCAGGTGGAACACCTGTCATGATATTGGTATACACACAGAGACTTGAAAGGTGGTGTATTTTAAATGGTAATTTAAAACATTAAAAACCTTACTTAAATGGTGATTGAAACATTTTTAGGATATTTTTTAAGAGGGTATTTTTAACTTTTACATTACTCAATCTAAACGGGGACATGTGCTTCTTGTATTTTGTAGTTTCTCATCTTGAAATTTAAAGTTCATTAAAGCATGTTTGAAGGGAAGCACTTCTACCCATATGTAGATTAACATAGAAGTGTAAAACAGTTCTAGTTTAATTCTTTCATTTTAGGTTCATGATAACTACTCAGTCTCAAGGTTTTTTCCTATTATTAAAATGCATATATCAGAAATTTATACCTATATATGTACTTTTGAATTCTGGAAAGCTACTTTCTACAGAATGAAGACTAAAAGCTTTGGCTTAAAAGAAGAAATTCACAGAACTAATAGATTGTGTAGCTCTGCTTCACTCCCTGTTTCAGAAAATAGTTTCCTTACATGAGGATCAAATATGTATTTTGATTAATTAAGAAAGAAATGATGTGTAAACTTGAATGGTATATCACAAATGTTTAACTGGTTTACTGTAAAAACTTCTTACTTGAAGCATTTGAATGATGTTATGATTTTTTTCTTCTGCAAATTCATAAAGTATTTCTTCAAAACTTCAGTGAGGCACTCTCTTGACTCTGTTGAAAGCCTTCAGAGTTCTATTCCTTTATAATTATTGTTGTTATAACTATGCATAAAAATAGTTCTTCTATAGAAAACAAAAATTTATTCTGTAGTTCATAATCATGAAACTTGTACAAGGCAAGAGAAACCCTTGGCAACAATAGTTCTTCAGCTCTTTTTTCTAAAATAGACAGTATTAAAACCTGAGAGACTGAGAAAATAAGGGAAAGCTTCGGGTAGGAGCCCACTAAAGACCCCCTGATCAAGATTTGGACACTGATGAAAAGGTCTTTCTTCAGGTGCAGATGCATCATGGTCACGGGTTCTGATCCTCATAGGCGTTTTCAGCCACCAAAACATCTGCTAGAAAAGTGCAACAAGTAACATCAAGCTGTCCAAGAAAACAGAGGAGTGCATTAAGGAAAACTTCTAGTACAAGAAGAGCAGCTGAACATATTCAGAAAAACTGTTGCAGAAGACTTTATCAGAGAGGTGGGGTTAGAGGTAGAAGTCAGGCAGGGAAGGCAGGAGCAGGTCAGTATGGCTAAGTCAAAACTTCTTAGCCAAACTAAAACACAAAACAAAGTGGAAAGCACTAGAGACAGGGATCTGCATCCTGGGGAGATGGTATGCATCCATGGCCTGAGAGCACAAGGAGAGGATCAGAAAATTCAAGGAACAAATGGAACTGAACTTGCCTAGGGATGTGAAATATAATAAGAATTTTTTTCAGACACATAGAGTAACAGAAGAGGATGAATGAAACTATACCACCCATACAGGAGAGAAATGGAGATTCAGCTACAACTGACAGAGAGAAGGTGAGATAATAAAAAAATTTTTTGTCTCAGCCTTCACTAGCAAGAAACCTAGCAATAAAACCCAATTCACAAAATTCAAAGGAAGGGACACGAGTAAGATCAAGTTCAAACCATCTCAGGAACATCAATATACTCAAATCTCTGGGACCTGGTGAGATGCATCTGAGGGTTCTGAGGGAACGAGTGAAAGAAGTTGTGAAACCCTTATCTATAATACCAGTGTGGAATTCTGGTGAAATTTCCAGTGATTGAAACACATGTTCCCCATTTTTAAAAAGAGAAAAATGAAAATTTCAGGAACTACAGGCCAGTGAATATCAAATCTGTGCCTGGCAAGATCATGGAGCAGATCTTTCTGGTAATTATCCTAAGGCACATGGGAAACAGGAAGGTGATAGGTGAGGGCCAATGTGGCTTCACTTAGGACAAATCATGCCTCACGAATTTAATGTCATTCAGTGGTGTATTGTAATATTTGTGGAAAAGAGTGACTGATGTCATCTCCCTATATGTGCATTTGATTCTGTCATGCACAATGTTCTTGCTTCTAAAATGTGGAGGAATGGATTTGATGGACGAATGACTTGGTTGAAAACAAATGAGCTGGATGGTTTCATTTACAGGGTGTGTGGGCAGCACATATAGATCAATCATGGTATCAGGCCCAGTCAGCAGAGATTTAGGAAAGGCTGCAGC
This sequence comes from Luscinia megarhynchos, assembly GCA_034336665.1. Classification (NCBI taxonomy): domain Eukaryota; kingdom Metazoa; phylum Chordata; class Aves; order Passeriformes; family Muscicapidae; genus Luscinia; species Luscinia megarhynchos. Next base: position 47,793,672 of record CM067592.1, on the reverse strand, counting down.
TTGACCAACCTGACCTCCTCCTGCAACAAGGTGACCTGTTTAGTGGATGAGGGAAAAGCTGTGTGGATGCTCTTTACCTGGGCTTTAGTAAAGCCTTTGACATTGTTGTCTTCAGAATTTTACTGGACAATTTGCCTAATACCTAATCAGACTCAAAACTTTAGTTGTCTTGGTACCACACAAACCATTAAAAGACCAAACAGGAGTGCTTGTCATTGATGAGCTGGCAATTACATCATATCCACTAACAAATGAAAGTAGAACAATTGTGGTGAAAAGATGAAACTCAAATAATTCATTGAAACCCAGACCAAAAAAGTTATTCAACACTAAAGAGAGATTACCCTCTATTTACTTAATAGGACAGACAATTCTTTTATGTTCAAAGCACACATTTTCTGAAATTATTTTCTTGTCTGGAGCAGCAAGTGCTACTTCCCTGGGAGGAGGAGGAGGAGGAAGAGGAGGTGGACAGGAGGAAGTAGAAGAGGATGAGGATGAAGCGGAAGATGATGTTGAGGAAGAAGAAGAGCAGGAAGAAGGAGAAAGAAGGAGAAGGAGAAGGAGAAGGAGAAGGAGAAGGAGAAGGAGAATGAAGGAGAAGGATGAGAAGGAGAAGGAGAAGGAGAGGAGAAGGAGAAGGAGAAGATGGAGGAGAATGAGAGAGAAGGAGAGAAGGAGAATGAGAGGAGAAGGATGAGAAGGAGGAAGGAGAAGGAGAAAGGAGAAGGAGAAGGAGAAGGAGAAGGAGAAGGAGAAGGAGAAGGAGAAAGAAGGAGAAGGAGAAGGAGAAGGAGAAGGAGAAGGAGAAGGAGAAGGAGAAGGAGAAGGAGAAGGAGAAGGAGAAGGAGAAGGAGAAGGAGAAGGAGAAGTAGAAGGAGAAGGAGAAGGAGAAGGAGAAGGAGGAGAAGGAGAAGGAGAAGGAGAAGGAGAAGGAGAAGGAGAAGGAGAAGGAGAAGGAGAAGGAGAAGGAGAAGGAGAAGGAGAAGAGAAGGAGAAGGAGAAGGAGAAGGAGAAGGAGAAGGAGAAGGAGAAGGAGAAGGAGAAGGAGGAGAAGGAGAAGGAGAAGGAGAAGGAGAAGGAGAAGGAGAAGGAGAAGGAGAAGGAGAAGGAGAAGGAGAAGGAGAAGGAGAAGGAGAAGGAGAAGTCCTTTTTTCCATTTTGCTGGTTCAACACTTTCACCCTTAAGTGTAAAAATGACCTTGTTAGGAGGAGAATTTGTAAATATTGTGCAGGAAGGTGCATTGACAAATCATGAGTTTATTTAGTCATTGCAAAAGATGTAATACAAAAAACATTTCCTCATTCTGCATAGGTCAACTTCTATTTGGCTATTTCAAATTTAAAATACAGCCTAGCTATTACTAGTAAAAGATTTCTTCTGGGCATTGCAAAATGACAATTTTTGTTTCTTCCCTTTTGATTACCAGCAGATGTCCAATTACTTCCCTTACAGTTATACAAAGAGAATATTACATGTTGCTTTTATTCAGAGAGACAAATGAAAAATTAAGATCTTTTTTCACTTTCCAACTTTCATGCATCAAAATAGTTTTAAAGTAAGTCAAACTGTATTTGCAGCAGCAAAAAGCAAGGAGCAACCTAAAGGGTTCAACATTGAATATTTGACTCTCCAAACATATTTTTAAAATCCTAAAAAAAAAAAATCCTCAAACAGGGCACAATAACAACTTCAAATAATTCATTTAAATTTCAAACAAGAGTTGTGTAACAGAATACTTCATTGATCTTGTACCATTTGTAAATTTTTACTTTTATAGTACTTTTGTACTTGAGTAATTTGTCTGTGCTTTTCTAGATTTTTCTTGTATGCTCCATGTCACCATTAGTACATTCTTGTGTAACGGAGAAAGAGATAATGGCCAGGTGGGACAAATCTAAGATACTAGTTATTTGGAAAACAAGAAAGATCAAGAGAAGAATCTCTGGCAGATACCACTTAATTGCCCATAACAATTGCATTTGGCCATTAACAGCTAGTCTCACACAGAAGAAGGCACATCCCTACAATAATCTGACATTTCAACCTCCAAAGCAAAACTTTGTTATTTGGTTGAGAGAAAGTAGTCGACTGTGAGAGATAGGCTGTAAAAGCTAGCACCAGGAGACAGGTGTTGACCTTCCCTTCAGCTGTAGGACTTTTTTTTTAGCAGCTCCTACAAATGAACAGCAGTTGATTTCTTGCATGCAGCCATGCAGCCACTGTCATACATCAGTGATACCCTGTCAAGGATGGGAAAAGGAGGCTGTGGACCCAGGACATACAACATTCACAGCAGAAGGAGACATGTTTTGCAGCAGAGCTGCTCTCTGAAGAGCCAACAGCAAGAGCACCACCAGTCCAAGTGTATTGATGAGGGGATAGTAACAAAGTCACTCAGAAAATAGGGCCCAAGTATATCTCCTTTTCTAATTTCTCCTTGGTTCACCTTTGTAAATTACTCTTGCAAGCTTAGTGTGTAAACTCACTGGAAACTGAGATGTCTTCCTGAACAGATCCCCTGCCTCAAGATGCTGTTTTATAACTGAAAATACAAAAGCCAAACTAAACAACAAGGAAGTAAAATAGGCAACACAACACTTATACTAGTCAAAAAGCAATAAAATAGATGTTTAATATAAGAGTCATCTGCATCCATGGAGCAAAGTTTGACACATGTCTTTTGCTGTTTTTTTGTTCCCAGCAATCAGCCAAGTAACCCGTAACTACCCAGACACTGATGAACCCCTATAACATGGCATTGCTTGAAAAGACTTTTAAGGAACCATATGGTAACACTTCCCTGTGCATTGCAGATTATGCAGTTCACTAAAATGAAAATCCTCCTGTTTAAGTTTCATCCCTTCTATATGCACCTGTGTATCTGCACATTCTGGCTGTAGGTTCTGTTGCTCATTAGGAAAAACAGTGACTGCACAGGTGACAGGTTGTTGGATGCAGAAAAGCAAAGTACACACCATTAGATAAGGGTGAAGATTAATCATTTCTGTGTATGGTATCAAACATCCAAGAAAAGGGTTGTTAGGATCTGGTAGGTGAGAAAACCATGAAAGAGATGCACATCCAAGCTCAGGGCTAAATGGATATGAGTAAGTACCAGATTCAATTATGAACTTCTGCATAATTAATCTCTTTAGAAGATCCCTTTGTCGGCCTAGAGATCACAAGTTGGAAATGGGCATTGTGCCAGAGGAGTAGTCCAGTTAACTCACTAGACCCTCAGGTCTGGGAATGGTGCTTAGGCTGAAGAGTATAAGGCAGAAGTGTTACTCGCAGGTAGCTGTAGGTGACAGCAGCAGTGTGCTGGAAAAGTCCCACGGACCCACGTGGGGAACCCCAGAGCTACTCGTGCCCAGATATTAGAAGGTCCTGATGCTACCTCCCCATTCCCCAGTCTCTTGCTGAGAGTTTCACAGTGTCTCTAGGAATAAAGGTGAAGGCAGCACGGGTGGTCATGAAACCATGATCCACAACCACCCCACAACATGACAATCAATTCACAAACACCAGTGAATATGGGCTGCACAGAACCCAAAGCTCGTCTTGGGTCTGTAATGCAAAGAAACTTAGGAAGGAGACAGAGTAGTGGAGCGTGCTTCTATGCTCTTACTTTAATCAAACTACCCCATCCACCAGACTCATTCAGATACATTGAAATCTGTTGCAGACATCAGCCACCATCACTACTGTTTCACAAGATCAGAGACAAGCAGTCCTACAGGGACTCAAGGTATATCTAAATACACGACTGATAACCTGCAAGCTGGCCAGGAAAGCTGATTGTTAATGTAATTCCAGAATATGCAAGCAAGCTGTCCCATGGGAAATTTACAGATATCCAGTGCTCTCTACTAAAAGGTAGTAAAAGCCTCTTATAGGACTAGAACCAAAATATATCTTTGGCTGCTCTCCTATCAAGCAACTGTTGAAATATAAACAATATGTTTAACAGTGAGAAGTAGAACAGTTTGTTGTTAGAAGTGGAAAACCAAAATACTACTTGCATCAATATGTCAAATATAGTAAAAATCTGTTGGAAGATGGTATAAAATAATAAAAAACCACAAACCACTAAATCACAGGCATTTTTCCCAGTACGGCTGTATTCAGTGGCTTTGAGATTACATGGTATAGAAAACACAGATATACTGTGATGATATAACTTTTTGTGAACTCCTAGCTGCTGAAAAGGTTGAAACTTAGAGGAGAAAGAGGCAGCAGAAAGTTTAAAAACAGTTGTATTAGATGATCTGAGAGACTTGTTTTTGTATTATTATTAATAATTTTTTCTAGTATATTTGCTTTCTGGCTATCAGAACAAGGCTGTGTAACTTGAAGAATGCGGCAGTCTTTACTGTTCTGGTGAAATCAATGTGTCTAAAATCCCTAAATCATGTATATGTTTAAAGTTATACACTTTCTGAATTTACTAAGTTTATGAATTTGCTAAGTTTTCCCACCCCCTCCTCCTCCCCTGGATTTTGCCTCATGTGTTAATCACATCTGGATTCTGCTACTGATCCTCAGTAACAATGAGCATCAGCAGAATTCCTCATATAAAACCCTTCATGGTGAGACATGGAAACAAGTTCTGTCAATAAATATGTTCTTACCTGTAGAACAAAGACCAGCTGGTCTGTAACAATGGGAAACACACATCTATACTCATAGGGACACATCTCTTCTATCATTCCCTTCTTGGGACGCATTGGTTTTGGAGCAAAACATTCCAATAAAAACTGGTTTGTTTTACAAGTGCTCCTCCCCAACCCAGAAAAATACAGAATCAACATAACCAGACTTCCAAAGCCTGTATGTCAAGTCTGTGCATGGCCTGAAGGCTCACAAAATTCAGCCATTTTATCTATCCAATTGATTTGTTAGCTCTGATATCTAATGATAATTATTTCTCATATTTTTGTTAATTTTCACAACCTCCCTCTGCCCAATGCAATATCAATATAACAGGTTTCTGCTTAAAATAGCAGCCAGGTCCATTAGTCACATAGAAATGAAATTGTACACTTCATCTGTATTTACCACTCTCCTAACTGAGGAAAACAATTATACATTTTGAAAAGCAAAATCTAGAGTAATTTCAAATGAGGAAAACTTGAAAATAATTTTAGATTAATTTGATACTGATTGTGCCTTAAACCACAACATATCAAATTAATGCATTTTTTCCACTGTAATTTCTGGTGACATAGAATCACAGAGTCATTGGATGGTTTGGATTGGAAGGTATCTTAAAGACCATCTAGTTACAAGCCCCTTGCCATGATCAGGGGCTCCTTCCTCTAGAGCCTCATTCAACCTGGCTGTACACAGTCCCAGGGATGGGGCAGCCACAGCTTCTCTGGATAATGCATTCCAGTGCCTCTCCACCCTCACAATAAAGAATTTCTTTGTACTATCTAATCTAAACCTGCTGTCTTTCAGTTTAGAGTATTTCACCTTATTCTGTCATTACAAACTCTTGTAAATCTCTCTCTCCACCTTTTTTGTAGGCTCTCTTCAAGTGCTCAAAGAGTGCAGTAAGGTCACCCAAAAGCATCCTCTTATCCAGAGTGGTCAGTCCCAATTCTATCAGTCTTTCCTCATAGAGAGGCACTCCATCCCTCTAAAGAAAGATGTGGTATTAAAATTGCATTGTTGGCTGCAGAACTAAAGTGCAGGCCATGGCAGATTCTGCAGAAGCTTTCACTCCTTCTATTTTCAATAACACGTGTCTATCCCTTCACTTGAAGCATCCCTATGCAAGAGGTCCTTCACACATTTCATGTTATTCTGGACAGAGGCTTCAGTAGCAGAAAGGAAGTTTGCCTCTTTTTTTTTCCCCATAAATTTTTTCCACCTTTTTAATTTGATATTTGGGAGCCTGAAAATGCTGAGGAGAGCTACAGACGACTAGATTTAATCCTGATTAAGAGTGATATAAAAGTAGAATTAGGCTACATGTTAATGACCATACCAAATCCACATCAATTAATAGTATTTATCTCATGGAAAGTCCTAAATGCCAATGCAGCAATACTTATCGGGCTTTCAGTTCCTGTTATGAGCTGTTGTCATATTACATATTACACTGCAGTTAATTTTCTGCCCCAAGCAGTTCTTCTTGTAAGCCTGTTAATAGACAATTCATCTCCTTGTAGCTCGGTTGCTCCTCCAACAGACCCAGTTTAGCCTCATTTTGTCAGTGAAACTATGTCTAAAGCAGTTTATTTCTGGTACTGTCCTCAAGATTCAAGGTTCATTGTATTTATTCCATGCAATGCTAAGATACATAATTCTGTGCTCAAGTGGCAGACAATCAACTCTGATGATGAAAATTTTTTTCACACTAAACTTTATAGAGGTTATTAAATGCACATTAGTGTGATTTGGCTCTTCCTGGTGAGGTTTTCAATACTTGAGGCCGACAATATAAAGGACACAATTTTCATTCATTTTAGGATTTGATCCTCTTCGAACATAAAAAGAAGACATTTTTCAGATTATTTTTTATTAGACTGACTTTTACACTGATGGCCAAAATGCTAGCATGGATACCTTCATTTCTGAAGAACATGACTTCCCTGTACACATCACCTAAATTGTACTCCATTCTTCAGGTTGTTTTAATAATGAGCACACTACAATCACATTCATATAACTTAATTTTGTTAATTCTGGCATTTGATTGGAAAATAGAAAGCCTTTTGTTTTGTTTTATTTTTGTTATTTTCAAGGTTTTACAAAGTAGGGAGCAGATTCCTAGCTGAGACACATATAAAAAGTATATTTCTTAATTAAAGTCCCACTCAAAATTTCACACAGAAAAAAATATCTGCAAATATTTTACTAAAAGAGCCAAAGTTACAGCATTGTTTTAAAATTTTTATTTACCATATTTTACAGGAAGAAAGGCCAAACCTTGCAAAGAACTACTAGTTGCAATAGGATCAGTAATATAAATGTCCGAATTTCAAGAGACACAACTAATTATTCAAAAATTAAAAATTTGGGGAACTTTTTTACAGTTGAAGTATTAGTAGTACATTTTTTTTATAGTTTTGACTAATAGTTTTAAGGGAAACACATTCTTTTACACATTTCAATATTAACTTCTAAAAATATTAGAGTGTTATGAAGAGTAGAGCATTAGATTTTAATTAAGTTTTAAAAATGTGGCTAGGCCTTTTTTTGATATGTGGCCCTGCCTTACCTGCTCGGTCTTCTTATTGGAAAAATAAAGAGGGCCCAACAATGTACTTTTAAAATTACAAACCTTTTCTTTTCGTGAAGGCTTGACCTGGATGTTGATTCTTTCATGCTTCTGTTGAATCACCATTCAGATTTATGAATTTTAAGCATGATGCAGGCTTAAATCATCAGAACAATCACTAAAATCTTGGATAGTTCTGGAATGTAAATACTCTTATAATTAAAAGAAGCATTTAAATAGGTATAATGATAGGATTAGTAACACAGGCTTGACAACTGGCCATACAATCTGAGCTGCTGAGTTGTAGCTGAATTTCCCATATGTTGATTTCTGTACAACAAAGTAAAATGACTGAAAATTAGTATACATATGCATTTGAATCAAACCACATTCAGCTCTTCCTATTAACTGCAGCAATCCGGATTTTCACATACTTTTAGCTCATAATTTCTCACTTTTTACCTTTTCTGTGTTAACCGTGCAGGAAAAGATTACTGTCAGAGAAAGGCATTGTCAGAGGTTAGGCGGAGCTTGCTGTGTGAAGAAGTAAAGGTTTCTAAAGCTCATTACTTGAAAGGTTACAAACTAGTAGGACAAAGAACACCACAGAGGTGCCAGGAAGTACATGATACCTTGTCCCAAGAGCAGCACAGAGGTCAATTCACGGTGTTGCTGGTGCCCTAAACTTGCAGAGCCTAGATTCGGGGATAGAGGCAGACTTTGGGCTCTCAGCCTGTCTGGTGTCATTCGTGGCTGCATGAACTATAAGGCTCTGGGAAGTGCTGTCACAGGTGATGCCTGAAAGATGGGATTTGACACACAAATCACCCAGCTAACTGTAGGCAAGATGATTCTGGGATTTCCATACGGAAAACCCTCCAGGGTTCTGTGGAAACAGAGCAGCTGTGCTGGGAAACATCCAAGCACTATTTATCATGTAAATGATATTTTGGGGTTCTAACCTCTTGCTTTTTGCCACCTGATTGGCCCCAAATTGGCAGAGAATCCCCACTTGGAGTGGCGCTGGGCAGTGCAAAAATAACTGACTGTACTCAAGTTCCATACTGTCAAACAATGGTGCAAATTTGTTTGCACCAAAATGAGCTGCAGGCATCTAGAAACGTCTGTAGGGTGACATGCAATGCATGGTGAGTGATTTCATAGCTGGAGCCATCCTCTCTCCTCCTGGTGTGCTGCAGTTTCAACACCCAGGTGTGTGAAATGGATGTGCTGGCATCTCTGTCACAGACCACCCAGTCTTGTGGTTTGCCAATGGCTCATTATTTTCCCTGGCTTTTTGAACAGGCTGGGATAGTCTAGCTGTGTGCAAATTATTGCAGATTCCTGCTTAGACTCCCATAGTTAGTAATTTCTGGATGTGGCATTGTAAAGGGCGTTTGACAAATTACCTCTATTTTTGTTGGAGTACTCACAAAATCCATATCTTGGGTTTCAGCTGCTCTAAATGAGTCTAGTGCATTCACAATTTTATGAGACCGTTTACCTTCAAATTTAATAGTCTTAAATTGAAAAAGAACAACCCCAAACTAGAAAACCTACAAAAGCAAAGAAAATATTTATCTTGTATATTTAGGAGATGATCTGCCCAAAACATATCTCTGATTTACCTAAACAAAGTTGGAGTATTGCCCATATAAACTCAACAACATTAACATTAACAATTGTAATAAAACAAGCTGTTCTTAAATAGTTCTTCATGTTACCTGATCACTTTGTGAGACATGGTGCTGCTTACATTTCATAGCTCAATCAGTCTGAAAGCATACATACTGCCAAAGTTTCGTACAATGGAAAAAGCACCCTGTGATATCCCAGCACCATACATTACTAAGAAAATGAGACAAAAGTAATTCAGTTTTGGTGGTTTGATAGATGCAGGATCTTTTGGCCTGATTTGATGTGTTAATAGAAAGACTGTGTATAAAATATGTTACTTTTCACAGGTTTTGGTTTGGAGTTGTTTTTTACTGTTTTTATTTTTGTTATACTGTGCATCTTGATGACACAAGAAAGCTTCTGTTGTTTTAAAGAGTTTTAACTTCAGATACTTTATATATATATATGTATAAACACCTTTTTTATTTGCACTCATGAAGACGCAGAAATCATCCTCTCTAAACAAATTGCCAGAGGAATGCACATTGACAAAGGGTCTGAGGAGAGATGACACTGCATCTGTTTAGAAAGTATACTTATTTGTTATTCAGCCTGGACTGAATATTTCACTTTCAAAAACAACTCCTTTCAATAAGTTTGCACCTATTATTTTCCTAGTATACTTTATTTTGGAATGTGCAGATTTTTAATCAATTGGAAGCTTTAACAATCACATAATTTTCAGTAGCTTCATACCTCACTCACTGAGTCAGTTAGTGGTATTTATTACGTTTTCTGCTTGAATTACTTCTAGTTTATATTTTAAATTGTGATGCAAATGCTTACAGTATTACACTTATGCCCTAGCACTTTTATAAGTCACAGAGTTTGTACATTTTTGTCTCTACTCCTATGGTTCTGAGATTTTTATCTTGTTTCTCTTGCATGTTCAAGAGATCAGGCCTCTGCCATACTCATGGCTTCATTCCACATGGATACACAAAAAGTGCCAAAATAATTTTCAAGCTATTTCAGCTTAATTTAACTTAATCATTTTAAGCACTGTAAAGCCCTCTTTTCTGAGCTATATTTTCTTTAGAAACACAAACTTTAGAAAAATTAGAAATTGAGAACTGAGATACCTTGTCATTTTGCTGACTGACAGGATCTGACCACATTTATGTAAGCAGTTATTTGAAAGCCTAATTCTGCTGTTGCATTCAGTTTCATTCACAATGATAAGACAGTTTTTTCTACACAGAGATCCTCCAGAAAAGAGTGAAGTTAATGCTTTATTTCACCAGAGGTTAATCACACTGCAAGGCATTTGTTGAATCCCTGTGTAGGTGCTTTAATTTATAAGTCACATGGCTTCAGTCCAGTACAGCTGAAGGAAGTCTCTCAGGGTATAGGCTAGTGATGCTTGCTTTCCTTCTGAATGAGGGAATTCACATGAAGCCTTAACAGTCTGTAACTTACCCTTATTGTTCCACCCCTTTGGCTAATTTGTCCTACCTCCCCAAACAAATAATTAATATATTGTAAATTATACCTCAGTACCTACTTTATTAATCTGGTAAGTGATGGGTTTAATTTGGAGTAAGCATGCTAATAGGAAGTATATATGTATAAGAAATAATACAAAATTCTGCTAAAGAAGGAATTGCACATGTGCAATGAAAGTGGGATATTAATCTCCTCATATATATCATGGAGTCTGAATTATCTGGTGCCTTGTGAAAACCTGTGAAAATTATAGATAAGCAAGGTGGGAAATAACCTCCACTTGTTTCTTGTAATACTTTTAAGCAATAGCTCCCCTCTGTATCTGGCAACCAGTTAAAATTATGTATAAGAACATTCTGAATAAATGAAAAGTTATGAAATACAGCAGGGAAACCGAAACTGCAGAGGTTGGTGCCAATCACCACTACCAGCTTCTGCTCTCACAAGACAAATTCTGGGAACTTTTGTCTTAGTCCGAGAGAACTTCTGTGCTTGTTCAAGGAACATAGACTTTTGGAATGTGTCCTGTTTCTGAGTATTAAGAGTTAGTTTTAGCAGCTAAGAGAGGGTCTGAAAAAATGTACCCCATGTACTTTTTGCATCCTGCTGGGTCCAGAAGCAGCCCTGCCTTGCCAGTGCAAGTGGGTGCTCGTGAGGTCCCATGTCCCCTGCGTGGATCAGGGTGTCTCACGTCAGGCTCTCGGTTAAAACCAGACTGGCTGGAAGGGCAAGCACCATCCCTAAGGCCTTGCTGACAGCATTTGTGTTTATTCATCTCAGGCAAGGGATCTGTAGAGTACAGAAACACTCCTAACACCCCAGGAAGAGATTTCAGCTTTTGGATTTCAGGTATGATTCTCTTCTATTTTGCTCCTAGGCTTCTCTGAATTCTACATATTCACTCTCTAAACCTTAAAAACGTGCCAGACCACGCGTGGGTGACTTACCTTGTATGATCTGTCCCAAGGGACAGTGAATGCCTATCCCCTTACTCAGGGGTTGTGTTAACCTAGCAGCTGGAAGTACCACACCAGAAACTCTTGAGTCAGCTACTGATCCTGAACTCAGTCCCATCTGGTGCTCCAGAGGAAAAGCAGGCGTGCTGCTGCTTAAAGGTCTCCATGAAAACCATATATCACTTCACATAAAATGTGTTACCATTATGGGGAATACTTTCTCTGTATATATTAAGAGAAAGGTAATTGCTGTGCAGAGTGCACATATGTTTTGAGGCTCATTGGCCAAATTATCATTTCCTATTTCCCATTTTCCATCTTCAGGCAGAGAAAACTAAGAATCCTGTAACCTGACACAACAATATGTAAATCTATTTACTTGCAGGCTCCAGAGTGCTGTGAGCTACAAACATAAAAGTCACTAGGCAACAGTTAACACAGATAAATTGTTTTCCTTTATTGCAGAGAAGGATAGGTTTATATCTCCTGCTAACAGCCATGGACTTCTAGCTAATAGTTTCTTTGACACAATGACACAGTCTTAAAATAAATAAATAAATAAATGAACAAACAGAAAAACAATGGGCAAAAGAGGGCATAATTATTAGGTGTAATTATTTGTAGCTTTGAATATGCTGCTTATAGGAGTGAAACTCAAGAAGATTAAGAATGAGCCATAATAGGAAAGAGAAACACTAGAACAATATAAATTCCCTTAAGTGAATTCATAGTATTAAAATAAAACTAAAAAAGCAGAAATACTTGAAATGTTGAGAATGTCTATGGGCAAATATAGACCGGTATCCAATTATTTTAAGCAGCACACAGACATGTGGTAAATGTCAGCCTTTTTTCCAAAGAATTTGAAATAAGAATAGTATTGGTGGAAAGTTAAATAACATCTGTTTCCTTGGGCCTAGGAAAATCCTTGCTATATTCAGATTGCTGTGGGTTCTGTGTCAGAGTAGGGGCTAAAACAAGACTCTCAATCCTCCATAACTTTGACTGGAAGAGATTTCACACCTGTTTCACTTCTAATGCTTTTCATGCCAATTCTTGAATTCCTCAGTCACTGCTTTTAAGGACTCTTTCAAATTCAGATATTTATTTTCATTTCTTAGTTCGTTCACTAATGGAAGAATACATGCAGTGTCAGGGAAGTGGGATACCAAAAATCACATGAAAAAAGACCTCTGATTAGCCATCAGACCATCCTCAGGAAGAAATACACACAGACTAAATCAGATGTTACACTAAAGGTATGAGAAGTTAGTGAAAGATTTCAACATGACTGCTTTTCAGTCTGATAATTGAATTTCCACCTCCTGCCATCATCACTGGTCTAAAGCTCTATGTAAAATCCAGCATTTCAGCAGCAAACACCAAATGACTGTCATAGAAAAGCCAGAGTGAAATGTCTGCATTTTCCTAACTTAAGCCTTTTCAGAAAAATCTTAATCATCAAAACGTCCCACTTATTAATTAAGGTGCACAAAGAGAAGGCAGCTCAAGAGGCACACACAGTAGTTAATCAGAGCAGTGCAGGCTCCAGATTTGGAAGACTGCTCCTTTTTTCAGGTCATTGCAAGGCAGGGTGGCTTCCCTTCCTGATTTCTGTGGTCTGGGGAGGGAGGTTAGGCCATACCCTGGCAAATAAGTCACTCTCCATCAGGACATCAGGAAAGAATAGGGCAGGCATTTTTCTCTCCCAAGGAGGATTTTCTCTTGCACTATGAGAGATCCTGAAGGCTCTTACTCCTAAACAAGAACCAGTCTGGGACCAGACACAGCTGTGAGAGTCTGACATCAGTACCAGAAGAGATTGCAATGGTATTCTTCAACAAAACAAAATTAATATGAACAGCTAGAAGCAGCAGCAAAGAGAGAATAGTAAGAATGAATGAAACTTTCCATGAAAGAGTGATTATCCTTAAGATTCTGTATGACTAGACAGCTCTGGTGACCTGATTCCAAAGATCACCTTTCAAGATCAGAGCAAGAAGAAAAAAGATGCTCTGGAAATCTAGAACTGTTAGACGAAATGGTGAGTGACTCAGACATTTCACTTTTCAGTTTTCTCTCCACAATAAGTCTAGTAATGCTGGAAAAAAAAAAGTGCCTAGGGAAAATGTGTCTTTTTTACTCTCAAACCTCCCCATGTACTGATGCAGAATGAGGGAGAAGCAGCATTTTAGTTGATCTAACCTTTAATTACGCATGATAAGTTCCTGAAAACTCAGCTTCAGTATTGATTCTTGTTGTGGGTAATTTCACTCTATCTATAATCTTCTATGTTTACAGCTACTAAAGTGAAACTAGGACTGGTGCTGTGATCTAGACATTTTCAGAATATTTCAACAGCAAGCAGAGTTAAAAGAAGTGAATAGAAAAACAGTCATATTAGAAACACTAGAGTGACACCAGAACAATTTATTATTAAAAAGAAGACTGGCACAAGTTTTTCTGAGCTTTTTAGGTTGGGTTGTTTGTTCGGGTTTTTTCCTTTATTTTGTTTTTTCATTCTCATTCCAGTTTTTTATTTGTTCAGCTCCGTTTTCTTCTGGTTCGCTTAGTTTTGACATATGACTGAACAATATTGCCAAGGGCATATAGATGATGGATGACACAATGATGGCAGACTTATTTTCATTCTAATTCTAAATTCTTTTAAATATGACATTTTTCTTTCTACATTCAATATACTGCATGTATGAAAGTGGAGAAGTTCACCTGATCTGACTGTGGAGGAAGAAAAAAGGAAGAGAAAGCTGGACTGCATTTTTGCAGCAATATAAACTTTATTTAGATTCTTCACTTCTAGGAGTTATGATCCCTTGCAAAAGTACAAAGTGATACGGGTAAGTGCTTTTGTTTTCTGGTGTGTTGCATGGCAATCTTAAATAAGCTTCTCTGTCCTATTCAGGAAACAAAGAAAACCACAGCAGAAACATCACAGACTTGAAATTGCTGTATCAGTGGTGAGAAGAGTGCTGGAAATAAGTGGCAGCAGGAGAGCAGACTAGCAGCTCAGCAGCTTTATTAGTGAGCACAGAGGAAAGGCTGAAGAAACAGGAGCCTGTTATTCATACCATAAGGCTGCTAAAAGAACACTGGTGGTTCCCTTTTGTGTGTGCTTGTGTATGCACTACTTCTACCTATGGCCACTGCTCCAAAAGGAAAATCTTGCCAAATATGCCGGTGGTGATTAATTAGGCTGATAGCATCTTTTCTTTCATGTCAGACCTGCCCTTACCAGGTCACAGAGAAGATATGGTTTTAATTTTTGTCCCTTGCTTTTTGCTAAATATCTCCTGCCTTACTGCTAGTAGGAATAGAGATATTGATTTTGGAGGTTGAATATACAACTACTTCCTCCCCAAACACATCCAGAAACTTTTAAAAATGGATAACTTGCTGCAAATTTCTTGCCAATGAAAACATGAAGGGTAAATTTGGAAATTTTGTGGTGGTCCACAACACTTAGGATAGTGATATTAGAACTCTGCACAAACTTTTTTCCTTAAAGAAAGGAGTGATAAAGCTAAATATGTTCACTGTAACAGATTTTCACTTATTTAGGTATTTAAGACACATTTTTGAAATTCCACAGAATTCGCTGAGGTGAAACAAATGTAAGACATGACTCTTGTCACTCCTGAAAAAAAAGGGCAAAATCATGATACCTTTAGGCCTTGAAGCATTTGTATGAGATTTTAAAGGCTGATAATCTACTGGATGACCTACAGTTAGATGTAACTACAGAGAGCATACTAACCTAAACACACAAAATAGACCTGCATGCCTTGCA
This sequence comes from Luscinia megarhynchos, assembly GCA_034336665.1. NCBI lineage: Eukaryota > Metazoa > Chordata > Aves > Passeriformes > Muscicapidae > Luscinia > Luscinia megarhynchos. Next base: position 47,778,553 of record CM067592.1, on the reverse strand, counting down.
GTCATAAGAAATGATAAAACCTCTTCAAGCACATTTTGAAGTTCTGTTAAATTAATGAACCTCAAACATCCTACAGACTTGGTAGACTTCTACAATTACTGCTTTATTGTCCTATCTTTGCTCTTTTTCTTTTATACCTTCCTTTTCAGGAAGGCTTACTTTCTAGCCCTCTACTGCTATTTCTTTTCCTCTTTTCTTACTTGTGCTACCACTTTCTTGTTCTTCTCCTCATCCTTCATGCTATCATCAGAGTAAATCAGGCTGATAATCACTATTGGTTTGAGCCTATCACCATACCCCATCATTTAATTTGGCATAAATCCCTGGTGATGTTACTCATTCTTTAGAGGAATGCAAGGGAAGATATTGCTTACATTCAACATGGACTTCAATTCCCTGGTTTGTTGTTGAGCTGAGCCTGGAGAGATGTTAGGGAAAAGGAAAAAAAAATCAATTTGGACTGTACATTAATCTTCAGGAACAGATGACTTTTAAAATTTCCAGTCAGAATTTCTTTTGTTGTGGGAGGATTAGAAAAACTTGCTTTCATTAGAGATTTTTAGAAGGAAGTAACCTGCCCTATTTTTTAATTTATAATTATTAATACTTGACAAAAATGCAAATGACCACCTAGAAATTGATGCTTCAATTTCAAAGGGAAAAATTTACTTGGTGTGTATCCAAGGTCTGTCCTATTTAGAGAGGATAATGCCCTGAACAGAAGCAGGTATGAAGTTGAAGAAATGAATTACAGTAATGTTTGATTTTTGGCTAGTGAATCATGCAGAACACTTAGGAGTCTTACTTTTCAAGGTAACTTTTCAAAAGACCCATTTCTGTTTCATTTTGGTTTAGAATTTTGTTAATGAGATTTTTTGTTGCTTGTTTCCCTGTTTTCGTCAAACTACATACAAAACTAGGTAACAGAAAAGGATTTAAATGTAGATAGTGAGATTCAGACCTCCAAATTAAAGAAAAATAACCCAAAAAACCCACCCAACAGCTCAACTTTGATAACCATCCTAATTTCTTTTTTTCCTCGTAATTGATAAATCAGAGAGTAGGATAATGCGGCAATTTCCAGACACATGCAGCTGAAAAATTTAATTGCTGAGTGGGAATAAGAAGTTGTTTCAAGAGAGACTGGCACTTCTAGAGTGTCTTTTCATTCAGTCATCATTGCTTCACAGCAGCAGTTCTATTCTTCCAGGCTTCAAGCTGAAAAACCACAGCCTTTGGGGAAATCTTTCATACATTGTTTCTAAAGCAGCCCGAGCAATCAGTTCCCGTAGTGCTGCACAATGCTGTCTCGAGTAACCCCTCGTAGATATTGCAGGATAACAGAAAACTAAAAGGCAGAGATGGAAAATAGCCAGGCAAACTAGTCTGATCTCAATTGATCAGTTCTAAGTGAGGCTAAATTTAAAATATGGAATGCAGCATAGAGTTAAATATATAGAAACTAGCTCAGGAAGCATGCTAAACACCATAAAGACAAGAGTTTGTATCCAAGAAAAGTTCAAATTTCTTACTGTGTAGTGTAAACATGTATTGAATTTCATGGAAGAAACATTGATCTCTGAAAACATTTTCTTGCACAGGTGATGTAAGACTACTTGACTTCTTGCACATTTCTTTAGGAAATATTTGGTTTCTAATGTTGTTGTTTAAGGAAGACCCTTGGTCTGGCTTTTCCATGACACCTGGACTAGATCTTTCCCACAGTCTCATAAAGGCCATTTTTTTCCTGAGCAGAAAGGAAAGGTATCCTTCCAAGCTGAGTTTTGCTTTATCTCTGTTTGTGTTTGGCCACTTTAATAGCTGTGTCTGATAAATGGCAAAGGCCAAGTTATGACTGACTAACTGATTTCAGTGCATTCTATGCAGACTCATTATGACCACAAATGATGGTTCTCAAAATAAAAACTGGGCCATAATAACTCACTGTCATAATCTGCAGTAAGTAGGGGTAAAGTTTTTATAGTTTACAATACATATTTGTCATCTTGTCTCAGTCAATTTTATTTCCCAAAAATATTCTGAACAACTTATCTTGAACTGAGGGTTGAGTTTTGAACTCCAGAAATCCCTCCCAATACACACTACTTTATTTTATGATATGCTGATTATATATCAATAAATCAGCCAACACTAATACAGAATATTATGTTCTGTCATATGATTTTTCCATTAAGAGTGACTTGCTTTCTTCCCTCTTCACCCCACAAATTTATTTAATCAGAGATTTAGAGTCTGTCTTTGGGAAACTCTCTTGCTTAAATAAAAGTCAGCAGGGAAATTCAGACCAAGGTACTCAGGGTACTAGGGTGCATCCATTCCAGGAAATCTTTAAAAGCAGACAGTCTGCCATCCCTCTTGGAACCTTCCTATGAACTTCATTATATTTAAAGAGAATTTTCCCATATGTTCACTTGGGATCTTCCTCATTTTTATTTATATCTACTGTCGCTCTTCCTGCCTGCAGGCACCTCAGTGAAGGTCTCATCCCCCTGATCCCTTCCCCAGAGGCACTGGGTTGCTGTCAGGGGTTCTGAAGCTGTCTCTGCTCCAAGTCCTGGCCCCATAGCACCTCCTCATAAGGTGAGTGCTCCAATCCCACTGTCCATTGACCATCCCTGAACTCCTCTAAATTGCAAGTGTCATTGTCACTCTGGGAGGCTGTAAACTGAGTTTGATAACTGCATAGAGACTAACAATCTTGAGCAAAAGGGTACAGTAATTTTCCTGAGAGTGTTATTCATACAGACCAAGAAAAAAATAATCGTAGTTGTTGTCCAGAAAAAACTACTAGCTGATATTTCCGTACTGCAGAGTTGAAGAGCTGCTCCCTGGCTGATGAGCCCTGTGTCTTTGTCATACCAGAAGACATGATTATTCCAACGTAAGTGCGTGATTATGCATTTCTCCTTGGTGAATTTCACTCGCTTTCTGTTGGTCTGTTCATTGTTTTCTGTCAGGTTCCTCTAAATCACCATCTTGCCCTCCAGTGTGTGTTAACTGGTGCTCCTGGGTTGAAGTTATAAACTAAGTTGGTGCGTGTACTCTTTCAGCTTATTCACAGTGCTTTTGTTCAAAGACATTGTCTGCACACCCTTAGATATAGCCCATCAGGTCTCATGAAACTTTACAGGCTGAGCTTCTTCAAGTGACTTATAAACAGTATCTTGTCCATCATTGATTGTGGTTTTTGAAACTTGACTTTAGAAAAAGGGTTTGGGAGACCTTGCTGGTGAAGGTAAAATGGGAAAGGAATTCTATGCTGTCAGAGGGCAAGACAACATAAAATACCAAAGTGTCTCCCAAAGTGTAAGTAGCAAATAAGAGAGCAGCCAACATTGATCTTTAAAGCATTGATGGAGGCAAGCTAATCCATCATTGTGAGACATCATTCTCTTATTGGTTGTATAAGCTTGCAATGATGTGCAAAATTTCTGTATGGAGAAAAAGCCCGCTATTTTATCACCGATAATAAAAACATAATGTTCAGGATCCCTGTGGGTTCTTTAAGGCCTAGATGTTTCTCAATGCAGTAATAGAAGAATGTTGGTTATTATTTCCAATTTGCAAATTCATTTTGATGTAATTTCACCTTCAATTCATAATTAAGGTGTATTTTGCTGATTGTGTGTCCAGACAACAAAAGGAACACAACATTTTAGACTAGTTTGGAAATTGAAGGTCTCCTTAAAAAATAAGGGAACAAAAGAACTCGTATTGTATCACAGCAGGAGCCACACAATCCCACTTCTGTCAGCAGCAGCCTAAGAAAAATAATTCACATACAGGAAACACGCTTTGTGAAAGAAGGGAGATAATCGTGAAGAGTTTTTATGTTTTACAATGTGGGACCACATATAAGACCTGCTAAGAACTCCTGAGATTAAAAAAGAAATCATATTGTTCTGTCATACTGATTAGCAATGCTTATGAAAATCAGCAGAGACTGGGGAAAACGATGACATTAGCATAGGCAACTATCAAGTATATTAGGCTTAGATCTTTAAAGCTGCTTAAAGGACTTGGATATCATTACTCAGTGATATATAGGTCTAACAACTAGGATTGAACCAATCTAGGGGGAAAAGAGCTGCTTAAACAGCTTCTAAGATTTTGAAAACATAGAAACAGAATTCTAATTCTGAAAACACCGAAACAAGAGCAACTTTTCTCCTGTTAATAATCTCATTAACTCAATGGGACTGCTGACATGAATATAATTACCTCATACATAAATAAGCATTTTCAGGCTTCCATAGACAATACCTCTCAGCACAAAAAAAAAAAAAAAAAAAAAAAAGAAAATAGAGCTTTAATAATGAAATCTCATTACTTGCAAGTGTCTCTTTACAAATGTTTGACAGTAAGCTTACTGACAGAACAAATATGGTGTCAACAGAATATTGCTTAGCTCTGTTTAGGAAATGGTAGAGTACACATGTTCTAAATTAAGAAAAACAAATGAAGCTTTTTTTTAAAGCTATGAGTCTAGCACTTCAGTTATGCAAGTGCACTTTACACTTGGGATGCAATTCGATTTGATGAAAGATCCTTTAAAATAAAAAGATCTTCTGAGTAAGTATACTCAGTGGGAAATAATGACCTAGCAAGAGTTTAGTTTTGAAGTCTTCCAAACATAAACAAATACCTTATTTTTTAAAGCTTTTTCTTTCAAAGAAATATTATCTGGCCACTCCAACAATGAAGGATTTTTGGTCACCTGAGAAAGAAAAATTTCTCCCAGTAAAATGACAAAATATCCAAATTCAGGTAGTAAAAAGACATTTTGCATCGTCCAAAGAGGAGAAAGAAATTATCTTGTCAGATATCATGCTGTAGCTGACTCCACACAGTCAAAAAGCAAGATTTGAACATTTGAAACTGTTTTCTTGCAATTTATATTACAATTTAATCAGCAGAGTTTTAAAACTGCACATGTTTCTACCTACATATCAACAGGACTTAATCCACATACAGAGGGCACAGAGCTTGAACTGTGTGAGCAGCATATTTCCATTATTAGAAAGTACTTAAATTTACAAACCTCAGGAGTAGCAGAATATGATGCCTTATGGATGAGTGATTATGGTTCTGTGAGCCATGCTTTTATGAAAAGCTAAAGCAAATGGCTGTTACTAAAAATCTGGTGAATGTTATGTTCTTTTACTCCCTAAGTTATATACCCCAATTTGGGATGACTTCCAGCAATAATTATAAAAATTACTTCTTTATCTGTGTTTATCCAAGCTGCTGGCAAAATTGGGCAAAAAATTAAAGCATGAGTACTTGTGCTTTTCATAGAGATTAAAATAAAGCTTCATTTGTGCTTGATTATCATTCCTACAGTCATGGTACCCATTATCTCCTGTGTCTTTTCCCTATTACCAACAACATGTATGAGAAGACAAACTCATTTTCACAACCAAACCAAATGTTTTGGGGTATATATATAAATAATTATGTGAAAGGAAGTGAAAACTGAGAAGTAGTAATAATAATTTGATTAAAAGATTGGAAAATACTCATGAAACACATTTCTTAGATACTCATTGCCTTTTGTTGGAAATAAGTTTTTGTCTTTTCTTTTTAGGTACTGATACTTATAACAAATCTTCAGCCAGTGGCCAGACTCTGAATTTGAAATGTCTGCTGGTTAATAACAAGGAGGCTCAGTTTGCTCAGTTTTCACATCTTTACCTTTTCTATCACCACCCTAACTAAACTTCATATATGATAATTTCTCGATAGAAGCAGCTGTGGAGGAGACATTTTCACCAATAGTTCAACAGTTTAGTAGTGGAGAGTACCAGAACCAAAGATGAGTTTCCACATTATTTTGGTGTCATTATATAAAAAACTCCAAGGACATTTGCAGCAGAAATTCTACTCATATCGAAGAATTGAAGCAAGGAACGTGACTGATGCCTGCAGCAATGGGTTTGCAGTATGAAATGTCTTTCAGGATTGAATTGACGCTCAGCACTACAGTATGACAAATAATATATAAAAAAATCACGTCATTAGAGACGGAAGAATTGCTAGTAATCATAATAATTCTGCAGACATGGAACAACAGTCACCTGTTCTCTTTTATGCTAAATGTCACTATCCTCTTCCAGGACTTTTCTGCATGGAGGTTTGAAATCAAACACAACAGTGAAACAGACAGGACCTACCTTCTCTTCAGCATCTCCTTCTTTGCTTTTAAGTGAGCGTCAATGAACACCTTTGTTTATTTGGGCAATGCTCTTGGGCAGATGATGTTGTCCTGTGCAGAGACAGGAGCTGAATTTCTTATGAGTCTCTTCCACTGGAGGATACTCTAAGATTTTATGGTTCTTTGTCACCTTCAGCAATAATGACTGCTAATTTTCCCCTTTGACTAGTGTTGAGGGAGAAAATATCTATTACCTGCAGCGATTACACTTGCAAAAGTAAAGAAAATATCACTAGTTGACAATAATATTCTTCAGTTTATCTCTAATGGGCTTCTCAGTAATTCATCAGTCTACATGGAAACAAGTGCAATCCTACTGAGGAGCCATGAAAAAAAACCATTTTAACAAAACCACAAAAGCAGTGATACAGCTGAAGACATCATTTTTATTCAACAAATTCCATAAAGTTAGAATGATGTAGCACTTACTGAAATATGGAATTACATTAAAGAGAAAATAACAGTTTTGTTTTTACAGTGAATAATGAACTTGCAAACTTTGTGACTGGTCTCTGTGAAGGGAGAAACTCAATGTCAAAAACTTGGGAAAAAATTAGACAAATTGGTAGGATTAAAATGCAAATACCAAAAGGAATAGACAAGAATGTACCTCTAGTAACTTTTACCCAAAATTATAAATTACAGAGGACAGAGAGAAGGCTGAAGATCAAGTTGAAGAATCAGTTACACATTTTACTATGCAAAGAAGTTGAGACGTTCCTGTCATGCAAGTTGCACAAATGAGATACTTTAAGCTCAACTTTTGGTACAAATACAAAAATTATGAAGCCCACAACCTCATCTAAGTAAAAAATCTTCTCTTAAAATATGGCATTCACACTCAGGAAATTTTATTAATATCAGATTAATTAATGTTATTTTTTTATTTTCAATATTATTCCAGGTCTTTGACACAAAGTTCATAAATGTACATGAGCCACCATCTCAAACAATTTTTATAAGAAATGAAAATTGTCATGTCTTGTGTCATCTTTTCAGATAGTATCAAAATATTTTTAATTATTATGTGATGTTTTGTTTATTAGACTGCCTTTCCTGTTTTGTTCAGACACATAATTTCACATTGAGAGGGTTTTCTGTTTCTATCTATGTCACAGTAGTGTTGTGATTAATACCCTAAAGAGTAGGAATAAATGAGTAATGTATGAATGAATAGTCTGTAGAAAAATGACGTGAAATGTGTTCCAATTTATTTAGCTGGCCAATGAAAAATAAGCCTCAATGGTAAGACTGTTTTTTTTAGAAACCATGCCATTAATTTAGAAACCATTTATTAATTATTACTGGACAAACAAGAGTCAAAGGTTGTTCATCAATTGCGTTCCCCTTCCTGCACATGCACACATCTACCTATTATCAATCAAAATCTCTCCCTTATGCATCTTTCCTGATACATGAAAGAGAAAAATTTGTATTTTTCAATAAAGGTTACTCTAATAATTCAGCCTTTAATTTATTTTATTTTTTATAAATTTATTGAATTTATTTTATTATTTATAAATATATTTTGTATTTTCCCTGAAGTATTTTCATTCAAATTAGATCTCACTTTACAGAAATAAACAAACAAATTATCAATCAAATTAAAATATTCTCTCTGTTAAGTGCTTTGTACTTATCCATTGGTGAAGAGACTTTCATTCTTACATTAATAAATAATTAGATCTTGCAAGCAAAACTTTAATAAAATTAGGTAGCAAAAAAGCTAGCGGTATATAATCTCTGGAGAATGATTTCTCGTCCTTGGTCACAGGCCAGGTAATTTCAATTAGAATATCCACACCATGGTCAGAAGCGTGTATGCATCACTGTCTTACAAGCTGCATTGTTGCTTCCATGATTTTGAAGTGCCATATTTGCTTATTTTTGACCTTCTGTCAGCATTCAATCACTAAGCTAGCAACGTCCCTCAAAGGTCTACTACAAACTACGAATTTGATAATGCACACGTAGCTGGTCTCACCATGTGTTCTCCCATCCAATGCACACCCTCTGTCCCTCAAGTCTCACTGATGGGCAGCATTATTTGTCCTAAGGTAAGAACACAAGGTGGGAATTGCAAGAGGAACTCTCTGAATGCTCTCATTCCAGAGATGTGGTAGCCATGATGATTGGGATTGACTTTGTTACATCAGCCTGCAAAGGATATAAAATGCTGCTGACAACTTGGTCAGCTGGGCAAAATGTAAACAGCTTCTAGATGGAGGGCCCCGCTAAGATCTGGCCACATGGAGAGATAAAATCCTAAAGTAGCTCTGTGAGTCCTCTGTTGCTTTGCAATTGTGCATTCTGCAAGGCCAAAGGCTGTAAACCAGTGAATATCTAGAGGAACCTGCCTCATATCAGTTGTATCATACCTTGTGGTGTCGTGTGCTGCGTCACGTCTTATCGCATCCCTTAGAGCTGCTTGTATCATATACTGCATTTAGATACTGCATTGGCAAAAAATCTAATTGTGTGGGACAGCAGTTATCTTGTCTTTGGAAAAGTCCCACATGGCGTTCTCAGGATTCAGCCAGCCAATCATATTGCCCATCAGAGAAAACTGCAAGGGAGAGAGCATGCCCATGTGGCTGAGGACCCGACTGTTTTCATTGCTGTCACAGGCTGGAAGAGAAAAGGCACTGAAGCCTCTCTGGCATCCATTGAGACATCAATTGTCAATAACTGTACTGCAAGTGGGCCAAAGTGGACACTTCTGAGGCACTCAGACCTTGAAAGCCAGCTTTGGTACTGTGAGTGCTTCTTACTCCTTGGTTTGTGGTATACCTAAGCACACAGCATGGGATTAATTTTCCCTCAGAAAACCAGTTGAAGACATAAAAAAAATAATTTTGTTAGCAGTTGAATTTCTGCCACAAGCCATTTCTACTCTATCTTACCTTAGAAATGGAAATATCTAAATGTTAAGTAGATGAGAGTGAAATAAATTTTCAAAAACCAGTTCTATCAAATATCTTTGTAAATAAACAAGGTTTATATTTTTAAAGTCCACATTTGTTGTTAAGCCAAGAATCATCTGCAAGAAATCTCCCTGAGATGTTAATAAGCACTAGAAAGTTTTAAAACTTCCACTTACCAAAATTAATAACATTTTCAGACTAGATTTATCAGCACAATGTAACAAAATTTCAAGACAAATATTATTCATAGGTAAGTCTTTCTTGGTAGCTCATCTTTTTTAGTTATATCTTGTTATTTATTTGATTTTCCCAGTTAGTTATTTAAGTATTAGGTCTGGGCCTGGTTGTAACATTCTTTTTTGCCTCTTGGTAAGCTTATAGCTTATCCTCTTTATTTTGTACCTTGGTCTAATATAATCTTGTACCCTAATGTTACAAATACATCTAATATTTTTGCATTGTTTCTAATGAAAGGAGAACAAATTTGTCATATTTTCACCTAAGTTGTCATAGCAGGCAATAAAGTACCTTGATATGAAGCTTTTGCTTGAAACTTTAACTTTGAGATTTTACTTGAAATGTAGTTTTTCTTTTAGAAGTCTTTTCTAATCACTAGACCTGTTGAGTGTCCAGGAGGAGTTAATGAAGTACTAAAGATGATTCTAGGGGTGGAAGGAATTGATATGGCAATAGTGTTTACAACCTCTGTCCTTCTGCCAAAGTGTTCTGAGAAAAATCCACTTCTTGAAATTTCCTGCTAAGCATTTTCAAATTTGTCAGCACTGCATATGTCAATAATTCATTGCATAATCCTTTCCTTTTGGCCTCACAACACCTGATTGCTCTTTATTTCACAAAACAGAACTGTTTAATTTCTTAAGTCCTAAAAGAACTTTGTCTGGAGGTCAGATTTAAAATAAAATTAGCAATCATATCTTCTCAGTATATCCTAGAATAATACAAGAAAAACTCCTGACAGATTAGGAAAAAAAGTATATGTAGAATATCACAGAAGATGAGGTTAAAAATTACCAGTGTTATATTGAGTAACATAGTTTGTGAATGAGTACATATTAAAAAAAAATATGAAAGCAACCATAAATATCTGTTCATCTACAAAAAATGGAGGGAATGAGATGCTACTGTAACCCATGTACACCACTGGGAGAGCAGACACAGTAATTTTATGTGCATTTTATATGTGTTTTATGTATCAAATATATTAGCTTCAATAGACAATAAAAACCATGCTCGGAATAGCAGATACCACATTACACATAGCAACTTCTTAAAGAAGCATGCTTTGTGATACATTTCCATGACAGTGTAAAAACTGATTACTATTGTCAGATATTAAGAGCTGAATAAATTACTGAATTTGTCTTCTACTGACCTAGAAATCTCCTTAGCTCTTTTCTACTATATGTTGTTTCTCCAAATAATCCTGCAAAATAACACTGGATTGTAAAATGAAAATAAATTTGAGCAAGTGTGCTAGCCAATAAAAAGAAAAGCTTTTCTTCAGCATGCATATGGAATCTTAATAGAAAGATTTTTTACATTTAGTGTTGGTTGTTGTAATAAAAATGTAAAAAATGCAAGTTTCCCTGTAGATGCTTTTAATATACAACTATTATTTTTACAGAAACACTCTCTCCCTCCTCCTCTCCAACCAACCAACCAACCAACCAACCAACCAACCAACCAACCAACCAACCAACCAACCAACCAACCATTAAAACAAAAATTCCAGAAATGGTGAAAATAAAATCTTTCTTTAACTGGCAGAACTTCAAGATTCATATGTGTTTAGTTTGACAAGGACAAGGTGCAGATGCATGGGTGATTATTCAAGCAGAATTTCACTAATATTAGGTATGATTTTGGCTGATAACTAAGTGGACACAGTACTCAATGCATTATTGGTATTTTGCCATTTTCAGTGTGCTATAAGTATGGGTTGTTGAGAAGCAGGATGTCATAAAAACAGTACTCACTTATACAGAGAGTCAAAAAAATTACAAATCTGAGGGCTGAACTGCACTAAATAAAAAACAAAGTGTAGTAAAGTTTGTGTGTTGTTTTGGACAGCCTGGGTTTTGGTAGTGGGAAGAAGAGGGAGACCACAGAGATGGTTTCTGTGAGAAGCTGCTGGAAGCTTCCACCATGTCTGGCACAGTCAATGGCTCTGAAGATGGACATGCTGCTGGCCACAACTGGGCCGGTGAGAGAGGCTGGCAACACCTCTGTGATAACAGATTTAAGAAGAAAATCAAAACAAAGTAGGATACAGGCAGTATTTTTTCTAGTCAGAGAAGAGGAGGAGGTGACAACATGTGACAGAAACAACAGGGAGACACCAAGGTCAGCAGAGAAGGAAGAGCAGGAGGTGCTCCAGACACTGGAGCTGAGATTCCCCTGCAGCCCGAGGGACAGACAGACCATGGTGAAGCAGCTGTGCCCCTGCAGCCCATGGGGATCCACAGGGGATGTAGAGATCCACCCACAGCCTGTGGGATCCATGGGGATGCAGAGATCCACCCACAGCCTGTGGGATCCATGGGGGATGCAGAGATCCACCCACAGCCCATGGGATCCACAGGGGATGCAGAGATCCACCCACAGCCCATGGGGATCCATGGGGATGCAGAGATCCACCCACAGCCTGTGGGATCCATGGGGGATGCAGAGATCCACCCACAGCCCATGGGGATCCGTGGGGATGCAGAGATCCACCCACAGCCCATGGGGATCCATGGGGGATGCAGAGATCCACCCACAGCCTATGGGGATCCACAAGGATACAGAGATCCACCCACAGCCCATGGGATCCATGGGGATGCAGAGATCCACCCACAGCCCATGGGATCCATAGGGGGTGCAGAGATGCACCCACAGCCCATGGGATCCATGGGGGATGCAGAGATCCACCCACAGCCCATGGGGATCCATGGGGGATGCAGAGATCCACCCACAGCCCATGGGATCCATGGGGGATGCAGAGATCCACCCACAGCCCGTGGGATCCATGTGGGATGCAGAGATCCACCCACAGCCCGTGGGATCCATGGGGATGCAGAGATCCACCCACAGCCCGTGGGATCCATGGGGATGCAGAGATCCACCCACAGCCCGTGGGATCCATGGGGGATGCAGAGATCCACCCACAGCCCATGGGGATCCATGGGGGATGCAGAGATCCACCCACAGCCCGTGGGATCCATGGGGGATGCAGAGATCCACCCACAGCCCATGGGATCCGTGGGGATGCAGAGATCCACCCACAGCCCATGGGGATCCATGGGGGATGCAGAGATCCACCCACAGCCCGTGGAGGAGCCCCATGCTGGAGCAGTGGGTGCCTGGAGGAGGCTGTGACCCTGTGGGAGACCTGTGGAGAGAGGGGCCCTGCTCCCAGGCTGGAGCAGCCTGTCCTTGGAGGCTGCACCCTGTGGAAGAGTGACCCACACCACAGCAGTTTTGGGAGGACTGTCTGCCCATGAGAGAAATTCACGTTGCAGCAGTTTTGGGAGGACCTGCTCCTGAGATTTGGAGCCAGGCTGGAGAAGTTCATGGGCAGCTGTGCCCCATGGTGTAGCAGTGGAAGGACTCCTCTCCCTGAGCAGTGGGAGACCTTGGGTGATGAACTGACCAAAGACCCATGCCCTGTCTCCCTCCACTGCCTTCCCTGTTGGGTGAAAGGAGGAAGGGGTTGGTGAAAGAAAAGTTGTTTTTAAGGCCTTATTTTATTTCTCATAATCCTCCTCTGATTTTGTTAGTAACAAATTAATTTTGTACCTCTAAGTGATCCTGTTTTTCCATTGGAGTGCTTTCTCCTAGTCTTTATCTCAACTCATGTAGCCTTCCTTTAATTTTTTTTTCTTCTCTGCCAGCTGTGGTAGGAGAGGTGAGTGAGCAATTTTCGTGGCTGCCTGGTGTTGGGCCAGTGTCAAACCACGACTGCTTGTGAAACAAAAGGCTGAAAAAGAGTGAAAAAAATATATTTCTTCTTCTAAAATTTGAGATTTAAATCTGTTCCTGGAATCTGTTATGCTTCTGCTCTTCTCTGTCTATAACTGAATGAAATATTTCAGGAAACATTTCGGATACTTGTGTCATATTGCTTCCAGACTTCCAGACCACTGGAGCCTATTGCAAATACTGAGTTCTCTAAAGAAAATATTTTTCAATATGTATTTCTTATGCACAAAACTTTTCTATCACCACAAAATGAGCAGTAGAAAAAGGAGGCTTTTATAGCTATTTTGCATAGGACTTGGGTAGGGAAAAAAGAAGTTAACTAAAAATATTTCAAGAAGAATTTCAATGAAACAGAGAAGTGTTTTCTCCAAAGCTACCATTGAGCAGCTTTGCAAATCAGTCTTCTGAGTTTTCTCAGAGGCAAACGATGAGTGGCATGATTGGAAATATTTCAGACTATTTTTGTCACCTAGAACATACCTGGTTTCAATGTTTGGATCAATCCAATTCCTTTGGAAGTGTGAACATATATTTCATCAAAATTCAAAGCAGCCCTGTTGTGCTGAGCACGGGCCTATTACCTGGTGCAGTAGCAACCCACTCACCCAGGTGAGATATTTCTGTGTTTTGTCCCAGAGTGGGCAAAGGAGGCAGCTGGGTGGTAGCATACAAAAGCCTTACTCCCCAGTTACCTAAGCTTTACACTGTTTGTACATTTTAACAAAGGCATCAGCATTCATTGGTCACAGTTTCCACAGCTTTTTCATCAATTAGTACTCAACCCGCTATTTGCTCATTATATCTCTCACTTCTCATGCTGATTAGTACCCAGGTGCAGCTCTTCCCTCCCTCTGGCTCTGGGGCCTGTCTGGAGTAGGTGGTCACTGAGCTGGTGCTCATGATCTCCGCCTGATGAATCACCTCTCCCCCAGTTACTGCTCAGTCCCGACTTCACTCTCATCCAGACAGCACATTCATCTCGAGAGTCTTCCCTTGTCCTTGAAATACATGCTGGCCCAGAATACAGTATTCACACTCCAAGTGCTTAATCATAATTGTCCAGTTACAGCTACTGATTAATAGTGATAAAAAGAAGAATTCCTGTTTGACTCAAATCTTGAGGGGTTCATATTTTGAGGAGATCAATTCAACTGTGACAGAAATTCTTGAAAAATATATATAAAAACTATATTTCTTCCCAAGAAAGACCATGCAGCATGAGAGAATAGTGCAAACTTCTACTTGTATTAAGATATATCTCTTATCAAAACTGCTTCCACATTGGAATTTAAGTTTTTACTACTGTAAGATAGTCTCTGCAACAACATTTGTTTTATCATAGCACAACTCTGCTGTCTGCTGAATTATTGTTACTGATTTTAAATTAAAGAATAGTAGATTAATTTGATTTTCACACTGAAAAGTAGTCTTTGTTTATCTGCAGGTGTGTTTTCTTTTAGATGATGGAAAGATGTTTCCTAATACAAAACTAGAAAAATACCTTTGAATACCAAATGAAGTTAGGAATATATTAATATATGTTTTCATGATAAAGCTGTTATAATTGCATATTGATTCCAGAAAAAAAATCTATTTTTTAAGCTTTTAAATAATATTTCATTTCTACTTGTCATACACACATATTTTATAGATACAGAATTAAAAAATATGATTAATACTGATGTCATATAAATTTCTCAGCATCTTACTTATTTCTAGTTGTACATTTCTCCAATGTGTTTGATGCAGTACAGGTGGTACTGTAGCTTACTCACACATTTCTATGTATGTGTATGCATATAGTCATATTAGAGAAGAGCTGTCTTCTGTAGCAGGATTATTGTAATTACACCTGTCACAGTTTTAAAATAACGACAATATTATTCAATAAACAAAGTAGTTTAAACCTCATTCAGAAATTCCTGTGCTTTCTTTTGATGCAAGAAATATTGTTTCAGCTGTAGAAAAGCCTGGCCCATTTCTCCTTTTTCTCTGCTCAGAAAATAAATTCAAGGTCTTTCAGTCTTGTTAAGAAAAGTAGATTAATTACAAAATTTGTGATTATTTTCATTGTAAGTCCAGCTTTATTTTGTGGTGGACAAAGTACATTTGATTTTATCAGTAAAAGAGATTGATATAGCTTGAATATGGAGAGAGCCTAATAGTGACGTAAATCAATATAACCTGATATAAGTCAACTACAAAAATTTTCCCCGAAGGAAGATTTAACCTGAAGAGTCAATCTGTTCCACACAGAAGTGTCATTGTTTCTTTTCTGACCACATCAAGCATGTCATTCTGACCTTTAAAAAATTCTGAGTGCTATGAAAACTATTCTTTATAGAAGTAAAGTGCTCATGAAAATATCCCATTTTATATGTCTGGCAGATGGCCTGACATTATAAGTGGAAAAGAAAAAAATCCCCCAAAACTATGAGTTGGATTTTTATCTTCATTTGATTGTGAATACAGACTACAGGATAATATTTTTGGGGTTTTTTTTGTCTGTTTAAAAGCAAATAATATGTTGACTCTTTTTTTTTAACCTTAAAAAAAGTCTGAAAAGAAAACAAATATTAGTTTTTACCATTTTATGCTAGGACAGTATTGTCTTTTTCTTTTTTTAAAATGTTTAAAAATCAGTGGTTTAAAATCTGTGATACTACATTAGGTTGCCTTTTTTAAATTTTTTTAATTAGCAGTGCTTGGATGAAAAATGTCTTTTTTAAAAACAATGTACTGTAGTCTATTTTTGCAATATATCTGTATTGTATTATTGTTTTCTAGTACAGCTCTGAATACCTGTTATCCCCAGGAATCCATGTGTTTTACTTCAAAGTAGTGCTGCACCTGTCCAAAAATTTGCTCATTTTTGGCTGTCTCTGAAACTGCATATTTTAATTGAGCAAACATACCTTGCAAACATACCTGAGAAGGAAGAAAGCCTTGTGCTCTGCTGAACACAATTTGGAGAATGGGGCTTCAGGAAGAGGAACCACAGTCACCATAAAACACTGCAGTGTGAATGCAAATAGCGAATTTTGATATTTTCTCTTGGTGAATGGATTGATCACTGTCTGACTACTAACTGAATAATTATGAACATTTGAGAGACTCCTGGACTTGCTATAAGGAATATAGAGCCTTTGTCAATTTTCCATCTCCTGCCATATCTGTAATGTCATGTTGAGATATCAATTTCCATTTAATTAAGCCAGATAACCAAATCTAAATACTGGCATTTTTTTCTGGCTCTCAATTTGTTATATCTAATATTCTTGCAAAACTGATGGTAGTTCTCAGAATTAGGAGATGAACAAGACTACTTTCACGTGAATATAAACCCACTAAACCTTCTCTTCTCTTTGCATCCCTTTGAACCCATTCAGACAATAGAGCCTTTCCTTAAGAAAAAGCAAAAGGAAAACTTTCACCTGATCACTCACATTTCCTAACTGCAGGGAAACAAAAAGCTTTTAAGAAGAAGTGTCTAAAATTGAACTGGGAATTCCTTGTCTGACAGTGAGAAAAAGCTTTTTAGTTACTTAAAGAAGCAAATGCAATTTGCTTGCCTTTTATAGTCTAGGGAAGTAAGGTTTAATTTACATAATAATTCATTTCCACTAGTCATACACAAAAATCAGGACTATATTCCTTTCTTTTTTTCAGAAGTATTCAATCTTTTAGCTTTTTGCTGCCTCACATGATCATTTACAGCTGAGCAAAGCACATGTGAGTCCTGCTGCTCCAATTTGCTATTTTCTATTCCAAGTCCTCTCTTCAAAAGCAAATTACATATGAATATGAAACCATAGAAAAAGCACTAGATTGCCACTTTGAAAAAAATATAATACATAATGTGAAGTAGCACAAGATTTTCCACAGTCTTTAAGGCTCACTTCAGCTTATGCCTTTAAGGTCCACTTGTAAGTGTGTGAGAGGTGCTTCAATTTTGACTTTTTTACCAGAACATGCATAATCTAATCTAATCTAATCTAGTCTAGTATAATCTAGTCTAGTCTAATCTAATCCAAAACTGAAGAAGAATTCTTTTTTTCTTCAAGCACTTCAACAGACTTTGGCAGCAACACTCTTATAGTTTCTGTATACCACTTATTAATTTTTGTCTATTTCTAAAATAGCTAACATCTACTCCAACATTTTGCTTTCTATTTGCCATCATTTTTTCAACATTAAGATTTCAAAAGTTCCACTAAATTTCAAGCTAATATTTTCCTGTGTCATTGTCACATGACAATAACACTTACAGTTAAGCACAATTTTAAACCTACACACAGAGAAAATATTTGCCTGCACATATAAAATCCCTGTAGAAAGTTCTTAATCACTGCAATATCATTACTTGGAAGATAAGGCCTGGTGTTGTAAACTGTTTCATCCTTACACCTGAAAGTTTTGTCCATATGCCTGCTAATTACAGAGTGGTTCTGCATGGTTAATTTCTATTTTATGTCTCAATTACTGTTTTACTTATATTCTTCTTCTTCCTTCCCAGTCTCATGTCTCATGCAATGAAAAAGATACACATATTGATTTTCCCTGAGAACATCCAGAAAAGTATTCTGAAGAATAATTAATATAGTATATTACAGCAGCTCCTGCTAATAGTTTCCAAGCCAAAGAATACTGACAGATGTAAAGAAATGAATATCAGAAGGGTATGCTGCAAAATTGTTTTGGTAGCTCTTAGAGAAAGACATACTAACAGAGGAGTGATGTGTTAATGTGATACAGTTAAGGCTGTACCACTTTCTATCAACAGTGATATATCCTTCTAGAATCAATTATATATATTATCATAAACTGAAAAAAACTGGGATGGGCATTCATAGAATCAAGGGATAAGAAAATGGTTGAGGATGGAAGAGTCCACTGGAAGCCATCTGATCTGGTGTCTCTGATCAAGCAGGGCCGCCGAAAGCCATATCCAGACAGCTTTTAAATATCTTCAGGGATGGAGACTCCATAGCCTCTGTGACAAAAACTGTGCTAGTACTCAATCACCCTGACAGTATGAAGCTCTGCTTCATATTCTGAAGCAGCCTCCTGTGTTTCAGGAGCATTATGCCTCTTTTTGTGTTTGATCACAACAAAAGCCAAGGAATTTTATAAAATAAAATTTCAAATGGAGAATTGACTTTGCTCAATCCATTGCTACTTTTTAATTTCTATCAAATATGGAATGAATATAGGTAATTTTGCTGTGTGGAAAAAAAGCTGCAAATGAAACACTTTGTCTTTAGTGATAAGTTCATTTTCATTTTTTGATTATTTGAGTTTGACATGTTGCAGTTTCATCAACACAAGTTTTGTATTAGATCGTAACATAGAATAAATAATAAAAATTAAAATGGGCCTAGAACATTCTATCAGTGATATTATGTAGTGATCCACTTGGGGGAGATGATGAGTTGCTCATATGACAGTGGTGTGTAATATTGTATAAGTATTAATTAAGAGAAAGCAATTTGCTTGCAACATGGGTTGCAAAAGGAAATATCTGCTAAACCTATATTTCTGTGACCTTTATGTGATGCACCTGCATGAGCTTATACTACAAATAAGTAGTATGTAGTAGTCAGTAGTAGTAAATGACGCAAATACAATCCTTGGGACTTTTTTTGAAATCCATTTGGGACACAAAGAGGGAAAACCTCATGAAAAATTGCCTTCATTGTATAGTACCACTGGTATTTGCCATGGTATAGGTACTTAAGTCCCTGCCCATCTGCAGCTTCTAGTACAGTAAAATTCTCAACATTCAGATGCCCAATATATGGCATTTTTTGGTCCATTTCACTGCTACTGTGACAGTGTATTGCAAATAGTGCTTCAAGCAGCCCTTCCTTTTCATGGTTTTACCAGTAAACACCTTATCTCAGTAGGACACTAATCTGCAAATGCTTAGCCAGCAATATACCTGGAATTTTAATTCTTCTGTTGCCAGAATGACAGGTGTCAAGATACAATCTCTAGAAGTCCATGTTTTCCACAGTTCTAGAAAATTGTTATGACAGTGAAGAACCAGACTTTCACTTCAGTCTGAACACTAGTGGCTTTGAAGGTGCTGAGGAAATGTAAACAGTGGTGTTTTAGAGTCAGATATTTGAAACTACCTTCAAGACTTATGAGACAAGTTATTTGTGTGCCTCTCCAAGAAATGTCACTAGAAGCATATGCAAAAATGCTAAGATAACTTGAATAAGGAGGAAAGAGCCCTGAGTTTCAGATTCAAGTTGCACCATATATTGTTTTAATCTTATGTAAGAAACCTGCTCCTATAGTCTAAATTGACATCAAAATGACTGAGTCCAGCATTTCAAATTTACATCCAAATATTATAAAAATGTCACAGTAGGGGTATGTCACTGTTATTAGATTCAGACTTATTCTCTTGAGAAGGCTAAAATTTTAAAATTGCTATGATCAGATTTGCTTTCCTTCCCTTTACTCTAGCAATATACATGCTGCAAATGTTTACTGATTTCAAGAAAGTGTAAATGGCAGACAGGCATTTTTGTCCAAAATCAAACCATCTAAGTAAGCTGTTGCTACCTCTGAGTTGAAGTAATGTACTTCCTAGTAGGATAATGGTTAAAGATGTTAAGTCCACAACCAAGAAAAGATAAACATTCCAGCCTCTGTTTATGCTGTGAGAATAAGACCATAGAATAGCCAAGCAACTATAAAAATGTCTACGCATTAAGTCACAGAAATGTGATTTCAATTCCAGCACAATTTCTGTTCTTCTCCAAGCTTGTATAATCATCTTTCCTCAACATTTTGTTACAAATTCTGCTGCCCTATTCTTTATTCATGTTTTTCCTCTATTCAGTAGCAAAGCCCAAGATATATATTTCATAAGTAAAACCTAAAAGTTATCCTTCTTACCTCATGAAGTTAACAGACCCTGGATCAATAGTTTTGTTTCAAATTTTACTGCATTTCAAATGTATTTTTACCTACTTTGATATAAAAAATACCCCCCCACACCATGTACTCTATCCTCATACTATACTACACAAATACATAGTCAATATGTAAATGCAGCTAGTTGAAATTAAAATAACGATTGTTAGAATTTGGGTTTGTAAGGATATACGGTGATAACCTGATTGAAGTTATTCTCTCAAATCAATCTTTACCTCAATTCTGTGAGCTTAAAGTAGCAGCAATATTTCCCTGACATGTAACTTTTCAGTGTTCAGGTTTTAGATTGCTGAATGATTTCCTGGTACAGAACAATCCACAAAGCTAAGGAAATAATGAAAGAAATGTGTTTTGAGTTTTTTTCTTAGGCTGTATGAGAAGAAAACTAGAAATATTTAATGAACTGAATAAAGCATCCTATTAATTGTATGAAATAGTTCATTTCTCCCTCTGGTTAACAACAGACTTGTTGCAACATTGCTGGAGAACTAGAGTTATTAATTGTCGGTATTTTATGTTTGGAGCAATTTAACTTGCTCTCAGAAAACCATGGGGGTGAAATTATCAGAAAAATGCTTCTGCCACACAAAAACTGGTGCTGTACCTCTTGGCCTGGAGGTCTACATGTACATGAAGAGGTTTGACATAAAGTTGGCTGATCATAAGGACAGGGAAGAGATGCAGGCAAATCCACTTCCAGTGTGAAAGCCTGTTGGAAAAGGGGCAGCACTCTGCAGCGATTCTTTCTATTTTGTTTCTTTTACCTTTCTGGCAGAGTGGATTTTCTATTTATAGACTCATGACAAGAGCTAAATTAGCCTGTAAGTTCTGTGTATTTTATGGGCCTAATGAGAAATTTCTATTTTCTCTGATTAAAAATCAAGATAAAACTTTAAGAAACAGTGGGGCACAGAGAAAATATTTGTTCACTGTAAGAAGCATGATATGCACAAATAATATTTGCACTAATATTTATTACCTTAGCATTATATATTATATATTGTATATTATATATTAAACATTGTATATTATGTAATATATAACATATAATATATAACATATAATATATAACATATAACACATAATATATATATTATATATTATATGTAAAATATATAATGTATTATATATTATATATCTAAATGTATAGATATATAATAATATCATAATATGAACTATATATGAAACATAAAATGAATCAAATTAAATACATCAAACTCCATTTAGACACATAAATGCAAACACTTATGCATGCTGATTTGAAAATGCAGGGCTTAAGGAAGTGAATAATATTTTTTACTGAATATTTTTACTGTAGTTTATATATACAGAGATATGAAGTCAAATCATACAGACATATAATTGCTCCCAAACCTTGTGCCTTAGTTACTACCTCTAGGTTAAGTAATTTGATCACTCTGGTCTATACTTTTTTTTCCTAATACAAAGAAATATAATTTATATTATCATAGTTGATGACAAGTGATAGAGAACTTGTGACGTTTCCATCAAAATCAGAAAAACTTTTCAAAGGTTAATCAATATTCCTGATGATTTTGTATAAGCAGGCTACAATTAATTCCTAACCAGAATCTTCATATCTTCACAATAAGTGTGAGAAGAAGGCTATACAGACACATCTTGTGAAAGGTTTCTCTTGGAAATCCCTATATGCTTTCTCTTTTAATCCCCTCTCCTCCGTTCCAGATAATTATGACGGGCAGACCACTTTTTCTGATTTCTTTATGCACCTCAGAGAGGGAATGATGTAAATTCTGGGTGTCCTCCAGAGCTGTGTATTTTTACACTTTTGGCTTTCAGTGTCAAGGGATGATGACTCAAGGTACAAAGTGATGGAGAATCAAGATCAAGTGTCTAGAAGATGTGTAGATGATGGTGTAATCAGCCCACATTTGTGAGATCAGACATTTTATTTCAAGTGGATATTTGACAAGCTATGAAATTAATAACAATCTGACTAGCAAACTTCAGAGTGAAATTTCATGTCTTTCCTAAACAATGTGACTTAACACTCTTGGATGAAAAAATGAAAAAAAAAAATGCAGAAAATTAGTACCATTGTTCACATTTGATTAGAGATAAAACAAGAGAGGAGAAGTGAAAAGGAAATTATTTGATTTTTTTTTAAATCTGCTATGGTCTGATTAAGTGATCAAATGGTAGAATTTAAAATTAAAACAACATGAATTTCACAAGAAACGCTTAATCCATATCAAAAATTGTCGTATTGTTCTTAGCAGCTTTAATTCATGAAAAGGAAATCTCTTCTTAATTACAAGACTTGTAAAAGAGTGGTAAATGAATAGAGATGGAGTAGAACTGGCATGTGTTTCTCATAGGTGGTTTAAAAGCTTGTTTTTTTTTCTGCAACAGGACGTAGAGTCAAGTTGTTGTTCCAGAAACACCCTCTGAAGAATGTCTTGAGACAAAATATATTCTGAATTGTTCAGTATAATGTCAGGGAAGTACTGGACCCATGAGTCTTTTTATGTTGAAGCTGTTGGAGCAAATACATTTCATAAAAAATACTGACAGTCAAGAATGTCAGTGAAATATTTTTCCTGTAACTTTTGCTAGTTGTCATAACAGATATGAGAAATTACTGGGTCCCCTACCTTTAGTAGTTTATGCCAAGCTGGTTCACTCAGGGGTTTGTCTTTTAATTACTCTGTATAGAATGAAAATTTTGGAAACACCTACACTAGTTTTGTCTTACAGAAAAGCTGCAATTACAATAATTGGATTTTTTTAGCTATAGCTACCACCTGCAATGCCTCCCTTCTCATCCAGCACTAAGCAAGGTATAGAACTGAGTTAGATTGTTGGATGGTCAAGGAGGAAATGAGTCTAAATATACATTCCCATCACACTGCCATTGGCCCTCAGCTTTATTATATAATAGCACAAGCCATCTTTAAAATGGCAATTTAAAAAGTACTACCTCCAGCAGAAGCAGGTCTGCATCAGTTAATTTTACAAGGTTTGCTATGTACTTTCAGACAAGGTAGGGAAGAATTAAGTTTTGCTCGTCTTCTGTATATTGCCTCTGCCATTATGTAGCTGTGTAAAAAGTGTGCGCATATATGTGCAAAGATTAGGACAGACTCCATAGTTAATTTTTATGGCTAATAGCTTGATTCTGACATTTCTGAATAGAGTATTGTAAGGCTTGTCTTTTAGCCCGAAGGAGGTAATGATGTTGTATGAGTGACATCCTGACTACTGTCTTAATTACAGAGAAAATGGAGCTGTAATACTATAGTGTTTCACTGGGAAGGCTGAATGGGATGACAGTACAGAAGAATATATTATCAGTGATCACAGCAGCACTTGTCCTTTTCAGCGAATTTACAAGGAAAGGATGGCTTAACATAAGTTATTCTTCTATTTAACTGCATGCAAAGCAGCAATTTTCCCATATATTGTACTTTCCTGTGCATTTCAGTGCTTACTGTGTATTCTGAAAGACTCAAATGTTCCTTCAGTTTTGGTTCGTAGCATTTGGTTTGAGTCACATAAGCTGTAGTTCAGCCTTATTAGCAAAGAAGAAAAGATCAGTAATTATTTATTCAGAAACTCATAGCATTTCAGTTTTCACATTGCTTAAAATTCTGAAAATGTTTTAATTCCTGTGGGACAAAAATTCATTCTGGTTTGCAGAACATATCCATCAGTGGAATATAAGCAATTAGGCCTTGTGCATCTCTGTCTCTTGCAGCATTTAGGATTTTTTGTTGCATTTTCAGAATAAATAATCTCCACAAGTATCAGAGTGAAAGTAATTGAAACAAGGATAACAGTTTAATATTTAATTTTGCAATGTGTTAGTGCATGGATTTGCCTCTGGGAAGCCAGGTAGGGCAGTGACTGGTGACCGGAGAGCTGACATATTGTTTGGAATTACTGGGCACCAACGCCAGCTCAGGTCAGTTCACTGTTGCACGGTTTTGTGTAAGTGTCCTCCCCTTGGATCAGGTGGTTGCAATTAAAGCAGTTCCTATAAGAGAGTTCCCAGAACTTGCAGCTCATGTCATGGGTTACAACAACATAGAATCACATAATCATTGAACGATGAGGAGTCGAAAGGCACCTTAAGGATCATCTAGTTCCAACCGTCCTTGTCTTGGGCAGGGATACTTCTCACTAGACCAGATAGGTCAAGGTCTTATCCAGCCAGGCCTTAAAGACATATATATTATAATCTGCTCCTCTGGTCCCTTTGGGCTGCACCATAATATTTGACAATGCAGTGAACTCCTCCCCTTGTCTCTAGCTTTGTTACAAACACAGGGGCTACAGTCCACCACAAACTTCCATGGTTTTCAGGGGGATAGCCTGCCTCACCATGGAACTCATCATAGGCTGCAGGAGAATCTCTTCTTTCCCTGCTCCAGTGTGGGGTCCTCCCTAAAGAATAGAGTACTTCCTGAACCTTTTCATAGGCTGCAGTTATTTGCTAACTGCTCTAGTGTGAGTGCTTCCTTGGGGCCAAGTCCCTCAGGAGCAGACAGCTCCAGCATGGGATGCCCATGGGGCCCCAAGTCCTGCCAGCAAACCTGTTCCAGCAGGGCTTCTTTCTCCAGAGGTCTAGAGGCCCTGCCAGCAGCTTGCTCCATCGCAGGGTCCCCAGTTCACAGCCCCCCTCAGCTGCATCCACTGCTTCAGCATGAGTGCTCCACGGGCTGTAGGTGGGTATGTGCTCCACTGCGGGCTTATCCCAGGGACTGGCTCAAGCCCAGCCTGGAATTGCAGGCTGCTCAGCGCAGCAGCTCGGGCACAGCAGCCGTGCCTGGCCCCTGCCAGCCCAGCAGCTGCCGTGGCTGCACAAAGCAGAAAGCAGCTGCAGCAAGCACCAGGGTCCAGTGTGCAGCCAGGCAACTGAGCCCCATGGCAAGCACAGCAGCTTGCTGATTTACTGCTAAACAGCAACAACAGACATAAATTCAACCCAGCACACCCCAACCAAACCTGCCATTATCTTGAAGCTGTAAGCCCCACAGTGGGTACCAAAAATTATTGTTGTAGTTTAATCCCAGGCAATACCTAAATATCATGCAATGTCTTGCTACTTCCCCCTCCACTGTGGGATCAGAGAGAGGATAGGAAAAGCAAAAATGAAAAAAAAACAAATTGTGGATTGAGATAAAGGTATTTTAATAGTTAAAGCAAAAGCCATGCATTCTAGCAAAGCAACACAATCAAGCCATTCAGTTTCCCATTACGAGGAGGAGTTCAGCAGTCCCTGGGAGACCAGGGTTCCATCATGCATAATGGTGGGAAGACAAATGCTGTCCCTACAAAGATCCACAACTTCCTCCTTTTCGCCTCCCATTTTATATGCTGATGACCAGGGCATCACATGATATGGGATATCCCTTTCAGTCATGTGGGATCAGCTTCCCTGGCTGCATTCCCTCCCAAATCCCTGTGCACTCCCAGTCTCCCGACTGGTGGGATGGAGAGCAGAAAACGCCTTGATAGTCTGCAAAAACTGTTTACCAGTAGCAAAAATATCTCAACATCTCTTTATTTTCATCATTTTTTCAGCAAAAGCGCAAAACCCAGTCCCATATCAGCCATCATGAAGAAAATGAACTCTACCCCTGGCCAAAATCAGCACACAACTGTTGAAAAAAGGTGGCTGAAATCAGTGGAATGCTCAGCTAATTCCACTCATACTATAATGATGTGCCTGGAAATCTCATCTTTTACTGTCACTGCGGGGTTACATCCCAGTGGTCAGCTGCAATCATCCAGTTCTCAGTGAGTTCTGCACACTGATGGAAGAGAGGCTGTACTCCTCTCTTATTATTTCTTTAATGCACTTTAAAATGGTCCATGTGTTGAGGTCATTCTTTATGTGAGCTCATAGTCATTAGTCAGTCTCTGAGCCTGTGCTAGTTTTGTGGGTTTGTGGTTCCGCAGGTAATTAGGCTTAAAAAAAATCCAAACTGTTAATTGAATAGTAAAATCCCTTTCTTCCTTCACAGACCTTTGAGAATACTCATCCTGCCTGTATTACTGTAAAAACCTTGTGATATTTGCCTTCAGAGAAAAATACAATTGCTGCCATTTTTCTTTTGCAAGCAAACTGAAAAGAAAATAGCAGTCCTAATGCAGCAGCAGGACCTGATATTGCTCCTGCTTCAAAGCAATACTAAACAAGTTCAGATTGGCATAGGCACTTTCTATCCCTTTGATCCAGCTCAGAGCACCAGGCTGTCATACAACAGATACAACTACAGGAGCAACAATGAAATATCCACTCATGCCTTTTGGTATTACCATTTGAAGCCAAGTTCCTCAAAAAACTCACCTTATGGACCAAAAACACCTTTTACATCCCACGTAGGCACTGTATTGACTACGACCCATGAACAAAAGACAACTATTTTCTCACAGATGCTGGTTTAATAAGAAATGATTACTGTTGAGGTGCTAAAGCATTCCATAGAATGGAATGTGCATGCATGTTTTTCCTTGTGTCAATGGGTACTATCTGCCTATTATCTACCTTTAAAAGTCATATCCATGTTCAGAATTATCTTCATAAGCAAATTCAACAAATTTAAATTGCTGTGAAATGTAATGTTAATTCCTACAACATATATCAGACACAGACAAAGGATATATTTTTCACAGTCTGCTTTGATAAGTTTTTAGGAAAGTAATTCAAAACAAGCAATGTACTAATCCATAAACAAAAGGGAAAAATAAAATTGTGTCAGCTAAAACTGGATTGTTATATATATGTGATACCCAAATTACATGGTTACTGGGAAAGCTTTTGTAATCATTTAATGAAAAAAATGTGGAAAATACTTCAAAACCAAAGAACATTCATATTTAACTAAACTTTTGTACTCACTAAGGAATCACAGATTAGTTGTGCTAGCAAAGTCCATGAAATGTGGCCAGCCAACTGAAAACGCCTCTAAAAATTTCCATACATAAATACTACAATCTATTAAGAGCCATATAAAGCTCTGGACAATTTCTCTTGCCAGAAATTCAAAGAGAGAAGCAACCGAGACACATATTTTTCTGATGGATATTTCCCATAATGAGAAACCATTATCATCACAAACCAGCTGAGAGGGTCTGACTTCTCTCTGAAGCTACCAGTTGAATAAGATCAGGGATTGTTGGCTTCTTTTGAAAAATACACGAATAAGGGAAGCCCTGAAGTAAATAAGCTTTCTCAGGTCCCAGGCAGTCATGTGAATTATCCAATAGTTACATTAGTTTCAGTGGCCAGTTTTCACTGATCAGAAAACGTCATTGTGGAGGTGATAACACTGATCCTGCAAAATTATTTGAGCTGATGGAGGCAATGACATCAAGGTAGGACCTTGTTGGAATCTCCTCCTGATGTTAAAAATGTACATACAAGCTGTGAATTTTCTGAACTGCACTTAATGAAAGATAACCATTAAAATTGCAATATTTTTCTTTGCAGTTCATGTCGCAGAAGTGTAACTGCAAACAGAGTTATCATCCTAGGCCACTTATTGACTTCTATAAGCAATCATATTAAATTATTAGAGATGGCTTCATGATATACTGCTGATAGGTATAGTTCTCCCATTATATTTTTACTTGAAATAATTTTATACTCATTTTCAAGTTGATATATAGTTGGAGTTAAATGATTTTTTTCGTTTCATTTTATCAAAAACAGAATGTTCGGGTTTTTTGTTTTTGTTGTCACCGCTGAACCAGTTTGTGAAGTTGAAATATAATTAACAGAAGCTTTAAAAAAAATTTTACATAAATTTTATATAAATTATTGACAGATTAAGATCTCACAAAATTGAAGGGGTAAATAATTGTAATTTTTTGCTGTTTCTGCAGGGAATTCACACTCATAGTGTCTTAAACGGTGACTGCATTTCACATGGTATGAAATAACACATATTTGAATAGACTCAGAAATGGGATATAAAATACTTTCCTATCACAGTATCATGCCAAAAAAAGCTTGGCAAATAAGGGTCTTCTAATGACAACAGAGAGAGGTGGAGCCTACATAATCCTTCAGCCAAAGATGAACAATGTCATTTCAACTGAGTTTTATGCTACATTTTTATATAGACATAAAAAACTTTCATCATCACTGTTGGATATTACATCATACTATATGTATACAATTGATAATAATTACAATATTTAGGCTTTTCTAAGAATTATTTTTTTGAAAACACCCTTTTCTCTACGCATGAAAAAAGACAGATTTTAAGTAAAAATTTAAGTTACAAGGCAAGTCTTGGGAAAGCAGAGATAATAATCTACCCATAGACAAAAAAAAAAACCCAATAGCTGACAGAGCAATTATTTTGGATCATAAAAGAGACCTATTTTTTCAATAACAATCATGAACACTGTAGGGAAGCAGCTTTTCCTCTTATCAGACTGCTGTGATATATAAAAATGGTTTTGGGAACAGGCAATTACCTCACATATATATAAAGTTGTATTTTAACTGTGGACTTAAATACTACCCATTCTAATAACTGTGATAGCAAGTAAGTACCAAACTACTGTAGCTCATATTTCATGAAGTTTAAATCCAGTTCAATGTGCTTGCAGGATTAGGAGTTATATTTTCCCTTTATAATGCAAATACTATATCTATGCTTTATTTTCATCATTTTCATGGAGTAATAAAATGGTTTATTTTGGAAGAGATGTTTAAAAACATCTATTTCCAAGTCCCTTGCCATGGGCAGGGGTACCTTACCCCAGACCAAGTTCCTCAGAGCTGCATCCAACCTGGCCTTGAACACTTCCAGGTATGGGGCACCCACAGCTTCTCTAGGAATCCTCCTCCAGAACCTCACCAACCTCACAGAGAATTTGGAGAATTTAGAATGATGTCTAACTCTACCCTACTCTCCTTCTTAAAGCCATTCCATGATGTTCCATCACTACATGACCCTGTCCAAAGCCCCTCTGCAGCTCCTTGTAGCCCCTTTGGGTACAGGAGGCTGCCCTGAGGTGACAGTGCAGTCTTCTCCACTCCAGCAGAAAAAAACAGCTCCAACTTTCTCAGCCTGCCTACATAGGAAAGGTCTCCAAACCTCTGTTTATCATATATAAGTTTATAATATTTTAAAAATCTTCTAGAAAACAAAAAGCAGTGTGGCCCATATCAGTAGACTTAATTTGCAAAAATTGACTATTTTTTCACATAAAATAATGAATTTTATTTATTGCATTTAACATATATCTTCCCCCTCTAGTTAGGAAAAAATTATAAAAAATAAACTTGTAAAACAAAATTTTGAAAAAAATTTAAGAAGAGTTTTATAAATATCAATTTGGTGTTAATAATGCCCTTTTTATATAATTTTAACTCATCTGTTGTCAAGGAGTAACAAAAGTCAAAATCTTTACAGAAAGGCACATATTGGTATTGTGACTTTAAAAAAAAAATTCAGTATACAGTAGCCCTAGAAAATGCATAGCAGAAAAAAGTAGTAGAAGTAATGATATATTTAGGATCTTGAAAATGTTGCTTAGTTTGTGGAGGAAACATGTTTCAAGAGTTAGTGAGTTAAATAAAAGCCAAAATATCTAATTACATTTTATCTTAACTTTTGCATTTTAAACCCATAGGAATTAAACTGAAAATAGGCCTAGTATTTAACAAAGGATAATGTTAGCTTTGTTTCATTACCTCCACTTCAAAATGATTTCAGAAGCTTTGGATTTTCCATGCTATGTGTTACAGATTCCACTACAAGGCAAAGAGAATGATCTTTAAAAATTATCTGTAAAATAAGATCTGTAAAAAGGCCTCCAGTACTGAGTGATAATCAGGAAAATTAATATCACATTTATGCTGAGAAGCTTCTCATCTGAAGTTCCACTATATTGTGGAAATAGTGTTTATTGTTATGCTTTTGTTTATATT
Source organism: Luscinia megarhynchos (assembly GCA_034336665.1). Taxonomy (NCBI): domain Eukaryota; kingdom Metazoa; phylum Chordata; class Aves; order Passeriformes; family Muscicapidae; genus Luscinia; species Luscinia megarhynchos. The sequence goes on along the minus strand of CM067592.1, from coordinate 47,748,525 downwards.
ATATTACAGCTTCTTATTATAACCACAGTCAAAACACACCCGGTGCTGGTGGGGGAACTCAGCTGCTGGAGCACAAATCCAGATGTTTGGGGGAGAAATCAGAGGAGCATCCTGCTGGATGATTAGCACTCTAATTAGACCTTGTGCCTCTGCATGATGTGCAGGTTCTTAACTGCTAAAGCTTTTTCACTTCTCTAGTTGTAAAGAGTCTGGTGACCAAATGCCATTACAGGCTTCTGTCTTGATAAATCAGGTTGTGGCAGGCACTGGAACAGCCAAATCAAGACGTTTTTCTCGTGCACATACTTTGGCTCGAAACAGGACCAGCAACATTAGTGCCCCTCTCCTAAAGCAGGATTAGATCCTCTCCTCAAGGTCTCCTCTGTTTGAGTTAAGGTGTCCATCATATTGAGTAACTTCTCTTTGAAAAAGGAGTGGTTAAAACATGCTTTGTCCAAGGGTGTTAACTGCTTCTCTCTCTGCTTTCCCCCACAAAAGCAAGGACAAGAAAGCACTGCTTGCAAGTGGCAAGAGTTATCCCATGGTCTCAAATGCATGTCTGATTGTTCACCAGTACTGTTCCCAGGGTATTAGGAGATAATCTGAATGGATTAGCCGGGTCCCAAACTCTCACACCCGACAGCATTTCAACAATTACTGCTCCTGGTTCATGAAAATATTGCTGTCTTTGCTGTGGCAGCTTTGGGAGCACTTAAAATAGAACCCTTCCAAAGGTTCATTTTTTCTTTTTGTGGCAATTTAATAAATGAAAACATGAGTTATAGCAGAGCTTTGGTTATTGCACTGTTTATAGTGAAAACAGTTATACTTACTACTTGATGAAAAAATTTCTGACTGAACTTACAAATAGCAATGCATATGGTAAAGACTTTCAAATTTTTCAGCGAGCATGCATTGTGAAGATTAGAGTAGAAAGTTGGCCTTCTGGTAAATTATATTCTATCCTTTGAATGGATTGGTTAACACTGGAGTCAGGAACTTGTGGCAAGGATCTTCTAAACAAAAACAAACAAACAAATATAACAAGTTTTAAAAATTAAAAAATAAGCATTCTGATGTTTTAAAATGTCCTAAAGGAAAAATCAAAGTTTTGATCTGATCAAGAGGTCTTATAATTCATAAATAATCAGAATTTTTAAAATTCCTGTTACATGTTGCCTTAAATCTCAGTGAAATTATTTCTATGAACGCGGTACTTGAAAAATTGATTGATATAAAACACATAACTGTAATTGTTTAGGAAATTTTTCTTTAAGAGATGAATAGGGGATTGGGTTGAAACATCAAGACTTGGAATGCATTGATTAAGATCAGTTTTTTTTCTAGATGGCTAACACCCCAAAAATGACACACAGATCCTTCTTTCTTCCTCATAACAATTTTCCTCTAATACTTCTTTTTTATCCATCTCATCATAGTTATAAACTCATATTCAGAGTTCTTAGTTTACTACATCAGAATTCTGTTTTTAGTAGCAAGGCAGGCAGCTTGGCATCATTTGTTGCAATTAGGTTGATAATTCTTTGATGTTTTATGATGTAGCATAAATCATTGTGTGCTCCTCCCACTAATGTAATAAAAATAAACATACTGAAATAAATAACTACAAGGCTTGCTTTGCTGTTTGTTGAAATCCAATATATGTATATTTGCAAGCAGTTAATACTTTTGGTGCTAGGCACGATGTCAGTTCCCACAGCTTCAAGCAAAGCAGAGGTCAGAGCCTCCATTTTTGATATGCATATACATATGTAAAAGTTTCCATAAATGTGGAATAACTACCAAACCATTTATTAATAACTCAAAAATTGTGCTGTAGCATACAGCAAAGAAACATGAACAACCCATCTAAAATGAAGAGCTCCTCTAATAATGAACAGCCCCTCTAAAACCTCAAGATTCTCTCTTGTTTACTAGTAAACTACTGGAAGTGTCCTGAGAATCAGCTGTGTATGAATGATACGGATTTTCATGATAATCCTTCAGTCTTTGCATTTTACAAAGCATTTCTTGCATTAAAGTTGCTTATCACAAAATATTTTTATGCTGACAAGCCATTAAATTGTGGCAATTGCATAATATCACACTTTAAAATATTACCTTTACTTCTCATTCACTCCTGTAAATGATCAGCATGACAAATTGCACTGCTGTGACCTGACACAGAGTATGTAGGAGTCTCTGGGGTGCATTTCCATTATTCATCAAAGCTTTTGCAATTGTTTCTTAGATTCACTGTAAATGACAGTAAAGGTACGTTGATCACACTTAAAATGTTTGATCTTGATAATACACTTAAAAAACATGCACTTTGCAAGAGAAAATCAGAATTGTATTCTTTTTTCTTAATGTATTAGTGCTGTCTTTAGGTTTCATCACCATTTTGTTTTGAAAAGTAGAATAAAAAGCAAGGAAAACATTTAGAAGAGTAAGGCTTAAGAAGTTCTTCAGTAAAAGAAAAGACCTGATTTCAGCCATTGGCAGAAAAGTAGTGCAATAAATATTCAAAATCTGCAGAAGTGAAAATGCCACTTGCAAACACTGAGACTCAAAGGTTATATTGCATTCAAGGACATTCCTTGTTTTACTAAGAGGCATGTAAATTCCAGATGTCTTGAAGTTTGTTGGTGCTAAGTGCACTTTACCCTCAAATATTTAACATACTACTCTAATAAAGTTTGTGCAAAATTTGTTTCCGATGACCATAGCATAAATGCCAAACCAGACACATACCTCAAAATGAAGGCACCAGTGGTTATAATTTAGATATGTTTTACACAGCCCAAGAAAGACTGACTTTCAGGCCATACATTTATTTGTGTATTTTAATTTCTTAACCAGGTTTTGTGACTCTAAAATAATTTTGTCTATGATTGCTACTAATTTTTGAAAAGAGATTTCATCATCTCCAAAACCAGTGATATAATTAAAGGCAACAACTTTTTAATGTATCCCTTTATGGAAAATTAAGTCTTATATTTTCCATCATATTTTAGAAGTAAAAAAAATAACTGAAGGGAATTCATAGCAGGTCCAGATTTTCTACACAGGTTCCAGTTATAGTCTTAATATCAAAATTAATTCCTATGCAAATGTGAGAGTTTGAGGCTGTTCAGACACAAAGTTTTTAAAGACACAGAAGTACCTGGATTACCCAAGTCAACTAAAGTGGCATATAAAGACCTCTGTTTAGAAAATCTGCACAGATCAGCTGTGTTGCTGGCATAATCAATTGAGAGGCCTCCTTTTCTTTTACCATGGGATTTAGCAAATCAGAAATACAAGAAAATTAATAAAATATATGGAATTGGATTTTATTAAAGACAAATTAAGACAAAAGCAGAAAAAAAGGGGAAGAATGTTTTAGACAAAAATATTTACCACAGGAAATATAAATCCACAGGAAATATAAATCTACCAAAAAGAAAAATCCTGTTTATGAAGCTAAAATTTGTCAAAAAATGCTAAAATGGAAAACTTTTTGGGTGAAGTATTTGTAATATTTAGAAATTTTATCCATTGCATGCAAAAAACCATTTCAATAAAATTATATTATTTAATGTTAAATTATTATTTTAAACAGTCTTGTGTTGTTATGCTTTTAAACCTAACCTAACTTCTTTCTAAAGGGAGCTATGAAGCAGCCATTCCCATTCTTCCTCCATTTTATCCTGCCTCTTTTAGACAAGTAAATCACTTAATTAATTTCCTTTTAAACTTTCCTATTCCAAATTTAATTTTTTTTTTTTTTTTTTTTTTAAGATAATGCTGCCCAAGAAGTTGTGGTGGAGCTGTTGGCTAAACCTCCTAGTAATTTCTGATTTTTTTTTTCTTTTTTTGGTGATGAAACACTGAGAGGAAGTGGAGGAAGGAGCACAACTGTTAAAAGGGTTAATTCCCAGCTAGCAGAGATTGCCAGCATATGCTAGTGGTCTTTGACAGCAAGAGCAGAACCAGAAATAAAGATTTCCTCACAGTGCTTGCCTGATTCAAATCTCTCTTCTACATTGTCCAGCTCTCCAGGAACACTGTTCTTTCCCTTGCAGCAATAATTATGGTGTATCTAAATGTTCTACTAAAAAATAAAAAAATTATCAAAAGCTATTGCAAGTAAATTTTGGTACCCATCCAAAATATTTTTTTTCTGAAATTTAGAAGAATCTCTATGACTTGTAGAAACCTACTTCATCTACTTTGAATTAACCTGTTCTTCCTCTGATAATAGCCCTGTGACAAAATAATTTGCAAAATAAATCTGAGATTTTGTGGGTGTGTGGTCTGTCTTAAGGTTCATTCTATGGTGTCTCTGCTGCTATCATGAAAATGGGCAGCTTCTGTACATTACTGAGTGCATCTGCCAGAACTGAGGGTCTTTCTTTAGACTACTGAACAGATGAACCCTCCATCAGTATTTGTGCAGGTAGCATATAGCCAGAGGGGCAGAATTGCTCAAGAAACATCCTTAAAACAGTCCCCTAACTCCTACTGCGTTTAGCTAATTCTCTTCATACTATTTTCGTTAAATGTTGTATCATCACAAGGTTGAAGTTAACTAGAACTTCACAGAGAAGCTGTGATGATTCTTGTTGTAAGAGATCACACTTCCATAGATAAATTGTTTTTTATTAAGCTAATAATAGATATATGTGGACATATTGACACAGGTTGAAATAAACATGTGAAGGAGCAGTGAAAGGAAATTTCACAGGCTGATACACAATGCTGAGTGGTCAGGGGATTCAGCTTTATGATGGGAAAATCTACATATTGTTCCCCAGGTGGCTTGGGCCTGCAGTTCCAAGTAGCTAAAGTACATGGAGAAGAAATTTAGGCTGAAAAGTTAGATGATTGCCATTCATTAAAACCAGAGAGAGAAAGGGGGTAAGGAGACACCTCAGAAAGCATCATCAGTCAGTTCACCACTTGCAAATTTTACCTAAGGAAATATGAAATGTATCTGAAAATCAGTCATGCACAAAGGGCATGGGTGAATAATTTTTTGGCCTTCCATTTAGGAATGCTTTGCAGGAGCGTATAGGGTCGAGTGGTGTTTTCCCAATCCCAATTTCTTCTATTGCTTTTATAATGTTGCCACAAATAACCTGTATAGAACTTCATCTAGCATAAGGTGTAGAAGCAAAAGATCTGATGAAGAAAATGAGTGTGTTTCAGATCTCACACTCTGACCTGAGGTTTCTTCTCTATATGGACTGATTTGTTAGTCTTCAGAGCCCAACACCTTCTTCCTTTTCACGAATGAGCTTTTTTAAAACGTGCTTACTGCACAGTTGTCAGTCTGCTTTATGAACTCAGCCACAGTACTACCTGCATCAAGGGCCTCTTTGTTGAACTAGAAGTTCAACTTTTTCCCTCTCCCTATTGTATTTATAATTTCTTCACCACAAGGGTTGACGACCTCTCTTCTCCCAGTGTTAACTCATTAGTGTCAATCTTGGATTGTCCCCAAATGTTTATAACTTATTTTCCTTTCTCCCCAGTATTTCTTAAAGCCTTCTGCTGCAGTTAGAGTTTTGCCATCTGCCACCTTCCTGACATTGCAGTAGGGAGCTACTGCTCTGAGTGATGTTTTCTGAACCATGATGAAAAGTGTGTCTGTGCTCCCATTTCTCACTGTGCTACTTTAACATGCTGCATTTTTTTCTTCTGATCTATTACTGCCTGTCTTCAGTCACTAAATGTGGTATCTTTCAGGTGAGACCCTTACACTTTAAGTGTACTCATCTCATTGTCCCTTCTTCACTAATTCCACCCATTTTCCTTTTCCCCCTACCAGTGATTAATAACTCACTTCATTTCTACGTGCTGTTTCCACTCTCCATAGTTAATTTATAATGTTTCTCACAATGTCTATGATCAAATATCTTATTCTAGACCATTGTTTATTAGCATCTTGTCATAAGGCAGTTTCATTTATATCTTTTTCTGAACATTTACGCTGTTTTAGAGTTGTGGAAGAAGGAGGTCTATAACTCAGTCAGTAGCTGTGAAGCATTAAATGTCTCTAAAGCAGTATAGAAAGAACTTCTGTTCTGTACCAGCTTCCAGTAGAAAATTCAGATATATGGTGGCATTGAGTGACAATTTTAAATAATTTTAATGCAGGAAGTTCAAAATCATTGTGTCTTTCTTGGTAATCAAAGCCTGTGACTTGTTACATCGCAGGAAGGAAGAGATAAAGTTACATTTTTTCTCACCTTCCTGCTGGAGTCCGAGCTTCATTTCAGAATTACTTGGACTTTTTAGGCATTGCAGTTCAGGAGAAGTTAGACAGGACAGCAGCCTCAGATTGACATCTTCAAATAATCTGACCAGTTAGCATTAATTTCTGCACCAATTTGCTGAAATAAAGAAGTTTCCGGGAGTCCAAGCGGGCTGATCTGGCTCTATTCTTTTTGAGCATGTTAGTCTGTCAGACCATTGCAACCCGAGATGGTGTCTGCACTCCAGGCTTTCACTCTGACTGGGAAATCCTTAATCTGACTCTTGAAACCATGTGAAAGAGAGAAGGATGATCCACAGGTAAACTCATTCTCCCACTAGTAGGAAAATAAAAACCAAGCATTCTCCTGCTGCAGAGCACTGTTTAGTGCATATTTGAAGCTTCCAAGAATTCATCTGCTTGGTTTAGAGAGAAATAACATTACACTGAGCTAAGCTCCTTGGCTTCATGGACTGTAGGATAGAGGGCAGTGCAGGCTTTAACCTTTCACTGATGTAATCTGTCAAGCAAGAGATAGTAACAATGCAATAAACTCACACACTTGACAAAGTTACTGCTGGGGGCCAGGACAGCATGCTCATATCTGCAGTTTAGGAACTTAATTGTTTATCAGATCCAGTGGCATTCCTACACTTGAAAGTATTTCTGCGTTGGACAGAGGCTAGAGGACATCTACTTTCAAACTCCAAATTTCAGTTTGAACTGTGGTGTGTTTTGTTTCTTTGTGATTGATGTGAGAAAGGTTAAAAATCAAAGCACTATTTTTGGCTCTCTCTCTTATTAAAGAAATTATTTGTTTTGTGATGCCAACTAGTCCTGTTTACAGCGTATTATTTTAATTTGACTTTAAATTTAATACAATTGCATTATGAGGCTAACCTTAATGACTGGATAACATCTGAGCTCTGTAGCAGTCAGTAAGTTACCTTGTATTTCCTGGGTTGTAAGAAGAATGACAAATTTTGTTATACCTCCAGTGTGTACAGTGGGTAATGTTCTAATGTCATGCAGCAGCAGATTTAGAACACAGAAAGTTTTACATCCAAAACTTATCCCCCTTTCACTTAAAGCAGTGGGTAGAGTAAGACATATATTTGAGTCATGTTAATTACTAAACATGTAAAGATTTTTCACAAAAAAAAAATAAAAAAAGAAAAGAAAGAAACCTCTCTTTTGATCAACAGTGTTTACTTGAGCTACAATAATATAAAATGCTGTCCCTAACATTTTTTAAGATGTTTGTGATGTTTTATCACTGTCATGCTGTTTAGGTTCATAAATTTTTGAAAGCTGTGTTCCTTGACGTTTGCAAATATTACCTCCTTAGCACTGCTTGCGAGCAGGGTCAGACACTGTCTTAATACTTTGCTAAATTAATCATTGAGTACTGTAAAAGCTACAGGTTTTTCAAAACCAGGTCTAAGAGATTTTGAATGTACACAGAACACTCTTACACTCTTTACAGAGGCGTCTGGCAAACTGAAACTGAAACTTGGAGGGTGTTTTTTTTCAAACTGTAACGTAAGTAACTTCAGGTGACACTGCTGTGGTTAAAATTGTTTCACAGAATGTGACTACCTAAGCTAAACACATTATCTAGCTGAAGACCATAAAATTGACTTAGGGTCTACATGCCATGACAAGACAAATGTGACAGCACAAACTTGAAATTTTAAAATCACCCAAGGTAGACTTGGTGCTACAGTTTTCTTGAAATTAGTTTGAGCATATACAAGCCTCAAAAAATGACTTTTTCATTATTGCATTTTCTCTTTAAGCAGAAAACAGTTTTGGCTGGACATTGCTTCTGCTTTTAGTCTACAAACATCTTGAAGTGGACATTTTTGAGAACCTGCTTTGTTTTACCAAAATTGCAAGCTGGGGTCTGCAGCACCAAAGAAGACTTGAGTACAGAAATGTCAGGAGTAGGTGATCACCTCGTGGCTGTGTGGTCTGAAACCTCAGCTCTTGCACATATATTCCTCCAGTTATGCCTGAATTTGCCCTCAAGGAATTGTACTAGGAGCATATTACTACCTACTATAAACGAGTTAAGTAATCCAAGGAATGATTCATCTCTAGGAATGTTTCGGAGAGGTGTTTGTTTTTTTTTTTTCCCCTTAGAATGAGAAGGACGTTTTTCGCTTATTTAATTTTACATCTAATTATGAGATCACAAGTTTATTTATGTAGTTTAATAATCTGATAATTCTATATGTGGAATGATTAGACAAAATGTTATCGTCATCATGAGCCTTTTATCCTTTGCTTAGATATTGTCCAAAAATATTCTTTTATTTAAAATGAAGGTGCCTAATGAGTTTTCTGAGGGTGGGTCTTTCTCTAGTTATTAAAAGTGCTGGCAATTTTTTCTTACATTCCTGATTTTGTGTTTGAAATTTCAGTTTATCCTGAGGCAAACATGATTTTACCACTGTATTATCAAGAATTTATAGTACTAGCAGTAGTATTGATAATAGAATCACCATAGGAAAAAGAATTAAAATTGAGAATAGCTATAAAACTTATCTGCATATAAAACTTGAGTTATACAGATTTTGCATAGTGACCTTGCTTATTACATAACATGGATTTAAAAAGAGGTAATATTTGATGGTGGTGATGTCCTGACAATTATGAACAACTATCTAAAATGAGAGGACATGAAATTAAAATATTTTTCTTGTTTCCTTAAACTTGAAAGGCTCACTAGAACTGTAAAACACTAGGATATTTTTTTATTATTTATTTTAATGCACTATGGCACTGGAAAGAAAAAAAAATGTCCTTTTTTAAATTTTTTACTGGAAATTATTGAAGAGAGCAAAATTATTGTATTATTGTAAAAGCTGAGAATGATTAAAAATGCTGCTGCTACTACTACTACAATCAATAGTAATAATAATGATGAAAAAGAATTTTATTATTAGCAGTAGTAATAGTAATAACTATACTGCCTCAAAACTAATTGTGCTTTTCAAATTATCTAAACTGATATAACCTTTTTTTTTGTATAATGATTATTAAATTTTGACAATCATTTTAATCTTTGATGTCAGCATCAGGGAACTTACCCCTTCTGTTCTGATTCAACCAAAATTTCCTAAAACTAGGACAGACTTTGACATGGAAGATTAATCTTGAGTTTTGACAAACTTTGGTATTCATAATTAAAATGCTAGAAAATTTATTACAGCAGAAAAAACCTGCATGGAATAATGGCTCCCATGGAAATCACCTCAGAACCAAAAAGTTCCCATCACATTATTGTCAGGGGTTGGGAGAAAGGTCAAGAGAAATTTGATATAATGCTGGTTTTCTTCTTGCTACCTTATGTGGGCACCTGCTCTTGAACATTGTTAGAGACAAATATGCTGAGCTACGAACCAAGAGCCTACCCAATGTGACTGTTCTAGTGTTCTATAAAACTTCAATCACTTTTTGAAAGCAACCCACATCTTGGCATTATTATGAATTACTCTTATTTCCCAGGAGTTAGTTCACGTGTCATGTCCTTTCTAATGAGGCAAGTCAGAAGTAAGTGATAGCAGTGATTTCATACCTTTTTGCTCTGATTTCTACTTTACTCCAGTCTGCTGAGCAACAGAAGCAGTGAACTACTGAATTAGGAGCATTATGTAAAGGTATTTGTTTTCCCCATAATATTATTGTTTAAGAAACAAAACCGAAAAACCCCTAAAATTAAGGAGATCTTCTTCTGAATAGGAAGACTGGATTGTTCATTTTCAGGAATAACAGGGAGTGATTTCTAGGACAGGTACTACTCACTTTTACTAGTTAAATGATACTAGAATTTAAAACCAAACCAATATCTCCAATCAAGAATCTGTTACGACTGTTTTGGAAAACTCTCTCCTCATTTCCATTTTTATACATTGTAACACAGTTAAGGTAGTTGCATGCCAAATAAATTATGATCTCTACAAGGAAAGCTTGTTACTTTATATATATATATATTTTTTATTTTTTTTTTATTTTTTTTTTTAAATTTTTTTTTTTCCCGTTTGGGTCCTGGCCTCTTGCATTCATCTTTTAACTTCTGCAGAATTTTTTTTTCTTTATTTTTTCACTTGATGAGAAAATTTATGTCTCAACAGTACTAAATTAAGTTAAAGACTCTTGATTTCAGTGCTCTCAGGTGAAAGTCTTTTTTTCCTGGTGTTACTTTAGTCAGAGAGGAAAGCACCTCACTTTCAGAGCCAGTGAAGAGGCAGCATCACAGAGTGGCATTTCAATACAATATTTCCTCTGTTTATGTAATGATAAGAACCTGCCTCTCAACTTCTCAGATCATCTGCTTAGTGAAGAATCTTTCTTATGCAACTTTAAATCTCTTTTAATGCTGAAATGGACAGAAGGAAAACTTAGCACATGTGGCCAAACATAGAAATAGAAATTATTTTTTTTCTGAAACAAGACTCATTTTCACAGAAATTTTGCAGTGTATGGTCCAACTACTTAAATATTAAGTGCCTGATCACTTACAATTTTCCCTTATGCATTGACAAAGAAAGACACAAAATGGAAAACACAGAGTGGGAAAACAAACTCCGCCTTCTTGCAATGAGCTGAACATGGAAGAACATAAGAATAAAACATTTCCACAACATAACAAAATGATGTCATATTGTGACTGAAAGGGTCTTTTTGTGATTGGCTGAAAATTAAAAATACTTCACATCTTAGAAGTAATGAAATGGCTAATGCTATGCAAAAATCTAGTCTCATTATTTGTCAGGGAATAAGAACAAATAACCTACAGTATTGTCTAGTAATAATCAAAAGTTTTAAAATCGAAATCTGATACTGCAATATAAATATATGGATTCTGACATGGTATGGATTTCAGACATGAATTCTGAGAGATTATACTACTCAGAAGTTGCACAAAGTCGTTTCACAAAATAATATCATCACTCCTACTTCGTCTGTCACCATTTCCAATATTTTTTCCAAGCACCTATAATACAATGCTTCTGAATAGGAAATTCTGTCTTCATTTGTTTCCTATTTAATAACATTGACAGAAAATTGCTCTAAAATGCCCTTTACTTGAAAATATGCTTACCAATAAAGTTTCTAATGTGTACTTCTAAACCAAAGGATACAGGTAAGGGGCATTGCATTTAAATAAATCTATAATAAAAATTTATGTAAATACAACTAAGACAAACTACTATGCAAAGCATATCCACACCAAATTTTTAGCTTACTTTTTGGAGGGAATGTTCTGAAAGTATAAAAATATCCATGTCAGTATTTGCATTATGAATTTAAATAAAGAAATGTTCAGTTGGATATTTTCATTTACATATTTAACAGTAAAATATTTTGATATCAACAATTCTAGAAAAGAAAATCAGGCCAAGTTATCACAGACAGTCAAAATCCAACTGAAAATTTTTACAGATGTAACCACACTTGAATGTCTATTTTAATATAGCAAAGAACTTGGAAAATTTAACATGTTTTAATGGGGTTTTTTTGTTATTGTTTGCAATAAATGATATTAAAGTAATTAATTTTAAGATTTAAAATATCAATCCCTCTCTAGAAATCCAGTGCAAACTATTTTGTGTAAATAGGCTACAAAGAAGTCACATCTTCTTCAATGGTTTACTAGCCTCCTAAAATATTTCTTGTTAGGGTTAATATGATGGAGAAGGAGGAGTCTTTTCTCTGAAATGACAGAAGTAAAGAAGTTTGAAATATTTATGCCTGCTCTTATAGTTAGGGTATTTTAAAGCACAACTTTCTCAGAAAAAGGTCCCCTCCTTACAGAAAGATTGACAAGGCAAACATTACACAGATATGCAGCAAAAGACAACACTGACCATTTTTAGAAAAATAATTATTTAAATGGAAAATTTTAAATTTTTTAAAGCAGGTTTTATAGTCGTATAATTTTTCATGTGGAAATGTATTCAGTTTCAATAAAGCAAGTTGCTCAGATGTTTAGTAACCAAACATTTTGCCATGTTTTTGCTGTTGGCTGTAAAACACGGCAGTTCCCTGTCTGCACCACTGCACCATATCCAGGGGCTGCAGGGCTCCCTCATTTCTGGCTGGAGGTGGATCTGCCTTGCTGACCGTGGTGCAGCCACCCCTTGCTGACAGTGCTGCTGTCAAACACTGTGGAGGAGGACACAGAATATTCCAGCATGCTCTGCTCTCCCGCTGGTACATGCCAACGCTCAAGTAAAACTGTTTGGGCTGGGTTTATTTTCTGGTCGCCAAATTCTTAGGGGAAATCCAGCTAGCATGGGACACATCCTCTGGAAGACAATGCTGTTTTAGCTAGTCTGCTTGAGCTGCCCTTTATACAGCTTGCCTGGGTATCCCTGTGCTTCACCACAGGCAGAGAAAATTCACACAGATTAAAAGCAAACATGATGAGGAAACCAGGCTTTTCCATTAGTGGTTTGCCTTGAACTGCCTTTTTTTAGTAGATTTCAGTAGTGGAACGATATCAGAGGGTCAAACACACTGAGTTATATGCTACAGAAATCACAGGTCAAGTGTCTAAGCTGATCTAAGATCAAATTCTCTGTGTTCAGTGTTGTCACTGCCAGAAAAGCATTGATGCAGATATAATACATGGCCAAACATATTCCTGTTTCATGTTCATCCACTACTTCATAGGCTGTATTCCTACTACAGATAATTTTACAGTTGCCACATAGGAGTTACAAATGGGTTTATGGAGAGGTTTTTTCTTACATCTGCCAAACAAAAGACATTTACTAATCTGTTTCTCTGAAATAGATCGTGTATCTCACGGTTAAAATGAGTTTTAAAAATGCTGAGAACATTCTTGAATTTCCTATCTGTTGCAGCAGTTGTCTGACTCTATCTCCTTTGTCATTTGTTATAAAACAAGTGGAAAGTCCTTGAAAAGTGAGATAGGTTTGGAGCTTGGGGGAATTTTCTTCTTTGTTTCTTTGTTTCTTTGTTTAAGTGTTATGGTATATTTGACACTTACTTAATTTTATTAATGGTGGGGATGCTAAACACAAATTTAATCCAGAAAAGGCTTTGTAATGTTTTCTGCATTCATCATTATGACAAGCTTCATCACAAGTCAAAACCTAAGTTTTATTTGCTTGTGTACCTTTATCTAGAATTAATTTCACATTTTCTTCACTTGGCTTATTTCCAAATATTATTATTATTGACCAGTGTGGAAGTCACAGTTTTGTGTGGATGATGAAATGAGGCATTTGGGATGCAGAAGACCTGTGGTGAGATAATGGTTCAATTTATACTGCTTCTTCAGTGTATTTAATTGTTCACAGGGTTTTTTTTTCTGAAAGGAAATTAACATATCAAGTACTTTGGCTGGGTATATTGTGACAGGACTCTGTCCTCTGAAAGAATGCAATAACAGTTCAAATAGTTTGAATTACTATAATTTCATTCCATTACTCTGCATTAAAAACTGATGTTAGTTTGTGAACTGCAAGTATCTGTGCATGTTTACTTAGATCTTTTGTATGCTGAAATTAACACCAGTCAAGAAAAAACTAAATTTTAAAACTATGCATAATAAATTTTCAGGTTTTTTGAAGGTTTTTTGTTAAGTCATGTAATGAAATATTTTGTATTAGAATTAAAAGGGTAATAATGTGCTTTCCAAAGCTGTAAATCAAGTTAAACCAGAAAAAGGAATAAATAAAAGATTAAATTGCTTGAAGATAACTATTTTAGTCTTTTGACTGAAGTCATTACTGTGAAGAACTGTATTCTGCTCTCTATAGCTTGCTTTTTCTTGAATAATCGTTTTTGCAAATATTTCAAAAAGGTGTAAAATACACTTTTGCAAACCATTCCCTTTCTTTCTGTTTCAATTCTCCAGGTTATAAAAGATAACTGATATCATTAAGAAGTTATATTCAGAAGAAACAGCAAAATTTTAAAGTATCAGAGATTTTTACATATCATAAACAAAATAATAAATATTAGCATTTAATATGAGAGTTTCAGTTTTTTAAAAGCATGCAATGAGTCATGCCACAAAGACTTCCAACAGTCAAGACAAAATAAACCGAAAATGAAGAAAATTAGTGTGAAACTGTGATCATCTAAATTATTTTACTAAATATATCACTGAAAAAAAGATGCATGTATGTCTTTCCAAAATGTTTTAAATTGGTAATTTCATGCTCAGAGTTATGTCTTGATCTGTGAACCAAAGCAGAACTTATTATTGTAAGATAAATTTTAACATGAATTCATATTGTCTTCAGAAAAATATGCTCTTTATTGAATGCATTCTGCCTAATACATTGAAAGTGAAGGTAAAAAATGCATATGTGTTACATATGGTAGCAGGTGCAGGTGAACTGACATAATCTTGAAAACTTTTTTACTGTTAACAAAGTGAATAGTGATAATGTCATTAAAATGCTATATAATTTTTCAAAAGTATTTCTTTTTCTGAAAGAGAGTTTTGCAAATAAATAATCTGCCATCATTCTTACATTTTGCTCATTAGCACGATACAAACAAATCATCTTCTTTGAACATTACTAGACAGTACATTATGAAGAGTATCACAGATATAATGTTAAATTTAGGATAGAGTTACCAAAAAATGATGCTATTGTGTTTATTTTCTTGTCTTGTCAAGAGGCATTTGTTTACAGTATTAATATTAAATCATAACAATGGCTTAAAATTTAGTTTGGTACTTTCTACTACTCTAAAATTTAGTTATAAAGTTAATTTTTAAAAAGTTATAAAATAAATTTCAAATTGTTATTGAAAAATATAAGAAAATTTTATTCAGAATAATTTTTTACTAATGTTTTTAACTGCAACAGTATTCCGAGTGAACTTCTTACTTAGACATCAAATTAAGGGTATTCCGTGAGAGCTGTGCCTTGGGGGCAGGGAAATTTGGGGTGGATGTGTATCAGAATTACCTCTGAGGAGACTAATTTCAGCACAGTTGCTGGTTCAGCAGAAGGACATCTTCTACATCCCCTGCTTGACAGCTGCTGTGCAGCTGATCAGCTGCAGGTGCCCCGAGCTCCCTCTCCTGCAAGGATTTGAAGAGAGCCTGGCCACGGCGCCTCCCCTCCACTTTGTCCCCATCCCACCTTTCCATGTGCTTGTGAAGGAATTTGGGCATGCTGGCTGGATTTCATCCCAGGATTATCAACCACATTTCTCCCTAATTTCCATGCTCTTATAACTATAAATCCCCACACTGTGTCTATACATTTCCATTCTGTTTCATCCTCCTTTAGCATTCATTCTGTGGGGGCAGTTGGGAATGCTGACCACAATTTTTTTTCTGTTAAAATGTAATGTTCCATTTTTCTTTAATTTTCTTCTCAGTCTTTTTCCCCCACCTAAGGATATTTATTTGGAGAAAAATGTAAAGAAAAAGAGTGAAGGTAAACAAATTGATATGCTGTGTTATGAGTGAATGAAAGGACAAATAGTCCATTAATTGCTTAAATATAAAACTCAATGCTTATAATTGGATTTTAGTTAATAGTTCCTGTGGAAGAAACAATGACTTTTGCAAATTTTTATACAAAATTTTTTTCTATTTTGCAGTTTTTAAAATAAAAATATTTTTTTTCTCATGCGTAAACATAGTACTGTGACTATGTATTTTTTGGTATTGCAGGAAAACCATAGACCTGCAATGGCAAGACAAGCTACCAGAAGAATTTCCTCAGCAGAGAAACTACTCTCACAAGTATTTAGTTATGTTGTGCACCTGCTCAAGAATAATGGCAGCTTGGGTCACCAACAGAGCACTCTCTAATACAGTTGCTTCAAGATACAGACACATAAGTGAAAAGTGAATTTGCTTCATTATATCCATTGTCTCCTTTTCACCACCTTTTTTTTTTTTTTAATTTTCTCTTCTTTCTTTTTTCTTGATAGTAGGTGACGAGTTTCTCTGCTAAGATTTCTATGAATTGATATTTAAGAATTTACCACTAGTTTACTCCATACAAAATTCCTTTATGAAATGACTAGTTCTAAATTATATTGTACTGTTTTTGTACCTAACACATGTACTTTTCTGATTTAAAAACAGATGAAAACATGGATTTTTTTATTTATACTTCTAGTTATTAAATGGCAAATGTAGAGCAAA
Source organism: Luscinia megarhynchos (assembly GCA_034336665.1). Classification (NCBI taxonomy): domain Eukaryota; kingdom Metazoa; phylum Chordata; class Aves; order Passeriformes; family Muscicapidae; genus Luscinia; species Luscinia megarhynchos. Next base: position 47,732,122 of record CM067592.1, on the reverse strand, counting down.
AGCTGTACTGAAATAGGCAAAGTAGAACTGTGAGTTCAAAGAAAATACTTTCTGCAGCAGTGGCTTGTTCTCCTCGTGTAAAATGATCCCTCACTCCCTATCCTAAATCTAGCAAGTTACACAAACTCTAAGTAAGATCCAGCTCTTTCCCCTTTGTTTTTCGTTGTACCACTATAATGATGTCCATAGAACACACAAATCCACAGTACTGCTTTCATAGTGCAAAGACTTAGCAACAGATTTCAGAAAGGGTTGTGAAACAGTGGCTGCTAAGCAAAATGAAAGCTATATGATCATACTTCCTCAGAATACTATCACTGCACAGGACAGACGACCTTAGCAAGCAGAGATGCACAGAAGTTAATCTTATTGTCAGTATCTAGGTGCCAATCCACACTGTGAAGGTGCTGAAGTTGCTGGCAAGACATATCAAATTAATTTTACAAAGCAGAAACACACGCATTCAGCAAAAGAAAATAAAAAATTATCAGTTTAGCAGATCTAAAAATTTTAATAGAGTTCCAGTAAACTAAAATTTAATGGTTTGGATGCTTCGGGGAAAAAAACAGTCCATGATTTCAAAAAATGAACAAATATATTTTTGGGGAGTTTTGGTACTTCCAGTTGCATGCAGATCACTATTACTAAAGGACATGTAATTTCTGCTGCCAGACTTCATGGTTAGGATAGCAAAAGAAGAAACACAAAGATGTACTGGGGATGCAATTTTCACAAAACAAACCATGCAACAGACATCTTCAGATACAGTCCTAAATAGTCATTTAGTAGTTGCCTGCATTCATCTGAGAAGCCAAGTGATCTAAGAAACGTTGAGAAAGAAATTAAATCCTTCATTCTTGAGTGATATCACAGATTAGATATCATTAATATCATTAAGGGAGATGCACTTATTGAAAGGGGTTGTGGTAAAGTGAATATGAGCTAACTTAATGGTGGCATCAAGGGACCTTACCCTGTATTTCCATTTTCCCCTTTCTCACACCAAGTTTAAAGATCTATTCTGCTGTTTGGTACCTCTCACTAGGAGGCTGCACTGTGCTCCAGGTTTCAGGCAGCCAGACGGCAAAAGCAAATAATGAAACATGTAACAATTTTTATTTTTTTTTAAAATCAATTGATATACATATTTGAAAGAAAATAGCACACAAGTCTTTCAAAGTTTTGCATTACAAGAAACTCACTGCAAATTCATAACTCTTATGCCAACAAGCTTTTGTGTTTCATTATGTCCTATGATATTTTCAGACTGTATTTTAGTTTTATATTACTTTTTACATGGGTACTTTAAGGGGATAAAAAAGTCTCAGGGTAAAATCTCTTGGAGTAAAAAGCAATTCTTTCCTTCCTGAGGGTCCTAGTAAACACCGACCATATTGTAACATGTTACCAAACTAACATAACTTTAATTTTGAAATTTGGTTATTTCACTCTTTGTTTCTTTTTTTTTTTTTTTTTTCCAGTTGCTCAGAGAGATTTTATTGTTAGTGCTGTGTTCTATATTCAAATCATGAGCATAGGCTCTTCACGATACAACAAAGCTTCGTAGATGAAAAGTTCCGTAAAATTGGACACGGACATATCTAGCAAATTGTCAGAGAAGATGGATCAGCCTGCATTCATGTGACCTCGCTTTCAAACAAAGTAGAAAATATTAAGGAAAATAAGGAAATGGAAAAGAGTGAAATGACATTTAAGAATCCTGTTTCTCAGTTTTAGGGTGCTTTGTGTTCAGGAAGCGATTAAAACAAGAAGGTATGCAACAGACCCTGTGTTCACATCTCAGAGATGAAGTTTGTATTTGTTCAGTAATTTCTCCTCCCCCACTCAGGGAGGAATTAGGGTTTTGGTCAGCCTCAAAAAAGGAAATTTTTACCTACACTAATTATGAACTCAGAAAATATATCTCATCCTGACCATAACCAAGGAAATACTTTTTTTATATCCCACTAGCCGAGAATTCTGGCACATTGCAGAGAGAAGTGTTAAAATCCCAACATTTCTGTGCTCCCATACTGCCCTCCCAGGTGCCAGCATCAGACCTTCCCCTCACTTTGGTGAGTCATCATTTTGTGCCTGCCCCTATAACAGGGTTATGTCAAAGCAGACAGAGAGCTCAGCAGACTTCTCTTATCTACATCACTACATCAGAGCCTCTTTTAAGTTGCAAACAAGACCTCGATCCTGAATTGCCACAAACTGGCCCATCTATACCTAAAAAAACCCCTAAATAGCTGAAGTCTTTCTATTTCATAAGTGACAGATCCATTCTCTGATGCAGTGATGACACAAAGAATCTGGCAATTAGTATTTATTATGTTTTTTCTTTTGTCTTTGAGAAACATATTTAACACTTTGCCAGGAGGAATCTTGCCTAAGTGTCTTGAAAAGTGCATAGAAATCAAATAATACGTAGATTGACGTTAAAGGCAGTGTTCTACTGGAAAGATGCAGATTGCTTGCAAATGCACTTGTCAGAAGTTCATTTCTACAATCTTTAACAGTCCTTAGCAAGTGACTGTTGAGAACAAGATATTACATTTTAGCATGACAAATCAGAATTTGAAAGTGACTTTTAATGATTCAAGTACATTTTCAGCATACAAGAAGGATGGCACTTATAAAGTATGTCCATAAGGAAATATCTTTATGTAATGGGTGTTTAGATTGTAGTGTTGTGACCGTCATCCATCATACCATGATTCAATGAGCTACTTGAAGGTCAACTCTGCCTCTTTTGAACCCACCCCCTCTTCCTAGAGGGCTGCAATCATACTCAGGGCTTAAACAAGACCCAAGTGTCTTTGACTTTGAAGATGTATATTCAGGTTAAATTTAAGCTATTAATGTTCTTTTCACTATACAGTGACAAATTATCCTTTTAGTTTGCAAAAGAGTGATACACTTGTGTTTTGTAATTTTCTTTATATCCTTTTTTGTCAAACAAACAAACAAAAACAACCTAAAAATAATTGTACTAGGTGTCACACTCCTTACAAGTTATTTAGAGAGGAAAATCCACAGCAGATCACTGTGGCTGACTAGTCTGTGAGTCCAGCAGTCAAAAGTAGACCTTTAGGGACTGAAAGGGTGCCCACCCAGTATTTCCTATTTAGCTTTCATTTACAACTAGGATAAGAGGAGGGAAGAAATACTTTGGCATCCTAATCTACAATTCTGATTCCTAAGGGTGTTAAATTAGAGGGAGATACAAGAGCTTAGATTTGAGAAAATTTTTGGAGTAAAAGCTGGAACAAAAATACACAAATATTGTTGGCATCCCGTATGACATTTCTAAACTGGGTTTAATTATGTCTGCTTTTACCAATAAATAATTATTAAAAAGCAGTTTATTAATATTGAGCTGATTTTATTTTTCTCCCTTATTCATAGTTTTGCAGCCAAGTCTTATTTATACAACAAAAGTAGATTCTTTAGTAGTTTTCCTTCTGCATGAAAAGAGCTGTTTCCTTTTTGAAGAGAACAAAAGACTTAAACAAGGGTTTAAGTAAAGAGCTTTTTAAAAACCTTTCCTATAAATGTAAAAGACTCAGCCTTTGTAATTTATTAGAGTATTATTAGATTCTTCAGATAGATTCTTTGGATTCATTTTAATGGATCTCATTCATAAATACATTTTATTAGTAAATACATTTTATTATGCTCCGAAGCTGTCCTGTGCGCAAAGGAATCTGGGTTTGGCCAAACACCTCAACAGTTTTTCACTAGCTGTTTAATACACTGTGTGTATGTAGTTTGGGGCTTTTTATGCCTTTAAATAAAAAAATAGCTTTCAAAATTAATATTATATTCTTTACAGAATTAAAGAACTTCTATTACAGCCCAATAAATATTCTTTGTGTTTCTTAAATATCCCTTTTCCTTATTCTAACTCCCATTATTTTTCTTTTTGCTCTGCACATGTCCCTTCACCTAAATTATGCCTAAAGTCTGTTTTCCCCATTTACAAGTTTATTTCTACCCTTTGGTACCTTTTCTGAACAACTGCTTCAGTTGCTTCAGAGGATGTGCAGAATCTTGTTTGTGATTGAGGAAAATGAAACATTAAAAAGCTGTGGTTAATCACTTTGGAAAAGTACCTTTATTTCAGAAAGATTATGATTAGCTATTATGGTAATATTTTAAAAAACCCAAACAAACAAATAAATAGCAACTCCAAAAGCTGAAAATATATCATTTAAAAAAACCAGTCTGTTAGAGTTCTTCGTATTTTCTGAGGAGTAAATCTTTTACTTTAAAAGGTTGACTTCAGCAATGACTTTCAGTATCACTCTGCATCAAGAGACTGTCTCAGAATTAATATGAACCTAGATATGAATTGCTAAATTGAGAGAAAAACTCCCAGAGTAACCCAAATCTTCTCACTTTTTAATGAAGCCATACATATAAGTATAAAGACATGTTTATAGATTGACTGTAAATGTATTCTTAATTCTTGCTTTATTTTAAAATCTCCTCTGCCATGCACTGTTGACACAGGCTGTGTATTTGATATTAAACTGACAAATCCCATAACTATACATTTCAAAGCTTGAATAGTGATGTTCTAATAAGACTGACACTGTAATCTTGTCTCTGATAGTCCACAAATAGCATTGCAGTATTTATTATTATAGAGAAACATAGATTTATTAGTTTCCCAGATTTAATAAGCATGAAAGTACATAGAATAATTTTATTATCATGTTTATCTCAGTAGTTTAACAAGAAAACAGACAAAATGTTCAAGAAATAGGAGCATGGTTAAATTATGAATTAGTAGTGAGCATTACTTAGAAGTAAGGATTTAAGAATATAGCTCCTATACACATCTAACCTCAATACTGTATTTCTTACTGTGTTAGGAATTAGAAATAAATGTGAGAGTAAAGAGGAGTCTATTTTTGACTCTTATATACTCATCTGTCTGTCTCATTATAGCATTATGAAAGATTTAACTTTCAGTTAACTTGTTGTATCACCATTTTCATTTTCAGCTTTGATTTTTCATACTCACTTGACAGTGCATGCAAATCAATTTCACTGGTTGCCAAGCCTTTCATGTGGAATTCATTGTCATTTTACACACCTCTTTCAAAAGACAGAAGGCAGATGAAAGGCAAATTAAGACAAAAGAAATAATTACATATTTTTTCGCATAAAATTCTTATTACCTCTCCAACAGATCTGTAAAAAAATAAGAGAAAGAACTGGATATATTAATAGTTTTTGTCTTTACTGAGTCTTAGAAACTAAAGGTATCAGCTTATGTCCTTAAAATATCCTCTGGCCCCAGGACACCTGTGGAAGGCAAGTGATAGAAAGTCTGAACCACCTGAACCAATATAAACACTCCAAATTTATTCAAGTATGAAGACATAACACAAAATTAATTCAAATTTCAGCTCTATAAAAAGAATTTTTTGTTTCCAAAGGAACAAATTGAACACTGGATTTATGTACTAAGTAAGGATTATTTTTAATTATTTTAATTGATATGCTTATAACTTAAGGAAGGAAAAGGTGAAACTTGCAAGAAAATACAGTTTAACAAAATCTTTACTGCATCCCAGTTTAAACTGCATTCTTAACAGAAAATATTTCCTTACTGTTAAAAACACTATTTCAAAGTTAGTATGTTTTATGAAGTCCATATCAATTTAATCCCAATTCACAGACAAACAATGTACATTCAATAAATATGTATGCTATCCAGGCTAAAAATACTTGTCAAAGAAAATAACCTGTGATTCCTTTCTGAAAAATCAGCCTCCTACTAGTTCGACCCTAAATAAGCTGCACAAAATGTATAATCTTGCATAGTCATTAACCATGAGGTGGAGATTTGCAATTTACATTTCTATCTTTATTTAAGCAAAAAGTATTTTTGTCTTTCCATTTTGATTACTTTATTTTCAAAATCCCTTATCTGATACCAGAAAAGTATATGATTTTGCTCAGAAAAAAAGCCATTTCAAACCCAGCTTCATGGAGCTATTGATTGCATCATTAGAGAAATAAAAAGATAAGAAAAAGATAAGAATATGATTTTCAGTTTATTAATATTATTTATTTTGTCTACATTTATGTTTTTTCAGGCTTTGGCAATTATATCAAGAACCCAGATTCACTTCTTTAGTTTTAGATTCAGCAATCATGACCTAGGCATTTTGAATTGCATAGTGTCATGTGTTACCTTTTTGACTCTCACGACCTAAATGCAGAAAGGAAATATAATTTCTGTGGTACCTGTCATTATCTGCATTATTGTGCCACCACATCTTCTTTGGCACTGGTATGTACCTGCCATGTATCTCCAAATACTTTGCTGTGATTCCACTAATTCACAGCTGACAAACATGTTGAATACATTGCCTGTTTTACAAATTTGGCTTGTATTCTGTGCAAGGTCATTACCTTCCTTTTTTATAATAAGCATGAAGTGACAGTGTTTTCAATATTCTGCTGGTGGAAGTGCTGTCCACCAAGGCTGACTTAGTGTGTTATCTCCTATGGTTTTGGGAATTTTGCTTCTTATATTGTCAATATTTTCTTCACTCCCATTGATCTTATCAAATGAAAACCCTCTCAGATATTCCGCACTGAGCCAAAAGGGCCCTACAAAGGTAAGTCCATCAGGCAATTTCAATCTGCTGCTCTCATGTTCCATTTGGAGTCTATCACACTAAAGTTCCTAGAAGAAGGGCTGTCTTATTAAATTTAATAATCTACATGAACTGAAAAATATCCTTCTACCTTACCTAAATTGGAAAATTAATTTTGTTCTGCATCTCTCTTCGGCAAACAGACAACTTCAAATTCTTTGTTCAAGGGGTCTAACTTGGAGCATCTGTATCTGTTAATAAAAATACAATATTTGAAAACTTTGGGATGGAAAATGTTGGTATCTGTACTACATAGATGAGGGTTTTATATGGAAAAATATTGCGTACACATCTGAAAGGTTTTCATCTATAAATATACACACATATATATTTCTGTATGTTAATGTGTGTGAAAGAGAAACAGACTTGAAAGGTCTTGAATTTGATGGTTTAAATCTATCTCATGTCTCAACTGGATGACAATGAAATTGAAGTGTTTCACAGTTCTGCCAAGGAAGTTTGGCTCTGTTTTAATCAGTTCACTTTGCAAGTAGACATGGGAGCAAAAGATTAATGTATACAGTCATAGCGAAATCTTCTCTGTTCTTCAACAGCTCTTCAGATAATTACAATTTTACCCACATGGAAAGTGCCTCCTATGAGTACTGGAAAAAATTGCTGTTAGTTTCTCTACAGATATTTCTTTAGTGAATAGAAAAGGTGAATTGATCTCCTCTCTTCCTGATGAGCTAAAATCAGAATTCACTTCTGAGTTGAATGAATATCAAAGTTTAACATATCTTTAAGTCCAGTTAAACTACACTTCTTTTGACATTTCAAAAAGTTATTTACTCAAAATTTTACAGTGTTTCCAGTTTGGAATTTATTTTGGTGTTAGTGATTCTCCAGTGACATACTTCTGAAATGTGCCTTGGTCAGTGTGTACTACATACAAAGAAGAGTACTAAATACTTATTCAATAGCATCTCTGTGCCTTCCATTACCAGGACACCCACCCAGTCCAGCAGTGGCTCCATCTTTTCCCTAGTATTCCTTTTGCTGCTGATGTACTTGTAAAAGCCCTTTTTGCTGTCCTTGATGTCCCTTGTCAGACCCAATTCCAAGTGGGCCTTCTGGCTTTTTAGTGCTTGCAGAGAAGTAATAAGCCATGTTAGGTCTGATTTGGGGGATAATAAGGACTCCTATTTTTAATTTTACACTTTGAGGTGGAATTTCCAATTCTGGTTCTGTTTCAACAATTTTATTTTGTCTAGGATGTTCAAACTTTAATGCTGCTCTTTGAGTGCAACTTGAAAATAAGGAAAATAAAGACTTAAATTAGAAAATAATATTGTTCTGAAGATTAATTGACATATTGGACTGCACACAACTGCAGTAACAGAACAGTGTAATGATGCTAAAGACGTGAGATTAATTGCTCCCTCACATTCATTTTTAATGAAGAGTAACAATTGAACTGACAGGCTAATTATTATAGTTTTCCAGGTCTCTGCTATAATAACAGTCATAATGTAACACATCAATCAAAATATAACCCTTATAAGGCTTTTGCTCTTTAAAACTCCAAACCTATTTTGTCATTTAAAGGACAGTGACTCCTGATAGTCATGGACCAAGGGCACTTTGACAACTGATCCTCCCTTTTACATTTCAAGTTACAGCTTCCAAATTCAGAGTTGATTAATGAAAGAAACTTTCTAGATTAATTTTGTAACTGTGTCTGGCAATAAAATTTGGAACAGATACCTGTTCTTATCTTTTTCACTATTTAGAACTTTCTACAGATATGAATTCAGGGAGTTCAGAACAGATATCTACAACTGAGCTGGAACTAGAGGTGGAGCCCCTGCATTTCATTGGACGTTGTCTGTAAATTCTGGGACAGAATCAATAACAATGTTCTACTTTTTGATTATTTATTTATTTATTTATGTATTGGCCGGTTGGTTGACATGTTTGTGAATGAAAGAGGCTATTTCCAGTAATGGTTATAAGACAAGACAGGAATTTTGAACACAGTTAAATCAGCAGTGTCCACTTGAAAGAATAAAACCATCAAAAAATACAAAAAGCACCTCAAAACCCCTCCTGCTCACAAGTCTATTTTTACTTCCATTGCAATGAACAAGCAGCTTCCTAATGTCACCAATCAATTTAGGTTCAAGACGTGTAACGCATTCAACTTCTTAAAAATACTTCAATTATAAATTGTTTTTAATTTGTTATTAAATCTAAATAAAACAGAAATCCACTGCCTCTTCTGTTTTCGTTTTAAGGAAAAAGCCTCTGTGTCATGAAAGACAGAAAATTTTCTTAAATCTCAGCTTTTACCTGGATCTTGATTTGGAACACATGTGCCTAATACAAGTGAAAAAAACCCTTGAAATATATAGACTGAACCCTCTTTGGCATGTCAAGTAGTCCAAGTTTGAACCCATAGCCCAAGTGTGGTTAAACAAAAGAAAGATGGAGAAAGGAAAAAAAAACCTCAGTGAAAAATTGAAAAATTTCACCAACACTAGTACTTGCCCATTAAACTGTGTTTCTTTGTCTCTTATTTTAATAAGTTTGATTGAATGGAAAATATGGGTTTGTCCAACTTACAGACTTAAGGCTGAAGTAAAGCCTGGCCACGGTTACTAAAATATAATTTCACAGTAATGCATTTGCAAACATGGTAGGGTGATAAACAACTCACCTTTTTAGATTTCTTGTCTGTGAATTTTATGAGCCTGTGGGCTTGTGTTGGCACTCTGAACTCAGCCAGATCTAATTTTCAGCACAGCTGCTGCGTTTGTCTTTCTTACAGATATATTCTTCTCCCTCCGGCTTGTTCACTTCTCCTTAGACCTGAATAATTGGACAATAGCGTTACCTTTATCTTATCTCAAGTTCTCTTAGGTGGCTTAACTCACCAAAGTTCCCTCAGGAGGCACATTCAGGGAGGGCTTTGGTTGTTGCAACTTCCTCATAGAGTTTTGCCATAATGGACAAAAAGTCCTTCTTAACAATGTTTAAGCTGTTAAACATTACCTTGTAGCCTCTCACATGGTGCTTGCTGATGTCATTGCCAAAGTTAATTCTGTCACCCAAGACAGAGACACCACGAACTGACGTCCTTGCTTAAGCACACAAGGAATACTCCAAAAATGTCTGGGCTATGTGGTTAAAGCATTGCACAGTGACAAATGGTTCAGACCCTTTGTCTGCATAAGGTCACATGTTGCAATCCTTAAAACAGGCCTCAGAAGTTGGTTTGTCATGGTCTAGTTTTGCTTTGGCCAAAACACACAGTGCTGAAATGCCACAGTCTTTTAAAGCATTGCTATTTTCATCTTTCTCAGTCAATATCTTTCATCTCATCTCGCCAAAGAATGCTTCTTTTTTATCCCTATCCCTTCTTTTGATGTCCAAACTTATCTTTCACCATTGCCTCAGAGAAATGATTTAAAAGAGCTTTCTCTGTTAGCTATTTTTATGTGGGTTGACTCTTTCATAAGCTTTTTTTGTATCTGTTTTATTGTTCTAATATTTTTCAGTAACAGTAATATACATGTCTATACAACCTTATTAAACATATTCTACACTCTTTCTCAGCTTGATATCCGTCTTAATTTACTACATACTGCTTTTTGCTTGCCTGTTTTGTCGGAGAAATAGTTAGAGAACAATTAAAATACAATCCTTGATTGATTAATTGGGAAAATACTTAGCAGGGGGAAGGGCGGTTCCTTGTTTGGGTTTTTTGTTACCATTGTACAGTTCTCCTTTTAAAAACCTGGGTTGCTGTCATACAAAATCTAAAAGCTGACAGAATCAAACAATTGTTTAAATGGTGACCAGGAGGCTGCAGGTGAACTTTAGTTTCAGCAGCAGCTCTATGCAGCTTGCTTTTAAAGTTTTAATCCATATAACGCAAGTGAAGAAATCCATATACTTACAAGGCCTGGCCTTAACCCTTAACCCTGCTCTTTAGAATAACATGGAAAATACTCTCAGAGTAACTTCCTTCACCTTTTTTTCTGTATCTTTCTTGATCTGAAGATGGGTAATCAACTTGTGTTGGCTTCATTTCTTCAGGTTCTTGTTTCTGATTAAATTCTCATCACATTAACATTTGTTTCCATAATTGTCGTGCACACTTAGTTAGAGGTGAACACTGTAAGCTGCAAGATTTTACCACCTACCTGTGGGAGGAGATTTACCAAAGGTTGATAATCACTCAGTTTCTGTCCTGAAGGTACCACAACAACAGGCTGTCATAAAACAGGAATGCGTAAGGAGACAGAGATTGCATTCTCCAAATATTGCATGAGCACACAAGCAGGGACTGCAGTACATGGCAGTGGTATGTAGGCATCTCCCACAGCCCTGAAAACTGTTACTTGCCAAACTGAAGTGGGTGGTTTTTTGTTGGTGTCCTTATTTTGGATGATTGCAGTGTGCATTCTTTCCTTATTATTAGGTAGATGCAAATAAACTGTATTCTGATGAGGTACATCAAAAATTAATGAGTTTGTAACAATCAAAAACACAATACAGAATATATTTTATTTTTCTTACTTATCTAAATCAGATAATTGCATCTAGTCATAATTGATAATTGTGATCAGGTTAATTTTTCTATTTTTTTTTCGGATTTTTTTTTTTTTTTGAGCAATGTATGTCTTAACTTCCTGAATCAGGGCTCAGAAGGCCAGTAAAAACAGAATTACCTTTGGGAAAAAGTAGTAAATCCAAAAAAAACCATGCAAAAGGAAGAATCAAACCAAATAAGTATATACTCTTTATCATACTTTTTAGTCTTTTTAGAAAAGTTGACATGAATTGCTTAATTTGACAAGTTTTAGGAAGCTGTAGCCATCAAATATGCAAAAAAATTTACACTGAGCTGGGGAGATTGCATTTTCTGTAAAATACCTAAAAACTAGTTTTATGTTATAAAAGTGTCATAAAATTAATGGAAAAGAGAACTAACCTCTTGTGGGATAAAATCACAGATTAATATCCTAAAACTACACTGGTACCTGAACTTCAAGTAATCAAAAGTAGGAGAGAATGTGAAAGAGCTATAAACAGGAGAGCACCAGCACATGAAAAAACCCAGAGACAAGATGTAGATGAAGAGCATCCAAAAAGCAGCCAGGATGTGCAACGTGAGTCTAATGGGGTAAGGACTGGAAGTCTGGATCAGTATGAGCCACTGATGTATATGCACCCTGAGACTCAGCAACACACTGCCTTTAGTAGGAAGAGAAAAGAAATTATGTCAGAAATGAGTAAATCATGTGGCAACATTTGTGGAGGTGCCGGGTAAAATGACAGTGCTTAGCAAATTTATGCTAAATAGTTGCTGCTGCTTAATGGCTTTCTTAGCAACAAAAGAACCTTTACGTAAAGGTCCTCCTGCACTACAGAAACATAATGAAATTATGGTTCTGTGAAATTAACTTTTCCACTTTACAAAATGGCATTGTCATAGAATTTAAATTTCAGACTTGAAAATATAAGGATGCATATACTCAGAGACATACAGAACAATATAACACAAATTATCTGTATTCTTCAATTTTTCCTGGTAATTTTATTCCTGGAACCAAATGCATGACATAGATGAAAAATATGATCAGATGTTATCAAATCACTTCTCTAGAACAATTGCCTCTTAAGAAACTTTGCCAGCTAAAGAAAATATCAAAAAGTTCTTTCTTCTCCAAACATACAAATCAACATCCACTCAGACATCCAGGAAAAAAAAATTACAGGGGTAGACTTTGTAACAAGTCCAAGAAAATCAGACTTAAAGAGATATACTTGTAAGTACTTTCTCTGAAAATGTTTTTATTTTGCTTCTAAAGAGTCTTTTATACCTTCAGTGTTTGAAAAATGGGCCATATGCATGATTATTTTTTTTTCAAATTTCAGATTCTTCTTTTAATTAAAAATCCCGCTATAAATTGGAGCTTATACAGAGTTCTAAGGTACTTTCCTGAACAAAAAACAAGAGACTGCATTTAAGATAGGGGAAGATGTATCATGAGATATGTATTATAGAGTATCTGCATTCAGAAGTAAGGTGACTAAGGATTCATTCTTGTGCATAAGATGAAGGGATTAAAATTGTGTATTTAAAGATACCTTCAATGTAAACAGCTGATTCAATTTTAAACCATTTTCAAATAAATCAAGACAATATGAGGATGATGATGAAGTTATAGTGACAAAAGTTAAACTTGAAACTTTCTTACTTCTGAATAGTACTGTCTTCCACCTCAATAATGTTTTAACTTGTTTTTTAAATTAAATATTTTTATGTAGTAAGAGATGTGTCTGTAATTAAGGATGCATAGTAGTTTCCATTTCTACATGGGTTTATGTTGCTTTCAACTTTACAAAAATATGCCAGATAATTTTGCATTTGCTGGCTTTGCTTGTGGGTTGGGAGTGGTTGGTTGGTTGGTTGGTTGGTTGTTTGGTTGGTTGGTTGGTTGGTTTTTTTGTTGGGATTTTTTGGTTTGCATTTTGAGGGGTTTTTTTGCTTGTTTGTTTTTTAGTTTTCTTAAATCTGAGCAGGTAAAGTTGAAGTAAAATCATTACTTGTTAAAATCCTAACTTGTTATTGTTTTGTTAACTTTTGACCTAGAATACTATTCATAGTTTGCTCTGATTTTTCTGAGATTTCTTCAAATCACCTCTGGCCAGATATAGAAGCACACTGTGCATGCAGCTCACTGATTACAAATGTTAGTTATAATTAATTATCTGAGAAATAATACAAGGACAGACTGGTATAAAGTTATGTTTTATTTCAGCATAAAATGAATAAACCTATCTTTACCTCTGGATGAATTGGGAATATATACTGGCTCTAAAATGGAATAAAGCTTGAATTCTTGCCTCTGTTCTCTAGTATTGTTCCTCAATAATTCTGTATGCAAAACTCCTTAATATAAAATATGTTGAGGATAAAAATAATGGAGAAGAAAATGTCTTAGGTTAGAACAAATGAATATACTTTATTAATTAAACCCTGTGTTGTCAAAATGGTCCACATTTCATATTCCTTAATACTAAAACTATATTGCGTTATATCAAGCAAGGACACTTTTTAAAAATATGCAATTTAAAATGTCAAATTGACATGAAAAATATGATGCTGATACTATGGACTTATTCTGTATGTTATGCAAGTCTTCTCACAAAGTAATTATTTTAAAAGAATAAATGAAACTAGTTATATCTGTCTTTTGAAAAGAAAGCTTTAAAAAATATTATTAGCAGAAAAATTTTAACAGAAATATGCAGTGCTATAGGATGACATCAGTGCTACTAGCACTGGATTCATTCTAGGGAGCAGATGGATTAAATTAAGCAGTTTTATTTTGCCTCTGAAGTCCAGTGGACAGACGCAGCTGAATCTCCATGCCAATTCATTTTTGTCTGTAGCATTTGCAAAATTTCTGCCTCTCTGCTTTTTAAATAAAGACTTGCTTTTCCATGGTAGAGTTTTATGTTATGTGAGAAACTTTCTTTTTCTTCAATAGTTACATGAACAAAGCTTTTAACAACAAAATATATATTCAACTGAATATGGCAATTGATACTGAAATAAATCAACAAGTGAAAATTTCCAACCTTTACCATTGACTAAACATTTGGAGGAATTTATGTAGAATAACATCTGGATTAAGGGAAATTTTAAAAAATTAAATCAATGAGAATACAAAATATATATACATATTCATCTCTTGAAATTATATGTGCAATAGGACTTAAATTTTGCTGCTTATCAGAGAAGCTTAACTTAGTTTCACTATTTGTAAGAGAGGATACAGATAATAAGCAACTGTATAGTGATTCATAAGACTAGTGTACTGTTTCCTTGTGAGGAAAAGATAGCTCTTCAGATGTCAAATATTTTAATTCATATCTGAAATTTAAAAACTGTGATACTAATATTTAAAATCTAAATAGCCAAAACAAACAATGGTTACATTTATTCATAATTTAATTCACCCACTGGTGAGAAAGTACCTAGAGCACTAAATTACTTTAAATTAATTGAAAATTTCATTTAAGTTGTTGACTATTTCATGCAAATAAATTAGAAAAAAAAAAACCTAAGCTAATAATTGAGGAAAACTTAAATGAAACAATTTTGGCTTGAAATTTGTGGAGACTACATGCATGAAAACTTCCAGAATGCCATTAAAAATATTTGCCTCATTTCATCTCTATGCTAAGCAATTTTGCAAAATGTATTCATGACAAGTTAAAGAATCAAACTTTTTATGCTCTTGATTTAGAAATGGATCCAGGGAACTCTGTTTTTCGCACGGATGACCTGAGTGGAGAGTTTTGTTTAACTAGATTTCAATTTCAGTGAGAAATTTTGGATCTGCTATAGAAATTACTGTTTTATATCATGAAGGAAATAAAAGTTGGTGCTTACAGTTGGGCCCTTTCAATTTTTAAAACTGTGTTTATGAATCTCAAATCATTTGTCTGAACATAATTTTACCCTCAGCATCCTTGTAACGAACACATAGAAGTTAATTAACATATTTAATAAATGAGGCGGCAAAATTAACCTTGTATCAAGAATTTTTTGACATTGAGTTACTTTGACTCCAATCATACACCCTGTAAAAGGTAAGAAGAGGAACACTCATGAAGAGGAAGAGTGTTGAGGACAGAGAAATTAGTGACTGTGGCTTTCTGAGCCCACTGAAAATAAACATCTGCATGTGACTCAGGAAGTCAACTGCAAATTAAATCATCCAATTTTTAAATTGCAATATAAAAGTGAAACCTTTAATTTTCCTGAGAATGGGTAGAAGACATGATCATGAGAATATGACTGCTAAATAGAGTCATATTTACCCAATTTTTCATGTCCTCATAGAATGCTTCCAGGGAGAGGTATAAAGGAAAATAAAATGTGATATCTCCTATTTATTTATTTATTTAAAACATTGCTTTAAAAAATAATTTATCAGATGTGTGTGCTTAGACCAAAAGACTACTTTTGCAAGGACTTTTGTTGCAAAATAATGTATTTAGGACTTCTGAATTTGCAAAAACCTTGCACTTATATACAGAATGTTTTGCTTCAATTGTGTCCTATTTGACAGTTTAAAAGCAGTGACAGGTAAAAAATATTTTCTGCTACTACCACGTCTTTATTTACAAGATTATGAGAAATTTGGCACATTGCAAAAGCTTTTCCATGTTTTGAATTTTAAAGCACAGGATGACCAGAAATTAAGAAATAGGAAAAACTCAAGACAGTATATTAGAAAATACAAAATGCATTTAAAGGAGTCCTTCTGGAGGTGAGTAGATGATAAATGAACTCTCCCACTTAACTGTGAGCGAGATGAGCTTTCACAGACCTCTAAGTTAGATTCTTCATTGTGGAATTAATTCAAACAAATAGGGTAAGAGAAGTTTAGCAATGAATTTTTTATAACATATAATTTGCATACAGCATCCTCTTTTTCTCACATAATATTACAGATCTCTAATAGATCTGGAGACAGGAAAACACCTCAAAGTCTCTATGGCCAAGAAAACCTACTAAATGGAAGGAGAAAATAGCAGCTACAGCTGTAGAAAATATTTGGGTGATATCCAAACTTCTCCCTCACTTCACACAAGGTCTTCCACTGCCTTTTGTATATGGTTTCTCCTGCAATTCCTTTTGCTTGGATTTGAGATACCAGACCTCTAGCGGCCTGATCCATTCTTCATTTTGTCACATTTTCTTTCCTAAAACATTTCATATACTTTAGAGATTTGGCTTTTTTGAAGTTACACTTCAACTTTGTGTTTCCAGCATGACTTCATAATTGCATTGCCTCCTCTCTACATTTTGAAACAGGTCACAAAACTTTTGGCTGATGCAATGTAAAGAATGCCCTTTCTCTGCTTTCATATTTCATGTTTTCCAAGCAATGAATTTGATCACTGGTCGAATTACAAAGGCAGAAGTACAGGATGGCCAGCTTTGAAGAATGTGACTTGGTTTGCGATGATGCTTCCAATATAGGTAAAAATAAGAGTTTGGGGGCTTTGTTTGTTTGTTTCCTTTTCTTTGGGCTTTTAGTTTCATTTTGTTTTGACCTGAGATAATGGATAGCATAAAAAATAGAAACTGATGAGAAATGGAAGAAAAAAAGGAAAGGTTTATTACATTTACATGGAAAATAAATCAGTGGTACTTATGGTTCTACGGCATCATCTTAAAATAATGTACAGCAGAACTAATTGTTTGGCCTTGAATTAAACACATTAGACACACTAAAAAGGAAGGAAAGTAATTGTTTTGCTGTTCTAGTAATGAGTTAAAAAGTATAAGAACCTTCAATATAGATCGAGTTGTGGTTTTTTGAGTAATTTTCTGTGTCTATGTGATCTCTAGATCAAGACCAAGGAAACTGGCTGCATCAGTGAATAACAGATAATTCCTGGAGAAAAAAGGTCCTGGGAGGACAAAAAAGAGCATTTCTCTTTCATACTGATCTGCTGATTAGGGTGGCAATACAAACTGCATATGTAATGTGTATGTACACTACTAACTGTAATGTACAGTTTAAAAGCTACCGCAGACCCAATCATTAAAAAAGGTGACAAAAAAACCCAACAACAACAACAGCAACAACAAAAAAACAAAGAAAAAAACAAACCCCAAACAAACGAGCAAAAACCGAAACCCCCAAACTAAACAAAAACAAAACTAAACAAAAACAAAACAAAACAAAACAAAACAAAACAAAACAACAACAAAAAAACCCTAAAAAACAAAACAACAACAACAACAACAACAACAAAAAAAAACAAAAACAAAAACAAACCACAAAAAAGCAATCCAAAAACTAAAACTAAAAAAATCCAAGGAAAATGAACAAACAACAAAGAACCTTGTCAAAAAGAAGTCAGTACATCTTAATCCTCAAGAAAATTTGTTGAATATTTAAAAACACCTCATAGGAACCCATATAGCAGGTCTTTGTCTAATAAATGTCGCCTTATAATAAAGGTCGGATAAAAGACAAAATGAAGATTACATGGCTTCCCATGCAAGGTAAAGGGTGCTAATTTGAAGAAAGAAAACATCCTTCAAAAGACTGAAGCTATTTACTAAAAAAGAAAAAACAAAAAGGGTAATAAACTCTCTCAGATTTAGTAAAAAATAATCTAGAAAATTAGGAACTAACAAAATAAAGGTAATAATAAATCTGTCCTCACACACAGGGAAGCTTGAAGGAGAGTCTGTAGAGCCAATTGATTGTCTGAATATAAAAGAAACATTTAGAGAAGAAAAGAACTTTGCAGTGAAGCTTAATTTATTTTTCACATTAAAGTCCTCTGTGGGAATAAAATCTCATGTTCAAGAAACAGTTTTCCATTGGAACTTGTCAAGGAATATATCTGTGAATGAAATGACAGCACACGTTAGGCAATGTATGATAAAACGAATAGCCAAAATTTTTGGCCAATCCTGATGGTAGCAAGACTAGAGGTCTGTAGGAGTTCAAAGCAGTAAAATATCTACTAACAGTGTGTGAAGAAAAAGTACAGAACTGCTTACATATGAGTAATGAACAAATAAGCTAGAACTCTTCAGACAGGAAAAATAGATAACTTGTTGATAGGTGGGAAGATATGCCAGATTTCTAGAGAAAGGCAGGATGCCTGGGGAGAAATCAGCTGTTCACTGCCTTTTTTAGTGCAGTAGAACATGAATTAAAAGTATCAGGAACTAAATACAAGACAGAAGATTTTTCATTCTGAACTAGTAACCATGAAAGCTAATTGTCAAAGTTTGAAGTTTACAGTTCAACTTTTTGGAAAAGAAAAACATACAGGATCCTGAACCACACCCTAAAAATAACAGGCAGGTTAAGGATGCCAGCATCAAAAAGTGTTTGTGTGTGTGTGTGTGTGTGTGTGTGTGTGTGTGTGTATATGCATATATATCTCCCAAATATATCTATATCCATATGTAGATAGATAATTGATGTATAGTTTAAAAGCTATATCTATATATAGATAGATATAAATTAGATAATATAGATATAGATATACATACAGATGATATAGATAGATATAGATATAGATATAGATATAGATGATATAGACAGCAGATAGATATAGATATAGATATAGATATAGATATAGATATAGATGATATAGACAGCAGATAGATATAGATATAGATATAGATATAGATATAGATGATATAGACAGCTGATAGATATAGATATAGATATAGATATAGATGATATAGACAGCTGATAGATATAGATATAGATAGGTATAGATATAGATATAGATATAGATTAGATATAGATATAGATATAGATATAGATATAGATATAGATATAGATATAGATATAGATATAGATATAGATATGGATTAGATATAGATATAGATATAGATATAGATATAGATATAGATATAGATATAGATATAGATATAGATATAGATATAGATATAGATATAGATAGATATAGATATAGATATAGATAGATATAGATATAGATATAGATATAGATATAGATATAGATTAGATATAGATATAGATGATATAGATATATATATAGATAGATATATAGATACAGATAGATATATGTAGATAGCCAAATATAGAACATATATATCCATATATCCCTACCACAAAATAAAATGGAGAAATGTGGCTATGAAAATAGTAGGCTAGAAGAAAACTACAGTCACCCTATATCTGCAGCAGACAGCAATGAAATACATAATTTAAGAAAATTAGTGAGAGAAGATTCTGTGTACATCTTAGGAGCTAAGAGAGAATCATTTATTTTCCAGGAACAGCAAAATTGGCTTGACATTTTTAAATAATATATTTTAGCTGAGATGAAGAGGCTTTCAAATATGCATCAATGCACACCAACCTGAGCAGAGGCAACAAACTAAGTCAATAGGACACTCAGTGGAGGAGTCAATGTGATTTGCAGTGTTCCTGGTAGAAATGTCATTCAAAATTGATGACAAGATTTCAGACCAAATGCTATCTTAGAATAGTCTTTATCATTCTCTCTTTGACACTACATTTGGTGGCTTTTGACCCTTCCCAGAAAAGTCCCATTTCCAGCTGAAGAATAAACTAATCTTATGACAATGTGTGGAATTAAGTGATGAAACCGTAGGAAGATAAAAGGTACTTTGGAAAGTCCTCTGTAAAATAAATGACTGTGAGCTAACAATTAGAATCTTAGTACTTCAGCTGCTACTGAAATACAGGAAAAATAGCTCCTTTTTTTTTCTTTTTTTCCCAATTTTTCTTGCTCACAGATGGAAGAATCTTTAATCTTTATGTTCTAAATTACTTTGGAACCTTTATAAAAATAATCACAGATGCTACAAATGCCATTTAGAATATAGCATTATTAAGCTTTTTGGTTTTTGGCTGGCAAATTGCTCAGTTTGCTGTAAAAGCCCGCATTACTTTCCATAAAAATGTTACTTTATTGCTACCACTGAGAGCATTTTCCACAAGGAAATTATTTCTGCTACCTATAGCTGGAAGTGTAGTTGGTACAAAACTGCTTTACCATACCAGAAAACTAGCTTTTGGTGAACTTTTACCTGGCATTTGGAAAGCTTTGGTTTGACCACATTTGTGGTGAGTCCCAAAGCAGCTGGCCAGATTCCCCAAGCACCACAGGAGACCCTGAGGAAGGAGGGTGGAGAAAGCAATATACATGACTGGTGGAGGCCAGCGTTGTGAATACATTACCTCTCATTTAGAAAAGAAAACCCTTTTAGTTTCTCACTTCTTATATGCTTAC
This sequence comes from Luscinia megarhynchos, assembly GCA_034336665.1. Classification (NCBI taxonomy): domain Eukaryota; kingdom Metazoa; phylum Chordata; class Aves; order Passeriformes; family Muscicapidae; genus Luscinia; species Luscinia megarhynchos. The sequence goes on along the minus strand of CM067592.1, from coordinate 47,711,648 downwards.
ATCTACTACCAATATACTGTATCAGTTGTACATAACAGAAAAAAACTGCATTTGAGTGGTAAGCATATCAATAAGGATTAATATGGCTATTTATGAGAAAATTCATGTCAGTAACTTCACTGTTTTAGAAAGCACCTACTGTTCCTCTGTGCTCATATTCCCTCTGCACTGTAACAACTAGTTCTAAAACCCCACTACCCTCCCTCCTCCCTTCCATTCATGTCTTTAGAAAATAATCCCATATATTTATCATGGATATTTTGATGACAAGGGGCTTTAAATTCTTCATTCTCCTGCCAAAAATGTGCAAAAGTGGGAAAATACAAATATCCAAAATTATTGCTTTGTCACTCTGATAATGTAAGAAGTATTCAGTGATAAGAAGTATGAAATGTTAAGAACGAATAAATACATAAAGTGGATTACTACAGATCTCCCTTTATTCATTAAACATTTCCCCTGTATATTTTAAACAGCCTAGCCTCAGGCGTGCTTGAGAGTTTGGGTCAAGATAATAATACCATATAAATAGTATTATGTACAGTATATAGTATACTACATATATAGTAAATATATACACTACTATGTATAAATAGAAAAGCAAGGTTAGCTGAGGTATACTGAAATAAATTGAAGCTTCTAGTCCGTGGAACGTTAATCTGTGCAAATGATACTTTAAAAATTACTCCAAGAAAAATGAGAAGCAAGCAGATTTCAATGTGACAGAATAATTACCTAATACATAGCTCACAAAGTTACAACACTGCTAGCATTTCAAACTTAAAAACATACCAACCAACCTACCAACCAACCAACCAACCAACCAACCAACCAACCAACCAACCAACAGTTAAATTAAGTCTAACATTAAACTATCATGTAAAAAATACAGTGACAGAGTGTGAGATTAGTGGGGACATATCTCTAAAACTAGATGTCACAGTGTAGGCCACCATTCCTGTCAAGTGTTAAAAACCCCCAAGAGTTTCATCATAGCACAAGCAATTTAGCTGTAACCCAAAAGTCAATCCACATGTACTGTGAGTATAATCTTCAAGGCAGATTGATATTTTTCATAAAACTTGCTATTAGTAAACAGTTAAAAGACATTGATGAGACAACACATGCAAAATACGTTCTTGGGAAAAAATTTAAGGCATGTTTTAAATTTAAAATAAAGATGTCTGGAGAGAAGAGTGGAATAGCTGTGAAGGGCTGTAGCTGACTAAGAGTCTTCTCTTAGGGTCAGATGCAGGGATTCTTGTATCATAAAATCAAGAAAAAATTTGTCTCAACAGGTTTATGGCTTTTTAAATTGTTTTGTTTGTTTTTTTTTTCTTTCCAGGAAGAATGCTGATCATTAAAAATGTTTGTTCATGGCATATAACCAAAGCTTGCAGAAACAATTAAGAATTTATTAGATCTATAGGATGCAAATGTTGGTTGTGGCTTCAGCTTATTCTTTCACAACTTGTATCACAATAAAATTATTAATCAATGTTAATTCACCTGCTGGCAGGCAGCATACTCACAAGCACCATCTATTTTTCAGTCATAAGGGAATTAAGCATAACGTTCTTCAATACATAGTAGACCATGTTCTTTCAACCTCTTCTTCAATCAAATCATATTTAGTGAGTAGAGCTCTATTTTCATCTGGCAGTGACTTAACCTTCCTTTGAAGTTCTCTTTAAGGAGAAATAATGAACTCTTCCTTTATGCAGTGAATGCAGTATCAGAAATCAGACTGTGCCTCCTATGGTTTTCCTAGATAAACTTATTTGCATTTGTCATTACTGTAACTATAACAATTTACTGATTTTTGCAATAGATTTAGATGTATTTGAATAAAGTTTTTGGTCAGAGAGTTTTGCCAGGCTCATGTTCATGAAGAAAAATACAAAGATACCTCATTTTTCTGGAAAATAATGCCCTCCTTGAGGGAATGTTTGTCCTGCAGTGCTTGAGAATGGGAGGAATGAGACAGAAAAAATGATGTCACATTGCTATGAACAGGGAAATAACTCACTACAGCAAACTTTACACTGTAAGAACTGGATGACTTTCCAGTCATCCAGAAATAGGATGTTCTATATAGTGTAACCATTGTAGAGCACCATTTGTTTTATCTTTTTATTGGCCATTTGCTTAGCCTTTCTTTAAGTTAATGTACTTGTATATAAACCAGCTTTGATATATGCCTTCAATAGAGCTTTCCCACGCTTGAAAAGACTACTAAAGATCTGTCTTTCACAAATATTTCTAACCTCTCAGCTTTTGTTTTAATAATGTGGAATGAAACATACTTGAATCAACAAGGAAACTCTTAGAAAATCCAGAAGATACCATGTCTGGACATGTCATAAACAAAGCATTTGGGAGTTGCTTAGATTTTCTTCTCATGTGGTGATAGTGGCGTTCTCAAAGAAGATAAGAGTCTTTTACAGAAAAAAAAAATTTAAAAAATATTTTCATTCTTCATCCCCTATGGTCTTGTACTTCTGCCAGGTTTGATTTTATTTCTGCATCTGGCTTATTGAAAACTCTGGCTAGTGTTCTCTGTGAAGTCTGTAGATGATCTGGTCATCTATATGATTTCCCTGCTTACATTTGGACAGAAACTTCTTTGGTCAGTGGTGTGTGAATCTCTTTGTCTTAAAGATCCTTTAAAACTTTCTTTCCATAGGCTCAGTTTTAATCCTGGAAGAACGGTCTTTACCCTCTTCAACAAAGTCTCAAATAGCCCAGACATAAGAGTTTTAGGTCTATAACAGAAAGGAAAGAAAGGAAAGGAAGGGAGGAAAGGGAGGAGAGGAAGGAAGGAGAGGAAGGAGAGGAAGGAGAGGAAGGAAGGATTCCAGGAAGGAAGGATTCCAGGAAGGAAAGAGAGAAAGAGAGAGAAGGAAAGAGAGAAAGAGAGAAAAAAGAAAGAGAGAAAGAGAGAAAGAAAGAGAGAAAGAAAGAGAGAAAGAAAGAAAGAAAGAAATTAGTGTCAAAACCTCAAAAAAAAAGAAAATCAGAAATTTCAGCTATAATTTGAGCAGAATATCTTGAGAATGCAGATTTTTTCTTAAGATCTCTATGAAATTAGCAAAATATAGAACAGTTGCACAAACATTACAAACCATCAATTATATTCCCGTCTGTTCCTCATGGCTTATTTCAGCTTGCTTTCAAGAAAGCTTTACAAAAATGTCCTACTGAACTTAATTGATATAAATTTCAAGAACTTCTCAACTGTGATAGTAAATGACTTTTTGTCATTACTTCAAAATAAATAGTTTTTTCTGAAGCAAATCCTTCCAGCAGAAACTTCTTCTCTACAGGACATATTGGTCCACCAGATTTTAAGATAATATAAGCAATATGAAGTAATGAAATTAACACTGGGTCTGCTATAAATTGTGTTTATTTTTTAAAGAAGATTATTGAAAAATAATTTTAAAAATTTTTTTCTCATGAAATGATAGAAATTTAGAGATTGTACTAGATGAAGTTTAAACCCAAACAATTCTTATATAATGTATACATACATATATATATGATATATATTCTTATATTTTTCTAATATATATATATGTATATATATAATCTTGTATATATATACACACACATATATGATATTATAATGATCTAATATTTTCATTTAAGCCAATACACAGATTCAGGATGAAGTTTTACTGAAAAAGAACAATTCTAAATCATATTTAGACTCATTGTTTACAGTTAGACATATAGAAAGACTATTTGCATTCAGAGACCTTGTTTTAGGAGTCTTTTTGACCTTAACCATCTGTTATGCAAAGGTCTTGAAAACAGGATTTTTTTTTATAAACACATCAGCTATTAAAGACATTTTAGAGCATGAAAAACATTATCTTGAATAAATGCCATTAGATTTTGAGAGAAATCTCAGAAATATTTGAGTCAGTTAAATGCAAATAATTATAGATATCAGCTGATTTGCAACCCACCACCTCCTAGCATTTATCAGACTTCTATGTATGTATCTACATCAGGTCAGGAAATTATTGCAGGCACACATATATCAGCTCAACTCCCAGAGGAGCTCTGCACTCTTGCAGCCAACCTGAGTAGATCTCCCTGTTTATATTGATATAGATAAGTGAACTTTAGCACTTTTTCTCAGACTGACATTTGATCTAGTTTTAGATTGATAAGAGAGAAAGAAAGATAATGGTCAAGTTAAAGCCATATTTCTTTAAGCCAGAAGTCACAGGTTTTGAGGGTTTAGAATTTATCTCTGGGCTCCTTGTTTTCAGCCAGAAGAATAAAAGGTCTGAAAGGGAAGGTTTTGAACCTTACAATAAGAAATTCTGTTTCTGGATTTGTGATTTGACACACACCTAGTTTCAAAGGAGCTATATACAGCCATTTCGGAGAATCCTTTTCCCCGTTGACTTCATCAGAGGTAAAACTGTGCCTAGGGAAACAACTAAGGAAGTCCTTTAAAATCAAACACATGTCATTCTAAGATGTGAAGCTTGAAAAATACCATTGGAAAACTCAGACTCAAAATATGAAGCCCAGGAAAAACAAAATAATTCAAAATGAAAGTTTGTTTTAAAGAAAATGCTTAAAAGCAGAAATATTTCAGAGAGGTAAATTCAATCTATGTTCAATATTCAATCAAATGCTTTCTGTACTCTAAGAAGTGTATTTTCAGCCAGCTCACACCGTTCCAGTAGAGAAACGTTCTGGAAGCTACTGTGGTATGTTATTTGGTAAACTCTTAACCTTTAAGAAGGAAACAGGCAACATTGACCCCTAAAAAACCAGCTTCCACTGCAAGAAGGAAAACCAAAGAAGGCATTAACCTGTTTAAAATCCATCTGACATAATACAGAAAAATATAGAATTACTAAGACATAGTCCTAATCTTCCAAATAAGTTCTTAGCACCCCTGTGAAGCATTATGCTACAGACAGTATTATTCTGGAGAAAGACCCAGTGCTTACTCGGATGAGTACCTTAAATCAGACATAATTTCTGGTGTAAAGAGCCAAGCTGGCAGCTTCATAGGTATGTAGGTAGATAACAATTCTTTTTGTAGTTGATATAATATTTTGAACTTTGTAGAAGCAAAAATTGAACTATGTTTGTTTCTCAAGTGCACAGAGAAAAAAAAGTCTTGAGGGAAAACAATAGGAATGGTCTCATTGGTGACAAGCAGTGGGCCAAGGTAATATTGTGCTAGCTGCTGGTCACTCCTCATACAGTGAAATAATATTATTATTGCTGCCTTATACACACTTGAGATGTCTAAGGAATATGAAACTAATTGTTTTAAAAAACTGGAATGCCTGGGAACAACAGAAGTACTTTTTCCTTTAGTCTTTGTAGCAGTAATCTTCTCATTCTTAAGAAACGCATTAAACTTTTGTTCCTGAAAGAAGTTACTGAAGTGTAGTCCTAATTGGAAGTCTCTGATGCTGCTCTATGAACTTCACAGACCAGTAAAACTTTGTTCTAATTTTTTTAAATGCATATTTTGAAAACACAGAATTCAAAAACCAAAATAAAACCCAATTTGGTAAAAGTAACTTTAAAAATAAAAACTTCATTAGTTTTGAAACATTTGATGTATTTGTTCAAGGGATTAATGGCCAAATTCAATGGGAATTTCTTCTTTACTGTAGTTACCTGCTCCACTGAATATCAAAATAAGATTTCTGGTATTTGAGGTTCTATTTTCCTTTCAATTGGTCGTTATAAAACATGGAATTTCAGACTGTCTTAACTGAAAGTTAAGTCAAAAGTAATAACTTTGCTAAAATGAAGAAGGAAGCAGCTGTTCATTGTTTACTATAAGTCAACATGGAAGAAGCAGGTTGGTAATTAACACAGGCAAGACTTTGAAGAAAAATACATAATAAAATTAGTTATTTTATCTTTCATATCCTGTTATGTTGCCTTATTGGAGAAATATGTTAGTGTAAGATTCTAACTGGCCAAAAAATTCCTTTCATGACAGTTTCCTTCATATGGCTGCATCCTTAAAATGGAATTTGCAATTCCTTATTAATGAAATGTATATTGGTAATATAATGTTGAATATGTGATACTATTTGCAGCAAGCTCTTCAACTTAATAGAAGATATATTTGATTCTCTCAAACCTGCACAGGTTCATTAAACTTTGTGACCCAAATGAAGACAAAATTATATGTGTGCTATGCACAAATATTGCCATACACCAGGGTTTTCTTGTAATTCTCTTAACATTTCTGTGAGGTAAATGAATCTCACTGCATGCAGAATTGAGATTCATCCAGAAAAGCTGTAGCTCAATTGAAAATCCTGAATGTACAGAGAATTAAACTGCAAGATTATGAACTCCTGGAAACCTTTGAAACTGCAAAAAGATTTCATAAATCAATACATTTTATCCTGATAACCTTTGCCTTTAGTGGAATGAATTCTTGAAGGAAGGTTTTCAGCAAAGGCTTGGGGACAATGTTTTCCATGGGAAGTCTCTTTTTGGCTGAATCTGTGGCAACCTTGCCCTAAAATTTTTAGGTTTACTGAATGCATTGTAGCACCAGTAACATGCATGAAATTATATTTAAAAAATATTACTTTGAAAATGAGACATCTAACTTAGAATTATTGTTTTTCTAGTCTTTACCGAGGCCTACCAAATACCTGCTTAATATTTCATTTTATCAGTAATAAAAGATTTTCAGTGCTTACATGCCCAGCCCCTAGTATTGTACCAAATTAGTACAGCTTCTGGTCCAATTATGTCCTTGGTATCAGAGAAAAATGATAAATAAGGGTCTGTATGGGAAGCATAATAGAATCCATCATTAATAAATGACACTGATATATAGATGTCAAAGAAGCCATTCTTGGATTAACAGATGTGGTAGCATCAGGACTATCAGCAGGAACAGATTGTTTTGGGCTGCAGATGAGAAAATAATTCACAGATAATTATTTAATTGATGTCCTCGGTCTCTGCAGTTACATCCCACAGTCTTTCTTGCCCCTGGTCTTTTTTCAGAGGTGGAAGGGTTAGATTGACAGGCATTGAGGCTTTTGAGCACTCAAGGAGCAGCAGTAGATGGAGAGTGACAAGGGCACACTCTGACCATTCACAGCCTGTGCTTTCCTAGGTACCACAGATTTTGTTTGATTCATTCTCGGGGGTGTATTTATTTTCCTGTTGCAGTTTTGTCACATTAAGGGACAGATTGCCCTTTGAAAGGATCCAAGGTCTCAAGAGGGGTACTCTTTCATGTGACAGACTATTTCCATGTGTGATCCAAATGCTTGCTTCCTGTCACAATGTACAATACTAAGAGAACAAAACCAAAAATATTCCTGAAAAATGGCCATGAAGATACAGACAGGAAAACAGCAGGGCAAACTGATTTTGTACTTTCAGTTTCCTTGAAATTCTTGATTACCTCCATTTCCCTCTTATGGGATGGAACCCTTTTCCAGCAGCACAGGCTTCTGGTAAACTATGAGAGTTGTGGTTGATCACAAATACTGCAGTAGAAAGGGGAAGGGAAGTACATAAAATGAAAATTATTGCTTCTTCTCTCAGGATAAAACAGCAAAATAGATACAGTAATTTAAATAGGAAGGAGAGGAATGATAAAACTAATTTCCTCATTATTCCTATGTATTCTGTGATATTAAGAAGCGTTAACTGTGTGCTTTTACAAAGGAAGGTTATAAGATATTCTCATATCTAAATTTAAATTACAGTATGATATAATCTAGGTGACTTTCGGTGATTTAGAATAGTTCACAAACACAAGATTTTTATGATGGGTAAAGACAGACCTAGAAAAGTAATTATCAGTCTACAGACTCTTAAGCATTAATAATTAACTAAGACTTACATTCTCCAAAAACTTCTGTCAAGCAGCTTTATTGAAAGACTTGATACACAGATAAATATGACAGCATTTTTCTGATCATGTTTAGAGCTTAAGATGTCCACAAGTATTCAGGAATAAATGCAGTAAGCTATTTTATATATATATATGTATACATGAAGTTTAAAGTATCAGTGATTAAAACTTATACTTCTGTTGAATCAAATTAGTCAGAATGTTTAAACTCTGATATCTTAGCAACACAAGAGTCAAATTGGAATAAACAATATGTTTTAGTTATGCTAAGGTTTTTGTTAAATGTCAAATGAAATCTTCCAGATATTATATTTAAAATTTGAAAAATCATCTTTCCATTAAATATTGTTAGCTGAAAAATTCTAAGCATTTTCCATAGAAAGTTAGTTTTAAAAAATTCTATAAAAACTAATAACATAATAGTATAATTTCACAAACTGTACTGCTTTGCGTAATTTAAATATGCTTTAAAATGAGATGATCAATATGAGCCACTTGAATAACTTTGAACATCTGTAAAAGACACTGTAATGAAAAAATTGTGTTATGATTTGGGGTGATTTACTGTATAAAGCTCAAGTATGTTCAAGGCAGTACGTTTTTCTGAGAAGAAAGGTGTGTTATGCCAAGCTGTGTGAGTGCAGTCACATCTAGCATTAGAAGCTGGTATGGGCTTAGAAGAGAAGTGTAACATATGGAGGACTAGGATTTTTAGGAGAATATAATTCAGCTCAGTTCTCTTTTCCTTTTGAAATTTTCAAAGTATCTCTGTACTTATGACAAAAAAATGTTCGTTAACTGTAAGAAAATGTTGGACAGAAGGCAAACTATGGCATGCATTTTTCTCCTCCAACATCTGTTTTTTCAGGTCTTCAGAGGGAATGAAGCAATTCTAAGCACTGGTACCCTAACCACTAGAATTTATTCTCAGATCACTGTTCCTAAACTTTAAATCAGAAAGACCAAGAAATATCACTGTGAGCTTCTTGGGCATATTCTTGGTCTCTGTGTCCCAACTGCCTGAAAAATTTGGAGCTTAGATGTGTATCTGGTCAGTAGTGGCTTATTCACCAATTTGAATACTGCTTGTTTGGTCTGAGTGTAGAGATGAACAATGGAAGGTGAACCCTGAAACCCAGTGCTCTAGGTTTAATATACCAGGGTTTGGTTGTGTTGACTGAAGAAGAGTCTAGCAATTTTAATTTCTCTATGCCTAGCTGACAGTAAATTACCCTGAAACAAGACATTAAGTTTATTTTTGGAATTTGAGAATTAAAAAAGAAACAACTAACTGCAGCAAGATTTTCCCTTTGAACAAATGATCCTTTCTTATAGAGAAAAATTCAACAAAACACCAAAAAAACCAAAACCCAAGAAAGAAAACAAACAAGCAATTCCTAAACAAAACCAAAAGCAAATAAACAACTGAACAAAAAACCTAAACAAACACAAAAAAAATAAACACAAATAAACACAAAATAACCCAAATAAACAGACAAACAACCTCACCACCACCACCACCGCCCCCAAACCAAAACCAAAACCAGAACAAAGCACGAAGGGTATAAAAAAAAAAAAAAAAAAAAAAAAAGAAATATTTAAGAACTTGCTGTGTTATTTAGGGAGTTGTTGTGGCTTAAATTTTGTAGGCAGCCAAGTGTCAGGCCATCAGTTGCCCATTCCCTGTGGGGGATCAGAAATCTAAAGCACAGCACCATACAAGCTACCATGAAGAAGGAAGAACTCTGTCCCAGACAAAACCATTGCAGGAGTATAAAAGGGATATAAATATTTATTTCTCCATGAAGGTAAACTGATTTGTCTAATTCTTGATCTTTGCAGCTGAAACTGTTCTTCCATTTGTTCTCTCTGATGTTCAGATATATACATCCTGCTCTGCCCTCCTACTTGCCTGCTCTGTTTTGCTTCTGGGAACAATGAAAGGTATGATTGCTATATATAAAATAATATTATCAAGAAAAAAATTACATTAAAGTAATAAAAAATGTTAGGAGATGTTTGCACATCAGTTTGCTCTCTTTGCTTCAGAGACTTTATTTTATTTTTAATTATACTACTTATGTTCCAAAAAATCTGAAACCCCTCAAACAATTAAGAGCATCTTGATCCTAATTATACCACTTTGATACAGCATATATGTATATATATCTATACGGCATATATGTGTTTATATATATATATATTTATATGTATATACATAGACATTGAAATAATGATCTAAATCACCATGCTTACCAAGATGCTAAGCATATTTCCTGCAGATTTAAACCAATTTGACCATAAGTGAAGCAACATTAAGACAATCATAAAGCATGTGGGAGACTAGAATTTGGACAGCAATAATAGTTTATTCCTTCTCTTATTTTCCACTAAATAGCCCACGCAGTATTCTTTAGATGTTTCTTCTCAGAAAAAATAATAAGTGATCAGAAGCTTTTATAACTTAATGAATACTTCAGTGATCATTATTACAAAACATTTTGGAAAATCAGAAATATTAACTTCATATTAAATTGATGTCTCTAAACATTTTTTGTTGTTTAACGCCTACAAACTTGCTGCTTTAATTTGATTTAAACAGGTAACATATGAAAACTATTTTTTTACTGTAATACAGCTAACACTATAATTTAAAAGGAAAAGTTATATTCTTCAAGATCTAAACATATAATTATTCTACATTTCACCTAACTAGAGACAGATTATATTTTAAGCTCATTGGTGTCTGGAAAATACTTTGTTCGTTTAAACAGATATTGGACTTGCCCATTGCTTTGTTGTCTTTCTTTTTTTTTTCTTTCATTTTGTAAGTTCTGTAGTTTATTCAACATAATGTAAGCATCTCTGATGAAATCTGTGATTTTAGTTAGAGACTGTTTTTCATTCTGTTTTGTTCTTAGTAAAAATTGAAAGCACTTAAGTGGTGACACAACACACTACTGAAAGTGTGATAAAACTTCTTTGCTTGATCAGTTTATCTCCACTAGAGTAGGCCCCTGACTTGGGAACTAGAAAACAGAACTTTAATGAACCCACACTTGTAGAGAAGGAAATAGAAAACTCAAAACTTATTGTATATGGCCAGAGATGTTCACTTTTCTTTCAAAGCAAATATGCTTTGAAAACCACTTCAATACTTAACGCTTTGAGCACCATCTTAATATTTAGCACTTTTCTTATGCTGGAATTTAAAAAAAATATTTTAAAAATATGAAATAATGGAAATAAATAAAATAAAAGTAAATGCGGAAGAAACCACAATTTTACTGTTCCATCTGACACGTGTTATCTTTCACATTATGCCTCTTGGAGGAAGGGAGATGTCTCAAATTGAGAGAGGTTAGATTAGGAAATCTATGTATCTTTCCAATGGCATAAGCTGTAGAAGTCAGATTCATAAAATCTTTCTGACAACATAAACACAGAAGAGTTAGGTAACTAAACCACTGAAGGAGTTAACTGTGGGGAGAAGACACCTTTAATAAACAGCTGTGTGAGTCCTGACAGTGGAAAATATCAAACAGGTGAGTACTCCTCCTTGTTTTGTGCATGTGGCCAAGGCACACAAGATAATATGCTCTCTCTCATGCATAGCTTGGGTTCCCTCTTTCTGCAGTGGTGTGTGGCATGTTTATAACATTTCTCTGCTTCCTGTGAAAACTGCAAGCCAGGTGCCTACACATCCCGGCAGCTGCTGAAAATTTCAGCTTGAATTCTTCAACAGTCTGAAGTTGTATTACATTTTGAGGTCTACATTTGACATATGTAAACTCAAAGGATATCAGACTTTATTTCTCGTGACAGCAAGAGTAATTGCTGTGATATGCAATAAGACTGATAGAGAAGTTCAGATTTGCTTACTTCACTTTATAGAGCAATCTTTTCTGCAGATTGATCTTTTGATGGATGAATAGAAAAAAAAGGACAATTTTTTCTGGGATAAACACATATAGTGAGATCTTATCTCAGTTAGGCTGGTGTAAATCTGCCCAAAATGCAATAGTCGGACCATTTACCTTGGGATTAGAATGCAACCTTTTATGTGAGAAGATAAAGAGTTCAGGGCTGCTTAGAAAGTTATCTTAGTTCCCACCTTTGAATAGATTTCATGAAATTTACATTTCCCATACATTGAAAATATCCACGCTAAAGAAGTATGCGTAGTTTCTTAAAGTGCTCAGTAAGACACTCATTTTACTTTTTACAGAAATGAAAGGCAGCAAAATTCTCACCATTGTGAGGTTTATATTTTAAGTCTGATTAGCTGTCTGTATTGTAGGTTCTACTGGAGCATTTTTTGTGGGGGATTAATAAGAAGGAGTTATATACAGAGACAGAAAAGCAAATCACAAAATACAGCCAAAACACATGGAATTGGTGTCCATTGCCCATGCAGTATTGGATCTGTTTCAACTATCAGTAAAACATGGAACAATACTGAGGAGGGCAGTGCCCTCAGCTGAAGGACTGTGACTGCAAAGAATTGTAAACTCACAGTTGATGCTGAACAGGCACAGATTTTGCTGCCCTCTCTGAAGCCATAAAAATCTATGGAGCCTGATTCATCACAGAATCCTCAGAGGTCATCACAAGGGGATTTTTAAATGGACTTGGGAACCCAGAGGGGTCTCAGCTGACTGGAAGCTGGTAAATGTTGTCCCATTTTCTGAGCATGGAAAGAAGGAAGATTGCAGAAACTGCAGACCTGTTAGTGCTTGGTAAAATAATGGAAAAGATTACCTGGGAGGTATTGAAAATCATCTGAAAAATCATTTGAAGGACAGCACAGTCTTTGGTCACAGCCAAGACAGCTTCATGAGGCGAAAGTTCTGGCTATCAAACTTGATTTCCTTCTATGACAAGATAATCAGCCTAGCTGAGCAGGGAAACCCAGATGATGTTATCTTTTTGACTTCACCAAAGCTTTTGATACTGTGTCTCACAGTATCCTTCTGGACAAAACATCCAGCACGCTGCTGGACTTGTGTGAGCAACTGGCTCACAGACCAGGCACAAAGGGTTACAGTGCATGGGGTGACATCAGACTGGTGCCCTGTCACTGGTGGGGTTCCACTGGGCTCCATCCTCAGCCCTGGGCTCTTCAACATCTTCATTAACCAGATGATGCCAGACTCAGAGGAATACTAAGTTTGCTGACTACACTCAGCTGGTAGGAGCTTTTGGCTCCCTCAGGGGTGGGGAGGCCCCAGAGAGACAATAAATTAGAGGGTTGGGCAATCACCAATCCCATGAAGCTTAATAAGGGAAAATGCTGAATTCTGCACCTGGGATGGGACAACCCTGGATGTGTGTACAGACTGGGGAATGAGAGGCTGGAGAGCAGAAAGCTTCCTGAGGAGAAGCCTATGAGGAGTGGCTGAGGTCACTTGGTCTGCTCAGGCTGGAAGACACTAAGGGGGGAGACCTCACTGCAGTTACAACTTCTTGTGAGGGGAACAGGAGGGGCAGGCACTGACATCTTGACTCTTGTGGCCAGAGAGAGGAATCAAGGAAATGGCAGAGGCAGAGTCAGAGGAGGTTTAGGCTGGATATCAGGGGCACTGGAACAGGGTTCCCAGGGAAGGGGTCACAGCACCAAGCCTGACAATACTCAAGAAACTCTTGACATCTCAGGCACATGGTGTGTGATTTTTGGGGATGTCCTGTGAACCGACAGGATTCAGACTTGTTGATCTTCATGGGTCCCTTCCAACTCAGCATGTTCTATGATTCTATGATTTTTTTCTTACCATTCCCTTTGATCTGTCCACAAGAAACAAGCAACTATTCAGAATATTAGTTTTACAGAAAAGAAAGAATAAGGTCTGTGATCCCTGGTTTGGGGCTTTTTGTGTATATGGTTGTTGTTTAAATCTCAAGATATACAATTAATTCTGTTGACATGAAAGTAATTGTGAGATGCTGCCATCAGTTCTTAGAAGATCAAAACACTGTTATATTTATTCTTTCCCCTGGAAATTGGAAAAGTCTATAAAATATTCAGTAATTTATAAAGTGTAAGATAACAAAAATAAACAAATTAAAAAACCCAAACAAACAAAAATATGGTCCTCTCACATTAATTTTAACTGCTGTTACTGCCAAAATAGCCAATCTTCAAATGTATATAAAATCTTGATTTCATGATGTTAATGTGACAGCTCCATATGTGAAATGGAACATTATATATTTAAGATAGAGGAAAAAGTGATATATTTATAAGATCTCTTTTTTTGTTGGACCTACTAAAATAAAAGGATTTTACACAAGCCATAATGATGACAAAACTCAAACAAAAAAAGTTAGATACATGAAACCTCACCTGTTAAGTTCTGCCTTGAGAAATAATAAAAAGATTGAGTTTTTGTCATTGGGTTGTGCTGCTATCAATTATTATGCTCATTTAAGTGTTGGGAAGGTTTAGAAATGAAAATTTTATTGTGAATGAACTTCTAAAGAAGGTGTAATTTGCACAATCATACAAAGTTATCCTAACTGTCAGATCTTTTAGGTAATCAGAGCTGAAGGGAAGAAAACTATTCCCTTCCCCTGTGCTTTCCACTAAATGGTCTTATGTGTGTCAAAGCTTTCTCTTTTCACATAGAAGTTCCACAAGGATGACTTGGACATCTCTTTTTTAATGACCATGGGTGTCCCAGCTCCATTCTCTGTCAGAGAATGTTGAGCATAGGGAAAATAACAGCAAGTGGCTACAAAGAGAGAATAAATCTATTCCTGTGTGTTCACAACAAAAATGCTTTCAAGGCATGAGACCATTCCATCTCTGATTTTTTTAGCCTCTTAAGGCTGTTAAGGGAAGGAAAACCAAGAAAGTGAAGAGTGTCTCTTTTTCCTAGCAAATATAGAAAATCCCATAGGAATGATACCTAAGTTTCGAGGACTGACTTTTATGTCAAGTTTGTAATGAAATAAATCTCAGGAAAGGTGCCTGAAACTTTACTTACTTTCCCTGATTAGAGAATACCTGGCTTCCAGAATGGCACACGACTCCATAAGAGACCATCCTGCTTTAGGTCCACAGCCAGCTCCTTCAAATCAAGAGCTATGACTCATGTCATTTGCTGATACTGCCAAACCCACTACACCTTGGAATGGATGTTTCAACAAGAGCCCTGACTGGAATTTTGTAAGGTTCAATGAAAGACATTTTTCCTTATTTCTACCTCTTAATTTTGTTAAAAGGTGTTTCAATTGAGTGAAAAATGATGGAAATAATGTTTGACAATAGTGGTACAGTACCCAAACCTAAGGTGTTAACATTCAATATCTAGCGAATAATTTTATTACTTTGAATCAATCACAGATATTTCTATGGAACAAGGACATAGAGAGGTAAAGGAAGGAAGATGGCTTAATTTCTCCCTCGACTCATATAACATCTAAAAAAACTGTCATTTCTCTAATCAGCACACTGCTTTCAATTAAAAATGCTTGTAGTCTTATTAGTTTAAATGGTTCTATTTTTCTTATTATCAATTAAATGTGCAATATTATTAAATTTGGTATTCATATGTAAATTAAGTGATCAATAATTCCACCCATTTGAAAACACAATAAATCTTTCTGAATCATTGCTTTGCAATCACTACAACAGATGTAATTTTTCTACTCTGGCTACACTTCCTGATAACAGTAACAACCTTAACAGTTTTATGGTTTTTTTCATTATATGACAAATACCAAAACCTCAGGGCTGATGAGTGCTTCCCAGTTTGTCTCAATGAAAACTAGATAGTTTAGAATTGCATGACAATCTCTGAAATTTACAAGTGGTAGAAGCTAGCATGAATAGTCTCTGCAGATGCACAGCAATAGGTTTAATTGAATATGATAATATCTTTAGCTGGTGCAATTATTTCCATAGCAAGGTATGTTAGCTGCATCACAGAAATCTGAAAGCTACTAAAACACTGCAGTAGTTGGAAGTGACCAAAGATATCCAAAGCTAGCTGGCAGATCAAGCCAGGTTCCACTCTTCTCTATAAAGAGAAGGTTTTAATATGATGCTACATGGTATTGTACAGATTACAGGCCAAATGTAACACGGCAGTGAAATAAAGAGGAAAAAACTATCTATTTGCCAGGGTCCTACACATGGTCCGTGACAACACTATTTACAATGCTTGCAAATCTTGGTTTTTTTCCAACTATCAGGCTTGATCTTAAGTACATAGGAAAGAAGAAGCTGATTATGAAAATTAGAACTTCCTCAATCCTCTCTTTCTGCATTTAATTACATGAATCCAATATTGAAGGATAAATTTTTATATCTGAACCCTTATAGGAAATTCTACAGACTCATAAGGTGAATTCCTTTTTAAACTAAACTTCTGTTATCACACTTGCAGGTCTGGGATTTGAAATGACAGCACCATTATTGTTATCACTGTTCTTTATCTGCTGAAGGACATTTGAGATAAAGCACAGCAAAACTGAACTGAGAAATTTCAAAACCGTAGTTAACTCACCTAACTTCACATCTGGTTTAAAAAAAAAAAAGTGTTCTGTTATTCCTGTTGGTGAGTTTTCCCAAAGCTTAATATTTTTAAGACTTTTCAGGAATCAAATGTTCCTAACTTTTTCTACAGTAATATTTTACTAGAAGTAGTCCTTGTAGCAGTAGTTCTTTTTTTACTTACTCTTGTCTTTTGAAATACAGACAAAAAGAAGGAACTTCCTATCAGATGACAATTTTTTCTCCTCTCTTTTCTCATACTCTGAACTAACTTACTGTCCAATACTGTTTTTGTTAGCTGGTCTAATGCTTACAGCTGAATCTCAGTTTGCTTTGAAGAATTTTTATTTCTCCTGACTTGTTTCTTAATAGGCCCTTGCTCCCTTGATGGGGTTTCTACCATGAAATATCCTGCTCTGTCAAGTCTTCACTACTGTCATTCTTTCACTTTTGTTCACATCCATTAATATGAATGCATTGAATTCATAGCTAGATATCATAGTTTACTTAATGCTATGGCTTATTCTTTCTTGTCATCAAGTTCTAACTCAGTAAAAATCCAACAGTGTTCAAGAAAAACAAAAATATAAGAAAGAGGTATCAACTCCAGTTTTCAGTTTGTAGTTTCAGACTTGAAAATTGATCTTTTTAAACAACAGTTTTGTTCTGGTACTTAGGAAGAATTTAGGAAAACACAGGCATTAAAAATTTTTTTTCTTTATATCATAGAGTTCTATCCATAATCTGTAATTCCCTTTAAAATAATTTAATCTGAAAAAAAAGATTTTTCAGAATTTTCACTAAAATAAAACATATGGGTTTTCTTTCACCTTCAGATTCTTTGTTTTCTGTGAACATTAATATAAAAGGGATTTGGTCTCCAAAACCATTCCAAGAAAAGGCTGCATAATGCAATGTTTATTCAAGCATGTCAGAGCTGTTGCTTAGAACTAGTAACTCCAAAGATGTCATAAAATCTCTTCAATGTCTCTGCTACAAGTAGCACTGCAAGAGGAAAAAGAATGTCCTCTGATTGTTAAAGAAGCAAGTGGTCTGTGACATTAACATGTGTAACAGCAAGAGTTCCTGTAGTTTTATGAATAGTGTAAAAAATGAGTACTGGTGTTTTATTCAGTAGTCCATATTGCACAGGAGAGACAGTGCCATAAATGAGTGCTGTTTTCGACCCTTCTCCATGATGCTTAGTTCCCCTTGAGCCTCCTTTCTTTCTGAAGTAATCCCCTATGTCTGACTTGAAATATTGTTCACATCCAATCTTGTATGATCTTGTATAGACACTGTTTTTAGATGCGGGTATTTTTAAGACTAAGAGTTTCACTTGTCAAAATTGTAAAAATGAGTGTTTCTGAGTAAATTGCAGTGTCTGTGGAAAGGAAAGTACATCAATCAAAATTCTCTCTTGAAATAAAGGTCTTTATGAGGACTACATGGATCAAGCTTTGTTTTCTTCTATTCTGGAATTTCCAGAAAACTGAGCTCCATTTTTGGAGTTGTAACATTGAAATAGATAGTTGTTTTCTGTGAAGAACCCAGACTCTGAACTTCTCACAGAAGAAGAAAACATTAAAATCAAATTCTGGGCTTCAATCTTTTATGCTAGGCCTAATCTCTAAGGAAAAGTACTCACCAAAAATAGGGAATTAATTTATAAGAAAGCCAGAGTAAGCCAAAGGGAAATTATAACTTGAATTCTGTCTCCACATACAGTAAATTATATTTCATATGACATCTGTTTTTTCCAAAAGCGTTTTGCAGATGACCACAGTTGGCTGCATTTTGCTTTGGAGAAGATCTGAGTTTTGATCTTATTTATCTTTCAGATCTTAAAAACAGCAACTGTTTAGTAACAAGAGGGTTTGTCATACTGATGTATGCAATATGCTTTCTGAGCATGAAAGCAAACCACAATTTTGGAATGATAAAGCAGACTCAAATTTACTTTACATTAATTTTACAAAATTTACAATTTTATTTTGGTCTGAAATACATGGTAAGTCATGTCAATGCTGCTCTTTGACCACATGACAATATGATAAAAAAATCAATCTTTGCCACTTGCCATTAGCATCTTTCTGTCACTGAAAATGATTTATACGTTTTGATTTTCAGTCTCAAATCTTAGCATTGGTGGATAAATTTGGTTTTAATATATTTTAGGATTTCCAAAATAGAGAAGTTTCTGTTTTGTGAGAATTTCCTGATATGAATGTGAATGTGAGTATGCTGCTTACTTTTCACTTTAAATAGAGGCTGATCTGATTTTGTTCTGATTTCATTATTTTAACTGTTAAATTATTATATGCATGCAAAAACAAAAAAAAAGAGACATCCATTTGAAATAACCTACAAAGTCATATTGCGATTGGATAAAAAGAAATCTCACTGGTATTTGCTTGAAATATCATAATTTTGTAGGCTGATGATTTTTTCTTCTTTGGGGTTTTTGGTGCTTTTTTTTCTGGTGTGCAGAATTATAGGAAGTAATTTTCAAAAGTAAAGCATGAAATAGTGGTCTAATTTTGAGAAGAACCTGTACCTTTCAAATCTCAAATTGTTTTGATCCTCAATATTTGTTTTAATCTTAGAATGTCTCTCATCTATTGTTTACATTAAACCTATTAAAAAAGATACATATGAAACATAGCAATTGAGAGTATCTGTTAAAATATTTTTATCCTGTTTTCTACAGCTGATAGGATCACAAATTCAACAAGATTGGCAGCCACCCTTCAAGATCTCTAGTCTAATCCCAGTATTCAAGACGGGTCCCCTTTGACAGATTGCTGAGAGAGATATCCAGCTGAGTATTGAATTTCTCCAAGGATGAAGAATCTATAGTTTCCTCAGCTGTTTCCTAAATATATTCTTGGCACTGTTCTTATAAGATAGTTACTATTATATGCAAAATATAGTCTACATCTAGGTATAGAATTAAAGTTTTGTCATGTTCAGGAAAATTAAATTATAAAATAACAGAGATTCCAATCCACATTTTAATATACTTTTCCTCTGGATTAACAATGTATTTAATGAAATATCCTTTTTTATTTTATTCGGACCATTAGTTCATCTTTTTTTCCTTCCTCTTTACTCTTAAATCTCTATACTACTTAATTTATATTTTTGCTTTAAATCCCAGCTTCTCTGTTTTTTTCAAAGCTCTCCATAGCAACATGCTACCTTGATTTTGATGCTTATCTTTTAGTGTCTGTCTATGCAAGCATTCTTTTAATTTCACTTTTCTTCCTAGCCCAAACCTGTTTAAAACAGCTTCCCACATAGACTTCATTGTTCTTGTACTCATTCTTTTAACATTTACAGAAACCTACTTATTCTGGAAAAAAGCTTTGATTATGTAAGTGTATTATAGCGCAGTCAGTAGTTCAGAATAGTATTTTTCAATGATGTAAATGTTCACCTGAACACTTGAATGACTTTGCATAAATTAGTTGATGTTGTGCTTCTACTTATCATGCACAAATATTCTTGTTAAATAAATTAACAACGGAACATTTTCTAAATTAGTAATCTTACAGAAGACATGCACTAAAGTTCAGAATTATAAATTCTTACGTAAAGGACACTTGAATAACATGGAAACATTTGAACACGTAAAATTGACCTATCTTCACATAAAGACTCTGAGGTTAGAAAGCTTTATCCCCATGTTACACATAGGAAAGTGGAACACATTAGTTAAATCTACATCTCTAAGTAGGACAGTATCTAGTACTTTTTTGTCTGTGAAGTTGAACTGTGGAAAGGCCATGTCTGCACTCTAGTGAATTTAATCTTTTGTGTCTTACAGGCCTTGGTGACTTTATGAGCATCAGATTTAATGATTGGTTTTGTGTGTTTTTTCAAAGTGTCTGAAACACTGTGAGGCTGCACAGCAGTCCTTGAGAGTAGTGTAAAATGAGCAGGTATTGCATTCATGAAGGCATGATCAGGGACACAAAGTCTTTTTACATGACTATGCAGGGTGGTAAAGGTTTAAATGAATTTTGACTCATCTATTCAGCTTATTATTAATAGTCCCTAGCATGTGCCTGTGAACATGGAGTTGGCCAAACCTTGTCAAGGAGATTGTTTTAAAGTATATAGGGAATTAGAAGACTACTGAAAAAGTTGTACTTTGAACTTATTCTTCCTATGTTAAAGAAATAATAAAAAAATGTGTTGGTGGGCTCATAGGAAATCTGTGGCAGAGCAAAGAACTCTACTATGTTTGATAATCTTGGGCAAAAGTCTTAAAAGTGTCTTCCAAATCTAACCTCAGTTTAGAGAGTATGACAATTCATAAATACTTAGCTTGGGAATCCAAGGAGAGTGCTTCATGTTGTATGTACAGAAGTGTTAACAGCACTGATATTCTGATTCATGGCACAAAGAAAAATCACTCCACATTCATATTGTTTCTTTTGGGTACTTGAAGTGCATGATGTTGGCAAAGTAATGGTACTTATGTGGCACGTGAATTCTGTCGGGAAGGTTTGCAAGAACAGCTGTGTTTGCAAATCCTAGCAAAACATGTCAGTCACTCCTGGCAGTGAAAGGAGGTCCCAGTATGCTATTGAAAAGAAAAGCTGATTTTCAAAGAAAGGAGTTTTCCTTGTTCAAACAGCTCAATGTGTTTGCTCTTGTTTGCCACAGCCATCTCTCTAGTATTTTTACCAGTTTTCACCACTCTGCTTTGTGCCTACAGAAACTGCTGGGTTTGTAGTACAATAAATTGCATGGCACTGGATATTTAATCAATGAATGTGGCGAAGGCTCAGAATATAATGTTCAAGAGGTGAACTACAAAACTTAACTTAGCAGTGAGCTTTTTTTAGAAAACTTGAATATGTCAGAGTTGTTTGGTTTTATCTAGCTAGTTTGGGACCTTTTTGTCCTTACTTTTGGTTTAACAGTATCTCAAGCAGTTGGTAAGTGAGAGACAAGAAACTTTCTAAGAGACCAGAAAGCAAAGAGAAATTGTGGCTCAAAGTAGATTGTTGATCTTGCATGTGATTCAGAAAGTCTTAATAGAGAATTTTTTTTCTATACAAAGGTTTCTGAATGTTTCTAATGACATTAGAAATACATTAGAAATTTACTTAGCAAGAGGATTGTTATTATTAATGTGACAGTATGGAACATGAGTGGCTATGTGCATATATGTCAAATGCCTTTGACAGATATTAGCAAATAAGTACTATATTAAGCTCTCACATGATGCTAAAATTTCACTTTCTGCTGTGTTGCAATATAGTAGCTGTCTAATTCCTACAGATATTCTATGAGATTTAAACAAATCACTCCCAAGAATGACATTTATTTTGGGTCAAGCTTTACCTGTTAAATCAAACTTTCAGACTAATAAACAAACAAAGAAAAAACCTCAACCACATCCAAACTGAAAGAGTGAATATTACTAACTCACTTCAAATTACCTGAGTTGTGTTATATCTTATTGCTAACTCCCATTATGAGGATTTATCTCAGATGTTGCTTCACAGTTGTGCTCAGCATCTATTCTCAGCTGAATATGGTTGCTATTACAGAGCATGATTTCATATTGTGGAGATTATTTAAAATCCAGTTCTGATATTGCTGTACATCACCATATCTATGGAATTGTTCCAGGCTATTTACAAATAACAGTGACTCACTTCCAGAAACACAGAATGTACAGAAATTGCTTTCCACTCTTTTTCTGTTGTTTCTCCCAATTTAAGAAGATCAAGGATTAAAGTAATATTTATTGCAAAGAAATGGCAAAAAATATGTTAATATAACCTTCATTATGACAAGGTTATGATAACTTATATTCAGTGCTTGATTCTAGAGAGTGCAGTATAATTAGAATGTGACACCATTGTTCTTTGAACTGTTTACTAACTCTTATTTTTACAAGCAGATGCCCTGCTGAAGTTTGTGAATAGATATGCAGGAGAATGTCCTACCTTTTATAGAGGGTGTATGTGCCTCACTTGCTGCAAAGGAAGTAGGAGAAGACCTAATTTCCACACCAAAATCCAGAATCCAATTTGTTTTAGTACAAATCACTTGTCTCAGGAGAGCTGTAGCAGAAAATTTCTTGCTTTGCCATACCCAACAACTACTTGCTGCATTCAGGTGTTTTTGTTCTTGTTCTTGGTTTTTTTTTGGGGGTTTTTTTTAAAGTCTGTAATTTAACATTCACTATAGACACAGACCATTCTACTTGCTGTGGATCCTTTTGTACACTAAAATCAACATCTGCTTTTCAATTGGTTTCTTTATGAAGGTTCTTACCATCCAGGCAGCAGACAGTTACGTGAGAGCTGGGCAGCCTCAAGATGGATAAACAAGTAAAGGTGCTGGGATCTTTCACTCACTGAGTGATGCAAGCCACTGCAATGCAACAGGCAACTTTAGTCAGAAAGCTTCACTGCCTTCTGAAGAAATTTCCCTGTCATGCATTCAGGTTGCGGATTTCTCCTGAAGTCTGACTGACATGTAGTTATGCACTGCTGCCTTAGTCAGCTTTTGTATTTTTCATAGGAAAAATATACAAAGGCGTATAAGAGTAAAGAGAGTAGCAAGTTTAAGCTTTGGGGAAAGTTTAAGCTCTTGGGAAAAAGAGGAGTAATTTGTTCTGTGTTAAAAACATGTCTTTCAGAAGTCCTTGCAGAAGGTTCTTTCAGAGAAAAATACCTATGACAAACATATGCTGCAATACTTTAATGCATTATTTGTCTTTTTTCCAGGTCCAGGTGAAGGACTCCCTTTCTGTGTAGTTACAGCCTCAGAGAAATTGTCCAGCAGAGGTAATTGCAGTAAGAATCAGGAAATTTTTGAGACTTCCTTGTCTATGTGTTAAACACTTTCTCTTATCCCATGTATAATAATTTATTAACATTAAGAGTATAAAAACAAAATCTTCACAAGTTTTGTCAGATGAAGTGCATTCATAAAGAGCACTTTAAAAGCATAAAGTGATGTTAAATCTTGGGAAAAAATTTTTAAAAGCCGAGCATTACAAAACCATGTCTCATACTCATGATATTTTAGATTTTCAGATATTTAATGCAGATTGATGACTGGTCTTTAAGAGATTTTAGGGAGTTACAGGTCCTTCCCTTCTCTTTGCAAGAAATATTTCCTTAAGAACAAGCCATAAAATATTTTTAATGTCACCAAATAGTCCTTATGAAACATTTCTTTTGAAATACTTGACAGCCAGATCCCAGCATCATCTACTTGATTTCATCCCGTGGATTTTCTATGCTGCAGTTTAAGCTTCTTCTATTTCAATCTGCTCTGACTGTCACAGCATTTTTGAACTTTAAGTCTGAGACAGTGATTCGTCAATTTGAAGACTGCTTTGCCTACAGGCATTTCATGTGCCTAATCTTGATTCAGAATTACTTATTTAGGCCTGATGCATTAGCTGTAATTTGACAAGGGACAGTGGTGGCAGCTGAGCTTTAGACATGTTCTAGCTTCTTTTGGTATGATATAGCAATGGTGAAACTCAATGAAATACAAAATGAAATACAAAAATAAAATAAATACAAGTGGGAAAAACATCTGATTTCAAACTGAGGTTAACAGAGTGGATTTACTTTGCTGCTGACAATAATTTTTTGCAGGTTGGGAGCAGCTTTTTAATTTTTAAAACATATCTTTACATTGTACTTTATGTAAATCTCACAGAAAAATCTGTTATTCTACGTAATTAAGGACCAATAAATTTCCAAATGGTCATTTAGAGATACAGGAATTCCACAAAACAAGTAATGTAGGGTATTTTGAGAAGATAATGCAGGCCATAGGAAAGGTCATTTGTTAGTGCAAACAATGCAGTAAGGCATTTATGGGATCTTGATAGCCAGAGAAGTACTCAACAACATGAGGCATCAGCTGAAATATCAAGGATTTTGCAGAACAGAAACAAAATTGTCCAAAAAGATATACTACTGCAGCTGAAAACTCTTTAGGAGAATTTTAAAACAACAGCTGCAAAGATCAAAGCAACATGTACAGGCATTAACATTCTAGCATTTGTGTATAAATTGTTGATGAACTTCAATCTAGTGGCTCAGAATGAATGGCTGAGTGTGGGGGGGTAAATTTCAGAGACATTGTGCTATGCGTGCAATTCCTTGGACCCCAGAATATACCTTCAAGGTTGTCTTTCAAAGGGGCATCATAGAAATATGCAAGGTGAAACTTTAGATTTTTGCCAAACAGAAAAAAGACTTTAAGAAATCATATTAGTCCATTTTCCTGATTATTCATTTCTCTGTACATCACTGCTTTCATTCTCTGTACTATGGGCAGTTACAGTTTTTGTGAATGCATCCCTCAAAAGTCCCTTTTGTCAAAGACTAGTCATGACATCAATTTGCTTCACAAGATTTTACCACTGCAAGTGATATATTTTCAGGGCACATTTCCCAGTTCATCCCTAGGAAATAACACTCTCCTTTCTCACGGAATAGAATAAAACAAAAAAAGAATAATTCCGTTTGAAGATGCATTAACTGATCGTCTAATCTACCTGTCCTAGTGCTGTTTTTTGGAAAACTGGGAAGTTTCCACAAGTTCCTGACTAGTGGCTGGGTATTCAAGAACTATCTGAGTCTGGCTTATCTAGAATAATTCTCCCTGGATGAGAAAAAAAAAAAACAAGCCATCTCTGTGGCCCTGTTTGTTCCTTGTTCTTTCCCAGAAGTACCTAAAGGTTATTTGTACATCCTAATCAATCAAGGTAGTTGTGCCTATATAATCACTGTTATTGAGCATATTACAGAATAATACTTGCCTCACCCTGAGGTAGGTGCTGCAGGTCAGGAGGCTTCATGATGCCTTGGATAGCTCTCTATGGCTTCTAGGCATGGTGCTGGCATTCTATTCCTTGCACATAAACAGAGTAGAACAGGTAATTGTCTTGTTGCATTAATGATGGGTTTTAAAATATTATTTTGACTTAAAATATTATTGTATTTATTTACCTTTATTTATTCTTAAATATCAGTTAACTGAACAACTAGCTTATCTGGAGTAGCATGAGGTAATGTGGAATAAAATCCTATATACTCTCAGCTTTCTTCAAAACAATTAAAGTTTCACTTCTATCTTTGTGATTGGAGAAACAGCAGCACCAGTCTTTGATAGGCTCAGGCACTTTTCTGACATAAAGTGGTATCCATAGGATGATAAAGCCTAGAGGGAAAAATTAACTATGGAGTCATATTCTTCTTCATAGAAATGCAAAAAAGACTTCTGTCTACATGAGAGAAAAATGAGTTTGGAAAGATATCAAATCCAGTTGCACAGAAGAACAAGACATTCTCATGCTGATTTTTCCTCTACTCTTTTATGGGTTGTACAGATGTTTCCTAGTGTTTCCTCCTGTAGAGAAGTCCCATGTTGGAGGATTTTGCTGTCAATGGAAATGGTCACCACTGTCATCTCTGCTGCTAACACAGACAGTGGCTTCATTACCTTTCTAAATATAAATTCACACGTCAAATCCTGCAGCATGTGAAATTTATGCCATGAAAAAGTGTTGGCAGAGAATAAATTGGATGTTTTTCCTCTGGCATCGCAGTAACTAACCTGAAACTTCAATTATAGCCTGTCCAGACTGCCTCCCAAACATGGCCCAAGGCATCCATGAAGGATGTTTTCGTAACAGACACTTGCCCAGAAGAGGACTTTCAACGTGCTTTAAAGACCCACGTGCTGTCAGTTTTGTCAGCTATTGGAAAATTATACAATTTATGTGTATTGCAAAGAAAGGAATGGTGATATACTGTAAAGGATGGAGTTATGTGCTTCATTTGTAAGACAGAAACAACTTTTATATATTGAGTTTAAAAAGCACAATGGTAAATGCCATGGTGTTCTATCAAGATTCAATGCCAAGGCACACTTCATTCAGTTACTGCACAGAAGACAGAGACAGGCAACCTGCCAGGGAGGCCGTCCCACTGAGTCATGAGCTTCAGAAAAGACTGCTTTCTGAAAGGTTTACTTTCTAAACTCTTTCTCACATCGGAGTCTAGGGTTGGTTGGTTCCATGCCTAATCCCAGGCTTGGTCAATGGCTTAAGTTAAAAGAATTATGTATGTGCAATCAATCCTTTATGTCAGTGACCTAAGATTTCAAAGTCTAGCTTGTTAATTATCACTGACCAAGAATATGTTGTGGAAACGAATCTTTCAACCTTGATATGTACCCTTGAGAGGCAACCTTGACCCCATTCAAGGGAGCCTACTGCCATAAGGTGAGCACAATGGGGCCTGGGAAGCCCAACATTTATGAAGTGAGACGAATAGTGAGTCCACTAACTATGAGTATTTTGACTTAGAGCCTTACGTGCTTATTAGCAAGATGTGTGGGGCACCCTTAGAGACAGTGCTTGACTACCATATTGCCTTCCATCCCTCAAAGTCTAGAGAAACCTGGACAGAGCCATCACAACCCTCATTGGTAGTTATGACTTAACCATGGGGAAGACAAATACCACCATATGTATATATATATAATTAAAGTAAGGATAAGCCTTTCACAAATGAAGAAAAATCTGTCAATTCCATCTCTCAAAAGAGAGATAAGTGCAATATTAGCAGATTGAACAGGAAGAATTTTCTTATGGTAATATTTTTTATTATGGAAGGGACTTTGAATTACATCTGAATTCCTTTGAACTTGGAAAACTGAGCCACCTCTTGGCAGCTTTGTCTTTTCCAACTCTATACACTTCATTATCATATTTGTAAGACTTGTAAGACTATTGAATATGGCAATCTTAACGTACTTTGCTTTGCATATGAAACAAACAGCTTTTCATCGTTTCATACTTATGTTAGAAAGCACTAATTAATCACTTTTGTTATTCTCTTACAAATAAGAGAGGAAGTTTCATGCAAGGAGTAATTAAGGTGCACCTTATCTTCACTTAAAAAGAAACTTCAGGACAAAGCCATCACAGAGGAAAACTGAAGGTTTTTTTAAAAAGATTTGATGTATTATTTTTAAAAAATACAATTTTTTGAAACCTAAGTTACATCATTATCTTAGAAAATGAATTACAGCTGTTGTACATTCCAGACTAACTCTATGAAAAACCTAGTGACAGTCTGTCATTGTTGGCTACATAATAAGGCTACATCAAAATTCATGGTAATATTTGTCATGCTTTTTTCTCACTATTTTGGGAATACCCTTAAAGCATATGAAACAAGAAAACTGGAATACAGCACTCAATTAGCAATGTAAATAGGAAATATATATTTTTTTTAAATTATCATTAAATGGGTTTACCACTAGTTTCAACCCAACATTTTAACCCAAATTAAGTTAAACCCCTGAATTTCAACCTATCATTTAGATTCACTGAGACAACTTCTACTTGTGTGAATGCATATCTGTTTACGGCTGCAAGATAAAACACTTTTGTTTTATCACATAAACTGTTTTATCACATAAAAGAGCTGGGCTTGTGCAGCTATCAGCATGGCTATGCTTGGAGTCTTGAGACCTTTGAACCTGCTTGAAGGTAGGAACAAGACACCTTTTAGACGTTAAAATCCTTAGGAGAGATCATATCTACTCGAGGTACAATGTATTCTCCCTATATTTGTAAAGAGATGATCTGCTAAAGGTGATGTACCCTTTTGAGAAGGCCATGAACTATAATTTCTTTTAATTGACCTCTTGCTTCCTTGATCTTAGCATGAACAGACAGCAAAAGTAATTCCTTTGACACTGCAGAAGTCAGGAAAATTTAATGATATAATGTAGTTTCCCTGGCTTTTTAAGTTTTTTAATTAACATGGATTATCTGATGTTTTTGTTACTGAATTGATGGGTTGTAAACTGAGAATATAATTTTATTTATCATTATTTTATTTATCATTGTAGCTCACAAATAATTCTTCCAGCTTTTTATAAATTAGGTGTTATGCTGCTTTAAAACCATAGATTAAATAAATAAATAAAAATTTCAACTATTACTATTCTATGCTATCCAGAAACACTTGGAACTTTGCCCTTTATCATGAGAAAGAAAAAGAAATGCTCAAAAAATACTGATTTTACATTATTTTTATTATTGTTGCTAATAAGGCAGAATTTTAAACATTTTAAACATTTGAAATTAAACAAGAAACCTGTGTCCACTGTAGGAACACAACCCAAATTTCCTTTCAAAGATCAGACAGAAGATAATGAAATTGTCTCAGACTCAGTAATTCTGAAGGAACCCCCCCAACTCAGTATATTCTAGGATCCTATGAGTACATTTTTTTGGTGAAGTTGCCGTGCCATGTTTTGCTTCCTTGTTTAAAACAACCCTTTTAGAGAGCCAGGTACAAATTACACCATTTTACACCCTGGAACCACTTCTGTAAAACAGCTTTTTTTCAGCACTGCACCTCTATGTATGTCAAGGAATGGAGAAAGGTATCTACACTGAGCAAAATGCTTGGTTTTCTTCTCTTGCTCTTCACCTAGAATTTACATGCGTGTGCTGCATGCAGATTTCTCTTCAAACTAAATCTATCCCTTTTTTTCTGTAGTTTAAGAAGCAGTATGTACCCTCTCCAAGAGATTTCCTTTGTGTTAGCTCTTCTCTAAGTTTTTGTTTACAAAACCACGATAAAAGTGTTGAGATTAATTCTACATTTTCCTTTATGCACGAGAGACTTTTTAATCTTTTATTCTAAGTGACATCATTTTAATAAAAGTAACTCATAGTTTGCCCTGTTCCCTGTGTTTCAGATTAATGAATCCATGTGGTGATGTCATTTCCAATCTGTGTGGGAAAATGCATCCCCTGATTACTCTTGAATATGAGAGTGGTTATAAACCCAATCACTCTTCAATTTTGCTTTCTTCTGTAATACCTGTAATGCTTAAGATGTGAACATCGTGACCTGCTTTCCAGGTCTGCAATTTTATTATCAAAACGGCAAATCTTTTCTGAATCACTTGAAAATCTTCCTCAGCAAAAAAGGTAAAGTTTTTCACAAAGCAGACTACTCTTCAGGCTTTTTTACAGTTTTCCAGTTACTTTTTTTCTGTTATCAAGAGTAAATATTAATAATTAATAACAAATGTCAGATATGTGTACTTTAGGGAAGATTTCAAGACTGATAGATTCTAAGGGAAGAATAAACATTTATCCAGATCTAGGCTAACGTTATGTAAAACATAAACCACAGAAGAGTAAGCCTTGCAGTTACATAATATTTTTTTCTTTCTGTGCTCCAGGAAGACCCATCCTTTTTTAAAGATTCAAATGCAAGAAAACAGGAATGTGTTTTTGCATTTAATTTCAAATTTCAAGATTAAATATAAGTGATCTATAGTAACTGATTCAATTCAAGGTTGACTTTCATGACTCAGATTTAAGGGCAGAGGTATCAATGACCTTCATTTATGCTGACCTCCAACAAAATACACAGAAAATAGCAGTAATTGTTACGTTAAGAATAAGAAGTTTTTTTTTTGTTTTGTGTGAATTGTCCTTCTGTTATTTTATTTTAATTGAGTTAAGATATGCTGTTAAAAAGCTCTAGATGTCTTTTGCAGGGTTATGACAATACCTCTGAAGGTATTATCCAAACTTCCCAGATTGTTTAGAAATAAAAAGGTCATGAGATGTGTTAAACTAAATCATATATCTGTATATAAGTTTCCTTCTACAGTAGATCATCAGCATTGCATAATTTTGCATTTCATTAGACCGACTATATGCTGGAAGTATTAAGAACATTTTTTTTTAACAATTCATGTTCAACATTCACTCTTTATTGAATTCTGGAATTTCCCTGAATCCTAGAATTCTGCAGTGAGAACCTACAAGTTTGAATTGGCATTTACCTCTTCAGTAAATATTAGACATGATCTGTTCCATGAGAAATGTAGGAAATATCCAAACTTTGATATTTTTTACCTTAAATTTTACTTCTTTTATGCCCTACTTAAGTCTACAGATTTTCATCATTGAGGTGCCTTGAAGTAGAGCTAAAGGCTTCTATTCATAAGTTAACCAGAAAAGGCTAAAACTAGAACACTACTAATGAGTATAGACCATATAAGCATTTCCACATTTTGTTTTTGTCAAAAGATTTTTCTTGTTTTAACTTCTTTCTTTCTCTTTCTTTTTTTTTTTTCCTTTCCTTCCTTTCTTTCTTTCCTTTCTCTCTTTCTCTCATTTCTTTCTTTCCTTTCCTTCCTTCCATTCTTTTTCTTTCTCAAAGAATAGAAAAATAAGATGAATGCCACAGCAGCTCTCTTTGTTTACATTGCAATTTATTGCCTTCTTAGGCCTAAGAGTTGTTCAGGAACATCATTTTGCTGTGCACCAAGTGAAATAAAGACCATTAACACTACTCACTGAAAATAAAGTATCATTAACTAAAGCACAGGTAATTACAATAAGTGTTGCTAAATGCTGATAGCACGCACAGTCTGAGAAGACCCACGTGTAGTCGACTTAAATATTTTTATACAGCAAGTTGTATACTTAATTAATACTCAAAACAGTGTTTGCAGTAGTTTTTCCTTTCATTTCTTCAAACTGCATTGAAGTAAGCATCTTAGTTAATTGACTTTTAGAGAGAGACCAAAACTCCATCTGTCCAGGGACACATAAGAGGCAATGAACTTTTGCATTAAAAAGACATTGAGGTACTGATGCATGTCAAAAGAAGAGCAATGAAGCTTATGAAGGACAAAACTCTTATGAGAGGGGCAAAAAGAATTGTGGTGAGGGCATTCTCCTCCTTAAGAGAAAGCTCAAAAGTGTCAATCTCAAGTGAAATCAAAGAGATACATGACAGCATGCGTGTCTGGAAAAACACTTTTGAAGGATGCACTTAAAAGACAGTCTACATTCCAGCACAACTAAGCCTACCAACCTCATTTTAGAGGTGATCAGATTCTTTGTCATCTTCAGAGAGCTGTCAGAACTTACCTCTGAATAAGATACTTATTTTGAAAAATGCATTTCTGGACATCCAGCTTCAGGAGATGTTGAAGAAAATTGTCAGCTTTTCTGTAACATAAGATAGAATAGCAATGATTTTTAGTGAGCATAAACAGCTCTTCAGCCACCTATGCTTAACTAGGAGAAGTCTGAAGATTTCCGTAATTTATTGTAGAAACCAACAGGACAAACAAATGGTTTAAGATAAGGTATGGTTTCTATTGTAGGTTTGTTCTTTTGTTGATATTGTTGTATAAGATAATAAACCAGTAATAATAAATCTAATTGTTATGATTTAACTGAAGAATGTGCAAAAGTGATAGGGCAAAGAAGTTCTGATTATTCCAAGAAAAACTAATAGTGTAGTCTTTCTAATATTATAGGACTTCTAATAATATAGGGGTTTTTGCCTTCATAAATCTACAAGTGTGTCTTAAGCTCAAAGAAATCTATAAAAAATGTTTTTACGATTAAAATTTCAATGCATTTCTTACTGAATGTAATTGGAAAAAAAAAGGAAGGAAAAAAAAACCAAACGCAAACCAAAATTACACTATTAATCAATCCAAAGGGAATAGTAAAAAAAAATTTAATTACTATTTCTACAGTAATATACTACTTGAACACTAAACCATTCTGCTTCAAACTATTGTTTGCTTTAAAACAATAGCATATTTTTCTTTTGACATTTTTGTGCTTTTATAATTTAAATTTAAATACTTTTATATGCATGTAAATTAGAAGCAATTACCAGAAAAAAAAATATTTAATACAAAAATCTATCTTACAAGTTCAAGTTCAAACACAAATTAGTAAAAAAATTTCATATTGATTGTTTCACTCTGTTATTCCCACCCCCCCTCAAATAATGATGTTTATATTTGCTTTAGCAAAAAACTTGTAAGTCTCCCATCAGCTCACGAAGAATGAATTCACTGCTGTATTTATATATCTATTTCATTGTAAAAGGAAAATCTGGAAAATTTAAGAGTAAAAAAACTCGTGAGGAAGGATTGTTAAATCATATGGTCATTTTATGTTTCACTTCTCTTTCCTCTGTCTGCAGATAATGCAGTGCAGTTACTTTTTCCCCTGTCTATAATCTGTTATTTGTAAGTTGTGATTGAAAATAAATGCAAATGGTTTGAGCTGTCAAGAATGCAAACAGCAAGGGTAGCCTGAAAATCCTTCTTGCTGGATTTCAAACTGCAGTAGATGACGAGGCACAATATTCAGACCCTATCAAACCAAGGGTGTTTTGCTTTCACTCACCTTCAAGAAAATGTAGTTGAAAGCCAAAAAACTCAATTGCCAGTGTTATCATGCCCTCCAGATCACTCTGAATGCTTCTGCTTTCCCATCAAATCATAATTAAGAAATTCTCCCAGTAAAATATGAGTTCTACAATGCAGTTCTGCAATAGTAGAGAGTTTATTTCCCTTATCACTTACATTATATAAGTTAGTAAATAGTAGCATCAGCAGCTTCTGTGTCACTTGTCAAATTATTTTGGGACTGATGACAGATCTCAGATTATCAAGAACCGCTGTACTGCTAGATGAAATTTTTTCCATCCTTTTGCATTTCAGTATGTGTTTCCAGAGAAAATATTCAGATGGATTATTGCCAGATGCAAGTTTTTATATAATACATATTTTGTTTTTGAAATAATTTCATTTACCAAAATCTATGATAAAATATGTATCTAAAGGCTACAGAGTTTTGTAGACTATTTGAAGATGGCTCTGTGAAATACTTTGTCAATAAGAAATATCAGACTGGTGAAATTGGAGCAGCTCTGATATTACTTCAGCTGGGTATTTCTATTTCCCAGTTACAGCTAAGGAAAGATGGGGCTGATCTCAGTGATACTAGCAGCCTTCTGGACCTGTAAAAGAAAAAAAAGTGGTTGTGGGAAGGATTGGGAGTGCGAAATACAGTGGAAGCAGCTCATTATTAGAATGGATAGCCTGTCCAAAGAGGAGACAAAATTTTCAGTGAGAAAGCAGTCTCTGAGCTATTCCATCTCTTATGTTTGTGTAGTTCTTTTGAGCAGCAGATGTCCAAACAGAATAGCAACATGCTGCAGTAATATGCAGAGTATAAAAAAAATTTGCACAAGTATAAAGCTGTTCTTTGGTTGATTGATTGTGCGGGAGAGGTGTGACCCAGCAGCCTTGCAGATCCTTACAGTGATCTTCAGCAGATCAAAGAGCCCATCCATAATTTAAAGGATTTCTCTCTCTTTGGTGATTACCAAAACATCTGCGAAACATATTTGATATTGTCACTTAATATTGGAGGATTTATTCACTTTCCATTCTCATTACTTCTAAAATTTGTGGCCTCTTTCATAGAAGATATGCTTTGTTTCTTTCCTTTACAGTGCAAACAAGGTTATTGAAGACAATAATGAAATACTCAAAGAGATAACTATTAAAATCTTTGCATTGCCATAAAGCATCCAGAGAGTCTTTCCTGCTGCACCTGAGCAATTATTAATCTCATCTCTCTGCTCCTTTTTCTTTCATCAATTTAAAACCTGGAAATTTTAATTATCAGAGATTATCAATGCAAGAAAAAAAGGAAATTAGGGGCAACAAAAATTATACTAAAGAGAGCAGATACAAAACATATCACAGATACGAGGCGGTATATTGCTCAATAGTCCTCCTCCTTCCCTAACCTAAAAGTCAATGATTTAAAACAAAATAGTCTGTGGAGATGAGGGAGAGGAAGGCCCTGCTGCTATTTGCTGACAAACATTCATTCTGTTTCTTGACCCCATGGACATGGAAAGTGCTAGACCTAAAACCCACTTGGAAGGGGACTGTTCTGTTTGACCACTGAAAACCCAAACACTACCGTGAACATAATAACCAAGCTATCAAAGTCAAATATAATTCATATTAATCCTGAAGTTTTTGATAAATACATGTTATTTGCCTGATCATGTGGGAGGGTATTTTAACCAATTTAAGAATGATGTAGGACATTAACACAAAAAGGGTTGCATTTATGTTAACTTCTCTAGAGCAGCAAGGCCAGCTTGCTTTTACCTGAGCTCTTTGGAGGTGCTTTTTGACATCATTAAAATTTCAATCATTTAATTCCTTTTCATTTAGAATTATAAAAACAAAAAAACGAAAACAAAAAAACAAAAACAAACAAAAACAAACAAAAACAAACAAAAACAAACAAACAAACAAAAAAGGTGTTTAATTACTTCTAAATCCTTAGTTCCTAAGAAATATGCTGAGACCTGTTCTTCCAGTGTTTTTCCCTTGTAATTGCTCAATAAGCAAAAGTGTCTGGTCACATAGGAACAATATCATAAAAACAGTCACAGCAGCCTGTTAAAATCTTTTATTAAATTTCATTAAAGTTTCAGTCTCTTACATGTTTTCTTGGAGAACTTACACAGCACAGTGAGATATCATTGTAGCTCACAGATACCTTCTCCACCTTTTAATAAATTAGGTGTTATCCCATGCTGCTTTAAAACCACAGATTAAATAAATAAATAAAAATTTCAACTATTACTATTCTATGCTATCCAGCAACATTTGGAACTGTGCCCTTTATCTTGAGAAAGAAAACATTGTATGAGGTGCAGAAATAATCTACAAGATTTTCAAGGTTGTTCTCTGATACAGTTCATGGCATCTGAGAATACAAGTTTGAGACTTAAAAATTCAAGAGTAGGCTTATTTGGAAAGGGAGAAGTCTACAAAATTATAAGAATTAATCCAAAGGATACGCTGCTCATTAGAGTTTTAAGAGGTTGCAGTTTCAAAGTTTTTCATGCTCGGTTGCCTCCAATCACCCATGTTTACAGACCTCTAAAATATTCATGGTCTATGGATCTCTGAAGGGACAGTACACATTAGGAGTCTGACATAAACATCAGTATGTGAATTTTATATATTTAGGTAGTTGAAAAAATATGGTTCAGTATTTTCTAAAGTGTGCCTCTGTGAATGAATACTGTCGGAAATGATCACATCCATATTGGAATGAGTAAGAAATTCATATCCTTGTAACGTGACACAGCAGCAAGCAAACCAATCTAGTTAATTTATACCAGGTGGTATGACTAAAAATATTTTTCAGTGATTTGGAAAATCATGTTTCTGATCTATAGGTTATAGAAGTAAAAATAATATCTACCTGTTTAGAAAAGACTGGCCTTTTACAGCTAGTCTACACACAATTAATATTAAAAAAAGAGTGGTTTATAGTGTCAGATATTATTTACAAACTCACAGCATGGAGGTAATGGTGATTTACAGGGGTAGAGAATCTTCTCTACAATACTGCTTTGGGGAAAAAAACAACTACACCATTTTAGAGTGAGAGTAATATGATAATATGATGCAGAAACTTTATCAAAAACTGTATTAATTAATTCACTAGACACTCATCATTAGTTCATGCACTGTAAAAATAATTTTCAGAATCAACAAATCTTATTTTCCCAGTTATTTTCTCTGTTTTTAAAAGAGAGCCATTTATAAGTATCTTAATAAAATGAAAAGGATTAATAGATTAGAAAATTTATATAAATTTACATTTTATCAAAAAAGCTTGGGAAAAAATGATGTGCCTATTATGTTGCTACCAGTGTCTGGCACAAGTTTATAATATCTCTTTTTCCTTCTTTTATCTGTAGCTATATATTCAACAGGATGAGAATGTATTCATGTCCTTTTAAGAGTTTTAGCATTAGATATCTTTTTACTTCATAGTAGATTTTAGGTCAGCATTCCAAATTATTTATCATATTTTTTTAAATTTCATTGTGTCTGGCCATAAATAACATCATAAAGGACAGAGTATCTTATAGAAATGCCTTACAGTGGTATGTTGCTTTAAATATTGCTGGAAAGTTGTGCTGAGCCAATATTTGCACATTTGTTTGAAAACCTATAAATTACTCATATTATTATCTCAAAATACTTGATGGGCTGAGATCATGTCCTATAAAATAATACAGATAGGTGTAGAAAATATCAGATGGAGAAGTGGGTATGCATAGTTCATCTTTATTAGACACTAAGAATCTTCCCTTTTAAAAAGTCTGGTTAAAGATAAAGAAGATTATGCTAGCTTCAGAAGAACTGAGAGTTTAAGAAAGCTGCAGGAATCAAGTAGTGTTCAAGAAGAGAATGTTCAACAGGAGATAAAAGAAATATCAACATTTTGCAGAATTTCTAGCCATGGATACAATTTCAAAATTCCCAAGCACTTCAGTGTTTAGGACCAAACCCTTCCAGGAGTAAATCAGTGTAGTTTCACTGAATTAATTTGAGCTAAATAATTTTTAAAGCAAATGTAAAGCATTTAAATTTAAAATTTAAATTTTTAAAGCAAATACTTCTGCCTCCCTATAGGCTTCTAATATTATCAGCCCCTCTATTTCTTTGTCATATCTATTAACACTCTGTAGGTGTTGCTTTAGCTAATTGTCATGCCTATTTAAATAAACTGTGTGAAAATCTAAGTTGCATTGGAAAGCAACCAAGTCCAAGCCAAATTTTTGGGCTTTTATCTTGCCATGATATGATTCTTGCTTGAAGAACTCAGATTACTTTTCTGTATTTCAAGCATACACAAATAGATTAAAAAATAAACAAATATGTTAATGTACACTTTGAGGGGCCAAAAGACCAATATAAGGTTTCTCATACTAATGAAGTTTGAAGGCATGCAACCTCAGAATTGTGTCTGGTCTTCTAGAAAGTCTTTGATTCTCACAGAACTGAGATGCATCAGGTGCTAGGAGCTTCCATCACTGAGGATGGCACACCATCTGGAGATCATCTAGTCAAGACCTAGGTCAAGGAAAGGTCACTATACTAACTTGTCTTGAACAGTATTTGTGTTTTAAATATGCCTAAGGATGGAGACTCCACAGTCTCTCTGGGAAAACTTCACCAGTGCTCAAACAGCTCCAGAGGAAAAACATTTTCATATTTAAGTACAATTACTTATGTTTCAAAACTTATCTAATGCCTCTAATCCTTAATCACTGAGGAGAGCCTGGCCCTGCCTTATATATGCCCATCCTTCCAGTACTTACACAAATGGATAAGTTCTCCCTCTGAGCCTTCTTTCCTCCAAGCCAAACAGTCCCAGACGCCCCAGCCTGAGCTCATAACAGAGATGTCCTGTTCCCTTCATCATCTTTCTGACTGGTGGATTGATTTCAGTATGTTTATGTCTCCTGTACTGGGAAGCCTGGAACTGGACACAGCACTCCAGGATTGGCCTCACCAGTGCTGGACAGAGGGAAGGATGATGTCTACCTGCTGGTAGTGGTGGTTCTAAGGCAGCACAGAATGTTGTTGGCTGTCTTTGCTGCAAAGGCACCTTACTTGCTTATGTTCATGTTCCTGCCCTTAAAAAAACCTCCAGTCCTTTTCTGAAGAACTCTTTTCTGTTCAACTGGCCTTCAGCATTTTTTGTGTGTTCATCTTTCTTTGGCTGCTGATGTACCTACAGGAACCTTTCTTGTTGCCTTATATTTCTCACCCAATCTAAATTGGATGAAGTTTGTCTTTCTTATGTCCCTCTCTGCATCTTTGAGCAATACCTATATTTCTCCTGGGTCATCTTACCCTGCTACTCAGTCTCATACGATTCAATTTTTTTGCCTGAATGTTGTCAGCAGATTCTTGATCATCTACACAGGCTTCCTGCTGCCTTTTTTAACCTGCGGAATTTTCCCATTCAAGTTTAAGAATAGTGTAGATCAATATTTGACTTGGAGGACATGACCATTGGAATTCAAACAATTTCTCCTGAATCACTCCACTCCACTCATGTTTCCCACTGGATTCTTCTAAGTGGTTCCCTGCCTAAGTCTGGTCCTCTGCAGCCTGGGATTGTGATCTTGCATTTCACCCTGCTTCTTCCTTTCAGAAAGTTGCACTCCACCACCTCATGGTCATTACAACAGAAAGATTCCCTTGTTTCTAAAGTAATTAGCCACATGCTCTGTCTTTCTCTTCTTTTGACTTGGTGAGTTTCTTGGTGGGTGGGCTTTGCATCACAATCTCCCCCAGGTGGAATTACCATCTATCCAGTTGGACACAGTACCTGTGCTCTGATTTCAACACCGTTAGCTTTCTTTTTGTCCTGCTAATTCTGTATTCTTTGTTTTTATTATATAATTCGTTCTTCATTCCCATCCTCTCCCTAGGTCTGACATAACACCTGGACAATAGTAGCACTTCTTTCTTACCTCAAGGTCCTTCTGCAGGATATAATTTTCCAGGTATCCATGAAGGCATATTTTGGGGTGAGAGAAGAGGAGGGCATCAGTAGTTGGTTGTCACAGATGGCATCTCTACCTTCACTTGGGGTGATCTTTGAACAGTGCTATGCCTATGAGCAGTTTCTTCTTTACCCAGTTTACCACAGTGGGAATTATTGTCTGGAAGTATTACCCAGGATGTGTTACCAGACCTCACCTCTGCCAGCACTGGAGTAGACACCATCTTTCTGTGCTTATCTCATGATAAAATTGCTTTTGCAGTGTTTGAGACAGCCAACGGTGCTCTTTAAGTCCTTCACCCCATCAGTGAGGACTAAGTCCTGGGAAGTGGGTGTGTCTTCTACCTGTATCAAGAGAGCTTTACCTGCTTCTTGATTAGAAGGTCATGGCAGACATTAACAACACCAATCATGTTCGTCTGCCTTTTTAGCCCTGAGCCCTCAGCTCTCTCCTCTCCTATCACCAGCTCATCTAAAAGATCCCAACACAGGGCACAGAGACTGCTGCACAAAGCCCTGCTTCTCCTGGCTCGCTCTGCTACCTGTGCTTCCAATTTTTATACAAATAAAAATAGAAACTTCGGCAACACAGACACCTGGGGATACAAATATATTCTTAGAAGCACAAAGGTAATTGCCTGGAGATAGCTACCCATTTTAATTGAAGTTAAAAAAAATATTATAACAATTCTCTAAGATAGAAATTTAATTGAATAAGTAAGGATACATTTGATCTATATAGTAGGGCAAATAAGGTCATTCTCCTTAATAAAACAGTTCATCACTTATTGTCACCTCTTATGTTCATGTGTAGAGCACTACAACCTACTTTTCTGACTGCAAGCAGAAAAAAAAATCTTCCTTATCCACTTCTAATCACAGCAGCTCAAATTGATTCACAAATTAAATAATTCATTTGTAAAATACTAGCTTTTCACAGGTAATTTGAGAAGAAATAGTGTTGATGATTCTGTTGCTGGAATATTCTTAGGAAGAGCTAATTTCTTCAAGCACAGGTTAGTCGCTGAGTGACTAGTTTGATTACTGTTTATTCTTTTACTTAAAATTTAGTTTTTTCCATATATTATATTTCTCAAATATGAAATTTTAATATTTAGTGATAATTTAGAGATAAATTTTTCACAGCAGGTTCACATGTAGGTTGTGTCCAAAGGTAGTTGAAAAAGCTTCCTAATGTAAAATTTACAAGGATTTAAAGCAATTGATTAGATGAAGACACCGATTAAATGCCCAGCAGTTACAAGGTGCAGATACTTGTCAGTGTACATAGACTGGTAAGGTCTAGAGATAAAGGGAAAAAATGCAAAGAAAAAAAAAAAAAAGGAAAAAGAAGAGTTTACATTTTTTCATTGCTATATTTGCTTATAAGACAAAAATTACAATTTCTTAACATAAAGTTGAGGGGCTCATTGGAGAAGGAAAGCATGTAAGACATATTTTTAATCTAGTATTGTTTCTGTCTTGAGACAAAATAAGTAAACAATAACTCCTTCTATGTTACTATGTGCACAGCAACCTATTAAATTGGGGAAAAATTGTGGTACCTGGTTCTACAGACAGGAACCATTAAATAGTTACTCTAGTGAAAAAGAAACGGAAGTTGATGTTTTCTTCTGATTTGAATTAGGTAGATTGTGAAAAATCAATTCTGTTTTCTACTCTCTCAATTAAGAAATCCATTACAACCAAACAGTGTAGACACCTTAAGAAAACTTTAGCCCTTAAATCCAGGTTTGCATAGGGGGTTTATGGTATGAATTGTTTAAAGATTAAATAATTAGGCAAAATTTCCCTATCTTTTATAATCCTCAGTCACAGTAATAGTATAAAATGTGCCATAATCTTCACCTTAATTTAACTATATGACAAGGAAAAACAATTTTTTTCCTTATTCTTGTACACTGGTGTTATCATTCATCAGCCTTTGTAACATAAACATAATGTCTACTGGAAAATATAAGCAACTAATGGGCAGTTCACGTAACTGTGATTTTCTGGGGTTTTTTTGTTTTTTTTTTTTTTTTTTCCTTATTATGGAAATGCCTCCTTATTTTGCAGCAGCATACAACAACTTTTTTGTCTTGGCTTTCACTCTTGTATTACCTTGGATACAAAAATAGACCCATCCGTGTCCAAAAGACTTAGTTTACTACTAAATTGGGACCTTATTTCCAATTACTCTATTTGCTACACTGTTGTTGCTATTGATTTAGGAAAAGTAACATTTACTAAAAGTTCATTTCTTTTAAAGCAGAAACTGTTCAATCTGATAAGGCTGGAGTGCAAAGTGACTTTATGTGAAAAATTAATTTTTTCAATATGATTGAACTTTCTCAATTCAGTCAATATACCTTGGGCAGTGAGCTAAAGGTATAGTAGTCAAAAATTATCTGTTCTCTTAGAGAATAGGCAGATTGGCGCCAAAATGGTCCAATTGTAAAGGATTGGTGCAATTTTGAAAAAAAACAAGCTGGTAAGTTATTCAGAGATGTGCTGAGGGTTACCCATGATCTGCCTGAAAATTGTTCATAATTTTCACATCTAAACATGCTTTCCTCATCTATAATGATCTACAAATTAAAAAAAAATCAAAATTTGACAGATAAAAGGCCTGAGACCCTTAACTACAATGCATCATGACCAAAGTAATAGTTCAATGAGGGGCACACATTGAAGACATACTTTTCATTGTTAGAGGAGACACAACCCAGGCACTCAAGTGCCACTTTCAAGTCCAGAAGAAACCCACTAAAAATCTGCTTTCTGAAACAATATCTGAAACAAAGTCATCTGCTTTCTGAAACAATGTCTAAAAAAAAAGAGACAGAAACTTAAGAAGAGTGTATTTTTTTCTAGCATATAGGAAAGAAATAGAAGCAGAGAAAAATTACTTATTCCTCACTACTTTAAAATG
This sequence comes from Luscinia megarhynchos, assembly GCA_034336665.1. NCBI lineage: Eukaryota > Metazoa > Chordata > Aves > Passeriformes > Muscicapidae > Luscinia > Luscinia megarhynchos. The sequence goes on along the minus strand of CM067592.1, from coordinate 47,670,058 downwards.
CAAAGTCTCTAATAAGGATGGAGGTGGTAACTCTGCATCCTGAAGAAATTTAACAAGGTTCATTCAGCAAATGCAGCTGACTAGTGAGTTACACTTAGTCTGCCCTGTAGGCTTGGAATTGCTAGGTAAAGGTAGGAGTTCTATGTGCACACTCTCAAACCACAGGCTGGTAAATACATGGCCAAACGTTAAGAACAAGAGAATGGCACCAAAACCACAGATCCTTAAGCTGCATCTTTTCATTTTTTTTTCCCTCCCCTGGAAGACAGTAGAAATGGCACGGATAGGGTTTTGTCACTTTTCTTTCTTTCACTGTACTTTGCAGGGAATAATAATAATAATAATAATAATAATAATAATAATAATAATAATAATAATAATAATAATAAACTCAATACAGCACTATTCATTTCCTTTTGGTTAATAATATGATAGAGATATCCTTTCTAACAGAGCAACATTTATTGCAAGAAATATGTGGGCACTTGCTCACATGAACTGCTCTAAAGCCCTCCATAGGGTAAGAAGTGTTTTACAAGAACTTTTTAGCTGAGAAATTTCCAAAGGTAACTTAACTAGTTGTATTCTGAATTAAATTGTCCAGAAGACAAATTAAGCTATGACCATAATTAAAAATTTTATTGCAAATAGTATTTGTATCTAAATTTTGTTTATAAGATCTCAAATTATCATGCTTCTGTGATTTTTTGTGATATCGAGATGGAACCAGATAATTTATCAAAGTAAAATACAAATCTAGTTTGGTGTAAATACCTGTCAAATTCAGTGCTGTGAGTATATTTTACAGAAAAACTGTGGGTTGTTTAGCAGTTTTTACTGCTGTTATTTTCTTTCCATGAATCATATATTTTTCACAAAATTTATTGCAGTCTTAAATAATTTGAATCTTTAGTTCAAAATCTGTAGGTATAGGTATTTCTCTGCAACACAGTTAAATGATAACAGTAAAATATTGATATTTCTACTTGTTTAGGTACTTCCTAATCTTGCTACCATTCCCACAAAAGAGCAGGAGACACAAAACCCTATATATTAAGGACATTCATGCAACAGGAAGAAGATGAAAGCTGAAAATCTTCAGGCTTTTTAAAAATATAGGTGATTCTAGTAAAGTACAATAATGCCTATAGAATGCTGTCCTGGGCTGACTTTATAATGTTGAATTGTATCCCCATTTATCTGCTTAGACCAGAAATAAATTTTGCACCTTTACAACTATATCTGAGAGTGAAGGGGGAAGAAGGAGAAGCAGTGGAATGTCTGAAGTGGTTGTTTTCAAAATATATAGATAAGAACTTCAGCTTTCCTTCTTATCGACTGTGTTGTCTGCAGCACAGTCCTCCTTTGCCTTTTAGTTATTTTTTTTTTAGATAGCTGAGGCAGAGAATTTACCTAGACTGGCTGTTCTTTTTCTTGGAACTGATCACCCTGGTCTGGACTGAAAACCCAGAAAAACACCAGGAACTCACACTTGTGGCCCACCAGGGCCTGGGAGACAGAGCATTTTCCAGTGCTGGAGGGAGTGATAAGAGACTGAGCAAGCCGAGCTACACTCCACAACAAGGACTGAATTTGCCATCTCTTCAGAACAACAAGAGGTTTTATTGTTTAGTATTGTTAATTTTTTATGCTTGTGAACACTTTTCTTGTTAAATAAACAGTTTTTTCCACTTTACTCCAAGGAAATCCTTTTCCCCAACCAGTTGGCAGATGGGTCACTTGAATCTGCTTTCTAGAGGGGCCCCTTTGAAAGTTTCCTCACAAATTTGCCCTAAACAAGGACAAATGCATAGAATGCATGAGATGCTAAACTGTCAGTATGCTCCATCACTGCCTTCAAAGCATTTCCAAGCATTTCATAACCCCCAGGAGTTCCTTGACTGCAGAAGTGATTCAAATGGAAGCATAGTCACAGGGACAGGATTATTTTCCTCTTTTGAAGCACAGATCAGAAATAAGACAACTCCATGGGAAACACAAACTTTGCTGTTTCTACAGTCCCTTTTTTTCATCTTTCAAGTTTTCCTCAATCTCTACAATTGTTTCTTTGAAACAGGCCTGATATTTTTTTTTTCCTTATAGGTCCTAATTTTGCTAATTGGTACCTGTAATTACTGTTTTTAATAGAGCTATCTTTGTATTTTCTGTCTTGACCAGGAATTCATGTTAATTTCTCCTTCTATTACACTGCTGCTTGTTTCTGTTATTTGCCATGTTGCTGTTAGTCCAACCACTAATCAACATTGTTTTAAGTTGTATATCTTGTTCCTCTTTTTGTTATCTGTTATGCCTTGTAATTTTTCATGCTCTTATCTTGCTAGCACAGCCACAATTCAGAGTCAGTATTCCACACGCATGGCAAAACGTAGTCAAAAAAACTTAATGGAAAAACCTCTTAGAATCCCTTGTCAATTAATAGCTTTATAAATTTTAGCACAAATTTGTTCTATAAGCAAATTATTCTCTCTTTTACCAGTATTCATTCTCCATGCATGAAATTTCTTTATCAAAAGCATATTTCAATAGCAACCAATAATCCACTTCATAGATTACAAAATAACAATTTCACTTTCACTATGTTATCCTAAGTGTCTTCTTCTTAGTGTCCATTATTGTTTACAGTAAAGCAAAATTCTAATAAGTCAGATCAGAATTTCTATATTATATTATTCATAAAAGAAAACGTCTTACTAAGTGTTCTTTGAAAGATGTCACCAAGTGACATCAATATATCACATATTTCTCTTTCCTTCTAATACATTGACATTAAATAAACAGCAACAGAAGAATAGTAGGAACATAGTCTTGTGATTAAAAGGTCTTTGTTTTTCACAAGACTATTTCCAGGAAATCCAATAACTTATAGATTGTTACAAGAATTAAATATTTTGGTCCTGTATACACATTGTCATTTCTGACAACTTTTATATTTACTTCTAAATTATTTCTATATTGTCCTTTTAAATAAATGGTTTACCACCATATCATGAATATCTACATCTAAGCAACATACAATATTTGTTTTATTGAATCAGGTTCTCAGTGAATTTGTTGAAAGGGGAATTTCTTGAAAGGTAATCCCTGTTTTTGGCTGCCTGGTTCTACTGCTCGCCAGGATGCAGATTGCCCTCTTGGCTGCCTGGGCAGGCTTCTGGCTCACTGTGAGTCTGCTGCCAACCAGCAACTCCAGATCCTGTCTGCAGGACGGATCTTCACCCACTCCTCTCCCAGCTCACAATGGTTTCCAGAGTTACCAGAGGCTGTACCCGTCAAACTGTCCCTGTCCAATCAGATCCTTCATGTATTGTAGAAGGGGATAAAATCACCATGGTGCATATGAGATACATGATTATGTTAGGGAAGACAGTTTGGACTGAGTCACAAATTCTTCTGCATTCACAATAACAACTCTAGAAGTCAATATTTTCTAATTGGCTCACTGAGTACTATTGACCAGAAACCATCTTCACAGAGTTCAGGATTTTCACAGGCTTGTCACAGCCGTATCATATTCCAAGTTGATATCTTGGAAGTTGAAATCTCAGGACAAGGACTACTGATTCAGCGATTTCGTCCTGAAAAATAACTTATCTAATTGGTAGGAGACAACCATTACAATATCTTCTCTTTTCTCTATCCCTGTAACCCAGAGTCTCTCAACAACATCATCACTAATGGGGAGGCTGTACAGTCAAATCTCTCCTTTTCATTTAATGAGACTCCTTCACCTTGTCTATCACTCCAGAACAGCTGGTAGCCCTCCATGCCAACACTCCAGTCATGAGATTCGTTCCATAAAATCTTCCTAACATCAAAGACTTCATAGCTCTGAGAAATGTCCAATGCTTCCAACTCATCATGTTTCTTTCTCATACTACATATAGTGGTGCACAGATGTGTGCAAAGTGTGTGTAAAATTCAGATATGTTCCTAAATTCTCAGTGTTCCTCTGAGCATTGTAAATACTCCCATTTACATTGCCACCTAAATTCTCACATTTATTTATTCATATCTTTTGTGTTAGAAAATCCTCTAAGTTCAGAAAACTATAAAATATTTTCACAGTTTGCACAAGACATCCCCAAGTATGTTCTTAAATTGACACAACCTGAGAAAGCACTGGGGTTTTTTCTGAACACTTTCTTACTAAATAGTATAGATGTATTGTGATTATTTTTTCCTGACTCTATAATTTAACTTTTTTTCAAATGTTTTTGAAAGTGAGTTTTTCTCTATTGGTTGTTATTCATACCAAGGAAGAGAATGTCTGGATAGGGTCCACAGGCAGCTGGCAGAAATCTGTGTTAATATATTAAGAAAAAGATATTATGCTAGTAAGATTTGGATGAAATGAAATTAAATGCATAACCAAAATTTAACTGTTGGTTGTTCCCTTTCCATTCCTTAAGGAACACCTGTTTTTAACAAAACACATCCTGAAAATATTTTGTCTTTGAAACAGCCATTTTGTTTTTATTTTTTAACTTATATCCAAATTTCACTAATGTTATGGGATTCTCACATGCATTCAGAGAACAAATCTCATTTATAGGTATCAATATTTTCCCCCAGAGATATGTGGATTATTAAGAGATGACATAATCATATCTAGCAGAATCTTTTCTGCAAGGAACTCTCCAGTAGTGCAAATCACTTAAAGAAAAGGGGATGTTTAGAGAAAAATCAAATAATACTCTAACACATAGAACATCCCAGAGTTGTTTAAACCTTTTTAAATTACAAAAGCAAATAAAGAAAATAGCCAACTCTGGTCAAAGCCCTAAAAATTGTTTTAAATTAAATGTTTGTTTACATTGTTACAAAAAATGCTGGATGACCCTGGTTGTCTTCGTCTCACACTTCACACTGTTTTAGATGTTATTCTGTTTTCTGTTCATAGGAGTGAAATTTTTGTAAATGAAAAGAAAAAAAAAATGTTACTTACTTATTGGTCTGTTTAATTTGTGATATCCAAAAGCTAATCAATACCTTATGCTCAGATGAGACACTCTGGAGTGCAAAAGAAGAATAGGACCTCAAGAATAAGACAGTTCTTAGGGTTAAATTTCCCATCACATTACAAAATATGAGGCATAGATCCTGTTTCATACTTTACTGATGAGACCCTTAAAAATAATGTGTTTGGCATACGATCCTGTTACAGTATTGTATACACCAAGATCAAAACCTAAGTCTGACTTTCTTAAATATCCTATACTAAGAATCATTTAATCGCTCTCTGTGTTTTTCTAAATGAACAGAATTAAGGGGACTTCGTGTCTGTCAACAAATTTTAATTTAACAGAAACTGACCAGAAACTTGACTGAAACACTAAAAATGAACACCTAAATATGTACACATAAATATAACTGACTATTTTTTAACATTTAATAATGGTGCTGTCATACGTATTTTTTCCAGTATTAGTGATTAGGAGAAGGCACTACTATTTTAATTCTGCCTATTACCAGGAAGATTTATATGAGAAGTTAAAAAGTTTTTAGAAAACACTGAAAGTTTCAGATACATTCTTCCAGTAAAATGATTGCAGTGCATTTTGTTTTTCACTGTATGACAGGCACAGATTGAGTTATCCCCTCTCTCCTTTAGTCATTACCGTCTCCCAAACATTAATGAACAGAATTCTTAAAGGGCATGAACAGGGAAGATATATTGAATATATGAAAGGACAGACTGATTTTTTCATTTGGCTTCATGGACAAAGGCCATTCAGTGATATACAGTACAAAATTGCAGCTATAGGGAAGGTAACTGAAGTTACTGATGAAGTAATGAGTTGTGGATAACAATTTTCAAAGGAAAAATTTATTGAGTAAAAGTGGGAGACAGCAAAAGAAGTTGCATCTTCTGTCAGTAAGAAAACAAGTCCAAACTCTGACAGGAGAATGCCTGTCCAAAAGGGAAAACCCCACCACTGTAGCTGTTTTCATGGAAACTTGACAACAAGACAGTCACCAAAAAGAAATCAGAAAATAGGAATGAACATGGATTTAAATCAACAGTATCAAATAGCTCAATCAATCTTTCTATAACGATAAGTTAACAAGTTTCTCTTTCCCTGTGCTCCTCTGGAAGGTCCTTAGTAGTGCCCATATGCACCCATAACATGCTGCACCCATTACATCATCTGAGAATTCCATTTCACATTTTCCAAGTGGTTTGTTTTTTTTTTTTTTCCTCTCCTCTGCTTTTTCCTCTGCATAAAGAAATGAATTCTGTTAAGGATGACTTGAAAAATAAGTCTCACATGATGTTACCTTTCCCTTGCTTTTTTCTGCTTTTGAACATCAGGTCAGGACCTCTGGAATGGAAGTACCTTGGTGATAGAATGCATGCTTGTACTAGAGGTTACGTTTCTCTAGCTGCATGAATAATATGTTGCAATAAACCTTGGCAACCGAGTGTCACATTTCTTATTATTTATTCATTACATTATTATAGTAAAAATGTTCCACAGGTTGTCAGCAAAGATCCAGCTTTCCACATCATCCACGTCCCATTGGGTCTTTTTAATCTACTTCAGGAACAGATTTTAAAGTCACAACGAATCACTTATTATATTTCTAGCAAACCATTAGTCCTCTTATATAAAACTTCTGATAGAGAAACCAAAAATATCCTTCTCTTATCTTAGCTTTCTTATTGCATAGGATAGAACAAATAAAGAGTTTAAGAAGGAATGTATAAAGTAGGTCTGTGAGAAAAAAGGCCACAACTTTGCAAGGCTTAATTATAACTCCCAATAATAGTTTTCTGTCCCAGGAGTAGAAATCTTTCTCTGTGAAAGTGCTGCCTCTTGAGTGGTAAATTTTTAAGTAGACTGACTATGTCTGCAGTTATGTCACTGTGGTGTTCCTCAGAGGTCCATACTGGGACACGTGCTGTTTAATGATTTCATCAGTGGTGTAGATAGTGGGATTGAGTGCACCCTCAGCAAGTATACAGACAAAACAAAGCTGTGTGATGCAGCTGGCACTCCTGAAGGGTGAGATCCCATCCACAGTGACCTTGACAGCTTCAGGGAGTGGATCCATGTGAACCTTATGAGGTGCAACACAGCCAAGTGCAAGGAACTGGATCTGGAACCCCCAGCAGGAACACAGGCTGAAAAATGAATGGATTGAGAACCGAGAATGACTTGGGAGTGCTGGGGGATGAGAGGCTGGACACGAGCCTCCAATCTGCTCCTGCAGCCCACACAGCTAGCTGGATCCTAGGCTGCATCAAAGGAGCATGGCCAGAAGGTCCAGAAAAATGGTTCTGCTCCTTTACTCCTCCTCTTCCAGGAGGAAAGTGTGAGAAAGTGGAGTTTATTCTGCCTGTGAATAGAGGGTTCTGGGGAGACCTTAATGTGGCTTTCTGGTATTTGAAGGGGAGTCATATGTAAGGTGGGAACAAACATTTTAGCACAGCCTGTTGTGATATGATAAAGGTTTTAAACTTAAGGAAGGTTAATTTTGATTAGTATAAGCAGCATTTTTTAAGCCATGATGATGCTCAGACAGGTTTTCCAGAGAAGTTGTGATTGCCCTATCCCTATCAAGTCAGGTTGGGCCAGCACAAAAGGCTGGAGCAAGGAAAGTTTATGCTTGGTGAAGAGGACCAGTTTAGGGGATACTGAAACAAATTGGATATTTGTAAATTCTGATGCAGCCATTAAGTGCCAAGGGATTTGGCTGAAATTATTACAAGCCCACTCTCAATAAAGTTTGATCATGGAAATATGGAGAATTGGAGGAAAGCAAATGTCACTCTTGGCTTCAAGAAGGGTAGGACCAGGGTGCTACCCAAGGAACTGCAGGTAAGTCAGTTTCATCTCCATTTGTGGGAAGGCTAGGATTCAACTAATTCTTGAAACAATTTCTACGTACATGAAGGATGAGAAGGTGGTCAACAGTTGCCAGCATGGCTTCACCAAGGGGATATAATATCAGCCAACCTGATAACCTCTTACAGTTAGATGACTGTTTTGGTATCTGAGGGGAAAATAGGATATCTTGACTTTCAACACTGTTTCTGATACTATCCTTTTGCTGTGAGGTAGACTGAGCATAGCAACAGGTTTCCCAGAAATTTTTTGAAGTCTCTATCCCTAAAGATATTTCAAAAATTACCATACTTGGTCCTGTGACCTGATCTAGGTGATCCTGCTTGAGCAGAGTGCTTGGGCAAGAGGACTTGCAGAGATCCCTTCCAACCTCAGACATTCAGTCATCCTGTAACAGTCACAGAAGCACTTGGGATTGAAGGAGTCTCCTTAAATCTGAGAATGTGATAAGTAGTCTTTAGAATTTAGATCCAAATGAGAGAAATCTTACATGCTAATGGAAAAAGAGAAGAAAAAAAGGCCAATGTCTTGAAATTATTTTATTCCTAGAACTCACTGTGGTGGTGCACTTCCCACACACACTCTGCCTTCATCCTCATGTCCTGTTTTCAAAAGTTAAGCCTTGGCCAAACCATCTGAGCAGTGAAGCTTCCCTTGACCATAGCAGTCAAGCTTTGAGGCACACCAGGATTACTCCTGGTGTGACTGCTACCCAATCAAGGTGGGAAATGAGGTAAAAGTCTATAACAAGCCTTGGTAAAACATTTACCTGAATTTGCAGCCTAAGCACAGTGGTACAACTGTGAATTGTAGCCCCAGTAGAATGTTTGTTAGGGCACTTTGAGAAGAAAGCCCTGTAGTTACTGACTTGGGTTATGGACAGAATGGATATTTACTGAGGATCAAGTCAATCATTTTGCAACCCTATGAGCAGCAGTCCTAAGTGCAGTCCCTTGCACTCTCTTGAACTGCAGCAGGCTGGACCAGCATCTTCCTACAAATGGAATGCTTCTCAGACCTCACAGACCCTCAAGTCTCTGGTACTTGAAGAATCATTGCTAATGAGTAGGCTGATATTCCAACACTCACACCCACACCAAGGATGTGATCCATGTCTGTTTGTAAACACAAAATGTGATGCGATGATTTCACTTAACCTAGGGGAAATTTTTCATAGGGACCTTTACACACACAGAAAAAGTGTACACATCATTTTAGCTCTGTGTCTATGAACTAATTATGTGTGTTATGAATATTACTCTCTCAAATGTATAGGTAAGTCATTGTTATAATTGTAGTAAACTCTGTCAAATTGCTTTGTTAGTGTTAAAGTACTTAATGCTTAAGTACTGCTAAACTCTTTTGCACCCTTATCTTTGCATTTATATCCTTTGTACACTTTCTCATTCCCAGCTTCTGTGTAAAACATTCCCAATTTCTTCTAGCTCGATATTCCTTTGTATGCTTTAATTTTTGTAGCAAGCAATAGAGCAAACTTTGCAATCAAACTCCGTTACATCACATTTTCACAAATTTATACCAAAACCTTTTTTTTCCAAACCTCTAATGGGGTTTTTTTAAGCAGTCAAACCCCTCATTCACTACTCTCCCAGAAAGCAAATGTACAAATATCAATGCTCAAAAGGATGAATGAAGTTTTCTATTGAAAATCTAAAATTTCCAGTAGCAAAGGTAGTAAGAGACCAGAAGGAGCACAATGTTTAAAGTGCCTTTTGATATTGAACATGCTGGATGAACTGAAAGAATCAAGAAACACCAAACATGACCACATGGACAGGGCCCACTCTCACTTGAGATGGAATATCAAGTCTCACTGAGATAATTTACACTGCTTTATCTTTTGTGAGAGGAGCCAATTCAGTTTTGTTATGCCTCAAGAAAGGTTGTCAGAGGTACATGGGGAAAAGGTTGCACGTGTGCCATGTCCAGGAGGCAGCCAGGAGAAGACAGAGGAAAGCCTTGTCTCAGGGGTCACTTATCCTGGTCCCCAGTTCACGTCTCACATGGGACAGGCAGCCAGAATACAGAAGACACTGTACCCCAGAGACACCCTTCAGTCAGATGGCAAAAGGTCTCTTCTCTACCACTGGGCTGCAGTGGGATATTGGACTGGGCCAGTGATGTCCTGTCAGCAGCCACACTTTGGGAGGAACAGGGGACACAAAAAGGAGCTGCACCAGAAGCTCTGGGGGGCTCTACTGTCCCTTCCCTTTTGACACTTTAGGCCTTTTTAAGACTTACTTCTGGAGTCCTGCCCTTTGGCTCCTCTGCCCTCTCTGGCTGTTGCTCACCCTCACGTCTCTCCTGCCTCCCTGTGTCCCTGACCAGTGCCCTGCCTGCTCCATCTCCACATCCCTGCTGAGCCCCTGTGTCCCACCCTGCCCACCCTGTGATCCTCACCAGGACCTGCCCAGCCTCCCAGCCCTCCTGCCTGATCCCACTCACCTCGTGTCCAGCCTCCTGGACATCCATTTTAAAGGACAACTGTTCTTCTTTGCCAATAAACTTAGAGAACTATCTAAAAAAAATCACTTTTATTTCAGAGCTGAAAGCAACAGTATCTAATATTGTTAAAATATTTAAATTTAAATTCATAGCATTTGATAATACTTGAGAGTAAAAATTAATGCCTAAAAATCTACAAGGAAAATATTTATGATCCTTCACATTTATTTTAAAATATCCTTTTCTAGTGATGATAAATGTAAAATTATGTTATTCAACAGACGCAAAAGCTGATTTTTTAAAAGTCAGCACTGCGAGAGCAAAATTTTAGTTGCTACATAATCTAAAAAATGTGGAGGCTTTCCAGAGTTTTCAATGTATCTTCTAGTGTTATCGCTGTGACCTCTCCGATGCATTTGGAAAATCTGGTTGTGACAATTAACTCCAACTCACATTTCACAAATAAAGTATAGTTCTCCCACTTCAGCCTAAACACCCCTGCCTCTCCTCTTCTGGCACTGCTCAGAATACCAACTTCAACATAAGATGTTTGGCTGTTACACAAGGGATATTGTCTTGCAATTTGGCTTTAAACACATCCCTAATTAGTAGAGATGTCAGGATAGCATACTGCCCAGAGTACACTAAGAAATTGAAGGTGTCTATACAGACTGAGTATTCTCTTCTGAAATAATACTGTTTCTACAAGATCCAATTATCTCGCTTAGCTGAAAACCACTTCTATTAAGATTATGGCAGACCTATATCATGTCACATCTGTAGTCTCTGCAGCAACAATCACTGTGGAAAGTCTCAGAGATGTGGAACAGAAATATTTTCAATTGCCTTCTGAACCACCATTTAAAATATCAGGAAAATATTTCCATTTTCTGCATTACAGTTTAAAGTTCTCTTTAGTATTTTTGCTCCAGTTAGAAAAGCTTTTTACAATCAATTCATTTATTTTTGTTATAATTATACTGTAGGATTCCTAATACAAAAGTACAATTTAAAACAAGATATCCCACAAGTACCTGGTAACTGCCCAGGGTGTCCTGCATTCAGCAAAGGGGGCAGATTCATTAGTAGAAATAAAATTACTACATAGATAACAATGTTGTTATAGAACAGATTATGATGATGCCTTTGCATGCTGAAGAGCTGCTAACAAATTTTTGGTTTTCAATTTGGCTGAGACTGAACCTGAAGGTTATTATCCCAAACATTTAATCTGATTATCTGTTTGTGCAACTTAAATAATTTCCTTTCAAATATTGTTGTCTTAACAGATCAGTTGTGGTGTTTGGGGTTTTTCTGGGTTCTTTGGGTTCTTGTTTGTTTCTTTTTAATTTTTTTTTAAATTAGTTTAAGATGTGAGAACAAGGTTTAGTCTTATTTAGTCTGAATTCAGCCAAAGAATTTCTATATTTGCTATACCTCAGAGACAGATTCTTGGATGTGAAAGCATTTTGCTTAATTCAGAATTCTAATACTTTAATACCTGTATGTAAACAGTGAGGTCTCTTAAAATACTGTAATATCTGAAAATACTTTGAGGCTTCTGTGTATTTACATTCATCCATGATCATGTGGTTCTGACAGACGATGTTAAGAAAATGTTAGCTTCTTGTCAGAATTCCTAAGTTCTTGCCTGATTAGTTGAAGCACTGGACATTACAAAGAAAATCTTGAGGATATCACTCACTGTAGTTTCCATGTGAAAAGGCTGCTGACATTACAACCTTTTTGGTCTCCAATACTGTATATGCATTGAGTGGTACCATACTGAAGCAGCAGATACTGGCCTAAATTTGAATCGAAGCACTAAATTCTGAAATACCCATCAACTTTCAAGACCTATGAGGATTTATCAGTACTTGCACTAGAATTGTCTGTTCTGCATGCAGGTGGGCATCATGTAGGTCTGACCTGAAGGTTATATTGGTCTCATTTCTAAAGATTTGACTATTCTGGAAAGACATCAAGGTCTTTCATATTGCATATCTTTCTGATTTCATGCTATCTATGAATGTCACCAGAATAGGTATACTTGGCAGCTTAAAAGACTTAGTTATTTAACCAGTTATTTAGCATTAAAGGGCACTGCTTCATGCAAGTGTGCTGGAAGGCAAAATCCCTTCTTGAGTTTCAGGACTGAGCAAAAAGCCAAAAAGACAACAGTGGTGACAGTCCTATCACATCTTTTGTGGGACAAAGTCCTCCAGTTCTAATGTGACTTTTCATATTGTCCAAGACAACCTTTCCATTTCTGTTTATCCCTGAGGTGAGGTTATAGACTGTCAAATCAGCCTGAAATTTCTACAAGCATTTGAAGATCCAAGCTTGGCCTCCAGAATCTGATTTTTCCTCAACAAGCATGATTTACAGCTTGATCAGCCATACCTGAGCTGTGCACTGGCTTATAATGATCTAAACACCATAGAACAGGATCACAAAATATAACTCATGGCAGAGGGGTTCTCAGTCTGAGCCTGGTTGTTGATCTAAGTAAATCCTTCCTACAAAATTGCAGAATACACCTAATATTTTTGAGCATAATGAATTCTGAAACATGTGCTTAATCTTGGTGTCTGTCCTTCAGTATATTGTCATAGCTCTTTCATTACCTTCTTCAGATTAAATTGCTTCAGGTTAAATTTTTACTTTATTGAAGTTGAAAATGTAAATAAGCACAGTCAATTGGTGAAATGGTGATCTGACTAATACATATACAGATCATATATTTATTTTTATACATTATTTTATTTTTTCTTGTATATATATACAAATGTTTAAATGTTTTTAGGGGGCCATGTGTATACAGAACAGACAATCTTATACATCTAAATTATTTCAAGCTTGAAATTGCAAGGAATTTTTACTGAATGTATAAGCACATTCAAATTTGCAAATTAAATAGCCTGAATTTGAAATTAGCAGCTGAACTTTCAGAATGCTTAAAAAAATATTTGGAAATACCTAAAATTTAGAGAATGGTTATTGCTACTGTAAGAAAAAACATAATCAAATTAATTTTACTGCAAAATCTGGAAGGTTTGGATAGATTTAAATATTGGTGCTACAGATTACTAGAACATGGAGTTTTTGCCAAGGAACAAAACAACTGTGCATTAAGGTCTTGGAACTTCTCTCAACATGTATTCATGACAGGAAGGCATTAACAGAAATTTCCCATATAATTCTGAAAAGAACAAAACAGAGCATATCAGAACAGAATACATTAAAACAGAATATTTCAATTGGAAAGGACGTGTCAACCATCATCCAATCTAACTGCCTGACCACTTCAGGGCTGACCAAAAGGTAATGCATGTTATTAAGGTCGTTGTCCAAATGCCTATGAAACACTGGCCAATTTGGGGCATCAAGTATCTCTCTAGGAGTCCTGTTCCAGGATTTGATAACTCTGTTGTTAAAATAAACAGGCTTCCTAATGTCAAGAATCTTCCTGGATGCAGTCTTGACCCATTCTCATGCATCCTATCACTGGATCTCAGGGAAAGGAGTTTGGCAGCTCCCTCTCCACGTTCTCCTCAGAAACCTGTAGAGAATAATGAAGTCATCCCTCAGTCTCCTGTTCTCCAAACCAGACAAAAGAAAATCTGGACTAGAAATAAGAAGTAAACCCATCACAGATTTGAATCACCTTGGAAAGGAAACTTCAGTATTTCTGAAGAAGAGATTTTCATCATCTTTGCTCACTTTTGCAGCATTCAGTAATTGTGACCCCTTAGGAAGTTTTGGGACTAGGAGGAGGATAAATGCAGCAAGAGTGTATTAGTGTCACATCGATGACTTCTCATCTGAATTCAGCTGTTTGAGTCAAAAGGTCAGGGCTATTAAGTTCCTGCCTGTATTTTCCAGAAAGACAGTAACTTCTTGTAGCCTATCAGTCACTAGCCTAACCTTTGACCTTAAAACCAAACTGAAGTGTGGCCTGCAGCTATAGCAGAGAATAAAAAAATCTATGAATTGAATAATACATTTTTTAAATTAAATAAGACTATCTTTGACTACTTTTTGCTCTTAGACTCTTTGGGAAAACTTATGCCTAAGCCTTTAGCAGCGAAATCGTGTGCACACTTCTTCTTGTACCTACTGTTATTGCAGATCAAGCCAGTGTCACAGTTTGCATTCAACACTGAGCACGTTTGCATCATTTACCACACAGGCCATTCGATCCACTGTGATGGAGGAAGTTGTGTTTTACTGTAAGATGCTCCTAAACCACGTAGCTTTTAAAATAACTTCTTTCCACTACAGATATTTAACTACCCATTATATGACTGGTGCCACTAAGAAATGATTGTCAGACTTTGAAATTTTTTCTGCCTATATGAGAAATCTAAATGCTGTATTTCAGTGTCAAATAAACAAAGCAACTCTGACTAATTCTTATCATCAGCATATCAAAACAGGTCCTTAAAAGTATTTTAAGAGAAATTTAAAGAGAGCAATCCAGGACTCAGTCTGTTTTTATAGTCAGGTTCTGTGTCTTACAGTTAATTCTTGTGCATTTCTTGTTTGTCTTAGCAGAACTAACATGGGAAGTAGCATAAGATCCCTGAATTATATTTCTAGTAGACAATGTTTTTTCTCTTCTCTGTGAAAGAAACAATTTAATATTATGTAGTAGTTCACTTTACAGAGCCTACCCTGAATTCACAGTGTTTTGGAACAAAAATACAGTCCCAAGGTTGAAATGAAATAACAGCCAGAATCAGAGAAATTAGAGGCTGTTAATTAAGTAAGCAACTTAGATGTGTTTTGGATTATTGATTTCTGTACTTTGTCCCATATTCACAGCCAGTCTGAAAAAATTCAAGATTTTTCACCAAGTTCATTAGACTGAGCTCAAAAATGAACTCAGCGCTGCATCTGGCAGCTAAATAATACCCTAAAATGAACTTGTTGTTATATATGTGTACTTCAATCCTGTAGCACAGAGAAATATGCCATCTTCTTCTGATTTGAAACAAGATCTAATCCAGAAGAAGCTACACAGTAATGTTGGGATTGGAAATCCTAATGAAAAATGTATAGGGATTTTGCATGAAGTTGTAGACAGAGGCACTCTGAGGCTAAATGAAACTCACCTCCCTTCAGTGCTCCTCTGTGCTGTTAGCAGAATACACCTGCAGAGATCCATGGGAAAATTTTAGCCCTAAGCAATTGTACCAAAGTATTGCTACAGATATTGAAGAGAGCTAAAATATCTTGCAAATGTCCTTGTGAACCTGCTGCAAGTTAAAAGTGAAATCTCTGGATTGTCATAGTGTAGAAAAACACAACCTCAATGCAATTTGGGTCATTCAGGAACCTGATTCAAAGAACTAAAATTATTATAATTTGTTGATGTAATTACCAGTTTTCCATTCTTCATTTGTTTGTTTGGTTGGTTGGTTGCTGTTGTCCAGAATTCAGAGAAAAATATTCACATAATTTAAAAACAGTGATCATTGATACTTCTGAGAATGAAATCAGTGATCATAGATGCACAGTGACTAAATACATTTTCAAAGACTTAAAGCAAGGATACAATGAAGTAAACATGAGACAATTTCTGTACTGATTTGGTTTCGAAAGGCTATTTCTAACAGTAGCAGGTATGCCTACATTTAGCTGTAAGGGTACAATCAATGTGGGGATGATAGGTAAAAACTGAAACTTACTTAGATGGAGAGGTGATAAAGACTGTCTTCAAAAGAGCATTGCATTTCATTCTTTCTATTAGCATAATAGTCAATCTCCATTTTTCTTTTTTGTTGTTTGCTCACCATCATTTTCCACAGGATTTTATATTCCTTGAATTGTATACAATTATTTCTCAGACACCACTGTTTTCTGTTATTAAATCTTGCTGTGGCAGACTGTTACAGTTCTGTAGCCAAGCAGGTGAAGAGTGACAGCAGCCTGTACCAGCAGGAAGCCCATGTAGGATCAGTCCCTTCTGGAGCCCTGAGGTGTGTACGACAAGTCACAGATATGCTGCTGCAACACAGTTTTAAAAGTTTCCCTGTTAAGCAAGCCCTACAGTGACCCTTTACTTCTCTCAGACTCTTAATGGAGTTGTTGGTTGCATTACAGGTGCTGTATTTCTCCTGAGTTTTGTGGTCAATAAAAAAACTCCAAATAGAAGGCAACTTATGTACTTTGTTAATTGGATTTCTTGTCAGTCTCTAATGATAAGGTGTCATGTTAGATTCACATGTGATGAAACATGATAAATTGAGAAAAGATGAGGACATAGGTTAGGCATACTTGAGAGTAGGTCCTGTCTTGAGGACTATTCTTCATGGCAACTTTTGCCAGGGAAAAATAATCAGTCAAGTCCAGCAGAAAGCTTCAGTAGAGTTTGGAAGGTCCCAAAGTCTTGTATTACTCATTATTTCAAAAGTTACTGGCATATCTTTAAGATTATAAGATTTTTTTTCTGTATTTGACTACCACATTTTACTACTGGAAACGTCTTGTTTGTTTAATCTATGGTTTCATATACTTCATGCTATATCCAATATCTTTGTTTTGTGCCTTAATATTTTCCTCTTTAAGAGTAACAATGCCAACAGTGGCTCATTAAAATGTGTGCATTATGTAAATTAATAAACAGCCTGGAGTCTGAGACTCTGCATCCTTGATTTTGAAAGTCTTATTCATCCGGAGAAATAATAAAGGAATTTATTAATGGCATTCAACAAGTGGTACTCAGTGAGTAGATAACATTTGTCCCATTAGAAATATGTTTAGGTCCACCAATATATTGATATATACTGTGCAGTATTTCTGTGCCTCTCCTCTGATACCTAATCCTTTGGTGTATCTCCAACAGAGGTTTGACAGGGCAAGCTGTTGAGGGCAGTAAATATCGGCTTTTATTCACTATAAAGAAGGATGCAAATTTATTGTGCCATATGTACATTTTTCATTCATCTTCTATTTAAAAATATGCCAATATGACAAATACAGTTTGAGTTTGGTTTTCAAACAAGTGAAACAATTTTATCCTATATTTTTCCTCCCTTGAGTTGAACTTCATCTTATTAAACTGACACAATTTAGCACTATAATCTACTTCTGGGAATATTTCACATTTAGAATATATGAAATTTGACAGCATTACAAAGATTCAGGATGGCAGAATGTAGAAGAATAAAAACAGGAAAAATGATTGGGAGGTACTCATGTTATATTTGACTCTACATAATTTGTATGTAGAAATTTTTTTAGTAACATTGTATAGCTAAATTTGATCTAATTCCAAAACAATAAACTAGGTCTGACTGCTAACAAAAGCCTGTTCAAGACTTGACATAGCATTTTGCATTGCAAAGAGGCGCATCAGCACTCTTGAGACTGTAGATAACAACAAGAAAGGGCCAAAAGAAAGCTCAGAACTCAACAATATACTTTAAAGAAATATATACAACAGTCAGACAGTGTTTATGATGTAATTTTTGCATGAATACAGCTATATGTCTCTGCAACTTTATATTAAATTTTATCCCAAGGCACAAAGTGAAACAGAACAAAAGAAACAGGCATAAAAATGCACAGCAGTGTCATTAAGTTGTACTTTCCCTATCACTTATATATAATATTTATGATAATCCTATAAACATATAATAGGTTTGTATGTGTGTGTGTGTGTGTGTGTTTTTTTTGTTGGTTTTTTGGTTGGTTGGTTGGTTGTTTTTTTTGTTTGTTCGGGGTATTTGTTTGGTTTTGTCAGAGTTTTTTGTTGGGCTGTTGTGTATTTGTTGCTTTATTTTTTTTTTCCTGGTTGCTTGGTCTTGGTGGGAAAGTGTTTGGGTATTTTCTCTGTTTTGATCTTACTGCAGGGAAACCAGTTGGTTACATCAAACCTTCAAAGCCAGTTTACAGTCTTGATGTAGTTATGGGAACTGGAGAATTCAATTGGAGAATTCCACCTATATGTAGAAAACAGAAAACGGTTCCTCTCAGAAAAGTTCCTCCCAGCTTTTAGGGACAGCATTGTTCTTTCTATCCTAAGATTAATGTTAATGTTGGAGGCGTTCTTGGGAAGCGTGTTCATCTTGTTAAACAGGGATACCCAGATCCTGTTGCCCAGCATCATGTGTGGGTAGCTTTTTAGTATGGTTGAAGATGGAGACCCTGCAACCTGTGCAACATAATGGCTTCTAGCTCAGACACCCTGAAGCAAACAAGAGTTTCCTAATGGTCAGACAGAATCTTTTGTTCCCCCGTGTTCCCGTTATCTCTTTTCCTATCTCTGAGCAGCACTGCAAGGAGCCTGGCCTTTTTTTCTTCACACACTCCTTACCAGGTATTTACATACATTAACAATATACCACTGAGGCTTTGTCAGGGTGTGACTTGGGTTTGCCAATTTTAATATATTTAGTTTCCTTTAGAGTGTGCAGAGGCAAGGCAGGCTTAAAACTTAAAAGGGTATAAGAAGAAATTTACTAATAACACAAAAAGAATTCAGAATAAGATTTCTAGATTATTCACTCCTCGCCCTCCCTTCATTCCATATAACAACAACATACAGAAAACACTTCATTCAGTTATCTACTTAAATAATCATTTCATTTCACTCTAGAGAGAAAAGTCCCTTTTTGGTTTAAGCTTAGGAGGTGTCTTCACCTTCACAATCTGCCTCTGCCAGGGAAAATATTGCAGATTACGACTCTCCTCTCATCTCCACAGTCCTTCCAGAGCTGTACTATGTGTGATGTTACACTCTTGGAGTACCATTTTTAAAGGCAAGCTGCTGAAAAACAAAATTCTCTTAATCTCTTTTTTCTATTAAATGTCTCTGTCCATATTTCCAGTCCCAAAACAGAGAGCCCCATTTCCTCAAAGCAAAAAGGTCTTCTTTTCAAGCACTTAAACCTCCCCGAGCATATTTCACAGTTTAAAGGAATTTTAGTGTAGTCACTGTCCCCTTATAGCCCCACAAAAAAAGCTTTCAGCTACTTATCAGTTGCATCTTTTCAATCTCTTCCCACTGGAAACTTTATCTTCATTCCGCTGACTTCTGTAGACTCCATGCTTTATTTCTTCTTATTCAGTGGAACTCAGGAGATCTAGAATCCTATCCAGGCATTAAAAGGGTTAAAATTACATCCAGAACGTGAAGAAGCCACGTGGTCAGCTGGAGGCCTCTCCTTGCAGAATGGGGAGGGGGGAAGGGAAAGCCTGTGGTGGCTCCCCGATCCCGCCGCTGGGCCACACCACATGGAGAGGGGAGAGAGCTGAGTTGAACTGAGCCGAACAAAGAGCTGGGAGCAACGCGGAGCCGGGGGCCATGCTGAGCTGGGGCCAGAGTGCCGGGCTGGGGCCATGAGGCTGGGGCCGAGGCCCTGGCCAGCGACCACCGCACCTCCAGAGAGGCCGGAAGCTGAAAGAGAGCGACCCACCCCCAACCAATGTGATTTATGAAAAAGAAACATTGGCCACCTCAGATGCCAGCCACCAAATCACCCTCCGACTGTTCCCCACATCCCACAGGGGATGCTCCCAGAGGGCGGACAGCCCCTCTGTTCCCTGCTGCTCCGCCCCCCACCCTCCCATGTGGAACCAGCGCAGTCTTCTGTTCCCTAGAATAAATAGGAGAGCTCTTTCAGTCTTTCCTCATAGGAGAGGTCTTACAGCCCCTTAATCATCCTTGTGGTTCTTCATTTAGCTTTCATATGTCCTATAGGAAGAGCCCAGACCTCCTGGATGAGGCACTCCAAGTGCTGAATAAAGGGAAAATACCAGACCTCCCTCAGAGCAATTGAAAATACTTCTTCTACTGTAGATGAGGGATAATTTTTCTTTTTTTGTGACAAGGGCACATGGCTGGTTTGTGTTCAACCTGATAATCTCCAGAATCCCAGATACTCTTTTTTTGCAGCTGCTTTCCACCTGGCCAGCCTCCGGCATATAGTGGCACATGTGGCTGGCCTTCTCCACCTCCATTTGCTGAACTTTGTGGGGTCTCATCATGTCAGTCAATTTCTCCAGTCTGTGAATGTCTCTCTGAATGGCAGGGGTACTACACTTAGGTCTATCAGCCTCATAATCTGAAGGTCGTGAGTTCGTTCCTCACACAGGGCACCAGATGTGGTCACACACGGGGTTCTTTCTGTCCCCAAGGTGCTCTACTGGCACCTAACTCCTGGTCCTCTATAAGGCTCCTACTCTGAGCTCTTAGGCTCCTAGTTCATTGAGTAATCTTAAAATAAGCAAAGCAGCTAATAGTTAAAAGAATTATTAATACAAAGCATATCTTATTACAAAGCACATCAGTCTCAACAGGCAATAGCAAAAGCAATGGCAAAAGCAGTAGCAATAAGCAAATGGCTAGAAGCAACGGGCTAAAAGCCACAATGGCTAAAAGCAACAACTCTCCTAATACATAGTCTTATATATGATATTTCCAACAAGCTAGGATGCAAGCTCAGACCACCATTCTTTAACTTATTAGAATTCTAGTTTCTTTGCTCACCAGGTTGCGTACAAACTAGTCATGCACTCTATTGTGTTCTATCGAAGAAATGTATCAATACTCTTGGTATAACTCTATTATGTCTAAGTCCTATCTCCAGCTACAGGCCTGGAGCCTCTACTGAAGATATCAATGTGTTTACAACCTTCACTAGGCACTCTCTACTACTGTGGTATCTGAAGCCTTTTACTTACTAAAAACATTTCTGCTCCTACTAAACCTTACTGACTTACTTTTACTTTATGTGTAAATGGCTTAATATATTTTAATCCATCCAAAGACTTTAACTCAATCTCTGCCCCTTGATTCCTCCTTGAGGGATTCAGAGAATCCCCTAACTCACTGACTCCAGCATCTATTCCTCCCAGCTTGGCGCTGCCTGCAGGCTTGCAGGGAGTACACCCTACCCTACCATGCAGGTTTCTAGTAAATATGTTTGACAGGATGGATTCTATTTGTCCACTAATGTATAAGCTAGTCACTACCCTCCAACAAGGCTCTTTGCCAGTGATCACCTGGTCATTCAGTTGACTCAGGCCTGATCATTCATCAGTTTTCCATTAATTATCCATCCTGAACATCAGCAGACTCTCTATGATGATGCTATGGGACACAAACCTCAGCAAAGTCCAAGCAGACAGTAGCAGACAGACTTCAGTTACTCCCACACAGGAATTTATCAAGTAGATTAAGCATGGCTTCTCCTTGGTTACTGCTTCTGAACTCCTATATGTTCTTAAAAGAGGTTTTAAGAATTAGCTATTCTCTCAGCTTCACAGAGTCCAAGGTGAGGCTGACTGGTCCTTTGTTCCTTGAGTCCTGTCTTAACCTTCTTGAAAGAAGCTCATGTTTTGCTCCTTTCAGTCTTTGAGTCTTTTAAAAGTCACCACGATCAATCAAATGCTCTCAAGAGAGACCTTGCAAGGGCACGTTCCAGCTCTCACAGTACCTGTGAAAGAATTCTGTAACAGCCTATAGGCTTAGATATGTCCACTTTGGTTGTCTTCCCTGACCTAATCCTCTTCCTGCCTCAATTTTTCCACCTGAACATCTATAGTAGTTAACCAACCTATCACCTGGTATCACCAGGTAGCTCTGTCTGGTTCGGTGGGGTTTTTTGTTTTCCATTTGGTTGAAGCTTTTCTGAAGGGAGGAAGGTTGGCACAGAAAAAGGTAAGCTTTTTGAACAGTTTCATGTCTCTATAGAAACACAGAAAGATTAATCTTTATGTGAAATGAATTTGAGAAACATGGAACAAAGGTACCGATTGTAGAATCCATATTACTGATCCCAGTTCCATAAACAACTGAGTAACATTAATTAGCTCATACAAAAGCACACAGTTTGTAGTTCTGGTTAGTGATTTGGATGATTGAAAATAATATGTATCTATTGTATATATCTATATTTCTATATATATCTACTACATTTCTATTTAAATTTCTATCAACATATTTCTATCTCTATCTATACCTGTAACTCTACCTATATTTCTATCTATATCATCTATATCTATCTCTATCTATATCTGTATCTATCTACATCTATGTCAACTCTATCTATCATCCATCCATCTATCTATCTATCTATCTATCTATCTATCTATCTATCTATCTATCTATCTATCTATCTATCTATCTGTCTATCTAGGTAATTTGCACTGGAAGTAGTTGCAATGATTTAGAAAAAAATATTGCAGTTGAAACCAATCTCAATAAATTTCCAGAACTCTTTGAAATCACTAATATGAAGCAGCAAAGACAGGTGAAAAATGCTACACACATAAAAGAAAAATCAGATGCAAAAGGTTAAACTTTAACATTTCTCTGAAAATACACTGTAGATGTTGGAGGATACAGAGTCCAGAATACTGGACTATTAAAGTGATCATGCTGTCAAAATTTTGCAAAATAATATGGGGAGATCTTTGTAAGTTGAAGGATTTTTCTTTGCTGCAACATCTGACAGGAAGTCAAATGTCAAAGACCATGATTTATGTTAACACAAGCCTTTTGCTACTTTTTAATGTTTTCTCAGGGATCAAAAGGATAAAGTCTGAAAAAAGAGCTGAATTATTACTGTTATTGAATATTGAGCAGCTGGGGAAGCAGTTATAGAAGAAAAGGCAAAAAAAATTAAAGAAAAGGTAGAGGTAATGCTTAGGCAAGCTGCCAATTCACCCAGCATTGCACAGATTCCAATTCATGTGGCTGATTTGCAATAACATTATGGCCATAAATCCAGCGATATTGAAATCCAGCAGGTGGAATCCTGCAGACATAATGTAGGACATAATAATGGTCCTGCAGAGTGATGCAGACATAATAATGGCCAAAAAATTTTTATTTCAGTAGGTTCTGGTCAAAAATAAACATTCCTAATAGAAAAGGGAGCACAGCAACCAATATTAACATGTCAGGACACAAAGAACCTGGGTGTATGACTCAGATGGCAAAGAGTTAAAATCACTGGAGTAAACTGAGCAGGTGTTGTGTGTGAAGCTGCCAAGGTTAATTTATGGCTCCTGGGTGGAAGCAAATGTCAGCTATTCACCTTGCAATTAAAGATTTCAATTAAAGTATTTTGGCTTTTGATGATCTGAACTATCGAAATTGATGCCTGCTGTATGGCTGTGTGTGATCCTTTTGTTTGAATGTCAATCCAAATCTAAAAGAATCCAGAGTCTGCAGTGTTCTCACTCTCCTCAGTGCCTGCCATCCCTCTTTCAAGAATTGTTAGTGTAGCATAGAGCCTGATTTTTGTTGCGGCTTGTGTTGAAATTTCTGAAGTTCTAGTCAATTTAACTCCACTGACAGCAGCAGTACTCAATAATGCAAAACTAACAGCCACAGAGCAAGCATACATGTACTTGAGTATTGATGGTGCAGTGAAAGATTTTGAGAGAAGAGTTGTTATCAATCATTCACACCCTTCTTTATTTTCTGTCTGCCAGGTGAGAGTTGAAGATCAGTGAATATGAACTTAAATGGTATTTTGTAAGATCTTTATGAGGAAGGTCTTCCCCCGCATTATTTAATTTACGAGAGCTTCCCTTTTCAACAAACATCCTTAGATTTCTTAATAATCTTAAGAATTATTTCCTTGTAACACAACAAGTAAGTTCCAACTTCAAATCCACTTAGAGAAGCAAGCATATACTTCATTTTTTATGCTGACAGTTAAAAAGAGAAATGAAAAACTCAAAAAACCAAAAACCAAACAAATCAAAACTGTCACTCTGAACAAATAATCATATCAAGAATCAAGGAAGAAGATGACACTTTTTTCTCTTCTTAGTAAAAATGCTTTCACATATGAAATTGTAAGATAATATCATTCAGCTAAAGAATGAAAAATGTAGGGTTTTTAGCTTTTTGAGGTAGAGTGGTAGTCAGCTAAGCTAAATGCTTAGCTAAAATGAGTAAAAACAATCTTAAAGCAGAGATTTCAAGTAGTTTATCATTATTGAATTTTTAAGCCCACGGTAAAATGAATGCCCAGTTAAAAAAAGGTTTCTTAAAATTCTTGGCTCTCTCATTTCTACCAGAAGTCTACATTAATGCTTAGCACTTTGAGGCACATACAGAAAAAATATCTGGAAAAAATTCCTGCCATATTTCATGAGAAAATTTACCACTATCTATAGTGAACAAAGATGTTCACTACTGAAGGGCTGAAAAAAAAGAAGAAAACAGCTTGAAGAAAATGTTTGTGTTTGTTTTTTTGTTTCTATTTTTAAGAAATGACAGACTATATCACTAAGAGCTGAAAGAATCAAATAATTTTTGCTACATAATTTGAAGTAAGCAGAATTTTTTTTACACACCTGAATAGCACTTTAAAACTATAAGCATTGCTGAGTGAGTAATGGTAGATTGGTCAACATCAACAGCCTAACATCAGCAGCTTAGTTTACACCTAGTCATGCAAGGCATGAATCCTGTTCTGTCATCCTACTTGATTTGGCATAGTACAGCAATCATCATTAATAACTTTTTTAATTGCTAGACAGTTATATTTCAGGCAGCCTTTTTTGCATCCACATTTCCATTTTTTTCCCTCTTTTCCTTTTGGTATGCAAGATTGAGGATGAATTTTCAAAGTGAATTTGCTTAAGAGCCACCCCAGCCCAACCCCCAAATTCAAAAATATAAAAATAATTTCTAGTTTATAAAAATTTTGCTAAATAACCATATCAGAAGTTTAAAGAAATTTCATGTCAGCTGCTTTTTCTAGACATTTTTTTTAATTTTAAAGTATTTTTCTTTTTTAAAAATATAAAACAAATTCTTCCAACTAAAAAGAAATTATATTTTCACAGGTTTTATTCTACAACTGAGAAAAACAAAAATTGAAAGCATCATACTTTGAAATACAGCACACATATTGTAGAAACCTGTAATTGTAATTCAGTGATTTGATTACATTCAGTTTATTCAATTACTTAAGCATATTGTTATATTCCCACTCCAGCACACCAATAAGCAGCATAACATTAGAGCAGGCAAGCCATGTCACTCACATGTAATGGCCCTCCAGCATTACAATTACATTTTTGACATTTTGCCTAGCTGGGCCTTCTATTACAAACTTATCTGGATGTAAAATTTCTCTTTAAATTGTAACTTGCCATACCCTATAGGCTCAGAATAGAAGGTATTTTCTTCCTTATAATTTTAAATCATTGCTTAAAATCCATTCAAGATGGAAGAAAAGTTCTCAAGAGCTTCACTAGGTTGTACATGTGCTTCTCATGCATGGGATTCCACTACAAGAGGTAGGGGACACATTTTGGGATGCAGGGGAGAGGGGATTTTTTGGTTGCACAGGGCTTATTATGGAATGATTTGTGGATCAGATAGAGGTGGGACGAGAGGACTATAGACCATTTAGGGAAAAACAGGTACAGAAAAATACAGGGATAAAGAGATATAAGGGGCTATTTAAAAGTTAAATACTGAGATCCAGGGACAGCTAGAATGTCTGCATCCTTGTTGGAGTTTATTTCTTATTGAGGTCATACTTCATCTCCTAGAAACTTGCTTTGTCACATCCAATGCCGTATAACTAAGCATATTTTGAAATTGAACTGTTTTGTATTTTGTAATTTAATTCTCTGATTTCCTCTTGCATGTTAATCCTCGAATTTCCTTTGAAAACTTGATCCTCATTTTTCTTAAGTCTGAATATTTGGATATGTATGTTTGTATGTTGTCATAAAATGACATAAAAAGGTAAAATACTATTCGCATAAATAACTTTCATTGCTGAGGAAGAATGCCTTCTGGATCTTTAAAAATTCAGTGATGCATTGTGTGATCATTAAATCTGCAACTGTCATAGGAAATGCATTTTCTATTTTATTTTACAATTCAGTTATAAAGTGGTTCTAATGATCAAAGAATGGGACAGTCAAGAAAACATAGGTATGAGTCTTTTAAAAGATAAAAAAAATATTATGCTCCAAGCCAAAAATGTTTCAAATAATTTTTCTTTAAGTTAACTGTATAAGAATATTAGCCTGTGCATATGAACTCTAAAATGATGCTTCTTCACTGGGTCATTCAGAAAACATTTGCATTTCCATCCATTTTAGGACACCGTTCAGGGCTGCTTACTGCATCTTACTGTTGCTCAATAGTCATAGTTGCATGTTAATTCCTCATTTTCCTTGAACAGAATAGTGAAAGAGAAATGTTAAATTGATATGAAATAAATCCTTGAGACAGAAAGTGCAGGGTACGGACTGCTTTGAGGTGTACTGAAATCATGATATTACATTAAAAATTATTAATGTTATCCTACTCTTTACTCATACCACAAAGCCGAGTTATTGCATTATCTACATTATGTCACAGATGAAATTAAGCAAAATATACAGTCTTGGTAAAAGTCCTACAAAACTGACATAAAACTGATCCTTATCAGACACTGAGCCTAAATAATTCAGCAGCAGAAAGTGAAAGAATGCCAAGTGGATCCTTCAGACCTTTGTCTTCTATCTGAAAAATGTCCTGTAGCATCTAAGACTTTCATAACAATTTTGATGGCTGAACATATTGTGTGTTAATAAAATTTACAAGTGCCATGGAGAACAGATGAACTGGAAGAACAGGTGCAGAAGCAGGTCGAGGTGGAAGTCAAAATGGGCTCAGTAAGAGAAGACAGAAAGCGCTTTGAAAACACCCCTTATGAGTAGATTTAAGGAGTTTTTCTTAAGAAGAAATGCTAACATGCACAAATATGGAAAGATTTCTAATTAGAAAAGTTCTATACTGTAAACTTAATTCCAGGTCTTACTGTGAAGCAGAAATTCAGCATAGATGCCATAATGCTGCATAATAGCTTGGAAAAAGCCAAGGCATACCTGACCAGCAGTAGTGTCCTGTACACATCAAGTCAGTCTTTCTTTAACTAGATACTGTCTCAGCTGCTCTGAAGAGAAATTGCAATGTAGTCAATACTATACTACAAATTATACAGTTCTATACATAATGAAATAGTAAATTAAAGATTTAACTTCAATGAAAATCAAAGTGAACACCAGAGCCAGTTCCTATAAACTTTATCACTACCAAATCTAACTCCATCCATTCATATATTGGATGGAGCGAGATTAACATGCTCACATTCTATAATGCATTTCTCAAGATTTTATTTTCAATAACATTAGCTGAAAGAAATGTTCCATCTTATCATGGGAACAGCAGGCACAGTATTTGCCACTGTCTGTGGGGTCTCCTGATTCTGAGATCCCCACAGCAGGACATGCTGGTTTTTAAAGTCCGTGTTCTTCCCAGCCCCAGCGCCAAGGAAAAGGCTGAAGACTGTTTTTCAGGGTTTTCCATGGTTGTTTGTTGTTTCTTATCTGAGGAATTTTTTCTCTAGCTGACAGCAGTCTGTTCAGCACATCGATCCAGGGCAGAAAAGCCTTGGCCCTGGGCTGGGCTTATCTTTTATACTCTAAACTACCTACCTAATATTTACAATTATTTTCCAATACACTACAATATTATTACATTGTCCAACTCTGTCTCAAACCAATCAAAGAATGCCAGGGTGGCACTCAACAGGGATGGCATGAAGAAGAAGGAAAAGGCACACCATGCCCAAAATCCTCCATCTTAGCGTCAAACCCCCTAATGTAAACATTTCTAAAAATTCACTTGTCTATCTTCTAACAATCTAATTTATACTCTACTTATTTTTGTGACTTGTAATTCTTCCTGCAATATTGGTAGTTTTTATCCAGGGGCTCAAGTCCAGTCCCCAGGAGTCCTGGACACTATGCCAGGGCCTCTGAGACCCTTTCCATGGGGGCCTAGAAGCATTCAGGGAAGCCAGGGGAACACCCTGGACTCCCATAAGTATTGTCTTTAAGTCTGAAGTCAGTCTCTAAGTTATCAAACCCACTTCTTCAGGAAAAAGTACATTCCTTTTGTTTTTAACATGTTGAAAGTATTGCAGTTTTAAATATTGATAACATTTCCACAAATTCTTATTTTTTTTACAGTCTAGCAGTCAGAGAACACAAATACAACAAACCTGAATCTAGAACCCCTTCAACTACATGCACAATCCTTCCTCATAAAAATATGCCTTGAGAAATGAGTGGACTGAACTGGACACAAATTAATGTGATGATAGATGCCATCCCTGTCTTCGTGCAAAGCATTTCACAGTGTCTTTGTTTTCAAACTGGAGAGATGTGGATTGGATAGGTGGACCACTCAATGAAAAAGGAACTGGCTGACTGGTCACACTCAAAGGGTAGTGGTCAATGTGGAGACCAGAGATGAGTGTTGTTCCTTGGATGCAGCATTAGAACTGACATTGTTAAACTTTTTCATTGGTCACATGGGCAGAGGGAATGACACACTCTCATCAAGTTCACCAAAAATATTAAGCTGTGTGATGCAGCCCACTTGCTGGCTGGAATACCATCCAGAAGGATGCTGACAGGCTTAAGACTTGGCCCATG
This sequence comes from Luscinia megarhynchos, assembly GCA_034336665.1. Classification (NCBI taxonomy): domain Eukaryota; kingdom Metazoa; phylum Chordata; class Aves; order Passeriformes; family Muscicapidae; genus Luscinia; species Luscinia megarhynchos. The sequence goes on along the minus strand of CM067592.1, from coordinate 47,641,241 downwards.
CATACCCCATAAAATTCAAAAACACGAAGTGCAAGTCCTGCACATGGGGCTGGGCAACCCAAGAACAAATACAAGCCGAATTGAGAATGGACTGAGAGCATCCCTGGGGAGAAGCACTTGGGGGTGTTGGTAGATTATATGATCTGCCAATAGGTGCTCAAAACTCAGAAAGCCAATGGGATCCTGGGCTGCATCCAAAGCTGCTTGGCCATCAGGGTGAGGAATGGAATTCTGCCCCTGTGCTCTGTCCTCCTGAGATCCCATCCAAAGTGCTGCATCCATCTGTAGGGTCCCCAGCAAAGAAAGGACATCAAACTCTTGGAATGAGTCCAGATGAGGATCACAAAGATGATCACAAAAGCTGAAGAACCTTTCCTGTGAAGACAGACTGAGGGAGCTGGGGCTGTTCACCTTGGAGAGGAGAACACTCTGTGGAGACCTTAGTGTGGCACTTCCCTACTGAAACGGAGCCTAGAGAGACTTCTTAAAAAGGCTTGTAATGATGGAACATGGGGCAAAGACCTTAAAAGGAAGAGAGTAAGTTTAGATTAGATATTAGGAAGAAATTTTTTACTGTGGGAGTAGTGAGACTCTGGAGCAGGTTGCTCAGAAAATTGGATGCCCCATCCCTGGAAGCCTTTACAGCCTGGCAGGAGGGGGTTTTGAGCAGCCTTGCCTAGTGACATGTGTCCCTGCAAGGGGGCAGGGGAACTGGATGATCTTTAAGGTCTCTGCCAACCCCAGGCATTCTATGATCTTGTCCATTAGTTCTGGCTTTAATTACATTGAATCACTCAGACAAAGCGTGTAGTGTAAGGCTTTCCTGATAAAGAAAATCTGCACTTGACTTACAAATAATAGCAATTATTGGACCTTATCAATGCAAGCTTGTATTTTGCTCAGGTTAGCATGATAGTATCGTTTAATTTATTTCCAAAGAGCTCAAACTACTTGACTTTTGTGGTTGAATGAATATTTTATCTGGTACCATTTCAAAGTTTCTATTAAAAAAAAAGATGACAGTTCAAAGAAATAAAATGAAAGAATTAAAGTAGAATAAATTAATAAACTTCTTCTTTTATCTTACAATATTCATTCTGGAAAGATTTGAGAAATATGCTCTCTAACTGCTGTCTGAAGCCAATATTGTTTTATTATATTTAAAAAAAATTATTTTTACTTATGCCTAGAACTTTCAAATAAGTTTAAGGGATTTAAAGGGGGTTTTGTTAAGTTGCTAAATCTACTTGAGAGGATCCCATTGATTCCATTAATTTCTCACAGATTTCTATGAACTTTATCCCAAATATGATTTCTATATTTACTTCTGTACTGGTATATTTGGCTATTTACTCTGAGAAAATAACTACATAGCCTATGCATAAATTATGCATAGAATTTACATAGAATATGTTAAAAAAAAAAATCAGAACAACACAAACCAAACCAAATCAGTAAAAATCTCACTCCCTTCTCACCCCCCAAAATTACCCCAAAAACCCCAGAAAGCAAAGACACAAAAACCTAAAAAATGCGGGAGAGAAGTGAGGAAGTAATTGCCTGTGATAAAAGAAAAATAACAAAAGCTCAAGTGATATGTGCACTTAGTAAGACTGAATTAAATATTTATGATGGAATCCACACACTTTGAAAAAAAAGTGATTACCTGGGTTGGATGGCATAGCTTTCCTGGCACAAACCACATTTGATCGGCCCACAGGCAATTTTAATAGTAATTTAGAAGTGCTCAGGACTCATCATTTTATGTCAGACACTCATTTGAAGACATTACCTAAAATGATATGAAGCTCTTATATCCTCATCTCAAAACACATTAGTGATTTCTGCTTAAGCATTTATAGTGGCAGACTTCTCCAATTTGTAAAATACTGAGCTGAGATGAAAACAACTTATCCAAAGCCCTTTGTTATTAAGGGTTACTCTTCTATTTACCCTCTGGATATGGAAATAAATTTTTCCATTTAATAAATAGGTTAATCACAATTTTACTTCCTTTCAAAAGTGTACTAAATTGCTATAATAAAGAGTGATACATGAAAATTGTACAACAAAGATAGTACAATAAAGATAGTGGGCAAAGTGTTTGTGAAATATCTCTGGATATTTTTAAATTTTAAAAATGAACATTTAATTTTTTACTAATAGAGCTTAATATCTGCTCTAAGTCAACAGGGTCTCAGAAGCAAAAAGCAAGCAACATATAAGACCAGTGCTGAGAGCTGAGTCATAATAATCAATATGATATTGAAACTAATTTAGAAAAGATAATAGTCTTATCTCTTCCAGCATTTGACATGTGCAGTCATACATAGGAGTCACAGGAACCTGCACAAATATTTAATTTTTATTTTTGCAAAATGTCATATCCTGATTGTGACTGTGCTTGTTCTGAATTCCCAGTCTGAGGTAAGACTTACTGAGAAAGCAAAGCAATTCATGTTTACATGTCAGAGCAGTTAGCTCCTAGTGCAGTGTAGTTATTTTACTCTATTTTTTATAGGTGTTTTCATGGATAAAAAAATATTTTGAAATAATTTTCATGGATAATACAATAATTTGCAACATTTTGATCACAGTAGATTATCAAAGCCAGCTTTCAATCCAAATTTCTTTTATACTGCCATATATTCTCACATATTATTTTCTCTTTTTGTTCCTCATTCTGGTTTTTTTCTGTTTTTGACTAGCCTGACAAGCCACTTGATAAACCTATACTACATTCTATATAATAATCTTAAGAGGGGTAGTTACAGGAATGGAAATGAAAATGACCAAGAAATGATATAAGTTACCAGAAAGAAGCTTTAAAGACAGAAATTGTTGGTATCTAGTTAACATTATCAAACTAAGGAACATTTTTCCTTACTGAAACCATTCCACACACTCCCCCTCTTTCATTCTCTACTCCTGTAAATGCTTTTAAGACTTTTTTTTGAAAAGACATCATTTTAAAAGAGCCCATAAGAACATGCAATCCCTATGTAATGTTTTAAAATTGCTCTTTTCTAAATAATGGCAATTTTTCAGATTACTAGTTTACACAATAAGGAAATTCTTCAGACGTACTTCCAAGAAGGTAATACAGTAGATATGGATAATTTATTACATACTTTGGATGGAGTATATTGCTATCAAAAAGAGAAGTACTCAGATTAATATTAAAAGAAAAAAAAGATAAAATAACTTAGTATCAAAGTTCTGAGAAATGTTGGGGAAGAAACTACAGAATTCAGCTTCAAGATTTTCTAAGACTTCCTGAGATATTCAGTATGATAGAGACCGAACATTTCTGTAATGAAGAATAAGAACAAAATATTCTGAGAGTGGTAAAAGGACAAAGGAGCCCTGAGATGGTCAATCAGTCAAAAGGAATTTCGTTTATTTCAGTGAGAGTTTTTGGAGATCCTGGTTGTAATGATTATAAGATTAGCATGTATCAAATCTAACGTTGACTTGGTATTGCTTTTTCAAAATTTGTTTGCAATTTGCTGAACTAATATTTTGACATAAAATCATACAATTGTCAACTTTAGAAGATTCTTGTTTTCTAGATAAGTGTAAATACATGTGCTGAGTAAAAAAAAATGGAAAAATGATAATGAATATTTGCAGTCTTAATGCTTTATTTCTGCTACTTACCAAAGTTTGGAGAAGTAATCATTTCCAGACTACACCGCACAGGTTGTGATCATTGCAGATTAACTCATTAATTATTCTTTCTTTTGACTAGACAACGCTGAAGTGGTCATATTTATGAAATTTAAATAATACCATTAAAATGAGTCCCAAAAAAGAAAGGGAGAGGTATATCATGGTTTGACACTGGCCAAACACCAGGCACCCACAAGAGTAACTCGCCCTCTCCTGCCACAGCTGGGCATTGGAGAGGGAAAATAACAAAAGCTTCATGAGTGAGATAAGGATGAAAAGAAATACTGCAAGGGCAAAACAGGCTCAGCTTTAAGTTTGCAAAGTGAGTTTATGACTAACAGGATAAGAAAAGGATAATGAGATATAAAATAAGCTCTTAAAACACCTTTTTCCCCCTCAGCCCTCAGCCTCTCCCTCCTTCCCACCGACAGTGCAGGGAGACGAGCATGGGAGTTTCATGGTCACTTCATCTCCTGAGGTTTTCTTCCACTGCTCAGGGAGAGGTGACCTTCCCCTTTGAGGCCCTGGGATTCCTCCCCCAGGAGACAACTGTCCATGAACTTCTCCAGAGTGGGTCCAAATCTCAGGAGCAGCCATTCTCCCAAAACTGCTGCAATGTGAATCCCTCCCACGGGCAGACAGTCCTCCCAATGTGGGGAGATAGTTTGTAAGGATAGTGCAGGAGGCAATTTTCCTCAATGAATTGCATACTGATTGCTGAGAAGTGAAGATAGGCTTGCCTGCCCAATGAGGATGGGTGTTAAAAAAAGGTGGGTTAGCTGTGTGAGAGTTAGATGGAGTTGGAGCTTGAGGACCTGAGTCTGCTGGCTCTGCTGTGAGCAGGTAAGGGACACAAAGCCGTGCAAGGGACAGATAAGGCAAGAAGATATTGTGTGAGGGACAGACAGGGTTAGGCAGGTGGGTAAGGGACAGGTTTGGGTTACCCAGACATGTGAAAGGCAGAAGAAAACTTGTAGAGAGGAGAGAAGGAGTCAGAGCTGTGTGGAGTTGCCTGACACAAGGCATGAAAAGTTCTTAATAAGGGACTGGTGATGGTGCCAGTCATGTCTGTCTCAACAACTACATAATTAGTGCAACATAATGGTGACCCTGGCATGACTGGGATTTGGGCTGTAGGGTGAGGTACAGCTGGAGACAGAGCCCAGTGAAGCTGAGAGCAGAGGGGAAGCTGCTAGGTCTGGACCAAACTTATTTTGACACCTGGAGGGATGGTTATTGAGGTGAGCCACAGACTGGGAACAGACTGTTTTATCTATACAAAAAACTTTGAAAAAAAATAAAGGCATTAAGACATTTGGTTACGCTCTTCATAGTGTGTTATTGTGGGCTAACTCACAAGATCCTGAGAATGATGTAAGTATTGCCTTTAATCTAAGACTATGGAAAGAAGTTGGGGAAAGACTATGGGATATGATATTCAAAGGGGATAAGGCAGCTGCAAATTTGGCTACCACCTGGAGATTGCTCTATGAGACTTTAAAGAATGGAAAACAGAGCAGGAATAGAGCAAACAGGAGATGAAGAAGCATCGAAGTAAGGAATTGAAGATAATGGGGAACAGAAAAATTAGGTTGGACTCGAGAACGTGCCTGTCTCTGAAGCAGAGCCTGCTGGAGCTGCTTCTGTGCTCCCAAAAGGCTATGTTAATCCTGTATATCCCTCCTCAGCACAACAGCTACCTGAATTAAGCACCAAGTCAAAATATGTTACTCCTGCACAGCAGTTGGCTGAAATAACTTTACAAAAGAAGTAAAGCTGAAGGAGGAACAAGTGAAGTAATTAAAGTAACAAGATATAGGAGAAGCTGGAGAGAGTAATTCTATTGTTCAATGCAATGTGTCTATTTATTATTGAAACATACGTATTGTATTTATGAATTGCAGTTTTCTGATTCTTGGACTTTAATAGTATGTACTGTGTGAATCTGGGTAACGTATCAAACTTAATTCCCCAATGCATTTCAGAGCAAAGAGAGAATCCTTAGGTTGATGTTCTGTACTAATAAAGCCAAACTAAACCAAAGCAGACAAAAAGAGAAAATTAACAATCAATGAGAGAAGAATGAAGAAGAATTAATTGAAATAAATTGAATGTGGTTGTTATGCTACTGTTAATTTTCACTTTGAGTAATGAAATTGTAATAACTTGGTTATATGTGAGGAGAAACTTAAGCAATAAGACTCAGCTATGAGGAAAGGTAAATATCTAATCAATTTAAAAGAACTCTATGATAACTTTCAGCAAGCAGACAATTATGTCTTATGTATGAACTTGCTGAAAGAAACGATCATAAAGAAAAGTTAGGCAAACTACTTGGGATATTTGAGAGCTAGGATTTGAAGCATATGTCCTTATTGTGACGTGCTATCCAAACAATTGCTTAACTGTTAGTCTGAAGTTAAATATGTGAACGTGTCATAATGTCAATTTACTTTAATTTAATAAAAAGGGGGAAATTGTGGGAAGATAGTTTGTAAGGATAGTGCAGAAGGCAATTTTCCTTGAATTACAGCTGTACTACCTGCTGAGAAGTGGCGGCAGCCTTGCCTGCCCAGTGAGGATGAGTGTTATGAAAGAGTGGGTTAGCTGGGTGAGAGTCAGTTGGAGTTTGATTTTGAGACTGAGAGAGTGCTGTAGCTTGGGATGAAATCTGCTGGCTGTGCTGTGTAGAGGTAAGGGACAGAAAAGGTAAGAAGTTGTTGTGTGAGGGACAGGGTCAGGGGGCTGGGAAAGAGACAGGTTTGGGTTAACCAGTCATGCAGAAGGAAGAAGGAAACTTAGAGAGGAGAGAAGGAGTCAGAGCTGTGTGGGGTTACCTGAGAGAAGGCACAAAAAGTTTTTAATAAGGGACTGGTGATGGTGTCAGTCGTGTCAGTCTTGTCAATTACATAATTATTGCTACATTCCAAAACTGCTGTGGTGTGGATCACTCTTCCATGGGGTGCAGCCTCCAAGGACAGGCTGCTCCAGCCTGGGAGCAGGGCCCCTCTCTCCACAGGTCTCCCACAGGGTCACAGCCTCCTCCAGGCACCCACTGCTCCAGCATGGGGCTCCTCCATGGGCTGTGGGTGGATCTCTGCATCCCCCATGGATCCCACGGGCTGTGGGTGGATCTCTGCATCCCCATGGATCCCATGGGCTGTGGGTGGATCTCTGCATCCCCATGGATCCCACAGGCTGTGGGTGGATCTCTGCATCCCCATGGATCCCATGGGCTGTGGGTGGATCTCTGCATCCCCATGGATCCCACGGGCTGTGGGTGGATCTCTGCATCCCTATGGATCCCCCATGGGCTGTGGGTGGATCTCTGCATCCCTGTGAATCCCCACGGGCTGTGGGTGGATCTCTGCATCCCCATGGATCCCACGGGCTGTGGGTGGATCTCTGCATCCCCCTGTGAATCCCCCACGGGCTGTGGGTGGATCTCTGCATCCCCCATGGATCCCATGGGCTGTGGGTGGATCTCTGCATCCCCCATGGATCCCATGGGCTGTGGGTGGATCTCTGCATCCCCATGGATCCCCACGGGCTGTGGGTGGATCTCTGCATCCCCCATGGATCCCATGGGCTGTGGGTGGATCTCTGCATCCCCATGGATCCCCATGGGCTGTGGGTGGATCTCTGCATCCCCCATGGATCCCCCATGGGCTGTGGGTGGATCTCTGCATCCCCCATGGATCCCACAAGCTGTGGGTGGATCTCTGCATCCCCCATGGATCCCACAGGCTCTGGGTGGATCTCTGCATCCCCCATGGATCCCCATGGGCTGTGGGTGGATCTCTTCATCCCACATGGATCCCACGGGCTGTGGGTGGATCTCTGCATCCCCATGGATCCCACGGGCTGTGGGTGGATCTCTGCATCCCCCATGGATCCCATGGGCTGTGGGTGGATCTCTGCATCCCCCATGGATCCCACGGGCTGTGGGTGGATCTCTGCATCCCCCATGGATCCCATGGGCTGTGGGTGGATCTCTGCATCCCCCATGGATCCCATGGGCTGTGGGTGTATCTCTGCATCCCCTGTGGATCCCCATAGGCTGTGGGTGGATCTCTGCACCCCCATGGATCCCCATGGGCTGTGGGTGGATCTCTGCATCCCTGTGGATCCCCATAGGCTGCAGGGGCATAGCTCCTTCACCATGGTCTGTCTGTAGCTCAAGCTGCAGGGGAATCTCAGCTCCAGCTCCTGGAGCACCTCCTGGCTCTCCTTGACCTTGGTGTCTCCCTGTTGTTTTCCTCACATGTTCTCACCTTCTCCTCTTCTCTGGATAGAAGAAAAACACCTGTAACTTAATTTTCTTCTTAAATCTGTTATGACAGAGACATTAACAACCTCTGTCACTGGCCTAGTTTTGGCCAGCAGCATGTCCATCTTCAGAGCCTCTGACTGTGCCAGACATGGTGGACGCCTCCAGGAGTTTCCAGAGCAGCCATCCTTTTGGCCCCTCTGCTACCAAAACCCAGGCCATGCAAAACCAATACAAGGTAATTGAAATTTTGAACAGAAAATTTAGTCACTATATACTAGTCGTTATACACTACATTTATAACTGCATTACAGTTAATGCCATTAAACAATTTGGAGTAAAAGGGATATAGATCGGAATCAAAAACTGATATTCAATTATGGGTTGGCATCTGCTTATTTTAAGGACTTTTTAAGCCAGACACTAAGATCAGCAGAGATGCATAACAAGACATGAACTGTAAGAGGAATCTCTGTTTTCTGGTAGGTCTATTTCATCTTTCAATAGATGGGTGATGTGACATTTGCATATGTATGTGAAGTCTCTGCTATTTAGCCATCATTTCAGATGGAGGAGTTGAATACCCCATTAAGTTTTATGCTGATGATATCACTCTGGGGATGCTGAGGACTCTCTTGAGAGATAAGAGGTTTTGCAGAGGGCTCTAGATAGATTGGAGCATTGGGAAATCTTCAGTGGCATGAAATTTAACACGTCCAGTTGCAAGATTCTGTGCTTAGCACAGAGTAAGCTAGACACAAGTATGAACTGGGAGAGGAGTGGTTGAAGATCAGCCCTGAGAACACGATCCGGGTCTGCTGGCTGGCAGCAGGCTCACAGTGAGCCAGCAGTGTGCCTGGGCAGCCAAGAGGGCAATCTGCATCCTGAGGACATCAAACACAGCACAGCCAGATGGTCAAAAAAGGGGGTGATCTTGCTGTGCACGGCATTGGTGCCACCTCACCTTGTGAGCTGAGTGCAGAGCTGGCTCCACAAAACACAAAAGATGTGAAGGTACTCACGTATGTCCAAAGTGCCAGGACTGAAGAGTATCTTGTCAGGAGCAGATGAGGTCTTTGGTTGCAGAGAATTTGGAGAAAAAGAGGTGGAGATGACTTCATTGCTCTCTACAGCTTCTGAGAAGAGTATATGGGGAGGGAGGTACTGGGTTCCTTTCCCTGGGATCCAAGGATGCAAGGAGCACGGGAATGGATCAAACTGCCTCAGGGGAGGTTTGGACCTGACATCAAGAAATATTCCTCTATGGAGAGAGTGGTCAAACCGTGAAACAGTCTTACAAGAGTGATTTATGCTCCAAGCATGTCAGTGTTTAAGAGGCATTCAGAAAACATATACATACATAATAGCATTAAATTTTGGTCAGTCCTAAATTTGCCATGCATTTGGACTGGATGATTGTGAATAGGTCTCTTGCAGCTGAAATAATCTGTTATTTATATCTATCTATACAATCTATATCTATATAATCTATCTAGTTATCTACAGAAATAGCTGTCTATAGGCATATCTATATCTACTTATCCATCTCTGTCCCTGTCTCTAGAAATTATCATTGCCAAATCAAAGTGGTTATTTTGTAGGAAAGGAAGAAAACTGTGCTGTGAATAAGAACCTCTGAGCTGAAAGCTACAAGTAGCTTAAAGAATAAAATGAACTTTTTAATTTGGGTGAAAGATTATTAGGTTTTTCAGTGTTCATTGGTGAATGAAACTTACATGGAAGTTCCTCATTAGAAATATGGATATATAGTGACAAAAATATAATTTCACACTCAATTGCTTTTGATCCACTCAAATTTTTTTTTTCTATTTTATAACATGAAATATATTTAATATATTAGTAATAATAATATATACATAGAAGAATGTTTTGTGAAAAGTATTTTAAAAGTTAAAGTGCAATGCATAGTCAGATCTCAAACTAATTTTTTTTTATTTAATGACTTTTTCAAGTGCAGTTTTGAGATGGTAACAAAAAAAATCAAAATTCAAAATATGTAAAATATTGTCCTCACTATGGCAGAGTTTTTTGCTTCAGAAAGGGTAGGCTTCATTAAAGCAGATTATTGGTATTTTGCAATATTTAATTATATTTCTTTAAAATATGTGTTTTAAAAATTGGTCATTCTTTCTAGTTGGTATCACAGAAAGCTAGAGGATCAAGTAGTAGAAAGAGCTTTTATAAATTTTTAAGAATATGTGAAGAAAAAGTTTCTTTAATGAATATTTCGCAGTGTGGTTTAAAATTACAAAAACAGATAAGAAAACAAACATATTTCTCTAGCAGTCTCAAAACCATTTGAAACTTCTGCTTTTCAGAGGGCTTTTAGCTGCTACTTTTGTTGTTATTATCGTTATTAGCAAGTAGTTTGGAGAAAATCTTTGAGCAAATGCATTTGAGCAATTATTGCCTATTCTAAACAGATCCATGTGAAACAGAATCAATGTTTATATGTCACACTGAAAAGTGCAAAACATCCTTACATGGGAAACAGAGCTAGTAATGCAAATATTGAGAGAGAAAATAAATCCCTAATTTCTAGGACAAAGGAGGATCTCTGTCTTTCTCTCATATTTCCGTAAAGATAAAAGAAGCTGAGAAAATATCCTTCTTTTCACCTTTCATAATATCAAAACTTTTTTGTACATAAGTTAATAAGAGTCAGGTAATTTGCTTGTCTTCAGGTTAGTTTTTCAATTTTATCTTTAGAATCATAGAATCCCAGAATATCTGAAGTTGCAAGGGGCCCGAGACCTCTTTCTGCAGGGCTTCTCTCCAGCCTCATGCTTAATGTCTGTAAGCATTACCAGGATCATTTCCCCTCAGATGGAGAACCCATCACTTGGTCTCATTAAATTTCATGTAATTCATACATGACTTTCAATTGGTGATTATCCAGCTCTCTAGTCCATCCAGATCATCTTCCTGCAAGGCCTCCTGGCCCCCAAAGGTGTCCACATCTCCTCCTAGTTTTGTATCATCAGCAAACTCACTCAAGGCGTATTTTATTCCCGTGTCCAGATAATTTATAAACACACTGCAGAATACTGGCTCTAAATTCAAGCCCTGAAGGACCCAGACCACCAGCCTAATATAACTCCATTCCCTGTAATTCTTTGAGACCAGCTTTAGCCTCTTTAGGCAACAGACATACATAAGAAGTGGGTCAGGCCTTGCTATTTGTCAAATTTGGCAACTTTTGAATTCAAATTGCAGTAGAAGAAACTTTAATACAGGCAACTATAACTGTGTGTTTCTGAACACATATAGTCCCAGATGTTCTTCACTCACCAGCACTACCAGTAAGGTGTGAAACCTGATATTCTGAGGGTTACTGCTGTTACTATAGAGATCACCTATAAGCAAAAGTGACTTGTGGACATCAGCTAATTTCATCACTGGAAGATAACATGATACTATCAACAAATTTGATTATTTCCATGGAGATAAATGGATTCTATCAAAACAATCCTGGTCAAAAGCTCAATAAAAATTGAGCAAGGACTTGACATAGATATGAAATTGACACAGGTAAATACAATTTAATTTATGAAGTCACGAACACATTTGCCACTTTCTGAGAAATTAGATGTAAGATCTTTAACAATTTTAACAGCTATTAAAAAAAAACTATCACTACAGTATTTGTTAAGTCTTATTGCTTTAATTTCTTGAGTTCTGAAGATCGCATGCATGTTTTTTCTGACTTTTTTTTTGCTGGCTGTTTCTTTTGGTCAAGAAATTTCCTCATCTTGCTTTGCTTTGCCTTGCCTTTCCTTGTCTTTGTTTCCTTTCTGCTCCCTCTCCTCACACGCAACAAAATCTGTTACACGTTTGTTTAAAAATTAAGGGGGACTGGGAAAACTTCAGTGCAGGTATGAAAGATCATATGGTCCCCTCTTCACTTTATTAAATGGACATATTGCAAGCTTTATTTCTCATTGCCATTGTTCCCCACTTAGGGATCATTTAAAATGGATGTTTTCTGTTATTTTTATGATAACCCCAGCAAACTGTTCACATTCTAAAATTTATTGCTAAACACGTTAAATGAAGTTCAATAACTGGAAGGTTATCATCTACAGGGGAGAAATGATGAGCAGATAATAATGTTAAATGATTCTAATGTGATGATTTTCTACTATGGTGTCTCATCGTTTTAGCAATTCAGTAAACAAGCTGCTCTAATTGACAGGGAAAAATAAAATGTCATCAATTCAAGAGTGAGCAGCTGCTGGTAGATTTTATATAGAAAAAAAAAAAAAAAAAGGCTAAGAAAAGAAGATCTCAAGGCCTGTTTACATCTGATGGGTTACTGAGGGAATTTGGCTTCCTGGTAGGAGTTGGGAGCTGGTTCCTCTCTGGCTTATGATGCTGTGTAGGTACATGCCAAGGTGTACCCCAGCATGGGGATCTGGCTTAAATTTCTGGGATGGTCTGGGTGAGCCTTCCAGTGACAGAACCAGTGCTTGAATTGAAGCCAACCAGCTTGAAGTTCCATATGGACTGGTATTAGGTAATGAGTTTTAATGTAGCTGTGATACACTTGTTGGGATAGACCAAAAACTGGCCTGCAATTCAGATTTCTTCTGCTTATGCTACAATATTACTGTTGCTGCTTATAACTGTGACAAAGTCAATGAGCAAAGGCAGTATCTTATATTATGAACAATAATATAATTTTAAAAACTACAGACGGAAGAAAAATCAACCCAAACCACTTTGATGATAAATACTATCTTATAACAATTCCAAATTCAACATATATTTCACCTTGAATATTGCTGGATAGGGGTTTTTTTCTATGTTAAAAATGTTCTATATTTCTAAGGGTATGCTGCATTATTTATTTTTTTTTAAGCCATAGTTCATGTTCTAATGGGAAATTTTACAAGCACTAAGATTAAACTCAGACAAAAGTGGCTGCTTCACACCATTTCCTATAAAATGTTATCTAAGAGAGAAATTCTGGGGTGCACCACCATGCATATTGGATGTAGAAATTTTTCTTTAAAACAGTACAGCCAAGATGAAATGCAGATGGATGTTGCATACACATCTGTTCAGAAATAGTGGAGCCACACGTGTTTCCAAAAATGCCCTAAAGCAAAACCAAAACAAAAAGCCTCAAAAAAACCTTAGGTCAGACAGTGATTTCCACAGATAGGAGGCACGAAAAAATGGAATTTTCTGGACACAGCAGCATGAGCATAAGCCCATATGCAGAGTACAGAGATCTGCAAATATTGTCATTTGAGATCTTTAAGCTTGGATTATCATATATCAAATGATGAAACAATTACTGTAGAGAAGAAATAACTGCAAAATATGAATGTCCTTAGATTAAATATAGAAGCAAGACGGAAGTAGTCAGGCTTTCCTTTTCATTGGCATAAATACTAGGCATGTTTTGATCCTATCTGGCTATCTGCAAATATCAAATAAGAGTGTGTCATGCTTATTTGCCCTCATCAATTTGATGTTGGAAGCAGATCCAAACTAGCTCAAGGGTTATTAAATCATCATTCAAGATTCATCTAATTAAATTATAAAATGTGTCTTTCATCCTGTCATTTCCTCTACTAGCAGACCATTGTTTGTGCTATCTTCACAAAATCTGGGATCACAGACAAAAACAAAACCTACTCCAAAAGGATTTTGATAATTCTGTGTTGATGAAATATCTGAGCATAAAATAATGTGGTTTTGTGTAATTTAACTACTATTTTTATGTAATATGTGTAAATAATATCACTTCCTTTTGTAATTTTTTTTAATCTGAACAATATTTAGATAATTTTTGTTTTAGAAATGTTTTTTGTTTGGTAAAGGAATACCTGAACCAAAAGGATTTTAGCCATCATGGTATGTAACAGAAATGGTTTGAGATCAATGACAATTCTCAGTTCTTTGTTTTGGGTTTTTTTTCTACCAAGCAGAATGAAAAATAATCACCAAGTGATTTTTTTTCTTGGACAGTGCATAGAGGAATTTATCACAGTTCTTCACTTAAAAGCAGCTGTGTTAGCATCATGCATGCTAAATAAGTTTACAGTTGTGTGCTATCATAATTGGAATTTAGTAAGCTTTGAACTACCCATGGTTGAATGGAGGTTTCTGAGCCTCAAGCAAAGCTTTGACAGTTCAAATGCCACAATGGAAAACTGTGAGAGAGCTGTGATATTCAGAGTCAAGTTCCTCTTTTCCTCTGAAACCATGTATTATTTCCAACAGCACCTACCAGGACTGCAATGTGGATGACAGTAATGTGTCCTGTAAACACTTCTTTGCTTGTCTTTCACAATCTTTGGAAGTCTACCATGCCAGCTAGAAATACTCAGAAGTCTAAAATCAGCCTGTTGCAGCCAACCAGGGTACAGTGGATGTTTGGTCAGTTAAAAGCATGGTTTTCTACATGGTGTTCATGTTGGTGACTACTGATCCTAAACACAAGGCTAACAAGGGCTGGGATGTTTTTTCCCTTTACTCCAGGATGTCCCTTTGTAGTAAATTCTGCCCAGGGGAACAGACAAGCTGGAATTACTATTTCTAAGCCTCTCATGGAGACAGTAAGTTTTAACTCATCAAAACTCTTCTACTTATCTTTCAAATCTCCTATAGCTTGTAATTCAGGAAACCTAGAAATTAACACTTCACTGATTTGTATGTCATACCACCATGTAGTGGAATGAATCACTGCTGCACTCAAAATTTTGTGTTTCTTTCCATTTTCAAATTTCAGACAGAAGGAAAGGTAGAAACAACTGAATATTTTTCTTTCAGAAAACTTTTTCAAATACAATTGCATAGATTGAGAGATTTGGTAGATAATATAAAATAACAGGTAGTTGTGCAAAGCAGATGATGTCTTCATCTGTACAATTATTTACTGGAACTGAGTGGCCTTGAAGCTTTTAAGCTGTGATATCTGAACAAGGAAATAAAAAAGATGAATTTCCAAGTTATTTGAATACCAGGAATTTCCCAATCATGGGGCTTCAAAATGCTTCAGAAATTCAATTGCAAGGAAATACAGTGACATTCTAAAATCAAATGTTCCTATCTTCTTTACTGAAATGACAGTTCTTCAGTTTTGAAAAATGCATTAATTCTGCATTGATCACAACTTTTGTTTTCTTATTACCTCTAGTTTTGAGGTTACTCATACTTTCTTTAACCATTCTTTACTGGCCATTTATAGATGTGCTGAGCTAGATCTTTCATTTCACCAAAAATTGTCTTATCTGCATTTTCACGTACAGAAGCATAGAGAAATTGCTTTTTAATAATATCTCTAATGTTCCCAGACAGGAAGTATCTTGCTCACCCAAACATGCTGTTCCCACTTTGCTTTACAGAGAAAGAGAAAGACAGAAAGAAGTCTACGTTGCAGATAATGACAGTCTTTCTCACTACAAAGTTAAAAACTCAAACTTTTGCTACAGTAATTCAAATGAGGTACTAAGATCAGTATCAAATGAATATATAAATAAGGTCTCATTAAACTAAAATAAGTGTAGATTTAAATGTAGTCCAACACAAAATCCAAGAGCTCAATTATTTTCTTAATATAATACTTGACATGTAATAAATCTAGTGTTACTTGAAAAGCATCCACTGCATGGAAGATGGATTTACACCTTCCAAGTGCTCAGCTGAAACCTTAACAGGTGTAACCTGATTAACAAAATTTTTATAATATTTACGGTTTAGCTAACTCTATTCTCCTTTTAATACGAATTACTGGGGGGTTTGTAGGCAAATTTAAGAAAACTTTTATTTATGTATTTAGTATTTTAGGAAGTTGAAAAGCTATCAGAAAGCTTTATTACTTCTGTATTGGAACAAGATGAAAATGCTGAATTTTAGTTCAGCTAAAATTCAGCTGAATTCCTCTAATATGATCCTCTCCTTCCTGGAAACAGGTACTCAGATACTCATTTTCTTCAAATGTCAGCTAATCTCCAATTGCACGTAATTTCACATGATGAACCATAACTTTAACTTAATGGATTTGCAAAGAAAATTGTATGTTAACAATTGTATTATGGGAAAAGTAATTCCAGGAACTTTCACCACAGGCTATCATGCAATTATAATTCTTTCAGTGTACAACTCTAAAGTTTAATAGGGTTTGGACTATAAGAAGAATTTTTAAATTAATTCAATAAATAAGAAGAGGAATTTTTAGTTTGATCAACATATATTTAGTTTCAATGAGGGGTTTGAAAGCTTCATTATGCTTGCAAATGAAAAAATATGAACATTTTCTCCATGTTTTCAGACCTCAAGCTTTTATTCAACTACACAAAAGAAACCTAATTGCAGAAATAATTAATTAATGATAATTCAGATTTTTCATACCACTAATTCAGATTCACAAGTTTCTAAACACCATTATTTTTAGCTGCTATCACAGACATAGAAAAAGTAACTCTGTAAAGCTGAAGGAATCTGTGGTAACTGACTGCTATTGCAGTGTAGTGGTATTTAGAAAACGACAACTATAGAAATAATCTGTCTATTAATCATAGGAGCAATTGCTTAATTACTGACAGAACAAAAACAGCTAGGGCAGCACTGGAATATGATTAACTGTTATGTATATAACTGTCTATTTCAAATAAAATGATAAATGTGCTGTTGTTTTTCCCTTTTCAAAGACAAAACAAGGCAAAAATGCATTACATCTATGGAAAACTGGGATGAAATGTTGGCTGAATTATACAAAATTACATGTTTTTATAGACCAGAACTTAACTCCTCAATTTCTTTACACAGGGAAGTTTGGTCATCACAGAATCTGTAGGAGGATTTCACTCTGGTAAATTGCAGCTCAAGCACAATATTGAAAAAAGTAGTGTTTTAAAGAGCAGAATTCCTAGTTTTGCATCATAAAGAAGATTTGTAGGGGTGTTTTGCTTTGCTTTGCTTTGCTTTACTTTGTTTTTCTTTGGGGATGTTTTTTAGACCACTATCCCCTTAGTTTAGAGGAAAAAAAACCTAAAATATGACATTTATAGCTCTTTTGGTTTTTTAAAGACAAATCTCCTTCCCTTCAACTCTCACACAGCACCAGTTGTGCCATCTAGGTCCCTGCAAGTACAAATTCAAGCACTATGAGACAGCTCGGTTTAAAACTTGATCAGAACATCTTGATTCTAGCTACCTGTAACAGTCCTTCAAAGATTGTTTCAATGCCAAACAAGAATATGCAACTCATGCCTTTATTGCCAAGCTGTAGCAGTCTGACAGCATGACACATTTCGTTCTAACTATTTCAAGGATTGTGAGATCAGCTGCTCTTAAGAAACCTCTCTAAACATGTAAAGGCATAATTTGACTCAAAGAAGATCCAGGGCCCTATAGCCTTGTCAATGTGACTTTTTCCCTCATGTAACACCTTGAAAGCACCCTTTTTTATCTTCATAGGTAATAGCAGTTTAATTTTCTAGTAAGAAACAGAATGAGAAGAGAATTTTTAGCATTTCATGTTCACTACTTGCAAGTTGTATTTGCCTTCCATATCACCTTGTATCACTTTACACCCTAGCTAGGTAAAAATCTTTGAAAATAATGAAATCAGAAGAAAAATAAAATCACACAAAAAAAATTATTACAACGAATCATTATTAGGAGCTTTTGTGAGCCCACATTCAATTGATTTCATTAATTTCCTGAGTTATATTTCACACAAATATGTAATTCAGCTTCACAGTACATCAAAGTTTGTTTCATATATAGATCTTTAAACCAGGAATTTGATAAAATCCAAATAGTTAATATAAATCCATATGTGCCTTTCCTGACTTTATATCATACAGGGTGACATATAAAAATGCATACAGTAGCAATAATATAGAAAGTTTCTTCTCCTTTTTGATTTTTTTTTTCTCTTTTAGGGAATCCAAATTGTCACCCAACTGATAAGAAACAAAACCAATTGCCAAATATTTTAAAAATTATTTCATAATACTTTTGAGGACAAAACCCTTCTGGTAATTCCTATGTGTAAATAGAACAGTCTGATTTAGTGAGAGGTTTTTAAATAGTACTATCTTCTTTTGTCACATTATAAAAAACATCAAATACTATGAAATGTCTTTTTTCTTTAATGTGTTGTCATGTATTCTTTGCTGAGTCATACAAAAACAAGCTATACTGTATAGACATATAATTTTGTCTTTCCAATATTGTATTTTCAGATTACATAACTGCAGAAACTTTGCAAATATTATGAAAAATGTCACTTTCATTTGCAGTGGAGAATGCTAAGGAATAAGATGAGAAAAGATTCTGAAGCTTCCTCTACAGAACTTGAGCAGTCTGATACAGCAGACCCTGAAAGGGGAGAGAGGGTCAAAACTTCTTTGTCAAAACTTCTGACACACTGGTTTTCTCCTAGTCATTACTGTGGGAAAATATATCAGTATGTTAACATTTAGCAGGTAGGAAAATGGTAAAATGGTGTCACTGTCAGGCACAGTGAAATTAGGTTTTAGGTCAAATTTTGTCTTCAAAGAGAAAATATTTCATATCAACTCACTTCTATGATTGACAAAAAGAAATTTTTATTAGTTTTAAAAGATTCAGAGATTTAGAGAATTAGCAGACTACTAATTTTCCTTCCTTAACCAGATACTGTGCTATTGTTTTTTCTCTTTTTTATGATTGAATCCTTTCATAAATTTCCATTATGGAATCTCAGCTTGTGTTTATAAAACCTTGTATCTGCTTCTCAAACAAAATACTGTGTAGTCTCATGACTTATTTAAAGTGACGACCTTCCCATCTAGAAAATTAATTCTTTTACAAAATTACATTACTTTTTATTTATTTATTTTTCTCTTCATTCAAAACTGCATGCGAGGAAATGATGTCGTCTAAACTGCTCGCACCTGAAATCTTCTGTTTATAACTGGCAGCATCTCTCCTTTTTATTGCTCTATGAAGCATCTGTTATGAGACAAAAATTATCTTTATTTACTTCCCCCAGTGGTTCATATATCCTTGGCAAATTCCTGCCAAAGACAGATGAAGGCAGATAAAAGCAGCGGAGCGAGCGCGGCAGCACCGTCAGCAGCTCGAGACAGGCACTCCGTGTGTCCCGGGGATGAAGGCATCCCTGCCTCTTTCAGCTATTCCCAATAATCCACACTCTCACATCAAGGCCTTCTCTGTTGGACAGGCTTGGCCTGTAAGTGAAACCGGGAGGGGAGGGAGGGGAAATCAAACAATAAACTGCTACAAAAAAAGCTTAACCAACTGAAAGAGTCTGTTCTCCACATTACACAGGCAGACAATAACATGCTCAAACCAGTGCCGCCAAAGACATCATTTACTTTTCCTGCTTGCTGAGGGTTTAAAAATGCAATTACAGTCTCACATTGTATAGGAAGGTTTATTTCTTTATGACTCAGAATATCTTTGAATCTGGAAGTTCACTTTGAGAAAAGACACAAATCTCAAATCCCTGTCCTTCCATCTGCAGAATATTCAATGACATGTGGGAAAAGTAAAGATGTCATTCTTGAGAATTGCCTTTCCTGTGACATTCATATTATCATAATATAGACCCAAATCTCAGAAAAGCTTTTAATGAAAATAGATATTGCCTATAAGGTAGGTTGAAAACACTTGTCCTCCTTTCTTTTTTTTGTGGTTTTGGATTTTTCTTGTATTTTTTGTTTTGTTTTGTTTTGGTCTTTTTTTTGATCATGTTTGTTTGTTTGTTTTTTGTTTGTTTATTTTAGGTTTATGAAATATCTCCTTATAGCAACTTGCATTAGATCTAGCGCACCTAATCACCTAGTGCATTTATGTGACTCGTGATAATATATTTCAGAAAGGAATTCCATTATCAGATGAATTTTTGTTTCCTTATTTTTGAAAAATTACAATTGGATTTAATATTGCAGAGAGAGTGCACTCAGGATTTGGGTCTTGTAAGTTCAGAATTTCCTATAGTAAATTACAACCATTATTACCCTCAGAGTTAAACCTGATGGTTTTCACCTAATAGAATAAAACTACAGCATCTTCAATAGAGAAGCTGTCCCTTATTATGTGCTAGCACAGCTTTGAGGAAAACAAAGCCTTGACCTTCCAGGGCCATCAGAATCATCCTGTAAAATGAATGCTCAGTTATGAAAGTTAGTGTAGGTAATGCCATTCAGGAAAGATGTTCCAAATGGACTCATAATTGGCTGATACTTAATTTCTGATGTGAATATCTGAAGCAGGTTTCAGTCCCACATCAAAAAAGGTTGCTTATGAGTCCAGACTGAAAAAAAATTAAAAAAAAAAAGAAAAAAAAAAAAAAAAAGAAAAAAAAGTGGCTTTAGTTGCACTAGTAAATTAACACTTGATAGGAAATATTTTCCAAGTATCATGCTTGCACGTATTTTTCAGTTGGTAGAATGATGGCAGTAGTCAGCCTGGGTCAACCATGAGTCTCTCCAGCAATCCCTTGACACCATTACAGCATTTGAGATCCCTCCTGGCTAAGTCAGACCCTCTTTTGCAGGGTTTGATGACTCAGGGATGATTCAGATTCCAGACTTTTGGCACCAGTTGTGCTCAATGTCAGCAAGCACTCCCTAGCACTGTTTCACTTGGTATCAGAGATCTCACCATAGGGGCCACAAGTCATCATATTCTTGCTTACAGTATCACCAACAATAGAGTCATCTGTCACAGCTCTGGAATGTGCTCATCATTTTGTTTAACTGATTTATATTTTAGTGTAAACGGTTTGGTGTCTTCAACTGCGTCTGTTCCTGTACACGGCCAGATTGCAAACAGCAGGGAAAAAACCCTATCATCCATAAGCAAGCATTTAATTTCTTGGCTGAAAATTTCACACAGGAGAGAGATCTCTAGTTTGTATGCTAGTAAATGCATTTACAGCTGAGGCACCATTACAAAATGGACTGCCAGCAATGAGAATAACTTTGCACATGACTGAACAAGTCCAACCCACTTGCATTCAAATTACCAAAATGAATGATCCCAGTTCTGTTATTCTTCATTCTACACTTATTCCGTGCATAGTGGTTCAGACCACCATAGATTTATATCAGTTGTTTTACTGTCTAAACCTTTTTTTCAAGATTTTCTGTCTTATGACAGATATTTTTTCCGGAAAAAAAAATAAAAATCCCTGTTTCTTGATGACTCCAGCTATTGAACAAAAATTAGCAAGAGATAGTGGTAGATGAATCTCCAAAGTTGTATGATTTGGCTCAGAGGACTCTGTCCTCCATCCAAATAATAATTTGAAAGTGGCTGGCTAGAAGTCAGGAGTATCTATTTGAAGTATCTTAGTGAGTGGGGGAGGCCAGTGGATTTTTCCTCGGCATACCAAGACAGTAAGGGCAGAGAGCTCTTCTGGAAGAAATCCAAGAAAAAGTAAAAGTCAAGGTCTATTTCATGATTGTTGTATTAGGTGAGTTTCATGGGGATATGCTCTTTGTGCCAGACTCCTTCCAGTACAACTACAACATTTCATACACTTTCTGTGCTTCACACACACAAACTGGAATTTCTTTCCAACACTATCCAAGACTAAAAGTCTTTTGAATACTAAAATGGGAAATCCCTCCAGGCAAAAGCTGAGCCTCCACACGGCATGTACAGCTCCCAGTACAGCTGACTCTGACCTACACTAACAGAATATACAGAGCAGAGGAACTCTGATATTATGTGATCTGATGATGAGGTTAGAGCTCAGTTATTACTTATTTAAACTAGCTCATGCGTGCCAAAGAAAATATTTTATTTTTAAAAAATCAATCATAATTAAAAGTGTTAGGTCATTTTTGTGCTTGTTCTCAAATCTTTTCTGACCAAGATGTCTTTTTTTCTTTTTTTCTTTTTTTCTTTTTTTCTTTTTTCTTTTTTTCTTTTTTTCTTTCTTTCTTTTTTTTTAATCTTTAAGGATGTTTAATGTAGTATTAGGGGTACAAATAACACAATAAAATATTAACTGTGGCCTTTAACCATTTATGCAATCTAGACAGAAAAAGCAAGTGAAAGTAACTCATTTCTCTTGGATGGATTAGCAAATGAATGGCAAATGAAGTCTCTTGCCAGTCACCAGATGGTGCAATTATCAACATTCCTACAAATTTTGTTTAACTCTATGTATGATTTAATCTTAGAGAAAATGCTCTTCGTTGGTCATGGAGATTTTCATCACAAAGGACATTGCATTTTATAAGCAATTAATCTAATTGGAACAGTTTCCTGAGTGCATATATTATTGTGATAGCAATAGGAAAATACATAATTTGATATCAGAGTTTCTGAGATGCAACCTAAAAACCTGAATGTTATTTTGAAGATGGGGTTTGTATCCATAGGTTCATAATTCATGCATTTCATGTTAATCTGGTGATGCCATTCATACACAGTAATATTGCACAGGTTCATACATAGCACACAGTTTAATACATTCAGCACGAAGACTTTATTCAATATCTTTAAGTACAAAGAGAGAAAGCTCAGCGAGAATGTTACTTTACATTACTTCACATTCATCCTTTGCTACTGAAAATAAAGTTATTATAGTACTTGCGTACACACTAATAAATTTAGGAATAATTACTTAATGCGGTAAAATATTAGAAAAAGAGGTTAACACAACCACAGACATTGCTGCATTTTTTAATGTGCAAAAAGTTACTGCCCTTGGGACAGAACTTACTTTGAAACAGTTAGACAAATTCAATTGGAATTTAAAATTCTAGCTCGGAACATGTAGCCCTTACAAGAATCGGACCACATATAACAAAAGCAGTACTGTTTCAGAGCAAAAGTATATGCTAAAACTTAATTTTCCTATAAGGCAAGTTCAAACAATTGTTCTGCATCCGTTGAGCTTGATCACAAATAATATTTCTATAATAGAATTACACATGTAGAGCAGAAAATAATTTGTCCTGTTGTATCAGTCTTGTACATTGATGGGAGAAAAAAGCACATCCCAAAGTACACTTATATTTGAGATAGTGTTTCCTCATTAACAGGGGAATATGTACATATGTCTGCATGCACACTCATAATTATTTTGAAAGCAGGTTCTTAGTCACAGACATTACATTACCCAGAAGGAGACTATAAATATACAAGGCTAGAACTTCAACTGCAGTAAGAAAATTATTTATATCCCGGTTTGAAAAGAATGCATAGTATTCTACTTTGGATTTAAATAATCAAAGATCCATAACTTACAGCAGCTCCAATATTCTCATCAAAGTAAAAAGGTAAACACACAAGTGTGGCTAAAGTACCTTTCTACTGCCATGAGAAAAAAAAAAAAAAACCCACAACAACAAACCAGGAAAAAACCTTTATTTTTTCTGGGATTGAAATCCTGTTGAGTTTGTTCCTCTCCCATCTCAGTGAAGACCAACAGTCAGAGACTGCTAAAAAAAATGCATTTTCATGGGTCAGGAAATTTCCAAATTTGTGATTGCACAAGTTGGTGGAGGAAGAGAAACTAAGGACCTGAGATGCATTTAGGTCACTCGAGGAGCTTGCCATTCTGTGTTTGCTCTACTTTGATCTCACAGCTGTTTCACTGAAGAGTGCAAAGCAGTCAATAGTGTGCAGAAACTAATTTCAAGTCAGTAAATATATTACCCTATTGTAACAGTGGAAGGATTATAAGTGGAAAAGAAATAAAATGACAGATGTATTTCTTGCTTTAAAGTTGATTAATTAAAAAATTTGCTGTACTGTTTTTCTCTTCAGAAACATTTGTCTATGATGCACTCAGAACCTTTAATGAAATGCACCTCTTACACAGTTCAGTATATAAATTTCTAACTGCACACTCTTTCCCCAGCAAAGAAAAAGGAAAGAAAACATATTTCATTGATACTTTCTGTGTGATATAGGTATCCAAAATAGTCCTGGGACATGACCCAAAATAGTAACATGACATTATGAGTTATTTTGGGTGAAAAGTTCAAGCTTAAAGTAAAAATAGCCATAGCCAGAGGTAAAAAAGCAACTGAAGAAAAAAAAAGAATGCACTAGAATTAGGGATGGGAGAAGTCATACAAATTTGATTTTTTTTCCTTCTCCTTGCAATTTTTACTGTATCCTATGTAGACCACTGCCTTAAATATGTACTTAAATTTCTGAATGCATCACACATATGAGAAGAAAACCCATCCAAAAAACGTTCATCCTCATCTGAGATCATGAATGCTAATGAAATACAGATTTCAATTTGCACAATTAAAAATAGTGTAGTTTTCCAGTATTAACACTAATTTTTAAGTAATCCTGAACTTCCCTGTATGTATTGGTTTCAAGTAAACTGATGAAACCCAACTGACTGACCCCATGTGTCCTATTTTACCACTGTTTTTCTTTAGAATCCTTTGTATAAAATTATCATCATTTATTGCTTAACACAACCTGGGTAATACTTTTTGGCACTCAGGCACTGATTAGCTCTCTTTGGGCTTGTAGAGAGAGCAGGGAAATGTTCTCCCTGACCCCTTGCAGGGTCAGAACTAGGCACCTGATGTCTCCATACGCTGCAAGGAAGCCCTGCTGACATCAGCTGAGCTGTTCTCAGCATGCTATGTTACATGTGCTTTCAAATACCTGCAGTCTCAGGAGCAATCAGGAGAGGAAATTGTTGGTACCTTATGGCTCTAAAACTCTAAATGCAACCTAAAACCATCACTTTCTGCTTTGCAAGTTATCGCCAGGGCGCTGCACTGGATCCAATTTTGCTTGCAAGACTTATTTTTAGTTGTCATTTCATGTAAGGAATATTTTCAGTTAAATCCCTCTCGAATAGCAAGCACAGCTAAGTGTTTTCCTCATCCCATCTGGGCTGCCCTGACCTGCAGGATGACACAGTTAAAAACTCTGGAGCCTGCACCTGCCTATCAGGTGTGATCCCTTGCAATTTTTTGGTTTGGATTACTGTAACTTCACCTGGGATGTCTTGCTTGAGCAAGTGAAAGCGTACCTACCTTTTAGATAGTGGTTTCTGGGGTGATAAGTGAAAATCTCCAGAAAACCTGTGAAACACATGGTCTCTTTGTGAACTACTATCATCCTTTATCCTATGAGCCAGAACAAAGGTCTCCACTTCTATAGAAAATTACTTCAACATAGCAATCTGTCTATGGCAGATTTGTCATCCATTTTTCAAAATGCAGTATGGAGTGTCGTGCTTCAAACCTCTAAAATGTCAGAATCTGTAGTTTAAAGCTGTCTATTGAAATAGACAAGGTTTGAGGTTGCAAATCATCTCTTTTAGTTAAAAAAAAATACTTGAAGGGTATCTTCTAGGTCACCAGATTCTGGAGGCATGACCAAAGAGAAAATGCTTAACACTGGATAAAGGCAGAGCTACTGATTAAATAAAGTGGTTGTGCTTTGAGGTATCTGATACATGTAGTTAATGTTTTAACATTATGAGATTGCTTCTCTTCTTCAGTGTTTACTTTGCGCACACATGAGCTGGTGCCAAATTTCGTGGTGGCTTGATCAAGTCAACCTGAACACTGAGGATTGTTTTTAAATGGATATTTCATCTGTCACACATTAGAAGGAATGAGAAGCTTTTTAATTAGCAGTCTAGTAAATTTCAGGTTTCCTGTGGCATGTGGGCCTCCATTTCTGTTCTTCTGGATTCATTAACTAAAAGTTTTTTAAGACCTGCTGCTTTAGTAGCAGTATGGCAATAATAATTTCATATAAAACCTTAGTGTGCTTTCTTACTGTGTCATGCAACTGCACAGTCTAACAAACAATAACTCTTTGGTTTTCTAATCCTAAGGTTTCTGAGCTCTCCACCTTTTGTAAGTATCTCATGATGTTTTGATAAACAAGAACATATACATGATAAACAAGAACCTATGCATGTACTAACTTTACAGGGTCAGACTGGACTATCTGGAAGGTAGAATTAATTGATTCTTCCAGATTAACCAAAATACTCAGATTGGACAACCTCCCATATTTTGCATGAGTGTAAAGGGTCAGAGACCAAGCAAGCCCATGTTGTAATGCAATGAGAAAGAAAAGCAGGAAGCTCCTAAAAATCTGCCTGCAGCAGAAAGCAAACCCAATAAAGTCCCACAAGTGCCAAAAACCAACGTTTCTGCTGTCCACAGGGGGATGTTTCAGGAGTTGTAGAGAGCTGCTGTGAAGCCAGAATGGAGAGAGGTCGACCTCTTTTCTTTCTCCGTTTCCTCAGTGCAGTGAGAGTGAAGACAAAAGATGGTTTTGTTCTGAGGAACGGAATTGCTTTGACTCATCTTAAAGACTAAATTCTGATTTAGGATTTTCCTCATCCAACTGTATTACTTTGTTTCTCTAATGAAATATAGTTCTGGAGACTGAAAACTTTTTAATGTGTTGATGTTCTTGCTTCAGAGAAGAACTGAAGCAGCTCCATCTCAAGATGTTGGGCTTGTGCCACAAAAAATCTTTTTACGCAATGTCTTAGCAAAAAATGCCTCTTTTCCTCAATAGGTACCATTGGTATTGCCATATATATTAAACTCATAAACACGTACCAAAGAGATGACATTGTTATTAATTGTGGATGCCATGGCTCAATATTTATAAAAAGAATTTCTGCAATTTTACAATTATAGAAGTCCAAAAAACTAGACAAAAAAATTTCTTTATGTTTATGAAGTTCAAATAGGAGCTATGCTATCAAAAGTGAGGTATTAGGAAATGACAAAAATGTCTGTGTTACTGATAGAATTGCCTGTTATTTAAAAAAAAAATGCAAGAAAACACTAACAATTATGAAAAAAAGATAACCATATCCATTGAAAATCTAATTCTCAAGACTGGCAGCAGTTTGTACCAGCTGTTAGCTGAGTTTTTTTAATAGAGTGTTCATGTAAGCCTACATAGGCTTTCATGGAGAAATGAAGATTCTGAACCCTGTCCTTCATGTTTCATCTAGGAAGAACAGGGATCTGGATGTGGTGCTCAGAATATAAACTAGTGAAAAAGATTACTGCTTTTCAGAACTTTCTGGTCTGCAATGAAAGTGTTACCATGATGTTTAATTTCAATTGGATAAATATATTCTCATATTCACTGTGTTTGTGCTTTGGATAGTAACTAATGGGAGATGCATGTTTTGCTATAGGAGATGTCAATAGAGAAAGAATAGACTAATAATAAGTTGTAGATAGTTTAAACCATAGGGGATTTTTGAAAGATGCTAGAATTATTAAACTGGAATCTGCAACACAAAATCCTGGTCTGAATCCAAAGGGAACTACTTTTATTGACTTTTATAAATGCTAGAGCACACTGGTTTTGAGCAAATAATTTTTCCACTGCACTTGTTGTCTTTGTCACTGAAAATGGGAGAAAAATTAAATAAGTTATTTTCACTATTACTTTTAAAATAAAAAGATTAAATTATTACCTTTGGAAAAAAAAAACAAACAAACAAGTAAAAAAAACCAAACAAAACAAACAAACAAACAAACAAACAAAAAAAAAACCAGAAAAAAACCCCAAACCAACCAAACAAAAAAAAAGACTCCAGCCAAAAGCTAGTTGAGATTCATAAAAATAATAAAAAAGTTCTGCAAATAATTATTTAGAAAGAACTCAATGAAAAGTTCCTTTTCTACAGAGAAATAAAACCAAAAGAAAATAAACCCCAAGCAAGCCTCTCAAGTTGACTTGGAAGACTTCATCTTTTCTGAGTTTTTTTTTTTAATAAGCTCAAACAACTTCTGAACACAGGTTTAAGCAGCCTGCACATCAGGTTATAGAGTTACAGAAGATTAGAAGCTGTACAGCTTGGAGCTGGGACAATGTGATTGTTTATACATATATGTGTAATTTAGGTAACATCTTCAAGCTGTTCAGAATTTTTTACTCTCAAAGTTGTTGCACCCAATTGTCAGATGACTCTGGTAGCTCCAGACATCACCAATCTTATATCTATATTATCACAATCCAAAAGCATCCTCCAAAATGCAGTCATCCTATGTTCTTTTCTTGTTAAAAAAATAATGAAAAGCAAAAAAACCCTCAACAAATAGATTTGTTAATCATATAATGTAATTTAGAGAATTCTCACAGCTCCTGGGAATGCCAATAATTATTTGCCATCTTTGATTATGAATTTAAACATATATTTACTGTTAGTCCTTTGTGTAAACTCAGAGAAGATACACTAAGCTATAGTGTTTGTAGAAGTTGTTTTACAGGAATCCTCTACACCAATCTCTGCTTGCCTTGTTAGGCCATCAAAATGCCACAAATCTAGAAAAGATATTGGGATTATTTGGGGATAAATTCGAATTTAATTACTTGTCCCTTGTACATTCTTAGAAACACTGAATCAAAGTTGAGTTGTATGCAGAAAGTCCTATTAAGTGCACTGAAATTGTGAGATATATGTATCCCAAAGCATTTTTCCCTTTAAAGTCCTAAAATTGATGCAATTACTACATAAACAACTGTTTGTATTCATAATTGCAAGAATTCTGGAGCAAATTTTGGTAACATTATACATCACCATGCTATACTGGTGTTAATATAATCTACAGCCTAAATATCTTTAGGTAACCATTTGCCAATTTTCAGATTCCTTGTTCAATTAGTAGATACTGAACATTTGAAAACTGTCAGTTTATGGAAAATAAAAAAAACAACCTCAAACCTATCAATGGAAGAAACAAGCCCCAGAGTGTATTAATTATGCTGAAATTCTCAAATACAAAAGACAAATGTTGTATCTTATCTGTGGAGTTAATTATTGTATAGAATAGAGATGAGGTTTAACTGAATTGCATAAAATATTGTTAGACTGTAATTCCAGAAGTCAAAGAGGTGGAAGATTTTTGTTTGCATGAAATTCTTACTTTAACATATTAGACTCATTTTTCCATAATTTAATTTCAGTGGTGATTTCAGAGTCAGAATTCACAGGGAGAATTATTATAGCAATACTGCATCATACCACAGGAAAAAAATACTTATTATCAGTCTTGATCTATTCTGCCAAAAAATCTTGTTCAGTCATAAAGATTTCTGGAGCAGAATGATCTCTTTTTCTCTCTATGACACTATTATTCTTAGTCTGGGTCATGACTCACATTTATAAGTTTATTCTTAGTAATGACATGAGAAATCAAAGTAGATAAGTGGTTCTTATACTTGATCCATACAAAACCATTTTATATCTGACTTACTCAAAGTGCTATACATCCAATAATAAGACAGCATAAAAGGTATCTCAAATTGAAAGGTCAGAAGCGGGGATGTCCAGCATTAGTCTCTAGGTGTCCACAAATAAAGATAAGGTTTTTTATAATTCTAAGCCAATGGAGATAAATATTTATTGTGTTTGTATTTCAAGGCTGATTAGAATTAAATAGGAAAAATACCTGTAATTACTTTAACTAAGGAAGAAAACGTATCCCACGCCTAAATGAGAAATCCTAGTTCATATTCTACAATAAATATTGTCACTCTTTGGGACCCCACTAGAGTAATAAGCTCCAAAAAATTTCCATACATGTCTTTTTTCTGTTACCACCAAAGCTAAAAGTTATATTATTTTCTATTTCTTACTTTTTCCATTTCATGCCTGACCCGTGGCAAAAGATGAAAATATCTTAAACAAGATAAAGTATAACCAAATGGTGTATATTCTTTGGCAATTAAATCACTCAGGAAGCCATCCAGGAGGCAAATTTCTGCCCAGGTATGCTCCAGACATATGCAAAGGAAGGGCACCAGGTAAAGAGGCAAAGATAAGTACATGGCTCTTGTAATGAATTTTGTAAATTTTTGAAGGGTTTCCTAAATTGGTCAAAACACTTTGCGTGCTCCCCCATCTTCCTCAAAGAAAAATAAACTATATCCAACTTTAGCACACAATAGCTTTATTAAATTTTTTGAAGATGAGAGATGTCATAGCATTTTCACTTAAGGCTGAAAAAACCTTTGAACTCATTCTCTGCACCTGGCAGGTTTTCAAATTTGCAATCACCTGAAACATAGAAATAACCTGTCAACAAAAAGGCATCTGAAAGGTTGGAGAGTGCTCTGAGCTATAATCCCAGAAAGGTGAGAGGCCAGGGGTTCTCCTCACTGGTATTATCTGAAGCAATGTGTCAGACACCCAAAGCCAGAGGGCACCACAGCAGATGTCACCCCACACAGCTGGGAGAAGTGTGTGGAAGGCACTCTGGAAAGCAGGTGGGAAAGGATGCTATCCAAAGGTGAAGCCCTGCACCCTTTGCAGCTGCTCCAAGTACAGGGGTTTTTGTATGTTTGACTTCTTCTGACCCCCACCCACTGTGGGGCTGATCATAAAGACTCTTCACATTTAAGCAGGAAAAAGAAGATGTATTTCATTAAGATTGTGCATCAAACAGGTTTTAAAAATATGTATGTTGATGTATATACATACATATATATATACATATTTATATATTTATATTTATTTTATATTTTATAAATAAGGCTATGCAATAATAAATTATTGAAGGAGTATGTCGATGATGTCCAAATAGAGCTAGTTTGGTAAATGAATTATATCTGTGAACTTCACTAAATGGACATATTTTCCAGGCTGCTCTCTGGTACTTTTTCAGTGAGAGACAAAATATGGACTTCAGTTAAATTCTGTTAAAGTACTAATATTGCTCCTATTATTTTTTTGGTGTTGACAAAAGTGAAGTGTTTTAATTAGCAACTTTGTTTCATTCATCTCTGCTTTATATATTCAGACCTGCTTTATAGATTTTCTTCTTAGAAAAAATAAAGAAGCTTATGAAAAGAAATTTATTGGAATTATCTTTTCTTTGTGGCATAAAATTTATTAAAATAATCACAGAAATTGGCTACTTGTGCTGAAGTAATTATATCATACAAGTAAAGAAGTAGGTGACATAATTTCATAGAATATCTTTGCTAAAGAATGTAAAGAAGAATCTAAAAAAATGTAAATAGCCTTCATGTCTGTCAGTTCTTTAAGAAATACACAACTCTACAGAGCAACAACATAGCATCTGGAAAACAGAGTGTGAACATCAGAATAGAGTTTAGTTATTAACCTGAAGAATAATAAAATTGCAATGAAAGGACACATCAGAATGATAGTGCTGTTCTAAGCAAATTGTTTTAATGAAGAACTGAAATGCTTAATCTTTGGAAAATTTTTGAGATCCAAGAGTACTGTACTATAACTTTAGTAAAAGCATTATTTAGGCATTGCATAGAGTTAAAACATGAAAAGATTTTTGTTGAAATAATTTGTATTTTCCCATGTATTAGTCTTAAACACATTCGTTTGGGTTTAGGATTTTTTGTCTGTTTGTTTTCAAAAACTCAACCCCCAAAAATAATGAAGAAACAAATATACCAAAACACTATTCTTGCTATGCTAGAGGCATAGCTGCTGTAAACAATAAATACTGTATGGAGAGATCTGCATATAGTACATGTGTCCAGTTCTGGGCTCCTCAGTATGAGAGGAGCAAGTACATGGAGCAAGTCCAGACTGGGCTATGATGATGGTTAGGGGACTGGGGGCACCTCACTTATAATGAAAGTGTGAGGGTGCTGACCCCGTTTAGCCTTGAGAAGAGACAACTGAGAGGCAACCTTATTGCTCTACATAAGGAACTGACGGGAGGATGCTGAGAGGGTGGATCAGGCGTTTCTCAGTGATGCCAGATCATAAGACAAGAGGCAATGGGCAGAAACTGATGCACAGGAAGCTCCCCCCGAGTATGAGGAAGAATTTCCTTACAGTGTTGGTGACTGAGCACTGGAACAGGCTGCCAGAGAGGCCATGGAGTCTCCCTCACTGGAGATGCTCAAGGACCATCTGCACACACATCATGCTCTCTAAAAGAGTCTGCTTGAACAGGAAGGTTGGACTAAATGGCCTCCAGTAGTCTCCTGTAACATTTACCATTCTTTAATTCTGTGATTTTAAACAATTGTTAGTGTGAGAAACTATGCTGGTTCTTTGTGCTGGATTACCTCTGTTTTACAGGCATATGTATATAAGTTTTAATGCCTGTTATTGTTTGTATATAAGTCGATTTCATATCAGTGGAACTTAGGGATTTGGAAAGCTGCCTCTTTAATTAATTCTTCACACCTAATTCAGTAATAAAAAGTAAGAATAATTATGTTTTCAAATTTCTTGATTTGGAAAGAGAAATTCCTCAGAAATCTTGTTTCAGGAAATAACTCAATATGTAAATAAAGCTAGGATGTTCAATTTCACTTACAAGTAAACTTACACATCTTTTATGAATGATATGTAGCTGTATATTGTACCAAAATTTGATCTCTCTAACAGTGTGTTACTAAACAAAGCCTTTAGAAACACCCTAAGAAAATAATATTTTATAATTTTGCATTGCATCTGTGAAGCTATATATAAAAGACATATTTTGTACTGCAATGGGTTGGCCCTGACTAGATGCCAGGCACCCACCAAAGTCTCTCTCTCACTCCCTCGCCAGCTGGACAGGTGAGAGAAAATTAAAAAAATGTTTTATAAGTTGAGAAAAGGGTGGGGAAAGATCACTCACCAAGTATCACACAGGGAAAAAAGAAAATTGGAGGTATTAATTGCATTTATTACGAACAAAATCAGAGCAGGATAATGTGAAGTAAAAACAGACCTTAAAAAGAGTTTCCCCCACCTCTTCCTGCTTCCCAGCTCTACCTCCTCTCCCAGCTGTGCAGGGGGAGATGAAATGGAGGTTATGGTCAGCTTTTCACATGCTATTTCTCCTGCTTTTAATGGAGAGGACTCCTTCGCCTGGTCCAGCATGGGGTCACTCCCACGAGACAGTTCTCCAGGAAGTTCTTCAATGTGAGTCCATTTAATGAGCTACAGTTCTCCACAAACCACTGCAACTTGGATCATTCTTCCGTGGAGTGCAGTCACAGAATTCCCAGAATTAACTAGAGGGAAAAGATCATTGCAATCATCGAGTCCAGTCTGTGACCCAATAATCCTTAAAGCACAAGATGCCTCAATGTGGGTCTCCATTGGACCACAAGTCCTCCAAGGAAACCCAGAATGAGTTCCTCTCTCCGTGAATCTGCAGGCCCCTACCAGGAGCCTGCTCTAGCATGAGCCTCCCATGGAGTCACAGCATCCTCTCAGGTATCCATCTGCTCCTCTGTGGGGTTCCTGCACGGGCTGTGGGTGGATCTCTGCATCCCCATGGATCCCACGGGATGTGGGTGGATCTCTGCATCCCCCATGGATCCCCACAGGGCTGTGGGTGGATCTCTGCATCCCCCATGGATCCCACGGGCTGTGGGTGGATCTCTGCATCCCCCATGGATCCCATGGGCTGTGGGTGGATCTCTGCATCCCCATGGATCCCACGGGCTGTGGGTGGATCTCTGCATCCCCCATGGATCCCACGGGCTGTGGGTGGATCTCTGCATCCCCATGGATCCCCATGGGCTGTGGGTGGAGTCTCTGCATCCCCATGGATCCCCCATGGGCTGTGGGTGGATCTCTGCATCCCCCATGGATCCCACGGGCTGTGGGTGGATCTCTGCATCCCCCATGGATCCCATGGGCTGTGGGTGGATCTCTGCATCCCCATGGATCCCCATGGGCTGTGGGTGGATCTCTGCATCCCCTGTAGATCCCCATGGGCTGCAGGGGCACTGCTGTTTCACCATGGTCTGTCTGTACCACGGCCTGCAGGAGAATCTCAGCTCCACTGCCTGGAGCACCTCCTGCCCCTCCTTCTCCCCTGATCTTGGTGTCTGCAAATTTGGAGCTCTCACATACTCTCATCTTGCTCTCCTCTGGATGCTATTACAAATTCATAATAACTCTTTTTCTTCTTCTTCTTAAACCTGTTATCACAGAGACATTACCACCATTTCTAATTGGCCCAGCCATGGCTAGGGTCATGTCTTTCTTGGAACAGGGATTGGCTCTGCCAGACATGGAAGAAGCTGTCAGCAGTTTCTCACAGAAGCCACGTCTGCTTTTCACCTCAGTAGTAGAGTTAGGGTGGAGGCTATGTGTGAAGTTCTGAGAATAAGTAAAGCTTGTATGAAATACAGTTTAATGTACATCTTAACCCATCCTAGGTACCTACCTCATCAGTGGAGACTTCAATACCAAACTCATTTATTTCAAAATGCTTAGTGCTTATTTTCCATCCTGACACAGAAACCCAGTCTCTAGTTGAATGCTTAAAATGGTTTGGCAACCAGGATCTCAGTGAATGTGACATAGAGAGGCTTATTGTATCACAGACAGCTACTACAAATATGGCAGGTCGTTGATAAAAAAGAATTTTTGAATATTTTCTCTAATTCTAAAGAGAAACTAAGTACCTGAATGTAGCAGTTGTCTACTGCTTACACACGGAAATAATCTCAGAGCTTAATCTTACTTGAGGGTACTGAGGATTTCTCTGTCTTAGAACTCCTAAGTATAAAATATGTTCACTACTATGTGTAAGTCAGGTTCAGAAACATTACAACCAGAGCAGAGGCTCTTGACACTAGGAAACTCTGAAAGCATATGCTGTATATACACCTATATCTAATACCATTTTGCCTTGAAAATGAACACAAACCTGTTCAAAGAGTGTGACTAACACAAAAAAAATATCAGTATGACAGTATAGTCAGACACCATACATCAACATTTCACATAAACTTGCATGCAATGGGGTCACCAAAGGTGTAAACAAAGACTGGCATAATTGCACTAGAAATGCAACCAAGTGAAAAAGTTGCCAGGTGGGGGCTCAGTTACGCAGAGGAAATTGCAAACAGGTGGAACATCCTGCTGAACGCACCAGAAGAGAGGCTTCTGGTCAAGGTGGAAGATAACTAAACAAGCACTAGCCAAAGGAACCCTCTTGCTGGGGGAGGCAATGGCATAAGCCCATCAGAGCTCAGTGCAGAACGACAGAGAAGGCAAGGACAGATGTGCTCTGGCTCTGACTCCAATCAACAGCCCTTACTGTGCAAGCCAGTAATGAACTGCTTTGTGAATTAATCAGTTCAAAGCTTAAAATTGGACAGATTTGTTAGTCTCCTAAACACTCCCAACACATTACGCTCCGATCCTCTGATATGTTGTGAACAAATTTCTCAGTATTCATATTTATTTATGCATATAGACATAAATTATATTTAAACACTTATTCAGTAACAACATTAGCACAGTGGTGATTATTTCAGTGTTTCTATGAATGAGTCACATAATCCACATATTGATGTCTCTATTGATATATTAGTCTTTATAATACAGAGTTAAATATCTTGACCAGCATAATTGAGGTTGAATAAATAATTTATTAAAGATACACATAATATTTTTTTCTAAAAGTTTACTGAAAGATGAATTGTTATGACAATCATCAGTTTCAGGGAGTCAAAACATTAGACTTTCCGCCTTAAAAACAGTATCAAATAGCAAATACTGCAGTTTCTCAAGAATTTCAAAAAGAATAAAAGTTAATTTTCTATTACAGCTTCTTTTCCAAGATTCATTTATTTAAAAAAATCCGAACAAAATACATAAAAAATAATAGCCCATAGAAGGTAAAATCTGGCTTCTTTGAAATAAGGGATCAAATTTTCATCAGACTTTATACTCTTACTTCTTATCAAAAAAAGATATGTAGAACCAAAAGCCAACACATCCAGTGAAGAATGAAAAAGTAAGTTTATTCTTGGAAGTATAAACATTATTTTATTAGAGAAGGTTTTGATGGGAAGCAGGTTCAAGAAACATCATATTTTAAAATATTATTTATATTTTTCAAGAGAAAAAAATATAAATTTTGTCATAGAATGCTAATTATTTCTTTTCATGTGGTGTCACATATGTATCAAAACATGAAAAAATTCAAAGACGTGAAATACTTTTCCCCCTCTTACCTTCACATTTACATTTTTACTTCCTCCAGTTTCAATACAAAATACTATTTTTTCCATTAATTTTTGCCAGCTGGCAGGAAAATTAAAATATTTAAAGATTTTAATACAGAAGATTTTTTTTTTTTTTTCAAAAAAACCCTCAAACTAAAAATCAAAACTTCAATGATCAAGGCAGGAAATTTTCCATTCAGCTGAACTGAATAAAAGGAAGGCAGTGCTTTTAGTATTGAGAATTGCTAATCATTGAGATGACACAATATGAAAAATAGAGGGCTTTTTTTATTATAGAACTCTTCAAATTAAACTCATTTCTGCACATGACCCAGTTGACAAATATCCACATGCAACTTTATGCAAGCTGTGCAGAGGATTGGATTGTATGATGCGATATTGCATGCGATTAAACACTTCAGACATCCCCAGAGATTTAACGCCCACGCAGGCTTGGGGGTTTATTTCCAGAAGAGGAGAAGGTCTATGCATAGCTGTGCTTTACATAATATTGCTCTTTCCACTGTGTGTTTTGTTCCTGTCAGTGGATGTCAGGAAGCAGCAGTTTGGCTCTACCAGCCATCTCTAATTCAGTGGAGTGACCAACACAAGCTGTGAACTGCGACTTCAAGCCAGGAGCTTACCTTTGGTTGCTGCAGCTTGGACAAAGCATTTCCCTTCAGGAATCACTTATTGTAAGGAAAGCATATCAGTGGAGCAGTGGGCTAATGGGAAAATGCTGCCCAGGGCTCTTGAGGCTCCATCCCAGTTTATCTGAGACCTGCAAGAGAGGCACGTTGTCACAAGAGCCAGGTGTATTTTCCACTCACTTAATAACTTGCTGCTCTGACATTCCCCTGCCTGTCAGGAGTCCCTTCTGAAGAAAGCATGAAATGGGAGACTTCCCTACATTGCAGATTTCTGGAAGAACTTCCTTTCCAGCACTTCCCCAAATGTCTGAGTGGGCAGCACAATTGGAAAATGCACTGTAAGGGATATTCAGATGTGACCTGGACAGACAATGGAACTCTTCTTGTTACAGGGGAATCTAATATTTTAGTAATTTACCATCTTAAATGTTGTAATCTCTCCCTCCTCCTAAAAAGGATAAAACTATTAAAACATTTAAAAATCTGTAGAAATCTTTCCAGGCACTTTGCATCTTACTTTCTACCCTTAAGTACCTTCTTATTCTGAGGAAAAGCACACTGGAGAAAAATCATATGAAACTTCAAAATAGTTGATATTCTGCAGCTCATGAAAAAAAAAAAAAAACAACAAAAAACAGTTCATATGAATGATAAACCTCAGCAAAAAAAGCAAAAGAAATTAAAAGAATAAATTAATGGAGGTATCTGAAAGATTTCTTTCCAGTTAGTCATTTAAATGCTGAATGTTCCTGGAAAATTACCTGTAAAGGCAGAATAGGATTACAATTGTGACTTCCTAAATGAAGTATTTACAAACAGAGATTTCAAAAACTAGGATGCACTCTGACATCCATCTCTCAGTAACTTAAGTTGTAAGAAGATAATACTAGGATATAGTACATTTTGGGGACTGTGAGAATTCAGATAGATCTATTAAGAGCCCACAGATGGCACGAGGCTTTGGTTTTGCTTGCAAACTTATATCCTTCATTATAAAATTTCCAGAAAAGAGATGTAAATATATTTGTGATATAATTATTTTGCTCAAATTAATTAACAGAGAAATACTTGTTGTCAAATAGGAAGCCAGAATGCAAACATAAAATTTCCACTTTTCATATTTTTTGATATTTTTAAAAATAAAAACTATTTCAGAAGTAAGAATGGCCTTGAAAATTCAGAAAATATTTCATTAAATGGTGTGTGAATTATTTTATGAACATATTGAATACAAAAATCTCTCTCCACAGAAAAAACAAAACAAAACAAAATAAAACCAAACCAAAACAAAACCCCCCAAAAAGCACCTAAATCAATAAAAACCACTGGAGAAATGTAAAAATAAGCTTTTGAGAGATAACTTGGCTTCAAGGTAATCTTCTTGATGCTATAATTTTATTTTAGTGCTGATGTTGATACAGTTTTAAAGAGGTGCAAAGATCTATAGGTTTGTACAATATGAAAAATGAGCTGTCACCTGGAGAGAGAAAGAACCCAGAATAACTTAGGATATGCTTAAGTAAATTCAATTCAATATTTAAACTATTTCCATATGCTCTTTCCATCACCTTATTGAAAAAATAAAAGGAATTTTCAAACATATTTTGATTAAGGTCGATTTACTTATTTCCAGAATGACAGTTTATTTTAATCATCTCAAGACTGATTATAAAGAAAGTAGGTGTGTGTGCGTGTGTGTGTAAATCAAAATTTCCAGTAAGACAGTATAGGACAGAAAATTCTTAGCATACTTAGCAGAATTAGC
Source organism: Luscinia megarhynchos (assembly GCA_034336665.1). Taxonomy (NCBI): domain Eukaryota; kingdom Metazoa; phylum Chordata; class Aves; order Passeriformes; family Muscicapidae; genus Luscinia; species Luscinia megarhynchos. The sequence goes on along the minus strand of CM067592.1, from coordinate 47,602,945 downwards.
AGCTAAATACTTATTTAGCACGAGATAAATAAGTAGTATATGTCCTTCCAAACAATGGCTCTGCTTTTGTCCTTGAAGAGGAGAGCATGTAGATAAGTCCTAAGAGTTGCATCAAGTCAGGAATGGAGAAGGCAGGTTTGTTTTTATTTCCTGGGATGCCATGCTGACACATTAATAAGGGTGCTGATGATGCTATATTGCACTGATTATTAAGCAACTTCTAAATGAAAGGACAAAAAATTCAACTATTCCCCTTTTTTTTTTTTAAACTGTAAATTTGTATTTAACATGTCTTTTATAAGATATATTCTCCTTTCTGGAGAACAATCAGCAGAATCTCTTCTGCTACAATTTTAACATTTTCAAAAAACATATTCAATTATCATTTTTTTGTTTTTAAGAAAACATTACAAACTGAAACCTTTTTTCAGAACCTAGGGTTTGCCCTGAAAAAGATTCAGGTTCTGATTTTAATACAAATGTGTGAAACTTGATTGAGTGCAACAGATTTCTTTCAGTATTGACAGTTTTGATAAAGTGTAATTGCTTCTGCTACTAATTTTTCAGTGGAACCATCTCTGCAGTTTTTCAATACAACTTTTCACCAAAGTTTACTTGATCATGAGGACTGTAATAGTGAATGTTGGGACAATACTGACAAGAAGATTGACTGTCATTTTCCAAATTGAAAGTATGAAATTATCAACTCCAGTTGATACAGGAAATCATCCCATCCTGTTATTTGTCTATTTTTTAGTGCTAGTCAGAATGCAAGCATTTTCTGTCTGATCTGCTTATCTTTTCATATAACATTCTAACATAAAAAAATCCCAACAAAATAATCAAAACCAACACACCTTCCCAACCAATAACAAAAATTAAAATTAAAATGAGAGACCACTTTTATTAATCTTTTGATAGATGCTTTGCAATTTTTCAGCTAGAACTGTGGAGAGGCATATGTGCTGCAAAGCTGGCAATGTTGCAACCCATGCTTGCAATATACTCTAAAAGAAGCCACTCTGGCATTGCCATATAATAATGAAGTCTGACTGTTTGACCACATTTAAATACTGTAACAGCTCTCCCAGAGGTGGATTTCTTGCTGTAACATTATCAAGGTGTTAATGCAAACTGCCAAACCAGATATGCATGTGGTTATATGCATAACCAGTCTGTCTTCTGTCCATTCCCTCCACAGCATCTACACAGGTGGCTCCAAAAAAGCAGAAGTTGCCCTGGCAATTTGTTGCATCGTGACATGGGGAGGGGAGAATGTGGGACCAGAGCACATGCACACACAGGCCTGGAGCAGGGTATTTGTTAAGATGAGCACTGTGACAGAGCATTTGCCAGCTGGGAAATCAAGGAAACTTCTATTTCATATAAAAGGAGATAGGTGAGGACAAGGGGCAAACAACACTTCTAACATTTTGTTCAAATGATGCTTCCCATTTATCAGGCCTTATCCTTTATATCAGACTGATAATGGAGCATCAGACTGTTCCTGACTGAAAAAAATTAATATCAAACAAGGGCATAAGGTCTTCTGGGCCAGTAGAACTTTGTGGTGATGTATACAGAAAGAAATGAGTCTTGCAAGCTTCTTTTACTGAATACCCATGAACATGGCAGTTCTAGATGTGTCATAAGGGAAACCAAACAACTATCACTAACTCCATGTTGCCCAAGATTTCACTGGGTTTTTTTGTGATTTTAACAATGGGGCTGTAGCTCTGAAATGCCTTTGGTAACTAATAATACCTTTAGTTTCTTACTGAAGACAGCCACATTTTTAACTGAAAACATACAGTAAGTTCATTTATGTTCAAAAGATTGAACAAGGCAGAACTAATTATTTTTATGTACTCTTAATATACCTTAGGGTGATGTGTTATTTCATTTTTCTAAAGTGGAATTTAGTTGTTTTTTTTTTTAAGGACTTTGTCACTTGGGCACAATGTACAGTACTATTATTAATCAAAGATAACATGAAGTATACATAATTGGCAGCTATGAAATACAACTCTCTTTCAAATAACTTTTGCATGAATTGTTCAACTTGTTAGCCAGTCTTTTCAACACCACCAGAGTACCACACGGCTGTGTAATTTAGCATGCAAGGGACTGCTAAACATCTTATCTGCTTGAAGCAAGTATAATTAGACCAGATTGCTCAGTGTGTGTCCAGCTCAAACTGCAGAGAGACCACAGTCCCTCCAGTGATCCATTCCTGCACTCGATCACACTTCTGCAAAAAAAACAAAACAAAAAACCAAAAAAACCCCACCAAATCCAAAGCATATCTCCTCACAATTTCTTAAATTCCAGTTTATGCATGTTGAGACCAAAAAGAGTTTGGTTTAATTTCCTCTGTACCCTATCCCTGTACGTGTACCACTATACACACCACAAGCGGTGAAGTCTCCCCTGCCCTCTCCCTTGGTGCAGCCCCAGGTTCAAGGGCTGTTTAACTATCTGGGCTCACTGCTGTGTCCTGATAAATTGCTGGTCCCAGGGCCCCCAGGCCTTTTCTGCAGAACTCGATAATCAGCCTCAGATTGTCTTTTTCAGGCATGAGGTCAGTTCTCTTCAATGCCTTTGCCTCTAAAGCAACTTTCCTCTAAGGGCAGTTTTGAAGCAAGTATTTGAGCAGGTCCAAAGACTGCTCATCTCAAAACCAGGGTGCTTGTCTTTGAGAAATTCTGCTGTTTGTTTTGGTCACTTCTCTCAGGTTGTATTTCTTCAGAGCCTCACTGTTATCGCATAAAGGCTGCCTTCAATCTTGATACATTCAACATTGACACGTTGTGAGTACCAGCTTCAACATCTTCCCTGTCTGATCTGCCAGTCATCTGGGTCAAGGATTTACCCTCGAGTTGCTTGCATTTGTCTGCCTCTGCATCGCTTGTGCAGTTCTGCCCCTGACCCTTATCCACAGGCTCGCCTTTCCCAGGTGGTGAGTTCCTTGCTTCTGAGCTAGCCCTTTGCCCCTTCCCTGTCCTCGACAGCCCTGCTGTTCCTGCAGCACCTGCACCTCTGCCCGGCGCCTCTGCAGGTGTGAGAGTGTGTCACTGTCAGCCCTGGGAACCCACAGCTCTCTCACTCTGCACGCACTGCTGAAGCCTTCCTTTCATTCCCAGAGCCTCCTCTACCTCTGTGTGAACATTTGAGATGGGTCCTGGGTTGTGCAGCCTTTGCAGCTGATGAATGGCAGACCCCCTGATCGTGCTGTCCCCTGGACACATCCTTGTGTTCTTGCTTCTCCTCTGTGGACAGAAGCCCCTCCCACACTTCCATTAGTAAGTTTGATTGCAAATATATCCTTGCACAATATGGTTGTATGTACCCCATCCTTTTTCATAGCCATTTCTGTGAGAAAAAGCTTTGCATATTAGTAAGACAGGAGACATAAATCACAATGCTGGCCTTGTAAGCCATCTTCTCTCTCCTAACAGAATGTTTGTGCTTCTACATACATATTTTTACTGAGAATGAATCCTTCCTGCAAATAACCAAATGATTTAAGTGTTGAGGATAAAACCTACTTATGCCTGGATTATTTTCAGAGCCTAAAATTCCTTTATAAATCTAATCCATGACATCCAGAGTTCCTTTTCTGTAAACTTTTAGTTGGAAAGCTGGTAGTAACATGACCTCCATGTCTCATAATACATTGCATTATATGATTCTCTGATAAGGTCACAATGGGAATAGTGAAAGCAAATACAAATTTTAATTTTGGAACCCATTTTGAATGCATTAATTCTAATAACTAACTTAGTAATTTTAATCACTAGTAAAAAAATTGTTTTTAAATAAAATCATATTGCTGCCTTTTTGGAATCCTGGATTTTCCACAAAAGTGATTACCCGAGATGCAGAGAACAACAGTTTCATTTTCAGTTTGCAGGTTAAACTTGATGGGCTACTAATTGGAAAGGTTACTCATCTATGACTACATTTCTTAGATGTCATTAAGAAAAAAAAAAGAGGTAATGCACATTGACCTGCCTATGCTAAGACAAACTTTACGGAAAAGTTTCTGAAAGTAGCTGTACTTTAAAATATGTTACTGTCCCTAATAAGAAAAACACACATTGTTTTTCCTAAAGATAGGAAATTTGCATCTAAAGAACTTCAGTGGTTTTCTTAGATGCTCAACAAAAAACCAAAAAACTACCATTGCTAGCTGGTATGGAGTGGAAAGCCTCTGGCATATTTTACATGAGGCTCTTGTTTACATGTCATGTCTGTAGAAACACAAAAGCTCAGCTCAATGAACCACTGTAAAATCTTACTTTTGAGGTTGTTACATTGAGTTACATGTAATAAACAAGGAAGATATTGCTTTTTAAAAAATAACAGTCAAGTTATATTTCAGTACCTCTTAAAGATAAAACTGAAATAAGAATAGATAAGATTTCATTGTGGTTTAACCCTAGACAACAACTAAGCACCCCACTGTCTCAATCTAACCCATGACATGGGGGAGAGAATCGGAAGAGTAAAAGTGAGAAAACTCATGGGTTGAGACAAGAATAATTTAACAGGTAAAACAAACTTTACAGACAAGCAAAGCAAACACGAGCAGGCATCAGGTGTTCAGCCACCCCCAGAAAGCAGGACTCTGTGGTTTGGGCAGACAAGCACCCTCTCTCTGTCTCTCCCTTCTTTCAGCTTTGTATGCTGAGTGTGATGCCCCAATGTGTGATATCTGTTGGGTCAGTGGGGGTCAGGTGTCCCAGCTGTGTCCCCTCCCAGCTCCCTGCACAGCCCAACCTCCTCAGTGGCAGAGCAGCAAAGGCCCTGGCTCTGTGTAAGCCCAGCCCAGCAGGAACCAAAGCATCCCTGTGTTATCAACCCTGATTACAGCACAAGTGAGAAACACAGCCCAATAGTAGCTACTATTACCTCAACAGAAATTAACTCAGGAGAAATTAACTCAAAACTACGACAGATATGCAAGATAACAAAAGGGGAAGATGCTTCCTGTGGTAAGACTGGATCTTAAGACTACACACATTTTGGCTTTAGTAAATCTTGGGCACAAAATGGTGATTTATCAGAGATTTGTTTTCATTCTTGCGGCCATTTAGGGCCAATATAAAACCAGTATGAGAAACATGATGGAAACACAGTTGAAAACTTCAGAATGTGGTTAAAGTATATCTTGGAATCAATTTTTTACTTCAAGCTAGACTTGCATTTTTCCTCATCTTGTTGCACATATCTGATCTTTACTGGAATGAAATGTCTGAATTACATGCCAGATCCTTCAGCAGCAGCAAATATTTCATGCTATTATTTATTCTTCTGTTCTAGATGACAGCATGGCTGAAGTACAAGTCAAAGAGAAGTTTGGAAATTTCTGAGTTTAAAAAAATTCAATGAGCATTTCATAAGAACTGAAAATCTTGAGAAAACAGCATCACAGAACTTTTAGTTAAGAGTGAATAATTTTGTTCATACATTGACTCAGAGTTTGACTCAAGAGTTTGGTTACCTCGCGAGTATCCTGGAATCGAAAGAAAGATTGTTTTTACCTTGTCTAGTTCAAAGACCAAGAATATAATTTCCATTGGTAAATTCCTACCTGGAAAACAATGAGGGAGAACAGTGCCAGTGATCTGGGATTATTTAATTAAAGCACACAAACCAAAGAGTTTTTAAGAAAGTCAGCTTTCTTAAACTTGAACGGATTACTGAGGATATTTAGTACTCTAAGAAAATAATGATTAGCATTTTTGTCCAAACCAAAATCCTACTAATAAATCTTTTGAAAAAAAGAAAACATAGCTAAATTCTGTATAAATAGATGTATTTAATTTCATTTTCCTTTAAAAATAATGTATGGCTAGAAAAATCCACTGACTGAACAAGATTGCTTAAACCAGAGCTTTATTTCATCTCAAGTAAGAGTCTCCACATATTTCAATGAAAAGAAACCTTCTTCTCCCTATTCTTCTTGCAATTTGTATAGGAGAAGCCCAGTATCAGAGTTCATGGCTTCCTAAACATTGTTTCCATAGTTTCTGTTTTTTTTTTTTTTTTCTTATCAACACCACATGTAGGTCTTATAAACTCTCCCCAGAAAAGAGAAATTACTTTCTGCATCTGCCTAGAGATCTCCTGCCCTTGAAAAATGTCAGAAATGCAAAGCCCCCTCTGTCTAGTCAAAAGAGACAGAGAAATGCGATGTCCTTAACAAATGTAGTTTTTTTTATAAATAATATAAAATTATATTGCTGAAAAGAGCATATTGATCAAGTACCACCTAATAATTGTAACTAACATCGTGGAGAACATAAATACACATACTAAATTCTTCTAATAATACTAAAGAAGAAGGAAATAAATGTGCATAATACCTGCTTGTGTGTAACATTTTAAACACCTATTATTAATCTCTGGAGATTTTCAATAAGCTTATGAAAGGTAAGAGATTTGTGTTTGTGTTTTCATAGTCTAAAATAAAAAATAAATAGGAATTTAAAACATTATTGATTAATATGAAACTATGTGGCTTAATCCACTAAAATCTATTTTATCTCAATTTATTACTTATAATTACTTATAATCCTCTAGTTGCAAATATGCTCTTACAGAAGTCTCATTGAAATACCACTTGATTTAAATCCCCATTTTTTTTACAAGAAACTTACATAAATCCAACCTGTGGATTTGTATTTAGAAGATAAACTCAGTAACTTACAGTTATGCTAAGTTTTGATCTTTTTGTTTGGAATTACTTACACTGGCCTACAGCTATATTGCATATATATATTAGTTTAATAACTGTACAAGCCCTAGAAGGAAGAACTATGATTCTTAACCACATAATAGAATAGAGAAAACCCTTTGTACATTAAAAAAACTGAGTTTGTGTCACAAAAAACAGATTTCCCTCACCATTACTACACTTTTATGCCTATGATATGATTCTTGGGTTTGTCCTACTTCAGGACCAGGAATTAGGCTTGGTGATTCTTGCAGGTCCATTCTAACCCAGGATATATTATAATTCCATCATTCTTTTTTACCTCTCTGTCCTCAAATGGTTATGGAAATGTTTTATAAGAGTGTTTAATACTATGTCAACTAGTACCCAATTTTGTGTACACTCCTTTAGCTTGTTTCATGTTTCTGAGTTTGTTTGTTTTTTTGTTTGTCTTGTGTTTGTTTTTTGCTTTACTTTGTTTTTTTTAGGGTTTTTGTTTTTTTTTTTTACATTTTTACAATACTTTCAGCAATATACAAAACCAAATTGAAATTTGTAAAGCTTGAAAACACTGCAAATCTGCAAACACTAAAAGTTGTCTTTTCCCACAGTTGTCTTAGTGACAATATCCTATGAGGCCTCTCACAGCTGAGAGACATGGCATTTGTGTCAGCATGTCCATGTTAGAGAATGCACACATGAAGCAGATTTCTAATAAGAGGTTAACACATTATGAAAAAGCATTTTGTATTAACTGGGATAGTAGATTTCTGAATGCCCTACTTTGGCTTTAGAGTGAATCATCTTTCTGAAACATGTGTTATATTTTTCTATTTAGAGTTTCTCTCTGAAACATATTTACCCAAGGAAAAACTGTGACCTCAAAAAATAAAGACAGAGACTAGTTGGAAGGAGAATCAATTCTGCTATGAGAGAAAAATCTACATGCAAAGTGTGTAAATTCAGTAAAATTATGGTCAATATATACAAAAAAATCCATATATATATATATTCCATAATGAAAGAAAATTTCTATTTTATACTTTTCAGGCAAGAAAGGCTACCTCCCTGCACCATCATAAGAAGAGGATATATATATATATGATCCAACCTATAAAACCTAAAAGGAATAATAGTATTAATGTGGATGACGTAGAAATTGGTAATATTTTATTGAACTATTATAAGAACTTTGTAAAAGTTAATGAGTAAGGTTTCCATGGAGGAGACAGATTTATTTTCAGTGAGGCAAAATTTGTTATACCTGACCATTGACAAAGGCAGAGATTCTACAAGAAAGAAAAATATGCAGCCATAAAGTACTCAAAGTACAGGCAGTGTTCCAGGATATGATAGGCTGCTGAGCAAGATTTATAAAACCTTGTATCATTTTCTTTAATTATGTATTTGATTAGTTTTATAATCTTCTGAATGTTAATTAAATAAACTAGAAGATTCCCATGTGTCACAAATTGTGTCCAGGATGACACAATTTTCTCAGGGCTCACATGCATCATGAACAATTCTACACCATTTGTGCTCCACTGAAGTCTTAATGTCAGGTATTTTCTTTTGATTTTACTCTTTTTAAAAATATTAAATATACAAGTAACATGCCAAACAAGCCCCAGTTTGGTATACATAATTCTTGGGCCAAATTTCTCTCCTAATTTTCAGCCGAATTATCATCTTTGCAGCATTCTGGCTCCTTATTTCAACCTTGCAAGTTGTGCCCACAAAAACACATGTAATTTTTCCAGTAAATTAGAAGACTGTAGCAAAATAATTATTCTCAAAGCACTCAGGATGCCTGAAAGTCAAAGACATCTGAAATTGTCCCTAAATATTATTTGACTAAGTTTGTAACACATTCTGAAGTTAAAATTTATAAAATGCATAAGTTGTATGCTGTAGCAAAATTCCATGACAGAACAGCTTGTCTGTCTGCTCAAAGACTCTTATCCTGCCTAGATATGAGGAATTTATGACAGCACACACAAAAAAAGCCCCAGCCCCCAGAAACCAGAAGATATTTGCTTTACAGTTCCAGGGTTTTAAAGACATAACTGACTTCACAGATGTGAGCTGTATGTCCAGATCCAGACAAATAAATGAACATATACTAATTGTATTTGCACTAGAGAGATCAGTGAGAAATATAAAGTGAATGAGTAAAAATTTTCTTTTTCATATTCTTCAGATAGTTTTGTATAAGCTCCCACAATTAATACCGTTACTTTCAGATTGAGGCTGCAAATTCATTGATTTTGTTACTTTCTTTTGTACTACTCTATATCAGGTAATTTTATTCAATACCTAGTCCCACATCAGGATCTGAATGTATCTTTCAGTGGGAACTGGTTTCATATGGATTTCATCCCCTCCCTCTCTGAGCTACTGTGTCTACTTTATTTTTGTAATATACCAGTACATGCTAGGATACTTCCTTTCTTCTTGTTTTTATTTCTTTCCACAGCTTCACAGACGGAGGTGTTTTAGAGGTTTCTGTAAAGGCAGAAAAATTTATTTACCTGGTGTTACTACTGCTCCTGAGGATGTGTTGGGATGAACTCATCACCACAAGATGATAAGAAAGATGTCTGGGGATACAGCAAAAGTTCTTCAATTAAAATTTCCCGCTGGCAAATGGGAGAACGGAAGTGAAATGCCAATAAAATCTATTTTGTGCACAGACATCTGTCTCAATAATGGACAAAGAAAAAAAAGTCATGATTTAGGCAGGTAATGCTTCATTTCTATTAAACACTTTCCCACATAGACTTCTGAGAACAGCCAAAAGAGTTTAAAGTTTGCCTCTCCCATCAGAGATTCTCTAGGTTTCTGTAATCGCTGTGGGACTCTTTTTGCAGCAAAAGAAGTGAACACTGCCTGAGAAGATTCACTTCTCTAACTAGGGGGAAGAGAGAAACCTTTCATGTAAAAAATCCCAACTACTTGCTACTTGAAGAAGCACGTGTTACAATACTAGGAAAAAGAAAAAAAAATTCTGCCTCAGTAGTAAGATGTGTAGGGGATTCTATTTTTATCTATTCTCATATCTCTGAAGTATGTAGATGAATGTGAAAGATGTGTTCTCTTCATAAACCCCTGTTTTTTTCTTCCCTTGAACAAGTCCAGGCTGATAGAATAAATTCAGAATGTAAAACTCTATTTCTTTTGCAGGTCACCAACTCCAAATTCAGAATTGGGGAAGCTTCTGAAAAACAGTTAATGGAATAATCACTCTAATCTGTCAGTTAAAGAATTGCTATGAAGAGGTCTAGGAAACATCTAGAGACTCAGAGCAGCTGAAGATTTGTGCCATATGGGCAACTTGTTTCAGAATTTTTCTCCCTGGTCTTATAATCCATGTACCTTTAGGGACCTTCTCTGAGTCTTAGAAAAATAAGCTAGGATTTGAAGATAATCTTTTTATTAATAAATCTTTTTAATGAACATAGCCGTTAAGGGAAAAAGTGAGTTCAGGAAGCAATGATATATTACGAATCAAATTAATTAGCATGATGAAACCATAATCCTTTAATCACTAACACTCTTCTGAGTTTTATTTACTTATTAGAACATACAGACTGATTTAAAACCTGATATGAAATCCAAAAAAAGCAGATGTGCACAGCTTAAAACAAATCTATCTGAAGTTGGCAGAATTGAGTCTGGATCATAAAATAATAGAATTGCTAAAGATGGAAATGTCCTCCAAAATCATGGAGCTAAATGTGGTGACCACCATACTAACTAAACCACAGCATTAAGTGCTGTGACCAGTCTTTTCTCAAAAACCTGGTGACTCCACCATTTCCCTGGGCAGTTCATTCCCAGGCTCAACCACCCTGTCTGTGAATAAACTCCTCTTGTTATTCAACCTCAGCCTCCCATGACACAACTTGAGGCTACGTTCTCTAATTCTGCCAGTAGACACTTAGAAGAGCCTAATCATCAGCTGTCTAGAACCTCCTTTCAGGGAGAGTGATAAGGTATTCTCTGAGACTCCCTTTCTCCACAATCAACATCCCAGCTCCCTCAGCTGCTCCTTGTGTGACTTTTTCTCTATGCTTGTCATCAGCTGTGTTATTGTTATTCTCTGGACATGTTCCAGCTCCTCAATGTCCTTATTGCAGTGAGGGATTCAAACTGATCACAGCACTCAAGGTGAGGCCTCACCAGTGCCAAATACAGGGGGACAATCCCTGCCTTGGTTCTGCTGGCCACACTGTTGCTGATCCAGCCAGGATGCCACTGGCCTTCTGGCCCCCCCACACTCCTGGCTCACGTTCAGCTCTTGTTAACCAGCACACCCAGGTCCTTTTCTGCCTGGCTGCTTTCCTGCCACTCTTCCCTCAGCCTGTAGCACTGCATGGGCTTGTTGTGACTCAGGGGCAGGATTGGATACTTGGCCTTACAGACCCGCATACAGCCAGCCTCAGCCTATTGATCCAGCCTGTCTAGATGCCTCTGCAGAGCCTTCCTGCCCCTCAACAGTTCAACACATCCATTCAATTTAGTGTCATCTCTGAACCTACTGAGGGTGCACTTGATCTGGTTGTCCACATCACCAATAAAGATATTTAACAGGGCTAGCCCCAACGCTGATCCCTGGGGGTCTCCTCCAGTGATCAGCCCCAGCTGCAAGCAGCATCATTTACCTGTCTGGGCCTGGCTGTGCAGCCAGTTCTTAACCCAGGTTAGGTGCACCCAGGAGGGTTCCATGAATGGCAGTGTAGAAGTCTTTGATGAAGTCCAGGTAGAGTACATCCAGAGCTCTTCCTTCATCCATTCACCAGACACATTGCCTGGTCATGAAAGGAGACCATGTGGGTTAGGCAGAACCTGCTTTTCTTAAATGCATTCTGGCTGGACCTGATTCCCTTGTGAATGCTGTGATCTCACTCAAGATGATCTTTTCCATAACCTTTCCATGGACCAAGATCAAGCTGACAGGCCTGTAGTTTCCAGGATTCCCCTTCTGACCCTTCCTGTGGATGGACATTATATTGGTCAACCTCCAGTCATCCCAGACCTTCCTGATTATCTAGGACTAATTAAAAATGATGGACATCTGCTTTTTTGAATCCTTCCACTAGCTCCCCCAGTGCTCCTGGGTGAATCTCTTCTAGTCCCATGGGCTGGGTCTAATGACTCAGCAGGTCACTACTTCCTCCTGGATTACAGGAGCTCAGTGCTGCCCCCTGTCCCTGTGTACCCGCTCAGAGTCTGGTTGCCCCAAGGGTATCTGGTCTTTCTGTTAAAGACTGAGCAAAGAAGTTCAACATTTTCTTCATCTTCGTTGACAATGCTCTCCTCCTGTCTTGGTTTGAAAGACAGGTGTTTGCTAAGAAAGGCAGGAGCCTCCCTTGGAACGGAAAATGTAAATCCCCTCCCTCTGTCCCATCGTAATTTTGAAATTAAGGGACTCTCAGGTGAAGATATGGGAATAGTTCTTTACTAGTACGTATAACAAGGCAAACAAACCAGCAAGAGCTGCAGCATTAACTCCAACCAGAACAGAACCCAGTTCCGCGCCCGGCCGCGGGCATTTCCCTGGGTGCAGTTCCCGTCACGGCCAGCAGGGGCGCTGGTGGCTCCGGGCGGGCAGGGCGGGTGCGATGATCCCCGCGCGGCTGCAGGGGGCGCTGCGGGGCGGGCTGGGAGCGGCGCTGATGGCGGCTGGGCCGGCCGGGAAGGGATGGGAGAGGCCTCGGCTCTGAAACCCCCGGGGCAGCTGATCCCAGTGCCCAGACGGGAAGGGATGGGAGAGGCCTCGGCTCTGAAACCCCCGGGGCAGCTGCTCCCAGTGCCCAGACAGGAAGGGATGGGAGAGGCCTTGGCTCTGAAACCCCCGGGGCAGCTGATCCCAGTGCCCAGACAGGAAGGGATGGGAGAGGCCTTGGGTCTGAAACCCCCAGGGCAGCTGATCCCAGTGCCCAGACAGGAAGGGATGGGAGAGGCCTTGGCTCTGAAACCCCCGGGGCAGCTGATCCCAGTGCCCAGACGGGAAGGGATGGGAGAGGCCTTGGCTCTGAAACCCCCGGGGCAGCTGATCCCAGTGCCCAGACAGGAAGGGATGGGAGAGGCCTTGGCTCTGAAACCCCCGGGGCAGCTGATCCCAGTGCCCAGACAGGAAGGGATGGGAGAGGCCTTGGCTCTGAAACCCCCGGGCAGCTGATCCCAGTGCCCAGACGGGAAGGGATGGGAGAGGCCTCGGCTCTGAAACCCCCGGGCAGCTGATCCCAGTGCCCAGACAGGAAGGGATGGGACAGGCCTCGGCTCTGAAACCCCCGGGGCAGCTGATCCCAGTGCCCAGACAGGAAGGGATGGGAGAGGCTTTGGTTCACCAGCACTGGGGCAGCTGATCCCAGTGCTCTGCAGGACTCTGAGGAGCACCCAGCGCCCTGCAGGATGAGCAGAAATCCCGGGGCGGTGCATGGATGTGTCGGCAGGTCTGTGGCAGTGCTGGAACTGTGGGATGTCCTGGCAGGGCAGGGTGCAGGGCCCAGCAGCAGAAGAGAAGCAGCTCCCAGCTGGGCCATGGCAGTGACAGCGAGCTCCTCTCCCCAGACACCAGCCCGACCATCGTCTTCCCAAGCCCAGAGCAAGAGAGCGAGCAGCTGCCCCCCTCTCCTGGTATCTCTGTCCCTCAGGGAGAAACTCCCAGAGAAAAAAGGTGTAGTCATATGCTATACTCCTCTCCTGCACCTTAGCCACTCTTTATTTTTCTTAAGTACCCCAAAGTACCAGTTTACTAGCAACTTATGGGAAAAAAATCTGTAAATAAAAAGACAGAAGCCCAACCCCCAACTCTTCCATATCCATCCAATAAAGGATGGAAGTTTTTCTTTGGACTCACTTTTGTTAATGTATTTATTAAAAAAAATGTTTAAAATTTTATTGCATAGCAGTAGCCAGATCAATTTTTAGCTGAGCTATAGTCTTTCTAGTTTTCTCTCTATGTGGCCTAATGACATATTTGTACTCTCCCAGACATTTGTGCCCTTCTTCCAAGTATTGTGAACTCTCAGGGGAAACTCCTTGTTCAGCCAGACTGGTCTCCTATGATTTGCCTTTCAGCACATAGGGACAGCCTGCTCCTTTAAATTTCCTTCTTAGCTTTCCTGAACCTCTTTTTTATTAAGGACTGTTTCCCAAGAGATTGTTTGAATCAGTATCCTGAACATCCCAAACACCACCCACTTGAAATCCTAGATACAGTTTGGTTGGTTCCCTTCCTTACTTTACCAAGGGTTGAAAGCTTTTTCCTTTCATTGTCACTATGCCAAGATGTCCTCTGACTTACCACATCTCCTGCCAGCCCTCCTCTGTTTGTAAACAGAAAATCTGGAAGGGCTCCAGTCCTACCTGCCATGTCAGGAGGCTCTTTTCCACAAACTCCAGGAACCTCCTAAACTGTTTCCTATCTTCATTTTTGGGTTTCCAGCAAACATCCTGCAAGTGAAAAGCTCCCAAAAGAACAAAGACTAGCAATAGTGAAATATCAGCCAAACTCTTACAGAGAGGCTGCCCCTTTATCCTGTCTGGGTGGTCTGTAACAGACTCCCTCTGGGATGTCTGCCTTGCTGGCCTTTCCCTGATCCTCACCCACAGGCACCCAACGTCACCATCACTGCCCTTGGGCTCTGCCCAGTCAGAGCTGTCCCCAGTGTACAGAGCCACCTCACTGCCTCTCTGCCCCTTCTGAAGGAAGGGCTTCTAACCATCATTGCAGCGCGCCAGACGTGGGAGCCATCCCGCCACGGGTCTGTAATTGTAAAAACATTGTAGTTTGCCTCCTGCACAGTGGTTCCCAGCTCCTCCTGTCTGTTATCCACACTGTGTGCATGGGTGTAGGTGCACTTCAGCTGGGCTGTCCATTGCACCCCCAAATCTGGCATGTCACCCCCAGACTCATCTCTATTGAGCCCAGCCTTATCCACTACCCCTTCCAACTAATTTTAAAGTGCTCTCAATCAGCTCTGTCTGCTCACAGCTGGAATCCTTTTATGTCCTTTAGACAGGCAAACCCCATTGGTCTCAAGCAGGCCTGGTATCACATAAATCACCCCATAACTGAAAACCCAAGATTTCAGTTTGACGCCAGTTTTTAAACCATGGGTTGATCAGGTGGCTTCTCCTGTTTCTTTCAGCATTTCTCCCTGCTACCAAAGGGATTGAGGAAAGCACCACCTGTGCTCTACTTCAACCAATCTTCCTAGTATCCTGAGTCCTCTTTGATTGCCCTGAAATTTCTCTCCTCAACCTCATCTCTGCTGACCTGCATGGGCAATAAACAGACGGCTGAAATCAGCCCAGGAAATCTTCCTGTGCTAGGTCCTACAGTTGCTCTGGCAAGACTGTTATCATGTCAGCCTTGCTCATTAGAGCTGCTGGATCCTACCTGGTCTCCCCTGACTCCAGAAACTCCCTGCCTAGCTCCTTCAGGTGTTCTGCCCCATAATTTACTGTGGGGTAAGTAGCCACTGCTATTACTGCTGTTACTATGTACCTCGCCAACTAACTCATCCTAAAAAACAGGATTCTTCAGAAAATTCTCATTCTCTAAGTTACTTACGTAATTCTTCAGCAAATGTTGGCCATCACATTTAAATTAAATAATTTTCTCTGAAGTTCTCATCAGCTATTTGTAGACTGAGCTAGCTATCTGCTTTTATAGCAAGATTTCAGAAAGCAAGCAGAACCCTGGATGCACACCTCGAGGCATGTTCAGATCATCTGATTTCTAGGCTGCTCTTTCGCTAACTATTTATAGTACTGTAAATAAAAGGGAAATAAAATTTAACACACACAGATATATGGCTGCATTAATATGATGGTGAGTGTTAGGCTATATTTTGTTTTACTCAGCAGTGCTTATTACCTTGGCTAATCATCAGGCCACCTGCTGCTACTGCATTTGGAATACTAACTAAACAAATAAATCTCTGTCTTTCTAAAGCAGGGACAGAGACACTGCAGTGAAACATCAAGCATCTTGCTTCAAATTATAGCTTTTCTAGCTTTCAAGTGGTTTTGCAACTTTTAATTAGAGTCACCTTAACTTTCCAGTGTGCTTCTCAAGCAGTAGATGCCAGAGGTGAGTGCTCTTTATGCTGCTAAGCAGTTACAGCTTCTTCCATATTTCCAGTACCTCTAATCAGATTTGCAAAGGACTTATTGGTCCTCTGTTGTGGCTTAAAACCAGCTGACAGCTAAGTACCATACAGCCACTTGTTCTCTTCCCTCACCTCTTATGGGAAGGGGAGAAGAGTTAAAAAAAAAAAAAAAGATAAAACTTATGGGTCTAGCAAAAAACAATTTGTTAGTTAAAAGAAGTTAATGTTAAAGCCAATAATAGTAATATTAATAATAACAGCAATAGTAATACTACCAATTCTACTATACCTACTAGTAGCTATGCTAGTACTAGTACTAGTAATAATAGAGAATGAGAAAGCAATCCAGCCCAAGAACGTGCCCCTGCTGACTGGTGCCCAGCTCATCCCAGCTCATTCACCTGTCCTGGCCAAGCCCCCCCAGTTTACATGCTGTGCATGGTGTTCCATGGTGTGGAATATCCCTTTGACCAGCTGATATCAGTCTCATATCAGGCTGTGCCTCCTTAGCAGATTCTTTTGCACCTACTCACTGGCAAAACTTGAGACCCAGGACAGTCCTTGATTCTAGGTAAGCACTGCTCAGCAACAGCAAAACGATCAGTGTCTTATCAACATTATTCTCATGTTGTACCCAAAAGACATAGCCATGCCTGCCACTGAGAGTAAAATTAACCCTATCCCAGATGAAACCAGTACATCTGCTCTATTGTTCTTTTGTTATATAGACTGCATTATGTGATTGAGAAAAATGTTTATTATTCTGTCAAATTTTGCATCATTGTAACTGTTTTAGACCTGCGTTTAGTCTTAGACCACTGATAAGGAAACTAAACTAAGCCAAGATTAAGCGCTAATCTCTACAGTGATTACTTTATACTGAAGTATAGTGAAGTATATATAAGTGAATATATATGTATAGTGAAGTACTATAATGAAATACTATACTGAATTATGCTTTAATACATTTATCCTGTAAAATATAAGTACTTATAAACACAGTAATCTACTCTAATAAATTAAAAGTTTTATAAAACCTAAGCCTATAACTTTCTTCATTCATTCATATCTATGACTACCTGTATTCTCCTTTAAAAAAATTTCTTTCTTACTTGTCCTTCCTGGTTGTAACCTTTGTACACTTTAGAAAAAGTATCAAAGAGCTAAATGTCATAGAAATCTGCGCATGGATTGGACCCAAAGTATTGGAGTAATTCGTAAATCATGTAGAAAAGAGGTCAAGAATGTAAAGGTATAAATTTATGTCTTGTAAAATCTGGAGGTGAAATGTCTGAAAAATAAAAATTAAGAATGCAGTGATATTAGCAATATTTTAATCTGTGGAACTCATTCTCACAAAGTTCAGGATACTGGAGCAAAAATCTCTACAGAAAATGTCTTTACTAAGAAAATCCTTGAGAATCTGTCACTACAGCATGGAAGGCACTGTGAGGAAATACTAAAAATATTTTCTTGATCTTACACTCTTCATCATGTACATTTATAGACAGAGGATATTGGGTTTCCTGACCTTGAATACCTGTTCTTCCATACTTGTATGGAAAAAACCTGCCCCACACCCTCACTATAATCTGTCTCTAAGCAGCAATGGAATAAGAGAAATCCTTTCATTAGTGAAGTTTGTGGGTTTTTTTCTGTTTATTGTGGCTATTCCCTGTGGTTTTCACTCAAGATATGAATGAAGCCATTGGCACTCTCCCTGGTCAAGGCAATCAGGCAAGAATTCCTCTCACGTCGAACACTGACCAAACAGAAAATGATTGTGCTAAAGTTATTTATAATATTCATCAGTTCAAATACTACTTTTTTTTAAACTTCTGACTTGTAAGCAATTATCCGTGGAAATGTTTAATTAGATAAATAAGAAGATGACTTATATTCATCTTACACAGATGAATTTTCTTATCTTTTAGGAGGTTATTTTAACTTCACAGTTGAAAATTAAGTTATAAATATTCTTTAAATAAAGTAACCTGGTTTTATACCTTTTCCTTGTATATATATTCCTTTCCATTATTAAAAACAGCACTTAGAAAATGTTTATATCACCAGTAATTCAAAGACATTTATCTGAAAAAAATACCCATCACTGTCTCAATATTCATGTGAAAAAAGGCTATAGTAGGGATCAGAGATATAAATTCATTAAACAAAAATCATAACTTTTCCCTATTTCTTGTCAAAAAAAGACTATTTAACACCTATTACTGATGCAGCATTTCTCCAAATCCTAAATATACTTAAAACTGCATTGTGTGTTCTGAGTCAATACAGAAGTCACGTGTTTCTGGAGGAAAAGCTGTGCAGCTCTCCCTTTATGGGCAATCATCAGAGCAGAATGATGAAGGGAGGATTCACCTGTTTCTTCATTCTGTGTAAAGCAAAAGCATGTTTTTCCACCTACATTTTGAAGTGCTCACTGTGCTATCTGCAAAAATGGAAGAAATCAATCTGGTTTGCTATAGCACTCAAGTTCTTCTTGTTTCATAGTGCTGTTTGAATCATCCAATGCATCCATCAAAAAAGTGGATTTGTCACTTGTCCTCAGGAAGATGCAATGAATGGAGACAAAACAGAAGATGGTTCTATACAGCAGATTTTTGTTCTCTTGATATTTCATTCAGGCTTTTAAGCATATGGTGTTGCTAACAGTAACACAACAAAGTGAAAACAGAGGACAGTGTTCTTCACAGACACAGAAACAGATCTGTGTATTGACAATATGTGATTGAGATGGCTGTCATTGCTTTTGATTCTCAAGTAATGCTGGAAACAATATTATTAAGGTTAGTCTACCTAATCAAAGTAACAGAATTCAGAAATAACATCATTCAAGTTGAATAATTTCCCGATTAACTCTAGCAATTAATTCTAAAAAAAGGAAAAATATGTGCAGTTCAACCATTTATTTCACACACCACAGACAGAAGGGAAAAAAGTCATCATCTGATAACAATATATGAGGATCTAGACTTCAAAGCAAACTGCCTTTAGATGAAGATGGTTAGGTTATAAAGTGTAGTTTGAGCCTTTTTCGTTTAGACCCATGATGTTTCTCATGTTCATGTCTTCCACAATGTTAAAGTATTTGATTAAAGATTTTCTTGAAATAAGTCATTTTTAATGTAATATGTGGGTGAAATAATGGAAGCTAACAGACTTTTTTTTCCACAACAAAGTGCATTTTCAATTTTCAGACTTTTAGTTTCCCACTATCTTCTTCACTATGTTTCTGAGAAAAGCAGATTTTCTTTAATCCTATTGGCAAGTGTCTGAGCTCTCCAAGGATATTTTGTCAGCTGTCCAAATTTCATTTGTATCTAAGATAACCCAGCTAGCTGGAAACATTCTTTTTTTTTCAGTTTCATATAAATAGCAAAGAAAGGATATTGCATTTAAATTTTTATAAGAACATTAAATATGGTCTCACTAAGATTGCTGTGGGAAAGAGGAAAAAATCCCCTTTGCTATAGGTTCAAAGGAGTCTTTGTCAAGTTTAATGGACAAAATAAATCATTTTAAAGATACATCTGTTTAATGTTTTTTTTTAGCAGAGCTTCATTATGCCAGTTTTTTTCTTTCAGTGTTTTGTGGTTTAGGCCATACACCATAATAAAGCACCCTAGTGAAAAACAGGATATCATAAATGCAGGTGCCTTAAAAAAAAAAAAAAAGTGTACCCATACAAAAGGTGCAAATCATATGAGGTTAATTTATAAAATAGCCATTTGATCACATCAATTCACAGCATTGGCAAGACCCATTAGGGTGGTGGAAGAGGTGTTCAAAATGACAAAGAGCAATATGCAAGATATGGCAGTATAGAACCACATCGTGCTGAAATGTCCAAGAGTTCAGCTGTCTGAAACAGTCATTTGGTTGTGCTTTTTAGGTACTGGCTACGCATAAGATACTTAAGATAAGATATCCAAAGATACTTAAATATTATTTCCTACTATTTATTCGGAAACTTCAAATATGCATTTACTCCAGGCTATGGAGTAAAGCTGTGGCCATTCTTTTCTGCAAATACACAGGTAATTTCAGCTTTGAAAGTTTTTAATTTACTAACTTTAACTTACCTCCTAGTTATCCATATAATATAGTAATATAATATAATATAGCATATGATATAACATAAATTGTTCTTCAATAACCAGACTCCTTTTCAACCACCATTTTTATCCCCTTCTACCATATTTTAGCACCTCTCACCTGAATTTATTGTTTCCTTTTATATGTAAGTTGTTAAAAATGTATGGCAGGAGTGGGTTACCATTTAAATTTTCAGTACTTCTCATCTTCACATGTCAACACCAATTAACAACAATGCAGGGTATCCCAACATTTACAATTGCACACATCAAACTTGTTTTAAATGCAGTTTTATCCATCATTATCTTTTTTATCCCACTCCATGTGCCATTCTTGTCTTCCTCCTTTAGGAAACCACAGGAGTTGTAGCTAAAACAATTTCTTTCACTCTGTTCCCACACACATTCAGTCAGTACTGGCATTAAAACACCTGTTTGTCCTCATCTTCATCCTCACCACATCCTTCATCACTTCTCCCAATCTGGTCCTTCTTATTTCTTAATCCCTTCATCCAAATGCTTATCAATTATTATTTTCTTTGTCTTCTCTTGGGATTCCAGGTCCAGTGTTAAATACCAAGGCTCTTCCTTAAAACAAAAAAGCAACAAAAACAAAAACAAAAGCAAAAACAAAAACAAAACAAAATCAACTAACCAAACAAAACACGGAAAAAAACAAAACAAAACCCTCCACAAAACAAAACAAAACAAAACAAAATGAACACCAAACCAAAATACCCACAAAAAAAAAAAAAACCTCCCAAACAAACACTTCCCCACAAAAATACTTACCAGTATTATTTTTATTATTAATACAGTATTAGCTTCAAAGAATCAGTCAGTAATTCAGAAATGTGGAAGGTTTGGAAGTATATATGGCTTCTTATGTGAGAAGATCCTCTTCATGACAACACAAAATTACCAAAATTAAGCAAGTGTCACACTTAGAGATACCTATTCAAGTGAAACATATGTGAAAACAAAGAGTGAGCAATCAGTGAGTACCTGACTGGGCAACCTGGTGTGACTTCATAGCTGATCCTGCTTTGGGCAGGAGGAGGAACTGGATGAGTATCCAAAAATCTAGAATTAGGTCTGGGGTCTTGTCATTCTACAAACCTGTCCATGATTAAAATGTCTCATCCAAAAAATCACTAAAATGTTAAATAAGTTAAGATCACAGGTTCTGAGATCCTGCCAAAATGTATTGAACTCTTTCACTTTAAAAAAAGACTATAAGATTTAAATATAAGAGATAAATGTTATATATTATATTATAAATATTATATATACAATTTAAATATAAGAGATAGCTTATAAAATTTAATAATTTTTTATCCTTAAATTTTAAAAATTATGCCTTTTGAGTCTGAAGGAAAAGGTACACATATATAAGCCTGCAAAAATCATGAATTTACAGAAAAACTGAAGTTTCTCTTTCTTTCAAACTTTAAAAATATTTGGTATCATGAAGGATGAAGTGCCAAATTTTCATATTTGTACAAACTAACCCCTTGTTGAAGACTTTTCAACTTTTTAATGAGATACACAGCTATGATGTTGTCTTGGATTCATACTAAAAGTCAGGAAGCTTGGATCAGCATTCTGCTTAATTCAGGTGCTCCCCAAGAACCTGTAGAAGGAGATAATTTTCAGAAATAATGTGACTACTAACTACTTTCTTTAACCTATTCTATTTCTCCAGCTCTGAAATAATACTTAACAGGCTCTCTTATGAACATACGTATAATAGAAGTCCTGGAATGAAATTTAGACAAAAGCTAGCTGTCTTGGTTTGAAGGACAGGTGTTTGACAATAAAGGCAGAAGCTTCTCTTTGAAATTGAGAATGTAAACCTCTTTCTTCCAAATTATTATTATTATTATTATTATTTTGAAATTAAGGGGTTCTCAGAAAAGATAGGGGAATTAGGAATAACAATTCTTTACTAGGAAAATTAAAATAGAAATACAGTATTACAAAGAGCAGTCTCAACCTTGACAGAGTCACAATACAACCTGACACCCTGTCAGTCAGGGTGTTGTAGCAGTCCCATTAAATGGTGGCTACAGTCCCACTGCAGTGGCAGATGTGGTTCAGCTGAAGCAGTGCTCCTGTAGAAGGTGCAGTTTTCCTCTGAAGCTCCAGGGATGATGTAGAAAGGTCTGGCTTTCCTGTGAAATCCAGTGGAAAGATGGATAACTTACTGTCCAAAATCTCAGATTTTATCTAGGTAGGAAAGGCTTGGCTCCTCCCCCTGGCTGGAGCATCTCCCAGTGGGATGATGTAATTTTATCAGCCATACAGTGGGACTTAATGGTCCAGCAGCAGATGATATCTTCCTGAAGGGAGGATGGGTTGTGGAAAAGATAAAGATGATTGCCCCACCTGGTTTTAAAGATGACCCATTAGCAGAGAGTATGTGTCACAGAGATAGCGCTCACTGCCCCACCTGGCTTGAACAGATGGTGATAGAATACACATTTCTGGCCACATCAACCCAACACACGCACAGACTATAAGACTCAAAGGAAGCTGTTTTTTGCCACACCATCATCACAATGAAACATATTGCATAGGCAAGTTGTTTTGGCCTCAGGATGGAAAATCTAGAGACCTCGTTTCCCAGACACTGAGGGATGTTTTATGGTCTTGATAGAAATACAGATGACATATTATCTAAATAATATTAGCTGAATATAAGTTCAAAGATGCTTAAATGTTAATATTTATTATACAATATATATAATGTGCAAACCTAAACTCATTCAATTCTATTAGAATTAAGAATTCTCATTTACCGTAAAGATTGTCATTTGTCTCACTGATGTTTATGTCTATATATTAAATGATTATGTGAATTATATGATACAGACACATAAGACAGAGTAAAAGAAATAAAGATCTGAGAAAGGAAAAGATTCAACAAAAATTTCAGTTGATTCATATGAAACAAGTATAAACATCTTAAAAATATTACATTACTTCAGGAACAGTTTTATGAGGAGAAAATATGAGCCCAAAAATTCAGTATGGCTTGTAAGGGGATCTGTAAATGGAACAAAAAAGGTGCTGTTTTCTTTTCCAGTTTTCCTCACCACATAAAACAGGCTTTAAATTTCTCTTCCTATTTGGAATTAAAATACTTTTTAAAAATCTAGAGTGCTCTGAGAATAAATAAATATTTAACTCCGATATTTAAAAAATGTTGCCATCAAAGGTTCTTGTTGGTAGACCAACTATTTATGCTCAGCAAGATCTCTTGATGTTACTGATGCTATATAATGTGATTTGGTTTGGCTGACAGTCGTGATGGACCCCCAGATGTTAATAGCAATTCTTCCTCCTTTTTGTAATGCTTTAACTATAGAATTGTTGTCTAATTTCATGGAACCTTTTACACCAATTTTTATTCCACCTTTCTGTTTGCAAAAAGCTTTTTAATGTATTTTTTGATAGAAAAATGTTGCTGTCGGAAACAAAATTACATTTCCACGTATTTAAAAGATTCACTTGCTTCTAAGAACTGTTGCAAAGGTAAAATACTAGATAAGATCATCCATCTATAAAAGGACGTTGATGGGTTTTGTGAGTTATTAAAAGACCAAAATAAAATTCAAGGATGACTAAAATGGCAGCAGCCATTCATGCAGCAAATATTAAAATTGTAAATAATCTCTTTTCACAAATAAGCTCAAAGCTACCTGGGAGAACATGTAAAGGGGAAATGTTAATATTGTATTTTTGAAAGCAACCTCATCAAGGGAACATATACTTGCTTTACCTAGAGTAGTAAATTTATATCTTTTTAGACACTTAAAATCTAATTCACTCCCTACATCCTTAGGTTGCAGACACCTCAAATGCAAAGGATGAATAAACTACTTGAACAGATTATAAAAAAACTTATTTTGAAATGGAAAATAAAATTATTGTAAACAAAACAACTTTATATACAGACAATGTCCAAAGGCAAAAATAAGGCACACCAGTCAAACTGAAAATAGAAAATACAAATAAACAGATGAGGAAAGCTAGATTAAAAGTATGTGAACAATGAGAATGAATGGAGGGAGGATAAAAGATTATCTGTAATGTGTCATAGAAAACACGTAGAGCTCTGAGATCAAAATAAAGTGTTTAATGCTGTAAATAAAGAAACAAATGTTTGATTCATCATATAAATGAAGTTAAAAGAGGAGGAGGGAAAGATCATCTTAAGACCAACATTATGAACAAATATTTTAAGGCAGAGGAAAGAAATGTGGAAGAAACAAGTTTAGAATAATTTAGTCAAACCAGGACATGAGAAATCATTAGAGGCTGGGTAGCAAGGTGAAATAAAAAGGTCATAGATTTAAATGCAAAGTTTTAATTTGTGAAGTCCCGTAAAGTAAAAGGAGTAAAACTTGTATGCACTTTGAAAGTTAGGAGGAAATACCTTACTTAGGTTTGTTCAGGGTGGCAGAGGAAGCAAACAGGTCAGAGACAGCACTGTCTGCTGGTCTCAGACACACAGAAGGAATGGCATATTCACCAAACGCCAAATGTCCTAATCTGAGCTGACTACACCTTCCGCTAGAACACAGTTCAAGTGCACAGGACAATTATTTTCTTTCAACACTCCAGTAACAGTAGAATATAGTTCATCAGACCAAACTGATTATTAAGGAGCATTTGAAATAATATTAACTTTTCTTTGGCATAAAACCTTTTCTGGGGAAAAAGATACATGTTTCTTTGAACATCTAATTATATAACGTGTGTGCATATTTTGAGCGAATGGCCTTATCTTTGAAAAACTTCTTGCCTGTTTCAGGGATTATGGCCCAATAGATTTGGGACTTCTGCAATAATGCAAAACTCAGAGGTAGCAAGTAATAGCAAGAATATTTAAAAGGTGACAAAATTCATTTTGATGGCAGTGTGAGAGACCAAGTAAATAAGAGATTGTAGATAGAAAGACAACTGAAAGGGAAGAGTTCTGTTTTTTATTTACTGGTAAACAAAATCACTTAAAAATAAACTCTGTATGCAGTTGCAAGTTCTCTATTAATTATGTAACAAATACATAATTAATTATCATTCAAGTCTTATTTCCTAAAATCTGTTGCATCTCTAATTCTATTGAACTGCTAAAGTCTTGGGATTTAACCTCACCTTCCTTTTTCCCTTCCCCTTTCCCGATAAACAACTGTACGAGTTGAAACCAGAAATGGTTTAGAGAATTTTTCTAAATTCCTGTGAATTAAGTAAATCTGATCTGTCTTTCAT
Source organism: Luscinia megarhynchos (assembly GCA_034336665.1). Taxonomy (NCBI): domain Eukaryota; kingdom Metazoa; phylum Chordata; class Aves; order Passeriformes; family Muscicapidae; genus Luscinia; species Luscinia megarhynchos. The sequence continues at coordinate 47,577,710 of CM067592.1, read as the reverse complement.
GCCAGGGATCCTGCCTCCCTGTCCTTCTTGAAGACTCCAGGGATATCAGGTTCTTCCAGAATCAAAAACTTTGACCAGCAGCTGCATCCTCTCAAAAAGAATTGAGTGGCCTTGAAGTGACTAGTCCACCACTTCAGATGGTTCTGGCTTTGTCCCTTCAATCAAATATTACCAGTTTGATCTTCTTCACCAAAGATAACCCCTTTTCACTCCAGATCTCTCCTCTGGCCTCAGGAAGTGGAGATTCCTGAGAAACAGCTTTACCAGGACAGACCAGTCAAGGACTCTCCTGTGTCCTTTGTCAGGGGCACCCCCAAACAAGTCAGCATCAGATGCACTGCAAAGATCACTTTGCCAATGTTATCGGTGCACTTAAATAATCCCACTTGCTGCCCTTCACATGCAGACTCTTCACCTTATTTGTGCACCCATATATAAGCTTTCCTTTCCACAACACTATTTACCCTTTCAGATTTTTGTAGGTTATGAACCATTTTTAGAGGCAGACTAACAGCTAAGTCTCCTTTCACCATAACAGTGAATGTTAGGTTTTACACTTCAAAGATATGCTCCAGGCAGTTCTGGAAAATCTCAGACTCTGAAAGATAAGGGAGCATGCATTTTTGCAACTGTAATAGTAACCTATCTCTCTCTCTCTCTCTCTCTCTCGTATTTAAAAAAAAATATTGGTGTTCCTCTTCTTTGCTTTTTATTACTTTAAATGCCTCTAAGTTAATTCACAGTGCAGGTTATTTCCTTGATATAGCTGAGACAATGAAGTTGGGGTTTTTTCTTAATGGTTATTTTAGCAGATTATTTGTTTACATCTTTATCTTTAATTTCTTAAATCAGGTGAGAAATAAGTTGAATAGTCATCTGAACTCATAAAAATCGAAAAAAAAAAAAAGTAAAGTTATAATTTAAAGGGCTTTTAATCTGTTTTTTTCACCAGATTTTTCAAAGAACCACAGTCCCAGCACTAGAAATGAAGGAGATGATCTTTAAAATTCAGAAAGCATTTTCTGCCTTCTGTCCTGTCAAAATTGTGAGTTCTGAGTAAGAAGAACTCTTTGCTGTTAAATCCCAAGAAAAATGGTTTAAAATTCACGGACAGAATATTTCAGTAATGCTTTGAGTTTCTGAGTTTTCCCACTGGAAGCATACCTGAGCACGAATCCTTAAGGAATACACTGTGTTACACTTTTTTCTCTACAATGTTCTCTAGAGCCATTTTGTCATTTAACCCGCTAGGAAGGTTGCATATTGTGCATTCTGGAACATAGTACTCTGCCCTATAAATGCTCTTTTTAAAGATATACTGTCATTAGCAGTTCGTTTTTTTGAAACTGGACTGGAGAACTCCTAATATCCATGTGCAGAGTTTGAAGTAAAAGTAAACTCATTTTAAAAACTGCAGGTTTTATCTTCATATTCCCAGGAAAAACATAGAAAAAGGAGTCAAAGAAACAAATGCTTTATGGAGTGGGAAACTTCAATTGTGGAAAGAAAAAGAGGAACACAAACCTGTAAAAAGAAATTAACTCATATCCAAATAAATTTGAAACATGTGCATTAAGTAAAGTAAAATATTTCATAGTCTGAAATTTCAAGACATTTTAAAAAGAATACTATCCTTCAGTAAAAAGGGTACTTTAAATCTCCACTTAAATAAATCTCCACTTAAATAAATCTCCATTCCATTAAATCTAAACAAACCTCTTTACTTATATCCTTAAAATAATCCTAATATTTAATTATGATACACATTACATTCTTTCTTACACTAAATAAAACCAAATGTTGTTAAAGAAATTATTAATTTCATCTCTCTTCAGGACAGTATTTCTTACAAGATCACAGTAGGATGATTCTACGTAGCATACTTCAGGAAAAAAAAAATACAGAATACAAGCTCTTGAGTAAGTAAACAGTAAATAAAGAACCTAGTCTGAAGAAGAACTGATATTTTATTCAATTCAAACTGAGTCATCCTGACCAGCAGGTCTTCTAAAGTCTTAGAGCTGATTCATCTGTGTGCAGGATCCTATTAAATGGGCATAAAGAGAATAGCAATGATTTATGCACTAAGGTATTTTTACCCTTTCTGACAACAACCCCTCCACTCCCAAACATTTGTTATAGGAGCAGTAAAACCAAAGTCTTTGATGTGCCTGACATTACTGTTCCCATCTTCTCCTGGTTTTCCTCTCTGTTGTATTTTGCTATATTTGACAGTCATGCATACAGGCAACAGAAAGTGCTTGTTCTATCAAAACAGGTGCAGGGCATGACAATCTCACATTTCAAAATTTTCAACATTAAATATTCTTGCTGTTGCATTTGATTTCTCTTTCTCAGAAAATAAAACAAAATAGCATAAAGAGGTTATGTTAAAAAGATTGATTGGAAAAAGTCTTCTTTCCTCATGCTTCTTGGTGGATCATCAAAACTGATCCACTACTGTATGAAGATTTATTCAAGAATGACATTCCTAAATGAGATGTTCAGTAGAGCTAGATTTTCATGATTGAAATTATGTGAGGTAAATTAGTGCCAAGGCAGGTCAATGATCTCATAATTAGCTCAAATTAACACTACCACTAGCTGTGAAATTCTTTATTGGCAACTGAGTGACGCTCATGGGAGTGCAAAATTTCCCTTTGCACTTGAAAGCATCAAAGCAAAAGGAAATATTATTATTTAGAATGTAACAAGATGCAAGCTGAGACATATACCATAAATAAGGAATAATATATTAGCAGTCACCACAGGGGTAAATAGATTATGCAAACCAAGAGTACTTTTACAGAAACATGACAAATTCCCTAAAATATTATCCATTCATGTTTCAACAGGAAGCAGACTAAATATTGGCTTGGCAATTACCTGATGACTGCAGTTGTCATGTTCCTGGACTTTTCTAGATAGCAAAAGCAGATATACTCAGCATGACATTCTCTAAGACCGTTTGTATGCTATTGTCTGGTCCTATATAAGCAGTCTTAATTACTAGCTCAGAAATGTTTGAAATGTTGCACAGATACTAATTGCATCTTGCAATATCTTAGAGATACTTAAGTATGAATCATATAAGCCCTTGACTTTAATACAAAGGAGAAAACCCAGTAATACCAGTTTCCAAAAATTCTGACTTGGAAAAATATCCCATAACTATTGGAAGTCAATAGCTAAGGAGTGACAAAAGAGAAACAATTACTATTAGTAGTTCAGTAACATTTTCAGTGTTATTAACCATCTTGATTCATATTCCAGATCTGTTAAGATTTAGCAACATCTTTGAAACATTTCCATAGTTAGTTTTTTTCTTCTTCAAATACCATGTTTCCATTTATGATGTTTGACTTTATAGAATGTTTCTTACTTCTTAGATGAAGCCCAGAAAATTTGTATTCTTTCAATATTAATTTTCTATTTATATGTAAGCTATTATTGAGTGAGTATAATATCAATGGCCTTACTGGTACATTAATGCATAACACATTCTTTCATAACTTTCATGTTCTAGCCTACTTTCATCAGCGTGCATCAAATTATATAAATTGTTCATTTGCAGGATGGACTGGCCAGTTTTTGTTTACATGTTTACCAGAGTTCTTTAAAAATATTTATATTTTAAATAAGCAATTGGCTTTTTTCACTGATAGAGTAACTAAATATGAAAAGGAATGGGCTGGGTGGAGGGAGAAGGAAATAGGAGAACAATTTATGTTTGCTTTCCAAGTATAAAATCCTCTCACTGAGATTAAGTTATATTAAGTATGGTTCTGAGGTAAAATTCACATTGTACAAACAAGGACATCAAACAAAAAAAGAGAAAGCTTAATGAGGAATAACTGTATTATTCCTAATTATCACTCAGGATGTAGACATTAATCACAGTGCCTTTAGCATATGATTTTTTTAAGTTCCAGCCAAGCATTCCAATAGAGCCATGGATTCACTCTTCTTTAACTTATGTTGCACTTTATTTGAAAGCAAACAATAAAAGCAAACCAAGGCTAATTTTACATTTGTAAGCAATAAGCCAGACTTCAGGCTTCAGAAGTGATCTTCTGTATTGAATATTCAACAGCAGTAGGAGTGAATAAAATTAACTCCTCGAGTTTAGTTGAACTCCTGCAGTGTCTACACACTAGCACCACTGCATGACATGGCCCACACAAGAGCAGGTGGGATGACCAAGAGGCTCACACAGAAAAATATTATTGATCTAACCCGATTTTTAAGCTAATATTTAGATTATGTGAAGGATGTTGCTAGTTTTCAGGTGGTACTTCAGCAGAATAGTGATTGCATCCACATTTTTATAAATTTAAGGTACAAATTACTTTGTTTTTGTGTGGAGTGCTCAGTGTCAGATCTTAAATGCCACATTAAGGAGTCATATATCTAAATTAGGACTGGGATGGTGATAGGTTACATTGACAGATTCTATACTCACAAGTAAAGGGAATACGATCTTCCATTTTGTATATCCAGGACATAATTGTAGACTTTGCTGCCAAATGTTATTAAATTTTTCATCCATTCCCAGTGTATTTTGGCACAATGTACAAGAGATTACTCACATCACATGCTGAAAACCAAGTGACTTTGAGTGGATTAATGCTAAACAGTCACAAGAAACATTATTTGTTCTTGGAAGAGATTTCATGCAGAGAAATTTAAAAAAAAGAAAAAAAGCTAATGATATAACTATAGGAACACCACTGTTTGTCTATCCAAATATTACTTTTCACGAAAAAGTATATCATTTATTATAATTATTGACTTTGATTTAACTTCAACTCCAGGTTTGAAGTTGTCAAGCCTTTATTTCTACTCTAGGCCCCCTTTTCAAAGCTTGAATCCTTATACTTGATTATATTATGCAAGATTAAAATCTTCAAGGACCAAAGTATGTGCAGTACTCTTTCATTCCATCCTCTATTCCACTACTTACAATTTTCTATATGATCTGGTTAATTTCTTTGGAATAGGGATTACCAACAATAGTTTGGTGCAGACACAACAATGACCTAATATGTAACAAGGTTTAAAAGTCTATAATAAATATTCAGAGAAAAACATTGTGAAGTAAATTTTTCATTACTCAACTATAAATTTATTTTTTTAATAAAAAAATGACCATGGGTATTTTTTCTCCTTTTTTTTTCTTGCTAACTACAGTTTCTTTCCTCACTATCTCATTACCACTCTGATATTTAAAATGACCTATTAGCTTTCTGTTTAAACAAAAAGATTGTAAATCTCATATTCTGAATGGTACTTGCTGCTTTTGTTGAGCACAGTCTATGCAAATGTCTACAGCTTGTCTTCTCAGACCCTGTTCCATAACTGTAAAACACAGTGACATTGAAATCACACCTTAATCTTAATTCACAAAAGTTAGCACATATTTTTTATTAAAATTTGAAAAGAGTGCTGACAAGAAATCCAATTCAAAATGTAAGTCGTTTTTTACATTCAAATAAAAATGAGATTATGCTGCTGAGAAAGTAATAATTATCTGATGTAAAAGTCTATTCCCAAATGTCATAAGGACCTCATAACAATGTGTATACCAGGCTTATGTAGACACATAGTAACTTTTGACATGGCAGATGTATGTAGGGCTTTTTGAATAATGCACTTGAGCAGTAATGTTTTGAGACATGACAATGATTCACACAGCTCCACCATCCAAAATAAATGAGCCCAGCTCAGTGAAACTGCATCAAAAATTATAATAAATATCTCTCTAATTAATTGCAGTTTTAATCAAACGTGTCACTAGCAACATATGTAGCATGTGACATGCAGAAAATTTCTGTATATTAACACAAAAAAACATACATAAATACATAAATAACTAAGTGAAATGTGCAATTAAGTATAAGTGTAGATAAAGAAAGAGGAGGATTTAAAAATTAATTTACAAACAGTCTCTTCTGGAAACTATGAGTAGTCAAACAACAATGTAAATTTGAGAAACATGATAAAGGGTGTCAATACTCAGTACGAAACACATGTACTTGTTCCACTTTTGAATCATATATATTCGTTTAAAGCAAGCCCTACTGCACACGGTCCCTTAACATCTAACTTTTTCAAGTAACATTGATTTAGTGTTTCTAATTACATTGGTTCATTAAAAGATACATTTGAAACAAGCAGCTGTTTACAACCTCTATTGTTTCAATTCCCATGGAGGAAAATAAGTTTAATTTCCTTTCACTCTCCTTCCCAACTGATGCCAATTCGCATTGCATTTACCAAGGCATCACTTTCAATTACCACAAGTGAACACAGAAAGAAGTTGGCACTCATCATACATTTCCCAATAACTTTGTACTGTCCAATTCACACCTATAAAGGTTTCTTTCACATCTGACAAGAAATACAAGCCATGTTCAGATAGATGAAAATAAACATTTTGTTTGCTTCCCACAAAGCCACAGATGGAACTGATTTCTATGTTCCTTTACAAAGTCTTGAAGATTAAAGGAGAGAGAAGGTTGGTCTTGCTAAATGGATGACTAAGCATAGTTCAAATGGCTTTTTTGCAGTTTTCACAGTTACTGATAAATGCTTGTTGTTTAAAGTTGTTCACTTATATATTTTTATAACAATCATCAATCACCAAGCTGTAACGATTTACAATTACTAAATTACTAAACTTTTACATTACTAAATGGGATAAATTATAAAATAGAACTTTAAAATTTATTTTATAATTAAAAATAAAGTAGAATCTACAGGTATTTCCTATTCCCTCAATGCTAAAGAAGGTGAGAATCCAAGAAGAAATAAAGAAAAGCCAGAAGTTATAATTTAAAAAAAAAAAGACTCTTTCTTTCTTAATCATTGAGTTCTGATTTTTATGATAACATGCTACTGCATTGCTTTGCATATGAAGATTGTTGCTGATCCAGCTCCTGATGGTTTTGTCTCAGTAATAGAGCAAAATGGATAGATCACATTTTATTTGAAATAATATTTTCAGTCATTTTCAACTTTCAGTGATTTCATGATGATTTTTTCCAGATGAAAATGTTCAGCTTTTTACCTTCTTGAATAAGCTGTTTCATGAAGCTTAATAATTTGTGAGTAGCTGACACCTAAAGATTTTAAAATAAAACAAATATTCACTTTTTTTTTTGGGGGGGGGGTTGTTGTTGTTTTTTTTTTTTTTTTTTTTTGGTAGAAAAGAGGAACTAGTATGTATAAGTAAAAAAATAAATGTGAAATCTCCACTGATTAATTTCACCAACCGATTTCATAGGTCTGGCAATTTCTTTGTCATGCTCTGTGAAGTTAAATGTCTGTGTAGATGGAAATAAAGGAGTAAAAGACAAATTTGTGTCAGTGGTTCTTCAACCTAGTAGCAGCTTGGCCAGTACAACCACTTTGCTTTGATGCTTGACGCTGCCAATTAATGAGAAAAAGGCCCAAACTGGCAGACTCCATTGAGCCCTGAATTTCAGTTGAAATGGCTTCAGATTAGCTCAACAATTGTTTTACCACGAATCATAAATATTGCATGTCAAGTTGTGCTAAGTATTCGTCCATATTTATGGGTTGTGTTAACAATAACAGGATTTCTAGTTGCCTGAAGATAAGTGTGCTGTTGTTAACTCTGGCACCCACTGAGAAGTAGACCGAGTAGACCAAACCTCATTTTTAACTGACAACATGTTAGGTGTCAGATCATTTTCTGCAGTGAAATAACTGATCTTCTTGGAGTGGTTGAAGATGAGCTGTTGGTTCTGCTGCCAGAATGCCCACAGACATCAGAAATGGGTAGTTTATCTGTAGACATTGCATATGGGTGGGACAAGATCCCACAATCACTATTTCACAGCAAAGGCGAACACATGGCTGTGGATCGAGTATTTTTGAATAATGTTTTTGTATATTCAGTGAGTTAAAAGAGGTAAAAGCATAGAACTACATTGAGAGGTATTGCACACTCATGCTCTCAACCTTATTAACTGGATGTTTCAGGCAATTTCCATGGGGTTTACTTAGAGTGAAGAATGTTGTAAAATGAAGGGTTTTTAAAAAACCATGCCATGGCAAACTCCTACATGACTTCTACCAGTCCACTTTTACAATACCAGTAGTTTCTGTGCTCTGTTTTTGGACATCATGGAACTAGGATATAAAAAATGCCCTTACTAGTTTATTTTATTTGCTGATCACTACCATCCGGATAAAAATTGCTTGTACTCCTCTTCATCAGAAGTCAAAAGAAGAAATAGGAGACAGCGTGTGAAACCATCAATTAGAGAAAACACTGAGGAGTATGTTTTCCCATACTGTATAAATACACTCCAAAACTATTTTTCATACAATGCCATGGAAACCAAAAGAATATATAAATATTTCAGAAAAGAGCTTAGGCAAGCTCACAGAAGATAGAATAATTAGACAAAATAGATTAGAGGGAGTTAGAAAGGGTGAGTCAGTAAACCTTATGTATCCAAAAATTGGCAGGGAATGTCAAAAACAAAATCACCCTATACACCCTGCAACTTTTATAATTTTCTTTAAATATTCACTGCAATCTACTAGCAGAAATAGAGCATTTGATCTCATTCAGTATGAGTTACATTTACACCCTTAGCCTTTACACAGGAGTAATAATCCTAGTGTATCACAGCTCACAGATGATCCCCTTCTGCAGACACTCCTGACAAAGAGCCTTTCCTGTTAATCTTTCCAGGCATCTTTCTACAGAAATGCTTTTTGCTTTTGGTTTCTGCTTGAACTGTTAAACCAAAAGCCTGTTATCTCTATAGGGATGATTACACTGATTTCTCTCACTGAGATAAACAACAGATTATAGCAACAAAATTACACTAAAAAACTGGATCATTACTCCTTACATTTATACAGGGTTGATGAGTATAATTTTCTTTTTATAGTGCTATCAGAATGAAAGGCTAATGTTCAGAGTATCAGTTAAGATCAAAAGGATAATCTTACTAATGCTGACCACGAAAAACAGTAGAACAGTTAAAAGTTCAAGTCACAATCATATGGATGATGACAAATTAGTCAGTAATAGAACATACTTGAAAGCAGAGATATCAGTTGTATGAATTAAAATGAAGTTAGAAGTCAGAAATTATTTCCTTTATGAATTTTTGTTTCTTTAGAGTTTATCTGTAACTTATTCCCAAAACGTAACATATATTTTTACCCTGTTTCATTTTATCTGAGGCGGAAATTGCTCTTTCTGCTCTAGGATGTTCAAGCAAACTCTTATTATATTGTCCTAAATAGTTTCCAAATCTTGCCTGATCTTAAGAACAAGTCTGTTCACATAAAATTTCATGACTTGCAGAAAGAAGAGTACATGTCAGGCAAATATTTAACAATTTTTTTTCTGTTGTAACCCTGGATTTAAAGAGATGTATCCAGTAATATTTGATACATGAGGCAGAGACCCTTGTATTAGTTTTTTCATTTGGCTTTGCAAAGCCAGGCATTTCAAGGATTTGCAAGCACCTTTCTCAAAAACCCAGGATACTGACCAAAGCCCAAATGGGTGTGGAAATTCTTCTATCATCATACTCTTTTTATGCACAGAAGAAGTATTTATCTGTTTTGGAAAATAGTAGCTTTTGCTGAATTTTTTTCCCTGGAAAGATACAGTTGGCTGGTTCCTATAGGAACAAAGTGTTGATGCTCTCCTAGACAAGCAACTGTAAAAACAGAAAAAAAAAAAAAGTGGTGGTGGGCAGGATTAAAGTTTTAACTCTTCTTCACAGAACCTCTTTTGAGAATCAGAGATAAATTAACAGAAGTGATTTAGGAAATAAATATTTGTGACATATTTCAATTTATTTATTTTCAATTTCTTTTGTTTTCATATAAAGACCTGCTAGAAATACAGGTGTGGTGTTTCCAGTGTTTACACAGGTTTGGTGTTTACACAGGAGGGTGTAGAAAAGCATCAATAGTGAAACCACATTTCCATAGAAAGGGAAGTGAGAGGCCTTTAAAACATGAAATATTTTAAAAACATTTTATTAAAAACATAAATAAAAGCAAAAATTGCTTAACTGAATTATTCAATTTTTGAAATATGAACACATACATATAAAAAGTTTGTAGGAATTACTGTTCTTTGCAAATTGCATTTATAAAACTCTCAGATTAATTCCTTGTCACGGGAATAGGAATGAGTCAAAATGCTTCACAGAAATCACACCTGTTGTTTGGTTTTGGTCTTGTCTTTTTATAAAATGTCTTATGAATATAACTTTAACTTCTGGGAGGTGGGAGAAAACAACTACAGATTCTATTCAGTGCTATTCTTGAACTTTACACCTTCTAGGCACATTATTTGTTTGTAACAAATAAAACAGACTGAAATGAACTCATGATTTTCTAAACCCATCTATCCATCATGAGGTACTGCCATTTTTTCCCTCAGAGTTGCTTGTTCATGCTCCAAGATACAATCTTTTTCACCTTCACTAAGTATTTAATTGACTGAAAAATAGAACAACAAAACCGTCGAGTTCCACTCTTGACCCAGCAGAGCCAAGTCCACAGCTAAACCATGTTCCTAAGTGCCACATCTGCACATGCTTTACATACTCCAGGCATAATGACTCACAAGGGACACAAAACAGGTCAGGGAAATTAAGTCATGTCAAAGCAAGCTGAGCATTAAACTATGTTTGCTCTGCATGGCTTTTATTGTTGCACTGAGACTAACACTTTTTTTAATAGACCACAGAATAGCCAGAAATAGTCAATTGAAGGAAATGAGTGGGAAACTAAGGAAGAGTAATATTAGATGAAATTTTTCACAGCTTTTAGCCTGAGATCCCAAGGAGATTAATCACTTTGGTCTGCCTTGACAATAGAGTAATCACACAGTGTTAAAAATGCTAGGTTGGTGGAAAAAAAGTGCAGTACACACAACACTCTCAAGATTTGTTTACTTCAGTTGTTCTTCTTTTATAGTGGTTTGATATAGAGTCTGAAGTTGAGTGCAATTAAGACTTCTGCAATAACATTTGTTCAGCAAGTGTTTTAAGGATAACAGTGAAAAATAATCTCAAATTGAAGTACATTTCTTGCTGTTTAAATAAAAAAAAAAAAAAAGAATGAAATGAAGTGCATGTTACCTGAACACAGTATTTCATCTTTTGTAAATGACGGTAGCTTGGGAATCCTAACTTGAGCTCTCCTTCAGGGTATTGTCCTCAGACCTTCTTAGTCCCAAGTTAGAGACTGTCTGCAATACAGCTGAGTACACAGGCTCATCTCCACAGCCTTTGATTCCACATCTGTGTCTATAAACCAGCTGTGAAGACAATAGTGGTAAAATGTTCTTGCTAGTTCCAGACAGCTGACATGGAACAACACCAAAAGCTAAATCTCAGGAAGCTCAGGTTGAAGGTCAGGGAAGGTAACTCCATGTGCTGCCATTTGGTGGGAATTGCAGAGGCTGAAGAGCTGTAAACAGAGGAACATAATTAAGTTAAACACAGGTATATGCAGGCTGCTGCACTCGTTGCAATTGGGGAGAGGTGTGTGTGTGTGTGTGTGTGTGTGATGTGGTCTGTGTGTCCGGAGGAATTTTACATGACAGTTGCTCAAATGAGTAAATTGGCATGATAAAGAGCATTATCCTACCTTTCAGGTTCTGCTTCTTATGAGGCTTTTCCTTCATCTGGCTCAAACTCCAAGTTGTGCCTAAAGTAGAATGAGTTTGCACGGTCATCCTCCGGCGGTGGGTGTGCACTCCCTCTGCACCTGAACCGTTCTTACACAGATCAGAGGCTTCCCCATCACACACCCAAAAGCTGTCCTCCTCCCCTTTGGCTGGGGGCTGAAAGCCTGGCCTCAGTAAAGCACCCACTACTTTCATACATGGCCGATAGTTTGAGTCATTAGCCATTACCACTTCAGTCTCTCTGACCACCCTGCTGCAAAGCATCTCTGCAGAGAGGGCCTGGGGGGTCCTGGTGGACCATGAGCAGCCCATGACCAGTGTGCCCCTGAGGGCAAGAAGACAAATGGTGTCCTGGATGCATTAAGAAGGATGGGGACAGGAGGCAAAGGAAGATGATCCTGCCCTGCTACTCATCCCTGATGAAGCTGCAGGTGGAGCACTGTGTCCAGGTGTGGGCTCCTGAAGGTCTATGAAAAGGAGAAGACTAAAGCATTTCTCCTATGAGATAAGGCTGAATGAGCAGGGTCTGATTAGCCTGGAAAACTGAGGAATGAGAGGAGATCTTATAAATTCCTAAAAATAACTTAAGGATAGGTGTCAAGGGGTTTGAGTCAGATTCTTTCCATTGATGCCCAGCAACAGTACAAGGGGCAATGGTCACAACAGAGACATGGGAAGGTCCAGCTGACTATGAGGAAAAAATTCTTTACAGAAGCAAGCTCTGGAAAGGGCTGCTGATAGAGTCTGTGGAGTTTCCTCCTCTGGAGATATTCAAAACCCACCTAGATATGATCCTGTGCAACCTGATCTATGTGAGTCCACTTTATCAAGGGAGCTGGACTTAGTAATCTCCAGCATTCCTCCCAGCCCCAGCCATTCTGTGATCGTGAATGCATTGCATTGCGGTGCAATGAGGGGTGCAATGAGGGGTGCAAAGAGGTTATGATCCCCTTGAATAGTTTTTAGGTGTTTCTTGTATGAATTCATGACTGACTTACAACAATAGCAGCTTGAATTGGAGAGCTGGGACAAACGAGTCTCAGAGTCACTTTCAAGCGGTATTTCTATGATTCATTTGTTCTTCATGTATGTTATTTTTTTCCAAGAATTCTGCCTGGTATATATTAACCTTCTGCAGACAGCTGGTATGAAAATTCAACAATTAAAAACCACTTATTTTTAGAAAGTGATACTAAATTATCCAGTTCCTAAAAATCAATCATGAAATCACTTGAATTTTTAAATTATATATACAATAATATAAGATCAATGTTAAGGATTGTAATATAAAGGGTATTACATCAAAGACCAGAACTCTTAGCTCTGTTTAGAAGATCACAAAGACAGAAATCACTCTTAAATCTTCAGAAGATATGACTACCCCAGAATTCCTACATAATAATAATAATAATAAATTCATTTTTTTAAAAGGTTTAAATAATCTCATTATCACTTTCTAAAGGACCGGTCACATCATCTAGTGTCTAAGTTGTTTTGGTTTTGTTTTTTCTTTTCCAAACATATAATTATAATGACTAGAATGTATACATAATTCCTGAATTGTCTAGTATTTCCCTTCTGATCTCCAAGTTAATAATATTATTTAATTTTCTTCAATTTTTTTAAAACTTTGCACAGTCTCCATATAAAAGAGTTTGGCTGATATGGAAATAGCTTATACATGAGCAAAGAACTGCACTGAACAAACCTTTCAGTCCAAAGCTTAATTACATTGCTACCTTTTACCATGTTTGGTTTTTTTGCGACTCTCCCCGGCTGCTCCCCGGACTTTTCCAACAGAAACTTCAGTTTGCTGTATGGGTCCCTTCAGCTAACTCTCAGCATGATTTAAACATAAGTTATTTCAAAATGAAACTTTAGTTCTTTCATCATTCAAAACTAATCTCAGTGGAAACTTGCAGTGAACAGTCTTAAATAAAATAGAATAATATGATTTGAACCTTTCAGAAAGGTGTTTATGTTTTCTGTGCACATACAAGCCCTCTCTAGCGGCCTCTGAAAGAATGAAACAGAAAATATGAATTCTCTAAATTTCCTGAAAGAAAATTGGTAATGAGCTTTGAAAAATGAGACCATGGATTGTATTTAAAATGGGAAAAGAGAAACACAGCTACTACCACTTGAAAAGCCTCCATTCTCAGGGGGAAGGGAGGGTGGCGAAGAATGTTTACCTAAATTTGTTAAAGAATAAAGAAGCTACTTCATGAAGAGAAAAGTTCAAACTGGGATGTGGTTAGTGGCTGCAAACTTTGAGTCACCTGAATATGAACCCACAGTGATCCAGTGACCTTTAGAATGTAAGTATCCCAAGAATGTCCAAAAGTTTCAATAGAATTAAAGACAGCAGATCAAAAAGTAACTGAAAAGATTTCTTTGAAGTAATTCTGAAGAAAATACTTCAATTTTCAATAAAATTTGGCAGTGAAGGTGAAATAAAACCTTAACGAGTAAAATATTCAAAAGGGTTTCTTGATTTAAACAGACTTTAGAATTTGAATGAATATAAAATTTCTCAAATAATTTTTTTATTTTAATTTCTTTTATAATGAGATGTAAGTAGCATGTGTTTGAAAACATACCCCAGGCCTCCTTATTCACTCAGAAGGCTTTATGTTTTTAATCTTTGAAAAGGTTTTGTTTGATCTTCTAGCCATTATGACTAGAGTATAGAAAGTGGTTTTGTTACTCTTCAGAATGTGCTAAATATGCATGTAAAAATAGCATGAGACAAATACAGAAGGAAAATTACAAAGTCAAATGAATGGGAAGGAACACAATGTACATCTCTAACAAAGATTTTAAAGGATCATAATTATCCTTTAATATGTGGTCAGTTACCCCCATAGGTATTATTATGTTGATTGGAATATATTAGAATAGGGATCCTCACTTACTATAGCTGCCACTACCAATTATAAGTTCTATAATTAGAATTATTCCCAGTTAACAGTATTTGCACATAATTATTTGTCTGACAGGCTGTGAACCTGATCAAAAGCCCAGTGTACCTGACTTGGCTGTCAGGGGGCTTTTACGTTGCTAAATTTAGAATTTTTCTCGTGTTAGTATTGTGATGTAACACATTATTTTAAAAAAATTTCACACGACCACATCTCACAAAATAATTTTATCAAGGTAAAGATTTCTAAAATTTATTAACTAAAGAAAAAAGTTCTTTTCCCCTGGCACTCTGTTTTTTTCCATTCTAAGGAGTATCTTTTCACAGAGAGTCTGTTCTATGCATTCACTCCTGCTGCATCTTACTGACACACTGACCATTATTCACGTTAAAATATATTTTCATCAAAAATTGTTAATAATTTTAGTACAATGCAAGTACCCATAAAACTAAAAATGCCATTCAAAAATGTCCTCAGCATTACACACTCTATTATGCAATCATGAACTACTGTATTAATGTGTTTTAACCCATGACAATAATAATTTAGAGCAAAATGTTAAAATTTGACATGAAGGATGGTATACTGACTTTCCAAAATATGATCTTTGATATCTGCTGTCATTTCTGCTGTAAATTGATTCAGTTAGAGACCAATGTCTCCCATGTCTGTAAGACTTTTCAAAATGTATTGAAGACATTTGGTAGTGCCTTTATATTACAAAAACCTCCTTAAGAGGAATTACCTTTCAAGAGACATAATTTTTCCTTCACAGTTCTCTGATTTCCTGTTCTGACTTCATATTAGCTAGCACTAGGGAAAGATTTAAAATAATTTCAATTGAAGATACTCATAAAAGTTTTGAAAAACAGAAAAAGAAACCATTAAGTCACTTACTAGAAGCAGTCTGAAAAATAAGTAAAAAAAAAGTTCAAATGAGTGGAACATCCCTTACCCTCTCATTTTTAAACATACACAGGCACAGACATATGCACAAAAATATGGTGTGCTGTAAAACATGAAGCAGATATTTTGAGGCTCTTAATTTTCAACATTCCCTTTGAAATCACCTGAAAACTCTTTTATGATTATTAAAAATATTTAGTACCTACTAAAATGTATTAAAACTATACTCAATTCACAGTGTTCTGATTCTGAAATAAGTAAACCTTTTTTGTTTGAATAAGAAAACTTGAAAAAAGCCTTAATCCTTCATATCATAAGTTAACTATACCCCTCAGCAATGTGCTATCCAGAGAGTTTACTAACATATTTACAGGCAGGTGTCTCAAGGTAATTGAAACTAATTTTTTAGCATATTTAGAGTCCCCTTATTCTTCCCTTAGATCTATGCAATCTAAATACTGATTGTAACAGGACATGACTCATGATATCTAGAAATACTAAATAAAAGCTCTTTGTTCTCCTTATTTTTTTCCAGCAAGGCACAAAGCATTATATTTAAATATATAATATTTAATATATGAAAAAAAAAATTCAGCACAATATCTGGTGTCTAGGAAAGTCTTTTCTGCCAGAGGTCAAATGTAATTCCATCTGAACATCTGAGACCTAAAATACGGATCCTCCAAAGAGATTACACTGTAAAGAATAGAAATAATGGAGGAAAGATATTTTCTCATATTAATTCTTGATTTTTTTTTTCAGTGCCTGTCTCTGTGCTGCTAAAGATTGCAATACTGATGTGATAAAAATAATTCAAAATAATTCCATGAAGTACAGGCTACAGATATCCTACAAGTTTTCAGAAAACACATATCTGTTTTCATGGAACATTTCTCAGATGCATGAGAGCACCAAGCTTTCCATGCAATCCCAGTGAGCAAGTGTGTAGATGTTAAGAGAGATATTTTAACTACAGACTATTAGTCTGTCCAGCTACAGACTTTCAGACATCCATTCATTGACATGTATGCTAGCAAATTCTGATCTAATACATTAATTGGTGTTTTAGGACTTCAGATGAAATCAAATCCATTTTCAGCATAGATAGTTACTTCAGATTAGGTAATCTGAATTATTGTAAGCATTAATTCTTTAATCCATATACTAAAGCAGGGCAAGAACAATATTACCAACCTCCTGAGGCCTTCAAACTAGTTTCTCAGGAGACAGCCGCCCAACATAGAGGAAAAATTGAGGCACTGAGGACATTGAGGGAGTGTCCAGACTGAGAAAGCTCTTGTATTCTTTTGTGAAAGTGTTATCACATTGTGGTGAGGGAGCTCACCTCAAGTGCTTGTCCATGAGCTTACATAACATAGAAAACAGTCCCAAGGAATGAGCTTGCTGATGCATTTGCACAGCTACAGTCTCATTGGAATTGCAGAGATTCAGCAGTGTTGCCCATGTGACTGAAGAGCTGAGGTTGTGAATGATGCACAAAGGCTTTTTAGAAGAGAAAGACCAGGAAAGAAAGGAGAAACTTCATGAAGTTTTGTCTTGATAGGTGTGGCAAGCAAGTCAAGAGCTAAAAGGGAAAAAGGTCACAAGGTAGGTATTTGTTACAGATCAGTTCATCCCAAAGGGAAATAAATCAGGCTTTGTCTAGTCAGCTGAAAGAAACCCCATAGCCTCATGTCTTCCCTGGTAGTTATGGGAATTTTCACCTCTTGAAATGCCCTGGGAGGGCCAAGGGATAACTGCAAGGAGTACAGAAGTTTGTGGATGCGTTGAAGAAAATTTCTTCAAATAAGTGATCAAAGAGCCAACTGCCTCACTTCTTTACAGAAAAGGAAGACGTGATTAACAAAGGGAATATGCCGGGTAGCCTTGGCAATAGTGACCATGAGACAACACAGTATAAGATCCCATAGGAAGTGAACAAAGCAAATAATAAAATCCCTGTAGAGAATGCCAGAGCGGATTTCTTGCTGAGCAGTACAGTTTGCACTTTCTCAAGGAAGATGGCCCTGGATGACAAAAAGGCACAGGATAGTTGGTCATCTTCACAGAGAGGCTCCTCAAACCACAGACATGGAAAGATGAGCATTCACAGCAGGCAACTGTCTAGATGAACTGTATTTCAAGAAGATTTACAATGAGGTACAAAGAGGTGCCCCAGGGAACACATATTATTTGTGTTTTCAAGGCTGGAATTAGGAAAGCCAAAGCACAGCTGGAGCTGAAACTTGTGAGGGTTGTGAAAGGCAAAGACAAGGACGCGTGTAAGTACATTGGCTGCAGAAGAGTCTGAGGTAAATGGAAAACACTGTTTAGTGGGACAGGAAACTCTGACCAGTCTGGGAAGTTCTAAAATAACTTGTGGTTGTACTCCAGTTTCTTTCATGGAAGACTGCTCCTAGGATCCCCAGTGGATCCATCACAGAGGAGACTGAGCACAGTCCAACCTGTAGTGGATTTGAGACCACTTAAATACAACAAGAATAAAGCTTGCACCTCACCTGCCATTTTTCCACTTGCTCCCTGTCTCCAGCAGCCTTACTCAGCCACACTTGAGTTTTGAGCCCTAAAATCAAGACCCAAACAAGGCTAGGTGATAAAATGTGGTTGCCTTGTAATGAAGGGTGCATGACATGCCAACATGTGCACTGAAAATGAGCCAAAGATACACTTGTGACATAGGCACATCCAGTTTTATAAATTTAGAAAATTGGCATAAATGACAAGAATACCTAATTAGAAACACAGGTAATGAAGAAATTCGTCCTTTTGGTTGGACCCCTTCTGAAGCCCCCCACCTTGCTAGTTTATGTCTTATGGGAAGGAGTCTTGGGAAGGTGTCTTGTCCTTGACTCCCATAAAAAGATTAGAACAGTCTTCAGGAATTTTGTTTGTCTGACAGGAAAAGCAGGACATTACCCTCTGCCACAGAAGGACTTACTTGTTCCATCAGTTGGTGCAGTAACTCAGGGCATCTTCCCCCTCATATGAATCAGTGAGAGAAGCCAAGCCAGACAGTATGGTAGAGTGTTATCTCTGCCAACACAGAGGTGGCATTCCCAGCTGACAATAAACATTTTACCTTGGGAACAAATTGAAGATAAGCCTTGAGTATCTGACTGACAGACATTTCACTTTACAGACTATAAAAGCTGCACAAAATTTTCACAAGAAGTCCTCTGCACATTCCCTGGAAATGTATAGAGCTCCTCCCTGAAGCTGGGACTCCTACTTCGTGGTTACTCTTCTGGATGTTGAGTGGAAGGACTCTGTGTACCCCATCATCAGTTCAGAGGTAAATTACATTGAATCTTAATCTATACTATTTCTTTGCTAGCTGTAATGTAGGTACCTCTATATCATGCACTGTTTTATGCAAATCTACAATAGCATTGTTTTAACCTGTTGTAGTAATACTGCTTAAGATCTTTTGTCTGTTAATATTCGGTCTATTCAATAACTCATTTTATAACAAACCAGATTTGTCATTTTTAACACCTTGTGAGCCAGGGCAGTTTAGGCACAGGTCATGTGAATTTAAGCTGCTGCTAGAAGTCTGAATCTAAGGCAGGGCTTGTCTAATGCTTGGTTAATCCATAACAGTGCTGGAGCTAGAAAGCTGTATAACTATACAATACTAGTCTAAAGAGCTACAAATATACATGAAGAATGTATAAAAGCAAAAATCATTTTTGCATCAATAGGATTGTTAGTGCCTATTCCCTAAGCGAAATCACTGCTGGCATAAGTAGGCTTGGCAGAAAGACATGGGGCTTGTACTGTACAGCAGCCCACAGGCATCAATTCAAGGGTAACACTGTCCTGGACATCCCTGGAGATCCTCTTCATGTAGCTTTTCTGGGATCATTACCCCTGCCAATGCCTTTTCTCCAGAGAGGGTGTATATCCATCTCTGCCTGAGATTTCCTCTTTCTAAGACCGCTTTCCCTTTCCAGACTTCATTTCTTTTCTGGAAATTCTTATTTGCAGCCCCTGGGTTTCTCAATCTCAACAGTCATTGTGCTGAAGTGTTGTAATTCAATAAATGAGATATAAGGAATGAATCAACAAACCTGGCCATCTCCTTCCGGCTAGCTCCCGGTTCAGGTCCCCCTACCTGTAACCTTTACCTGTGACATTGCACCTTACCGGGAGTTCCTGTATCCTGATACGATCCCCCTGTGTCCTTACCCCATTGGCTGCCAGCCAAGGCCACTCCCCATTCCCTCTCCTGAAGACCCAGGGGAGATCTCCCTCTTTCCTCTTTCCTCCTTCATCCATCGGCCACGCCATCACCTTAGAATAAAGCTGAGAACAGGAAGAGCCTTTTTTGTAATCCTTTTCCATCCATGCTAAAACATACATTGTCTTATCTTAAGTAATTAGGAAAAGACAAAGAATCGTTTTAGCACTGAAGTACAGCTCATGGTCAATCTCCCAACTATAGTTCTGTCTCATGTCTCTTAATCTGGATGAGCCACTTTTGCTTATTCCAGTTTTCAGACTTTACCAGCATTCCATGCTGGTTGTAGCTGGCAAGGCTTCTGCTTACAGAGTTCAAAATCTACATTACAGATATTCATTACCTTTCATTCTCCTCACCCTTGACTTTCTGCCACCTCTCAAAGTTCACTGTTTCACACTACATCACAACTTTGACAGCTAGGAAAGCATTATCCAGGTTGCAGAAAGGTTGACATTGTGACTACATAATTAAATTGGACATGCACAAGCAATGAGGCTGAAAAAGTGCCAAAGGAAATGACTGATAACATTGCAAGGCCCAACTCTCATTTTTTAAATAGCATGGCAGCTGGAAGATGATCCCAATGACCAGAAAACAACAAATGTAACACTCATCTTCAAGAAGGCAGAACTGGGGAACTACTGGCCAGTCAGTACTGCTTTGTCTCAGCACCTGGGATGACCACTGAGGAAATCCACCTGGAATCCACATCTAGGCTTCTTAAGGACTAGGAAATGTTACAGAACAGCCACTATGATTTTATAAAGAGGTAATTGTACCTGAGGAAGCTAATATAATTTCAAGATGAGATGTCTCGCTCAGTGGATATGGGGAAAGAAGCAGAATTTGCTTCCCTTGACGTTAATGATACATACAGGATGGTATCTATAGCACTCCAGGTGAGAGTACAGGGACACTGCCTAATTGGGTAGGGATGCAATCTGGCTGGAGAGAAACTTGTCAAGAGACACATGGGTTCTTTAGGTAAAAGGTTTCTTTAGCCAGAAAGAGGTCAAAGAAATCATATCCGCTCCCTAAACAACTGGCCAGAAAACTGGTTACCACAAAAAAACAAAAGGCTGAAGTACTCAATGTTTTTGTCTCTGACTGTCAACCTCTTTTTTTTTTCTCCACACCTCCTGAGAGGATGAATTGGAGGAGGAGCAAAGTCCCTTCCATTGTAGAAGGTCAGGATTAAGAACATCTGAGAAACCTGAATTTACACAAGTCTGTGGGACCCAAGGAGATGCATCAAAGAGTCTGGAGGGTTTGGCTGATATAGCTGCCAAGCAACTCTCCCTGAGATTTGAACAGTCATGGCTGTCACACCAAGTCCCAGAGGACAGAAAAACCAGAAAAATTGTCTCCATTTTTAAAAGCAGTGGAAAGGAGGACCCTGCCAATCTCCCCTCTGCGTCTGCAAAGACCATTGAAAAGAACCTAGAAGCTCTGTTTAAGCATGTGGTGGAAAGGGAGGTAATTTGAGACAGCAAGAATGGCTTCACCAAGGCCATGTCCTGCTTGACCAACCAAGTGGCCACCTGTAAAGGAGTGACTCTATCAGTGGGCAAGGGAAGGGATGCCATCTATATCAACATCGGTAAGATGGTCTTTGACATGATCCCCCACAACATCCATCTCTCTAATTTGGAGAGGGATGGGTGTGGTGGACAGAATATTTGATGGGTGTGAAGTTGTTGGGGTGGTTTCATCTGGACAGCATTGACCAAGTGGTTTAATGTGTGGATGGATTTCAATGATGAGTGGTGTCCCTCAGGGGTCTGTATTGAGACCAGTACTCTTTAAAGTCTTCATCAGTGATCTAGACAGTGGAATTTGGAATGGTAATGAAGATGCCTCTATTGACTAATTTTATTAGTGTAGAAAAGATAAAACATGGCCAAACTGAACAGAAACCAAAATCAGAACAAAAAAAACCTGTAAAAACCTGTTTGATTTCACAGTCTGTCTGCATATTTATTTATTTATTTATTTTAAATAGCCTTATATTCTTATCAGAAATGCAATTATCTTCTTTATGGTTAATAGGAAAAATATAAAATGAAACTTCAACAGCAGAGGATATTTCTATTGCAGGAAAAAGTTTTCTTCTTTTATACTTACAAAATTTACAGTAGATTACAATCTGAGCTCAGCTGCCATTTCCACAGAAAAAGGAGGTAAAATATAAAAGCCCTCTCCCTGCCTCTTATTTGCACTACCTCATCCAATCACTGGTAAAGCATGTTTTAAACTAGATCACACAAATTATGAAGAAACTTTTAACAGATTGTGGTAAAGAAGAGCATAGATTTGGCTCTTAAGTAAATAGTTGCATTGGCAAAAAAAAATGGAAAAATTGTGGCAAATTTTAGGCAGATTATTTTCATCTCCTATGTAACCATAACCTTCAGCTGCTCTTTAGATTTTCAGTCTGTATGATGTCCCCCAAAGGGCCACACACACTTATTCCATGTCACTCTGGGGATTATGATTTCCATCACACATCTTTATTTCGTGCACATAGGTTAGGATCCTTGTCATTCAGAATGGCTGGAATACACCCTTTTCCTGCTATAAAACGGATATGAATGAATCCAATCTGCACACAGTTAACAGCACTCTAAACATCTATAAAAATATACAGTACTTCTGTGAAACCAAACACAGTCTGTGCTCTCTGCAATGCTCCCAAACTAAAAGTCAGAGGAGAGTTTCCATTGACCAAAATGAGAAAGATAGTACTCTTTTCTTTTATAAAAATATAAAAAAATAACAGTACAATTTCCTATTACTTAACTTAGCAATGTATATTTCTCTTCCAAAGAAAAAATTTGCATAGCTCTAAAATAACTCATGTTTAAGCAAGGTGGTTCTTCCTCTTTAGTAAGTTGAATAAAGATTTAAATCTTGCTTAGTACTTTAGTTCTTGCATCATCCATGTAAGCTGGTAAAAAGGTACTTGCACTTTTAAGAGTGAGATTCCTAATTACCATGGCCTGCTTTTCTTTTTTTGCAGTCATCCATAATGTTTTTGAAAATTGTTATCACTGGACTTTCTTAGTACTAAACTAACTTGCAGAATTTTCTTCAGATTCCCCGCCTTTATTTAGCATCCTTCTTAAACCACAAAACCTAAAACTTCACGTAGTGCTTCAGCTTGCAATACATCATAGTGAAAGGTGAAAAAATAGCTTGCTCTGTTTTAGAGACACTATATGTGAATTTCCAAGTGCAGCCAGGTGCTCTGCAACAGCGTATCATCTCTGGTTCATGCTGATGTTGTGTTTTGTTTAAATCCCTCAGGTATCCTCTGTAAAATGGGTATTACTGACTGGCTCCCCCTCCCATGTTCATATTCCCTCAAGTAAGCAGCACTTTGTAGTTGGTTAGAGAGCCTGAAACATTGCCTGGGCTGGTAATCTTCCACAGTGTAGCTTGATCTGTGAATGTAATGAGCAGCCTGCATTTTATCTTTCAGAGTACTAATGAAAAATATTGAATATCAGTACCCACTACACACTTCTGTTTTGATTATGTACCACTGATAATTAGTCTCTGCAAAGAGAATCTAGCCAGTGTAACCCATAATGTATTTTGTACTGTGTTCTCCAAGGTGATCTGTCAAAATGTAAAATCTGAAACCGGTAAAACACATAAGTGAAGATATCACATATTCTGCTTCTCCTCTATCCATGAAATATGTTATTTTGTCACAGAAAAAGAAATCAGATTCATCTTTGTGCTCTTTGCAACACTGGGTTATTTGCCATTTTTTGTTTTGTCACACTTTTTAGATGCATTTCAGCATGTTTTTATTTGTTGATATTGGCAAATAAATTCCAGCATGATTCTGGGAACTCATGAGGAACACAGGTTTAATTTCTCATTTGCTCATCTGCAGACATATCTTTATCATTCACTTTTGTTGATGTGTGCTCCTCTAAAAGTGACTCAACAGTGATGACTGATGTTTTAGATCTTTGGTTTAGCTGGCTATGTGTGAGGTATGAAATCAAAATATAGATTTGTCTGTGATGAGGAAAAAGACAGAATTTTTTTGCAGCTGTATAACACTCTCTTCCTCTTCTCTCTCACCAAATTCAGGTGAGCAGTGTAGTGAGCTGCCTTTCCTCCAATTTTTAGTAAAAAACCCAAAACTGTTTCAGACACTTTCACTATAAACCTACTGAGAATTTATATAACAGTATTTTCTGAAAAGATTGCTCTGAATGGTAAAAAAAAAAAAAAGGTAGAATGGTTGAAGCTGTCAAACAAACGAACAAAAGACAGTGAAACAATGAGCAAACTTAACAGTATCATAAATTTCTCTTCCTTATTCTTACAGTGACCTGAAAAAGGCAGAAGTCCAATGATTTTCCATATGTTACTTCATATCATCAACACACATTACAAAATCATTCTGTCTCTTACAAAGAAAAAAGTGATTTGAAATCTCTGAAAAGGGAGCTAAAAAGTAAATGTCTCAAGCAGCTCCAATGAATTATCTCTGAGTAGCAAGAATCCAATTCTTTTCTTCTTCTCACTGTTGTTGAATAGTTAGCAAAAAAAAAATCTTGACAGTAAATTACACTTAAATAAAAATCCTAAGAACTCTTTTTCAATAAAGAATACTTAGAGAAAACATTTGTCAGGATTCATATTTA
Source organism: Luscinia megarhynchos (assembly GCA_034336665.1). NCBI lineage: Eukaryota > Metazoa > Chordata > Aves > Passeriformes > Muscicapidae > Luscinia > Luscinia megarhynchos. The sequence continues at coordinate 47,553,251 of CM067592.1, read as the reverse complement.
ATATCCAGCCTAGTTTCAGAAGATACTGCAATTAGAAGTGCATTAATGGCAATGATTTCTAATTCATAGTGTGAGCCCAAGAGAGCATAACAACTGTTAGAATTGATAGACAAATTTTAACTCTCAGAAGATAACTTTGTCTACAATTAGATAAGCTTTGCAATATTAAAACTAATGTTCTATAAATGTAAAATATCTTGTAAATACTACTGAAAAAAATTTTATGACATTAATTCTGGGGCATATGATTGCAAAATTACATAGAAACAAATCCAGGAGATAGAATGACATGCAATTTTTTTTCCCATTTTTCACTCGTTGTGATGGAAATTTTATAAATGAAGTATACATATATCTGAAGCAATGGAGGTAGATGTACCTTATTCAAGTAAATCATCCATTTTAGGGTTAAAAGGCAACAAAAAATTACCTATCTAAATAGCTGGAAGTTGAAATTAGTAAAGCAGCCAAAGCTGGACTCTGGGAACACATTTATTAAGGGTACTACAGAAAGAGATATTCAGATGACATAATGGACTTTTGTAGGACTATAACAAAAAAATGAGTAAAAGGAGGCAAGATATTTAGGCTGAAATACTATGGGACCATAAAAAAAGATAGTTATGGTTTGTTCGGAGTTTTTCTACTATGCTAAAATTCTTGTAGGGAAACATTGAAAAAAGACCATGGTCAGCCTACAGCCTCAGACAAAGGTATCCAGCTCTTCAAGCTAGCTATACACACTATTACTATTATTATTATTATTATTATTATTATTATTATTATTATTATTATTATTACTATTATTATTATTGTTACTGGTAGCAGTAGTAATAGTAGTAGTAGTAGTATGATGGCTACTTCGTGTTAACAAAGAGCACTTGGTCTTTAGGTGTATAAGAGAAAGTGAACAGAGAAAGAAAAAGTGGTGAAAAACTTCAAGGTTGACTTGAAGTACATCATATTTGTGGTCTGAACAGCAGGATAATTCTAGAGAGAATTTTAAAGGAATATATACAGTAAGCATTCTATTATAGGTCTCAGCGGTAAAGTCTCTAACTAGTCTTAAATATCTTTGAAGGAAGGGGATTTCATGATAATACAGATGCTACTATACTTCATAGATTTCAACCATGAGACTTGGTACAGAGCATGGTCCTCAAACAAAGCTGTTAAGAAAAGTTCTGTTTGATCACTCACAGGACTTCCTAGCAGCCATAGTGCTCCCACCAGAGACTATCACAGCTGGCACCAAAGCCCCTTCACAGTGGGCAGCTCCACTGAGCCAAAGGATTGATTAGCCCTTGATTAGCCACACACCCCCCTCTCACATGGTCACACAAGGTCTCCTTACCAGCTCAGCACCAGGTTTCCCTTAGAAGAGCCTCAGATGCCTCAGTTTCCATTAAACAATTTGTTCAGGGTGCAGTAACACAGAAATAGGTCGAGCTGGTGCCTCCGAGGAGGGACCCCCAACAAAGGAGCCCCTGGGCTTTTATACCCTCACAGTCCAGGGGAAAGCTATTGCTGTTCCTCCTGAGCCCTCATCTCCTGCTGAGTCTGTGTCTGGCCCCCAGGCTGGTCCCTGTGCCCTTTCCTGTGCCAAGGGGTGGCAGCTCCTGCCTCTTGTCTCGGGCTCCCACCCAGAACTGAACCTGCAGCTCCCAGCACAGCTGCACTGAGCTGCCTGCACTGAATGTTCTTCAACATCCCAGGGTAAGTGTTCCCCTCCACCAGTCCTATGTAGCAGATATAAATCTTATCAATTTTTAAGAGCAGTGGTATTGGTGGTTAAGCACCCTCTATCTTCCAGGTGCTCTCCAAATACTTCCCTGTCTGCACCAGAGAGGAATTAAGAGTCATAAAATGACAGTTCCACATTTAAGGCTTCTTCAGTTATTTGACTATGGAAGTGCTTTTGGACTAAATAACAGTTTGACTAGCAGATCTGAACTTATACTTAAGTTGCACTGCTTCCTTCATTGACTTTATTTACAAACAATAATAAATATTAATTACATAAGAATGTAAAAATAGGATATTCACAATATTTAATTAATTTTTATGTGACCATTTACAAAAACTTAAAAAGCTTTTGCATTTAGCTAAAAACTAAAAAGTTGCTTCTGCACCTCTGAATCTTAAAGATATTATATCTTTATATATCGTTAAGATATATAAGATATAAAAGATATTATATCTTTTATATCTTTATATTTAAATAGTTGTAGAGGAAAAGTCACAGAGGAAATCTATTAAAATCTTCTCTGCAAGGGGCATTTGGAGATGAAATTTCTTCCTCACTTTTTTATCTTTTTTTTTAGCTTTTCTCTTTTCCTTCCATTTGCAAATACATACATTTCCTTCCTTTGCTTAACTAAGCAAGGCAGAAAGGACAGATGATGCTGCATCTAATAATTAGTAGAGAAAGCAAGAATTTGAAGGTTTTTGGGGTGTGGCAAGAAAGAATATTAAAAAATATATAGATTAACTTTATTACAGTTTGCAAAAAGGAATAGTCAAAAGGAAAAGTTAAGCTAAACAAACCAGCTTGCAAAAATAAACCATAAATGTCCTTATTTACAGCTGTTTCAGCAAAGCTGCTGGCTACCAATGCTCTAAGTGAAATCAGAATGAGACCCAGACTGCTGTCAGAAAGGCAGCTTCAGCAAAGGACCATGCAGCTTTTTTTTACAGCCAGCCCTTCTAGGCAAAAGGGAAAAACGGTAGTGAATGGATTAAGAGTTCACAAAAGTGTATCATTTACACTCTGGAATGTTTCTGATCTCACTCCTTGTCTGCCAGTTTTCCTCTAGGGCTTTGGTTCAAGAGGAGGATCCATAGTGAGAATAAAACACATTGTCCCACAGGGGGCAAATTGCTACAGAAGTACAACAGAAATCCCCTCTTAGCTGCAAAAACCATTCCTGTCGACTTCTCATAGAAAAATGAAATACAAACAAAGAAAAGCATAAAAGAAAGTGTATTTTAGATCCCAGTATGATAATTTAAAAAGCCATACTTATGCTATCTTCATAAAATGTCAGGATTTATACAAGGTTTAGCTTTTACACAGTGGTCTTATTAAATGTACTATCTACTTAAAGCTGCTGTGCCAGTAAGATTGAATATTATATTTGCCTGCTGTGTTGATATACAGATTAAAGTTGGGCATTATTTTGATTGCAGTTCAGTAGGGAGTTATCCTGCAAAGGATATTCTTATTTCAGAAAATTCAAAAATACACAAAAAGAATATTTTTTTGTCAAAATAAACAGGATGATTCTGAAAAGTAGGTCATACAAATAAGCAAGTCTCTTGTGATCAAGGGACTTGGATCTTATGATTTAAAAATCAGATAGAGTGATGATATTAAAAAAAATAATCATATTACCAACATTTCATAATCAGTCCTGTGTTGTTACTACTGACTCTCTGTACTGGCAATTAAGTGTATTCTATGTAACAATATCAGCAATGGAAAGATTCAACAGATAATGGCTTTCAGGTTCCTCCTGAAATCAGTAAATAATAAGTAGCAGCCAGTAAGCAAGAAATGTAATTTTAAAATTAATTTTAAAAATTTTGGCACTAACCCATGAAAAATCCCAAACTTGTTACACCATGATTAAATAAAGACAAAAAGTTTATTCTCTTCCAGTGGCCACTGATGCATGCATCTCTTCACTGGAGTATGTTTAGGATATAAAATAATTTTGCATTCAAAAGAAAATAGAACAAATGTTACTTAGAAATTACTGTAAATTGCTGTTAACATATTAAGTTGGAAAACTGAGCTAAATTGTAGGAGTTGGAGGAATATGCTTTTAATGTTTTTATACAGCTGTAAGTATCTGATCATGTGTATTATTTTACATCTTCCATCAACAATTACAGAAACTGATATATTTCTTCCTTCCAAAAATCCTGCAGTTGAGATAAAAAAACAAAACTGTCTTTGTGGACGTGAAATATCTCCCTCACCAGATCCAACATATGCTTGTGAAACAGGATTTGGACACAAGTTGGAAGAGTAGGGGCGACCTCTTGTTCATGAGACAGGGCTTCTGACAGCCATGCCAAAGAAGTCTTGTGCAGATGATATAACCAAGACTTCTGCACTTAAGGAAATTTCAGCATATTTAAAAGTGAGGGCTGAATTTTACCAGGGAAAATTGCAGTCCTGGAGTATCCCTTCAGAGCAGGACAAGAGAGATGCTTGGTCTGAATTCCCTTAGAAGTCCTATTCTGCACACTATTATTCCAAGCACAGGAATGTAAAAATGCAATATTGTAGGTAGGTACACAAGTATACAAGAAAGGATGTTAGACAAAACAATGAACTTGGACTCTCTGAACCTAAGGTCTTTGTTTCAGAACAAGAGAACATCTAAAATGAGGTCAGGAACAGCTTCTACCACTAATCTCTGTTCTCTGTAACTATTACAGCGATTAAGGTAGCTATTTGCAACTTTGTCCATTATTTGGTGTTCTTTTATAAGCATCACCAATTACTATTCTTTTTTTTTCTGTTGGAAAGAGATAGAAAAAGTTATTCCTATCTTTCCCAGATACTTTGATACTTACTTTTGAAAATATATAGTCGCTTCTATATGAAGAGCTTCAAGTGTTAATTTAAAGAAAAGAGATTAACACTAGAAAGCCATTTAACAGCAGCAGTTGTCCCTGGACTGGAGTATCAGAAATGTATCTTCTATGGGGAACCTTACTTCAAACCTTACTGCAAGCCTCCAGGAGGCTCTAAAACAGTATTGAAGACTTCCAGCTTCAGATACACATCAGGAAAAACAAAATCCTCCCTGTACATGCACATGTAATATATAAAAAATAAACTATTATTGTGAAATAGAAATGAAAGGAATATAATTTTCCTACTTTCTCATCGTGTGTAATCGATACAGCAGTGTATGGGAAGAATCTGCTTTTATAACTTAAGTTTTAGAATAAAGCCAGTCTACTTCAGAACTCTACTTATAATACAACACAGAATAACTACTCTTAATTCTACCTAAATATATACTACAACTCACAGTAAAATCTCTAATTGTTACGTATTATCCCAAATCACAATACCAGAGTGTATATAAAACCCTACATCAGATGTGAAGCAATGTGCCAGGAATCTCTTTCTATTAGAAAAATGTTTATGAAATTAACTTTGCCTTTAAATATTATCTTCTTTTATCTTTCTCTCCCTTTAAATGTTAAGTTTTATGATATTATTTCTGTCATCTTGTTGAAAAAGACTGCTGAAAAGTGGGATGAGTTCAGATGTTAAAAAAATTCTGTATAAATAAATTTTTGTCAAAAAAACAAATGTTAGAATATTACGTAAAGGAAGTAACGGATCTCCTGAGCTGGTTATGAACTAGTTTTAGAAAGGTAAACAAATCCTTGTATTTTGACAGAAAAGATAAGGAAACAAGTACTGAAAAATATATAAAGTATTCACTGATGCTTTTCATATGAATAAGACCTTTTACTTCCACTTTGGAAAGCTTGGGCTAGACTAGACCTGTATTGGACAGAGAGAAGCAGATGTTGCTACAAAAAGATGAGCAGTTATACTAAAAATACTGCATTGACAATAGCTCTGATGGAGGAAAAAATTACCTCAGTACATTTAAACAATGCATATGTATCCATCAAAGTTGTTTACAAAGTCAGGCTCCCGAAGCATAAGGAAATTTTCATATAATTGGCATTAGTAGATATTTATACAGACTTCCAGCAAAGTGTAAAAGGTGACAGGGACATCATTCCAGACCAATTTTCCTTTAGCTAATGCTGACAATTAACCAAAAATTAGCAAAGTATCAGGATTGGTTCATTCAAAAAGGGACAGCTGAGAAGGACCTCATCAATGTCTGCAGGCATCTGAAGTGCCAAGAGGATGGAGCCAGGCTCTGGGTGCTAAGCGACAGGACAAGAGGCAATGAGCAGACACATGCACAGGAAGCTCCACCTGAACATGAAGAAGAACTTTTTCATGCACAAGTGCCCACCTATTGGAATAGATTGCCCAGAGGGATTGTTGCATCTCTCTCATTGGAGGCATTTAAGAACTCTCTGGATGAAATCCTGTGCCAAGTGCTCTGGGATGAACCTGCTTTAGCAGAGAGGTTGGAGGAGATGACCCACTGGATTCCTTCCACCATGACCCATTCTGTGCTTCTGTAAAAGCCTCTAATACTCATCCTTGACTGTTTTTGATGTAGAAGTTTTCTTTCATGATGAGATAATTGATCAGGTCTCTCACAACAAACATACTTTAAAAGTTCCTGTATAATCATAAGATATCCATCTATCCCCTGAATTTTAAACCTCTTAATCCTCTTACTCATCAGTTTCTTGCTGTTGCAAATTAAAACATAATGGAAAAACAATTTCCTTTTAAGTCTCCTGCTATGAGTATCTCTAGCAACACACTGATATTTAAGGGGATCAGTAAAGAATTCCCTGAGTATGGAAAGTTCTCACCCCTCCCTCAGTTCCAGCAGGCAGAGGCAAGAAGGAATGAGCCCATGCCTCCATTACATCGTAGCTAGTACACATTGGAGAAAAACTGCAATTAGCAGAGAACCCCAGGTGACAACAGCCTCGTGGTGGAGGCTTGAAGATATCCCTCACACACTGCTTTTCTCCTTTTTTCCTGTCCACTGACTGAGCCTTGGCAAACCCTAGTTTGGGCAATGAAGCTTCACAAACACCTGTGTACTTCCAGATGTTCCTCAATTTTGGCAATCAGAGTCAGGAAGAATAAAACGGTAGTAAATTAGGGCACAATTAGCTCCTGATAAGACATTGAATACAAAGTAGCTCAGTTTGCTTATGACTTAAAGCACTCCTCCTTTTCAACCCTTTCATACACCTTGTACATACAAACTTAGGTGGGTCTCTGTATGTTGGCTTTCTATATGAAAGAGAGCAGATAACAGCTTTTGGTTATGGAAGTATTTATTATCAGGTTTCCTGCTGTTACAGGGGCCACGCAGTAGAGTATGAAGGTTAAAATGAAATCAAAAGTAGGCTAGAACTAGTCAACTTGTATTTATTTAATACACCATTAAATCTTAAGTTTTTGTACTTAACTAGGAGAACCTTTGCCAGCTTTAGGTTAAATTAAGTGAAGTTTCGTAACTTTTCTGTAGCATAGAAAATATTTTGTACTTTTAATACATTACTTAACTTAGTTACAATAACCCTCTTAGTGTAACAAACTATTGACATTTTCTAATTTACTCATGACTACTCTCTTGAGCAGGAAAAAAGATACATATTGTGGAAGCAAAAAGAGACGAATGAAATAGTATTTAAAAAAGGAAATGGCAGTATACTTTATGCAAGAAAAAATATTACTTAACAGAATTTTTTAGTTTAGTTTATAACACATTATTTGAGTTAGCTGGTTTTTTGGCTATAATAAATGTAGAGCAGGGCTAATAACATGTTCACCAGAAAATAGAAAAAACTTGGCATAATGTGCTGTGGCAAAAATATTTACGTTAGTGAAGCATTGTGGTGGCTTTTTGAATCTTGTTGAGCTAGTTCCCTAAAATACAGTAAATTAAATGTACCTGCCCTTACCAAACGTGTGAGGACTACTTATTAACTCTGAGGCAAAAACAACTGCTTCTCAGGCAAATGCTGTTATTGGAGTTGTGAGTACTACAGTCATTAATACAAATAATATAGAAACTACTACTTTCCTTGAAGTTCATTAGATTTTTTTATGTTTTATGAAAATGGTGTAATAAGACAGCTGAAAAATAAGATTACTCCCTATTTCCTTGCTTAATTATGTCCTTTTCTAGATTTTGGATTTCTAAAGCAATATCTTTCATAAATATCTTTCCCAAATCAGGATTTACTTCCTGACTTTCCATCTCAAATCATCTGCACAAAAATAGTGATGCCATTAGAACATTCTTTTATTCAACTTCAGTCTGTTTGCTGTGAAGATTTCAGACCAGACAGGATGATTCAGATTTCACTTCTGTCTATAGTTAGTGAAGCTCACTGGAGTAGTTTGGTTTCAAATAACAGTAGGAATTCCAACATAATTGACAATATCACCATCATCCTAATAACAATAATAAAAACAACAAGAAAACAACTATTTATTATTATTATTTATTATTATTAGTAATAATAATAATAATAATAATAATAGTAATAGCAATTTGTGTCTTTTAGCTTCTGTACTGACTCCTTTTTTCACCTGTTGTTCATTTGGCAGGTGTCAGATAACACCCAACTATACCATTCATAACACCTGTTATCTTTCAGTCCAACACTCATAAAATAATGATATCCCAAACTTAAAACTAATTGGCTCTTTTTAGCAAAATTGGAGTTGCATGTATCTGAATGATTTTTAAAAAAAGGAATTATTGCATATATATTTCATTTTACTGCAAAATGTCAGTCTGAAGAAGTTACTGATTTATTGTCAATATATCCAATCCCATATTGTTGGTTTCAGTAAACTCTGTCTTCCTTTTCTGACTTGCCCAACATGGAAATAATGAACAATCCACACCACCCTCAAGGAAATTTTGACCTTGAGTACCATATAATAATATCTATGTGGACAACTTGCACTATTGACCTCTTCTTTTTGCTAGAACCTTCTTTTATAGTACATGTCCTCTATGGCCTTTTCAGGAAGTGAGCAACAAGCCATTTAATTACTCAGACAAGATTACAAAAATCCCCCAGAAACAAACAAAAAACCCAAAGCAAAACAAAAACCCAACAAAACCAACAAACAAACAAACAAACAAACCAATTTGGAATTTAGGCTGGAATTTCCAGAAGTTCTCAAGTAATTCTAAAGGCAAAAAAAATCACCAAATTCAATTGATATTTATACACAATCTCTTTTAGAAACACTTAATTTTCATGGTTAAATGAGTGGAATGTTGAATTATAGCTGAAAACTTGTGGAAGCAGGTAGCCTGAATGGATAATGTTACTTAAGAATTCCAGTGCCATTTATTCAGTCTTTAACAGCACTTCACTGACATTTAAAAGGAAACAAAAACTCTTTTCACTTCCTCTTCCTTTATCCTCCACTCTTCACTCCTTCCTCGTCCACCTGTGCCAGAATTATTTGCAAAAGATGTAAAAAGAATATATCTCTTTAGATTCCTTTAAGCTTTGACACCTGTCTTAATTACTGTAGAAACATAGGAATGTTAAGCACAAATATACCTATTGTGAAAACTCTGATTTTCTGCACATGATTTAAGCAATTGGCCTTAAGGTAGCCTTAAAAGACGTGTTCAAAAATAGTCTTAATAATCCTCAAAAAGAAGTTATGCTTCATGTACTACTAGCCCCGTTTCTCCCCTCCCTGCTTTTCTCCTTCCCCTTCCAGGTTTTTTCCTTTTCCTTTCCCATCTCAATTCTGTTGTGGTCTGAACTGCAAAATCTTGAATATTTAGAGATCTGGGGGTTTTTACCTGGTTTGTGTATCTACAAAAATGCTTGATCCTCTTTGAGCCATATGTCTCTATTAACCAACATTTCAATATACTTAGAATACACGAAAGACTGGAAAAGCTTTTCTAAACCTATGCGAATTTTTTTCCTTTTAAATAATTCTAAATGAGAATGAGAAAGTAGAAAGAACTATACTATAATTCTGAAAGATATCAGTTTTTTCACGTTAACTTTCATAGCGTGGCATAATATTAGATCATAAATCATTAGGAGATACATGAATTTTTCAGTGAGCCAGATGGAAATGCCAGAGTATTTTAGAATTCAATAAATGCTCCGGAGTTTAGAATGATTGGAAAAATAAATGCATTTGCTAAACAGGAAAAGATAGATTATTGCATATGTTTGATGCTTGCATAAAATTCTCTAGTGTTCACAGCTCTGGTCATTTATGGTGTCTCAGAGATGCTGTCTCAAAATGAGAAGAAACATAGAAGTAGCCTCAGTGACCTTTAACTCCTCTATCCCCTAGAAATACATTTTAAACATTTAACCTTCCTGGTTAATTCCAAAGGTTTTGACAGCAGAAAACTCCAGACTGTATTAGAGACAACATAAAAAAGCAATAGTTACAGTCTTCAAAAGTTATCTTATTGCCATGCAGAGCCTAATTAGAAGATTAGATTTAGCGAAAGTCATACAAAGTAAGGCAGAAAAAGAACAGCTCTGTGTGAAATTGCTTTTCTTGGCACAGAAAATTCTCTGAACATGGAAAGAGATAGAAAACCAGCAGCAGCTTTAGAGTGACTTTTCTCAGTGACAGAACAAATAGCATGTTCTTTACCTGCAGTGTGTTTGCTTGGTGAGTTTTCTTCAGCTAAATTTAAGCTCCACAACTATTAGGGCAAATTCAAGTAATGAATAAGTTAGACACTGTAAGTTTTCCAGAGTGAGACTGTCTTCCTGAAAGATGACACAAAGGAAAAAAAGTCCCATGACAGAGGGCTTTTACAATTTACGCAATTCACAGTTGTAGCTTACTTTTAAATAGCCAGGACAAAGGCATATTAGACTCATCTATTAGGTTTTTAGAAGCTGTAAATGTGAGTCTTCCTGTGGCTCTGTAAAATACCATAAAGGATAATTTGATGTGCATGGGTGCATCATAATGTTTTTAATGTACTGCAATGGGGGATGATTTTCTCTACAGAGGAAAAGCATGATTTTAAATCAAAGAATTAGAGAATTGTAAAAAAATATTATTTTGGAGGATTTGCATTGAAAAAAATCTATTCATGTTGATGCACTTCCATTATTTTTTTCTGATGAGACTGTACGTCTTGTCATACCATCTCAGAGGGTGTTCAATTGCTGTTTGGAACTAGAAAGAACATAGCACATTTTTCAATAGAAAACAGTAAAACCATAAGTGTTTGGCATTTGGTGTGACGAGTTTAAAAAGGGTTCAGCATATGTGCAAATATGACGATTTTTCAGTAAGGTATTGAAAATATGAATCTCTGACACATCACAAGAACATGTATTACTCAAAGTTTTTTTATCCAGCACTGGAGGCAGGCCCAGAGAAGGCAAGTTAATGATTTCCTTAACAGTGGTAAGAGAAGTCAAATCCAAGTGAGGGCTGTAACAAGGACCCAAACTGGTATGAGTGAGACTCTTTTTCCCAGGAAATATGCGTGTGCTGTCAATGTAATGAAGTAGCTGAAATAGGCACTATTTACCACAAGCTGAGATTTGCCACTGCAGCTCCACGCAGGCAACAACTCCAGAGAGAACTTCCAGATGCGTGGAAGAAATAGTATCATGAAATGGGTGAGAAGAAAAGAGGAAAACCAAGGTTTGGTGGAAAAGTAGACTATTACTACTAAGGAACCTTCAAGCAGTGCTATACTTGGCTGGTTTGAAACTGATATAGCAAAACCAAGGGAACTATTCCGTGTATGACAGTTAACCATTATAGATTGTTATATTTTTGCTAAATTTTTGATATAACTTGGAACTGATCAAATTGGGACAGTTAGCATTAAAAAAATCTATTAACAAAAGTGGTTTAACAAAATAGTGTTACAAAGCTGCACGTAAAAGGCTTCCATATCAATCTGGAGCTTGGTACTCAAAGATTAAAGATGGAAACATTTGTAAGAAATATTTGACAGCTATACAAATCTCTATATTTCTGGTACAAGCATGCCTTATAATGTTTCAGCACTAGGAAAAGATTTTGTCAAATCCCCGATTTAAAGGTAAAATTAAATTTATACTTACCTTTAAATACAAGTTAATCACTCTAAAAATGATCAATGTAATGGATTTTTAATTTCTTTTTCTACCAAAGAAACAAAAAATTAGAAAACATATTATTATGCTGTTACTTGTCACCATTTGTCTACCCTGGAATTAGAAATAAATTTTAAAATACATTTTCTCAATCAGCAGACGCATATAGAACCAAAACTTTGAAATTTATATTTTCATATTTATATCATTTATTATACAACAATATATTTAATTTAAATTGCAGGTATTATTAACACCTGTAAGTGCATTAGTACCATATTAACCTAATTAACACAGCTATTTTCTAGAATATTCTAATTTAGTGCTACTATTACTTCACTTGGGGTCATACTCGTTGCCATGATAAAATTAAAGACTTAATGCTTTGTAGTGCATTACTAATGTATGGAAATTTTAGCCACATGGGCTAGTGAAACCATGCATATTAATACTTTAAAGATTAGAAATTTAGCACAAAAGCAACTAGCATAGATAGTTTGCAGGGTTATACAATGAAATTCTGAAACAGCTTAATATGGATCCAAGATTTTTTTACTAGAGTGTTTCAATGAGACACAAAGTCATAAAGGTAGCCTATAAAGTCCTTGTAAAAGCTCAGAGTTAGAGTTCAGCCATATGTTGCAATCATAAAAAAAAAAAATCATTAAAAACACTACATTTCAAATACAGATATTTCAATAAAGGAAATTCAAAATGCTTTTCACAATAAGTGAATATCCCTTCTATCACAAATTGGTTTAAAAAGTATAGTTAAGTTCCTATTTCAAGTAACTTGTACTATGTCACAAGAGGAGAATAAAAGGCAGGGAAATGTTAGAGTTGGTCCATCAGCTTCATGCTATTGAACTAAAAAACCTAATTACAGTGTTCTAATTGTGCTAAACAGAGCAAGCAACATTGAACAGTTTTCAAAAGGTAGTTTTTACAGAGACAAACTATGGACACAGCTCCCAAAATTAATTCTCCTTACTCTGAAGGTCTGTGTGAATCTCACATTTGCAGTTATAGCCAAGAATAGGAAGAAAATTCTAGGAGATATGTTTTCTATAAAGAACAAGAGGTATTATGTATTTCTGAAACATGGAGCTGAATTAGTCATTTGAAATACTTCAAGTTTTACATAATAAGAAATTAATTAACATAACTACAAAGGCAGAACTTGTGAAAATAGAAATTGCTTCTTCATATCATATTCAAGATGGATATAAACCAGTATCACACCTCTGAGAGCAGACAGTGCTTTGGATGGGATTGAAGAAGGAAGTACAGGGCAATGTTTATGTTACAGCTGCATGGATACCTCAGCACTGCTAGAATTCATCACCCTCAATAAAACAGCTCTGAATTTCTCTGATCTCCCTAACCCATTCAAGTTAATGCAACTGTTGATGTTTTCATCTCTAAAAGGATTTGCAGTCTTTGATTTTGATCCCAATACGCCCTCAGCCGCAGTGATCGCTAGTGCAAATGAATTAGTTTCGCAAGGTGATGTCATACATGTGGAGAAATATATTTCTTTTCCCTGCTTTAAAGACATATACTTTCACTTCTTCAGTTTATCACTTTGTTGATCGAAAACTGCATTTTGAAAAAGCAGCCAATTAATAGCTTTTCTGACTAAGCAGCAAATCTAAATGGTATTAGATAGATACAATTCAATGGTACTATCTGTAGTCCTCTTCCTTATTTCCACAAACAGTTAAAGAGAACACTCCACCAAAAAATCTGCATTAGAGATTGACCTCAAGTTATTCTCAGGCATACAAGCACCTGCCTTCCCTTGAAGGGGTCAAATGCACAGCTAAAATTACTACAACTTTCAGAGATGAAAAGATTCTCTTCCACTCATAAGTGGTGATTACTTAGTACTTCAGTGATGTGGACTGGAAGTCCATTTTGTTAGTTATGTTCACAGGGTATCTTAGTTGTTTCCTCTGTAAAAGATAGGGTTTTAAAAAGTTTGAGTTTTTCTTATATTTAAATCTACCAAAAAGCTGAGATTATTTTTTTAAACATTGCTATGGGAAATATTGCCAAGCAAAGATGCAGGAGAGACTTTTGAAAAACAAAGTATTTTTGTTTTTTTCTAGGAGGTACTGAATTCAAAGTAAAGTCCTTTAAATCACTTGACTGGGTTAAAATAGGAGTTTACATATTCAATATGAGAAAAATATGCAAAACTAGATCACCAGTATCTTGAAAATGTTAAAGTTTAGGGTGGGTTTTTTGGGGGGTTTTTGGGTTTCTTCCTAGGTAGTATGCATTAGCATTCTTTTCTTTGTAGTACTTTCATCTAAAGAGAGAGGAAACAGTTCAAAAGGATTTAGTTAAATTCCTCTTCACCTCTGAACAGATACATTATCTTGAGAAAGAAGGTCATATCAGAACAAGTGGTTCTGATTAGGTCTAATCAAGTGTTATTTCTAACATTTTGAAATGACAAATGGGTATCATAATATAAAAAGTGTATAAATATTGTCGACTAGTTAAATAAATCTAACTTTAAAAAACCACAAAAATTAAGTTGTTGTCTGAAAACCTACAGTCTGATAAAAAAGTAAAAGTATTTTTTCCAGAACAGGAGTTTACTTTCAACTAGCATCTTAATAATTTTTGCAGACATAAAACCTAGGAACAGGTAAGAAAGCATGCACTGTAGAAAAATGTTATCTTGGTTTTTAAAATTTTTTGGAAAAAAAAAAAGCATTCAAATTAAAGTAATTGTAAATTTCTTTATTTGGACTAAAAATGAAGCAAAAAAGAAAAACTGCTGAAGCACCTTTTATGCATATATGAAGTATTTGCAAACAAAAATATACAAATGTTGCACCATAATGGCCTAGCTTATGGAAAAAACAATAGCAGTTTTGCCCTGGATGGTTTTTTTCATTTCTTTTCTGTTTGTTTTGTGTCTTGTAAGAGTGAAGTACATACTGAAGACCGCCTGGAATTTTGTTAATGCACTATATTACTCTTGTATTTAATTCAGTTTTGTATCTTTCCTTGACATGCCTTGATTAGATTTTATATGTCTAAGCACATATACTCATTCTTGACCTCTTTGTCAGCTGGGTAGTTTCTCAGATCCTGCGTTGTATCCCTGGATACCTTTCAGAGTTTCCACATTTAAGCTGATACATTCTTATAAATTCAAATTATTAAACTAAAAATAATTTTTAAGACAGTTATTTTCTTAAAAGTCTCTTTTAAGATAGGGGATACAGCTTAGAGATGGATATGAAATCTATAGCAGCAGCCTCTCAGGCCAGTATAAAAAATGTAAGACATACGTTTAAGAAAAAAAAAAAGAAAATATTACCTGTAACCTAATTCTCTTAACTGAAATTAAAACTATATTATTGTATAATATTTTAATATCATTATACTAAATTAATATTATATCATTTTTAAGATGGTTAGAAGGATATTTTTGGGGGTGTTTTGTTCAGTTCAGTTTAGTTTTGGTTTTCTGTTTTGTTTTTGGTTTTGTTTTTGTTTTTTGGTAGTGCAAGTATTACTGTTGCTTAGGAGTAATAGAACTGAGTTTTAAAATTCTGGGTCTCAAACCTGAGAACCAATCTGAAGAAACTAAAACAAAACAAAACTAAAACAAAAAAGTCAGGAAAGAAAACAATGCTTTAACGCATGGTATCCACATAAAACAGCTGAGCAGAAGACTAATATGAAACTATCTCGTGAGACATAGATCTGTATGTGTGACACAACCCAGCAATGGATAGGTTAGTTTCTTGATATGCATAAAAAGAAAGCAAGTATCACACTTAAAAAGGAAGTGAGAACTAGTCGTGCTGTCACGTACAAGTCCACCAGAGCTCCTATTCTGTATTTGAAATTGTACAGCAGAGGGATCCTCTGGATAGAGCTGTTAAAAGTCTGCTATTGAGTGCAGTTCTTAGGCCTTTATTCATTTGGCAAGAAGCAGTTAAAAAAATAAAAATAAAAAAACACAAAGTAAAAAACACAAGGAAAAAATGCTTACATAAGTCATGTTTAAAGAATCTAGGTTTTTTAATATATATAGAAAATTGTTAAAAGATAAGAAAATTAATTTCCAGCAAAGAGGTATGTGATTTTATTTATAACTTCAGTTCCTTCTGAATGAAAGCTGAAGACAGGAATGAGCAGGAAAAGGGACATAGTCAGGAAGCCCACAAATTATCTTGAATCTGTCAGAATTCTGAAGTAAAACTGATAATTTATTGTGGATCTAAAATAATGATATTGGTAAAAGCAAAGCATGGGGAGACACATAGGCAGATGTAAGAAGAAAACTCTTTGTAGCACCCTGTTGAAAAGAACAGTTGAATCAGAAGTTATGCATAGAACTCATGCAATGAACACCAAAGAAAAAAAATGTCATTATAACCAACCTGTGACAATGGTATTTTTTTTGCTATTCATCAGTCCCTTAAGGAAGCTGACTGCAAAGAAATTTATCCATGATGCTGGAATGTTAAAAGGTGGTCACTGCACTGAGCTAGTAGCATAATCCAAATGATACAGTGTTTAGAATGAGAGGCTGAATTGTTTATCCCCTGGCTGGGTTTTTCACCAGAGACGGAATAAGCTACAGGTCTGGTAGGGTTTCCATAATTTCTTTGATAAGTAATTGCTATAATCAGTATTTGTAAATATTTTCTTTCAAACAGATTTTGTTAAAGGTTTGTTGTGGAACAAAAATATTTACAAAATTGGTATGAGTGAAAGAAAAAGATAAGAAAGAACTTGTGGCCTAGGTCAGTTCTAGAAAATGGATTAAATAGTCTAGTTGAAATGATATTGAAGGTGAGGTACTGAACATGAAGAAGTGATGGCTAAAAATCTGAAGTATTTTCATAACAATGGAGAAACCCAAAAATTATCAGGCCCATTATTCTAAATCTTTTCAATATTCTCAATTAAATCTAAAATGTTTTAAACCTGTTGACTTTATAGGTAGATCATTACATTTTTGGGGTAGATCTTGGTCAATGCATGACACAAATACAGCACTTAATTGGCACATTTCTGAAGTCCCGCTGTCTGTGTATACATACAAGCCATATTTCAAAAGAAATGTTATGTGAATCTTTTGGTTTGTGACATATTTTTCAGTAGGTAGAAACACATATCTTTTGGAACATAATATGTTTCAGTCTCTATTTTTCAGTATTAAAAAAAACATAGGGTAGAATATCAGCCAGGTATGATCATGGGAGCTAAGATTTGGGAACAGAGAACTTTCTACATGGTATTTGTGGTTTCTTCAGTAGTGAGGCTTATATAGAAATAGAAAAGCAGCACTTTACATGTATCCAAGAGATGTCTAGGCTGTGTCAACCCCCTACTGGAAAATGAATTTTAAAATTAGTGTAAAGTCAGGGATAACCTATAGCATATGTGGAGCATATTCTCACATTCAAGGCAAGGGATTGTTATGCAAATGAAGCTATGCTAAGTCAAAATGAAGTATCCTATGGGACTCTTTTATGCAACAAAATTAGAGACTTGGAAAGACTCAGGAAAACCTAAAGAAGATATTATGTATTCTAGTCATGCGAAAACAATGCAAAAATGTACATCCCCAAAGGCACTCTGTAAATATAGAGTAGAAAGCAGGGAGATCTGAGCTGAGTCATCCGTTCTAATCAACACCATTCAGGATCACATGTGCCATTCCTGCAAGTGTTTTTTACCTTATCAGTTCAGTACTTAATGCATGTACAATTCTTCATGAGACAAAAGTAACTGTGTCTTACAGACAAGGCATAAACATGAAATTTAAAGACATAAACTGTTGGTTTAAGTGTAAATATAGCTGAAGCAATTTAAACAAACCTTTTTCACTAAAATTTACTTTTTCACAAGAATTTCCTTCAAGGAAAAGACACCTTACAGTATACCCATCCTTGGGATTCTGACTTCTGAGGCCTTTTCCTGACCTAAAGGTCAGAATTCCTTATGAAAATTATGTAAGAGGTATGTGTTGCATGAATGTGATTTCAGCAGCTTGCTGTAACAAGATCTTGTTTTGAAAAAATATGTGCCCAAATTAACCTACCATGCACTTTTAACTGAAAGAGAGCAGGTGAGGTAACCAAATTGTGTGCAGAAGAGTTGTGGAAAGAAGACTTTTGGCCAGGTGAGATAAATATGACATTTATTATGTGGATAACTCTGATTAGATTGACAATATAGTATCAAATATTAATGAACTATTTATCAATTAAGCAATCAGATGTAAAACAAGAACAGGTCTAAAGGGTTATGGTATAAGCAAGTTTAGCTAGTTTATCAGTTTAAAGTCTTTGGACTTGCAGAGCACAAAATTACAAGCAGTAAACCACCAATGGAGTTACTTTAGGGTTTTATCTCCATATGTGACCAGATCTTAGTGCTTTTACTCACCTATTCAAAAGTGAGACTTCCTGTCTTGGGATTCCTGATCTACCCCTGAAGATGTCCCTGCTGGAGTGGCAGTGGAGATTCACTTGGAAGCTGCCTGCAACCTTGGGAGTCCAGTTTACCCAGTCTCCAGCAGCATTTAATACCATGTTGCAGGCCAATGTGCACCAAAGCCAACTGCAATCATCACAACTCCTCCACCCCTGGAATGCACAAATTATGCAAGCATTAAGATAATTTCTTCTGCAATTCCCAACTTCTTTTCTTACCTCAGGACAATTCCCACCAGTTGTACTTGTCTTAGGACAAATCAAATTGCCTATGAGATGTAGGTGTGAGGGTTGGAGGAAAGATGCTCAGCAAGATTGGTCTATATTTTGTCACTGTCACATTAAGAATACCTTTTTAGAGGGAAAACTCAGCAGCTTCAGACAATTATTTTATTTAAAAATAATTCAAATGATAAAAATAAATGTCCATAAATTATTCCTGAAATCACAAAATTGATGAGGGTGGAAAGGACATTTATAGGACCTCCACAGGTCAGGTTTACAACCCTCAATCAAGAGCTCCTAGACTAGATTGCTCAGGTCTGTATCTAGTCAGTTTTTTAATATCTTGAACAAGGAAGACTTCACAAACGCTCTGGGAAACCTCTTCCAGGGACCAAATATCTCACATTAACACCTGAGGGCCAAATATCTCACATTAACACCTGACTAGTATTTCTCCCATTTAATTACTTCTTGTCCTGTCACTGAGCAAGACTGAGAAGAGCTTGTCTCCACATTCTTTTCACCCTCCTATAAAATATTTATATAAATGGTAAAATCCCCTGGAACCTTCTCTTCTGTAAGATGAACAATGCCAGCTCTCAGACTTTCCCCATAAGAGAGGTCATTTCACCTACTTTAAGGCCCTTCACTGAACCCCTTTCTGTAAGTTCATGTCTTTCTTGCCAGTGGTGCACAATGGGGCTCAGAATTACAGTTGTGTCTCACCAGAACTGAGTAGGAAAGGACTGACCCCCTTAATTTGGTGGTAAGAATCCCTCTTCTATAGACCAAAGGGCCATTGTTGTTTACAGTAAGAGTACTGTACTCAGTAGGAAGAGATATGATATCCAGATCTTTGCAGAGCTACTTTCCCATTGATTAGCCCCCAGCATGTCCCTAGAACCTTCCAATTTCTATGGCAGGCATTGGCATTCCCCTGTACTTCCCCAACTTTCTGACAGTTTCTACTTCAGTCTGTGAGATTTCTCTGAATGGCAGGAAAAAATCTGCTATGTCAACCAAACTTTCTGACAGTTTCTACTTCAGTCTGTGAGATTTCTCTGAATGGCAGGAAAAAATCTGCTATGTCAACCAAACATTCCAATTCTGTGTCGTACACAAACTTGCTGTGAGTGCATTCTGTCTTATCATTCAGATCATTAAGAAATATTTAAATTACAGTGGAGACAGTATCTATCCCTAGGGCACAATACTGGTGAATGGTCTGAGTGAACTTCATACCACTCATCACAACCATTTCAACCAATTAGTATTTGAAAATACGTCTGATAGTTCTGTCATATTCCAGGCCACATCACTGTCTACTTACTTTCACATACTCAAATGCTGTGTCCTTGGGGATGTTCAGGATAGTGTCTCAAAGCCTTAGAAAAGACAAGGTAAGTAATATCCACTATTCTCTGCTCATCTATGAAACAGTATCTCAGCATAGACAGCTACCACACACGTTCTCATCTTCATAAATCGGTGTTGACTACTTCCAAGCACATTCATGTCCTTAATGTGCTTGCAAATGGCTTCCAGAATTATTTGCTCCATTACCCACACCACAGCTGAAGTGAGGCTGTGTCCTGGTTTTGGCTGGGATATAGTTAGTTTTCTCCTCTGCTGCAGGTACAGTGCTTTGTTTTGGATTCAGTATGAGAGTAATGTTTGTAACACGCTGATGTTTTGGCTGTTGCTTAGGAGTGCTTATTCTGAGTCAATGACTCTTCAGTCTCCCATGCTCTGCCAGTGAGCAGGTGCACATAAAGCCAGGACAGAGCATGGCCAGGAGGACTGATTCAAACTGGCCAAAGAGTTATTCCACAACACAGAAAGTCATGTCCAGTATCTAGACTGGAGAAAGCTGCCCAGGACATGGGTCAATGGATGGTCGATTATATAGTGCATCATCTGTTTCTCTCAAGTTTTATTCCTTTCCCTCTTCTTCCTTTTCAAAGTCGTAACAATAACATTAATAATAACAACAACAGCTAATACTGATGTTGTTAATATATTATTAACTATTAATACTGTTGTATTAAATTAACAATTAAAATTGAACTGTTTTTATCTTAAATCAAAAGTTTTGTTTTTCCTATTCTCTTCCCCACCCCACTGATGAAGACTTGTGGAGTAAGTGAGTGGCTATGTGTTAGTCTAACAGCCAGGCAGGATTAAACCTATGCAGGTTGATGGATTTATTATTCCCCAGGCATTTCTTGACCTTTTTGAACATAAAGGTGACATTTACCATCCTTCAATCTTGAGAAATCTCCCGTCTCCACCATCTTTCACCAGTAATTCAGAGTGGTCTTGCAATGATATAAACCAGGTTCTTCAGACTTTGGGAGTGCAACTTGTCCACTCTCATGGGCTTGGGTATCTCCAGTTTGCTCATGCATTACTTAACTTGATCTCCTTCCTCAGCTGAAATGGTGGATGGACTTTAATTTTCTTAATACTATCTGTAGAGGCACAGAACTTTACAAAAAGAGGGGAAAATTTGAATTATAATAAATTAAGTTAGTATACTTTAAATCTTCAAAACAGCAATTTGGCTGTGGGGAGCTTTTAAAATATGTCAAAGCTGTCAAATCCAGGTGTACAAATCCCAAAAATAGAGAAAATTGTATAAAAAACCAATTTTGTACTTAACATACAGGTAGCATTACTCACATATAACCTCATCACTGATGGATGAAAAATGTCTCTCAGAAATAAGAAATCATACGAATAAGATTACAAAATCTTTTAATGTTATTTAACATTTCTCCCTGAAATCTGTGACACATCTAATATCAATGGCAATGTAATTAGAATGACAAGGAAACTTTCTGAAATATTTTTTACTTCTTACCATCACATTTTCTGCTTCTCTTGCATACCCTAGAACAAATAAATGCAATAAATTACAAGATTAGATGATTATCTTCTTTCCATTCCGTGTCCTCACTCTTGCCAATGGACAATAAATCAACCCAACTAACAGACTGAAAAAAAAAATTCTTTCAAAAATTTTATCTGAAACAAAATCCAAAGAATGTATTGAGTAGACTTCACTCTTCTTATAAGCTCCATATTATTTCACTTTCTAATATTTCTTCATTAACTTTAATATAATTTTCCTGAACTGACAAATCTCTCACATTATAACATAAATAAATGAAAGACCAATTAATTATTTTATTGTGGTTCTGCTGTTGCTTCATCTTTTGCAGAACAGCAGAGTCTTTTGTCTTTCATAAATCAAATGTTACTCCCAATATTTCCTATCAAATCCCTAAAAGCCACAATAAGCATTTAAATTTACATGCACAATTTTTTAAATATTTTAAGTGAACAATGTCACAGTACATATAAATATTGTGGAAGTAAACTAGAATATAAGGGCAAAGCAGAAGTGCAAGTGTTCAGTGAACATAGTGTTTCTCCTGAAGGAGTGTGAGACAAATTGGATTCAATGGATTTGTTTCCTGGTCCCAAGGGTCTCTCATTAGCAGAGAGGGCAGCATCAGAGTTTATTAGGGAAAAGGTATGCACAAGCTGGCAATAATTGATCTGCTTCAAATGTCTGGTATGCCAAAGGTTGTCAACTTCGCCACTGGAAACATGTCTTTTACTGATGGGGAAAACAATCTTCAGTGGTACTGTACAAAACCATGTTGAATAATGGTCACTCTCCAGTACTCGCTTAAAGTAATGGAACAAGAACAACATTTACTTAGGTGACCTGAAACACTGGACAATATTCTCTTATTTCAATTTTTCATGCATAAATTTACTTAGTAACTGTTCAGGAACACAGACAACTGACAAACACTTAGTTTTTATTTCATGCTTCACTCTGGACCCTGCTTTGTCCCCTCACAAAATGTTATTCAACATCATATTTCACAGGAAGGTACTCAGTTTAAAGTTTATAATACCCAAAAAAATGAGGTTCTTACAGATCTCTCTGCTATTTTAAAGAGAAGAATCAGCATTTTAAAGAAGAATCAACATGCTCACAGGTATCAGTACTATCTCTCCTCTGCCTACACAAATAGGGCCTTGACTGGCCTCGAGGAGAAGCCATACATGCTGAGCAGCTGAGGTCCCTTGGTCTGTTCAGCCTGGAGGAGACTGAAGGGAGATCTCACTGCAGTCACAACGTCCTTGTGAGGGGAGCAGGAGGGCCAGACACTGATCCCTGCTCTGTGGTGACAGGGACAGGACCCAAGGGAACAGCACGAAGTCATGTCTGGGGAGGTTTAGGTTGGAGTCAGGAAAAGGTTCTTTACCCAGTGCCCAGTTTGGGCACGGAAACAGGCTCTCCAGGGAAGTGGTCACAGCACCAAGCTTGACAGAGCTTGAGAAGCTTTTGACCAATACTCTCATGCACATGGTGTGACTCTTAGGGATGGTACTGTTCCATGGCAAGAGCCGAGCTCCATGATCCTGATGGATCCCTTCCAGCTCAGGATACTCTGTGATTATGTGAAATAGAGATGTCAACTGACAGAGACATATTAATTTGAAAAGTATCTCTCAAAAGTTTTCTAAATAATCAATTATATCTACCTAAAATTTTTCCTGCTTTACCTCTAGCAGTTTAACTCTGTGGATTGATTCACATGATAAAAAAACCTTTATTTCAAACCACAACTTCAGTACTTCAGCCATGTAAGGTTTTTTATATTGAGCTTCTACATTTTCTCTCTTAGGAATCCTGATCAACAATGTGCAGACATTAGCACTATACATATCCATGAATTTCAACTTTAGAAATTTTCTTTTGCACCAGTCAAATGCTCATGGTACCAGAATTTTCAGAGATGGATGTTCAAGTGATTGCAACTCCATCACAGTAAATGTAGATACAGTGATTTGCTGCAGTTCTTCAGGTCTAGAGTTGTATTATTATAAATTCACTACTTTCTTTCAAATAAGAAATTATACTTGCTCCAAACACACACACATTAAAGCAAATCAAGTTTCTTATTTCACTATTTCTGATCAGTATCTCCTTGCACCTTTCTCTGGGAAATGAGAAGGAGAGGACTGAGATCCACTTTCTCTCAAATTTGTTCTACTTTATAGGAAACAGCTAAATGTTCAGTGACTTGGGTGGCTGTCAGTTAATTGTGGTGAAAGAATTTTTTTCCATGCATTACTCTGCTATTGACAAACAGTCCTAGTAGTAGAAGAGAGATTACTATTGATAGAAGAGCTAGCATTTGTTAATGAACATACTAAGTTAAAACAAGAAAGAAGGAAAAATTACTCCATGTTATGTGTGCTTTCCTGAGGGCTGGAGCACATATGTGAAGACAAAGTGATTCAGCCTGGAGAAGCAAAGGCTCCAGGGAGATTTTACAGCATCTTCCAATACCTAAACAGGGCCTACAGGAAAGTTGGAGAGGGACTTTTTAAAAGAGCATGAAGGTGAGAATGGTTTTATAAACCGACAAAGGGTAGGTTTATATTAGATATTAGGAGAAAGAAATTTTACCCTAAAACACTAAAAGAAATTTTCCAGAGAAGTTGTGAATGCCCCATCCCTGGAAATGTTCAAGACCAGGTTGGATGGGGCTTTGGGCCACTTGGATTAGTGGAAGGTGCCCACTGTAGGGGGGTTGCAACTACATGGCCTTTATAATTCCTTTCAAATTCAGACCAGTCTATTACTCCACAATACTAAGTTTTTCAAAGTATCTCTTTAAAACAGAAAAACTGAGTAATATATTATATGAGCCTATAGAGAAGTAATTCTGGACTCAATTAATTGTGGAATCATGACTAATTTTCTAGTTCATCATGGCATTTGTGCTATTTTTAACTGTTCATGAGTTTTCAAGTCAGAAGGAGCAATCAGATATGATAGATGTATTTTCACCTGCAGGAATGAAGCAAAAAGGAATTGGAAGAATAGTCTCCCTGGAAAGAGACAGTGGAAAGAAATGTTTCTGTAAGGTGTTCACTCTACTGTCTGGCAAAATTGCTTCTGCTTATGCAATCAGACTGCAGACACCCTGAAAACTAGAGTGGCACACAAAGCAATATTTTTATATCACAAAGCTGTTATGTTAGACTCTTCCTATTACATTCCAGGAGTCATAATTTTTATGACCAGTGCTGAAATGCTTTTTGAAGAAAGAACCAATACACAACAGCTGCTGAGTTTAACAGAATGTCAAACTGGCAATCATCAGGAAACAGCAAAACACTTGTTTCAGGATTGCTTCTGAAAATGTGGTGAGAAAATTTTAATAATTTTAAATTCCCTGCCCCTTTTTAAAGCACAGACTGAGGCTTAATTGCCCATCATATTTATAGGATACTTATAAATTCTCAAATGAAAAGCCAGGCTTATTTAATTATGTTTTAAATCTGTGTTTCCTAGACTTATGTATGAAGTCTTTAAGTTAAATTCTGAATCTTAGTCCTGCATTCCCCTGTTACTTCTTAATTTTTAACACAGATGTCTTTGGGAGAAATTTCCAGTAGACTAGAATGCAGAGTCATGAGCTTGGATGATATACATTACTCATCTCAGAGATAAAGAGATGTTTCCAGGCAAAAAAAAAATCAGGGGTTAGGGCAGTTTGGTTCAAACCTTGTTTGCTTCTCACATGTCAGTAGTGAACTGAGTAGTTACTGATATTAGAACTGAGTTATTTCTAAACCAAGCCTCCAATATACTTCACTTTCTTGGTAAACATACTGAAATGAGGTATTTCCTACTAAACCTACTTGTATTCTATGCTTTCATTAAAATGAGTTCTTAAGGACATATTTCAAAAGAATATATATTTTTGTCTCCAAAGCCTTAATAGCATTTTTTGAGGAACTATATTATCCCTCTGATCTTACAGGTTAAAAACCTAATTACTATTGTCAGGGTACTGGCAAAGTAGCAGGCACTAATATTTCTCTGTGCAGCTCTGGATTTTAGCTCTCCATATATCTAGTGTGTGATCTACCAGAAATAAGTTATTTTCATCAAAATTGAGCAAAAATTAAAAGAAATATTTTAAAAAACTGTACTAGGTAAACATTTTTTTTCTCATGCTGCTATATTTAATTGAGTAATATTTCTTCCATCCAGTAGTTCTGCAGCCAAGGATTTAAAAAAGACTCCCAGAATAAAAAACACATGTATAAAATTATACAGTTTCTCAGAATGTTCAAAAAATTCCTCCTTTGATGTATGCTTCAAATTAAGCTTGGAAATACATAACTTATTTCAATCAGTTCTAAATTACATTGAAAGAAAAAGAAAAAACAAATCCACAAAAAACTATGGCAATATCATAAAAAAAAAGAAGAAAAATATCCTAAAAAGGAAGAAAAAGACAAGAATTACTCAGGTCTCCCTTTTCTCAGGTGACAGGTGATCATAATGGGTTATTTTGATACAAAGCACAGTATCACAGAAGCACAGTAGCTGGAAGGCATTTTTCAAATTGTACAATTATGAACTCATATTATGGAGTATATGCTCTCATTACCACAGGAAAAGAGTCAAAGTATGCTTGCTTTCTCCCTGGAATTAAATTGAACCAGTTGGAAGCTGAACTTCATAGTACATAATGAAGATAAAAACTAAAACAGAGGAGTGTTTTCTTGAATTACAGCAATCTTTATGCTGATTTTTAATGAATGTTTATATTTTGACCAAGTAAAAAAGAAAAAAATATTGTGCAAGTGTTTATAGGAGCCAATTAATCAACCTCTTTTTACTGTGGCTTACTTTTTACTTTTCCAGATATTACTTCATTTGGGAAAAAAAAAAATAGCTAATTTGCCAAGATCCTTCCTTCCTTTCCTTCTGTCCTGGAATCCTTCCTTCCAGGAATCCTGCAATCCTGCAATCCTTCTTTCCTTCCTGGAATCCTTCCTTCCTAGAATCCTTCCTGGAATCCTTCCTGGAATCCTTCCTTCCTTCCCTCCCTCTCTCCCTCCCTCCTTACCTCCCTTCCTCCCACCAAAGGTGGGAGTAACTCAGATTACACAGGTAAACTATTACATAAGAAATTGCATAAAAGAAAGGAAAGAGAGTGGAGACACTTTGCAATGAGACTTGATAGTTGCAATTTAGCTCTCTGTTGGTCAGAGAGATGTTCTTGATCCATTGAGGGAAGAAATAAGCAGAACAGGAAGTCCAACGGTTTAAATTACATTGAGGCTCAGCAGGAAGACCCAGGCACCTCCTCTGTGTGAGAGGAAGTTTTACTCTATCCCTTGCAAGACACTCTGGATCTGTTGAATAATTTTAGATCACGTGGAGTCCTCTGGTGCAAGGCCTCAGCAATGGGTCCAGGGGCACTATGGGGGGTTTTTGATTTTTTTTATGACATCTTCTAAGACATGACAGCTGCTTCTAACATCAGTCCAGTTGAGCCAGTAATGTCCCATCAGATCTTCTTCATTAAACATAACATTTAACAGTCTCTCACACTTTCTTAAGCCATTCCTCAAACTATTTTATTTTATTTTATTTTATTTTATTTTATTTTATTTTATTTTGGTCAAATTATTGAAATCAAAATATAATAGCATAAATTGGTAAAGCAGAAATCAAACATTTGAAATTTTAATACATAAGGGAATTTTAGATACAGCTTATTTTCTCTTAATTAATTTTCTATTTTGCAGGAGGCATTGGTAGAGCTTTGCTTCATTTGTTTCAATATCCTTGAACTACAGACGTGGTATTAAAAAAAAAAAATTGTTTTGAAGTAAAAATAAAATGCCTTGAATAATTTCTCAGTTCCAAACCTCTTTTTGTTTGCTTTGTCTTTCCAAACAAAAAGGATATTTTCCAGATGTCCTGATACCTGAAGTGTATGTGAATTATTTTTAGAAAGACACTAATCTGGTTAATGTGGCATGGAACATAAAAAGCACAGTGAGAAAACATATTAAAAAAAAGACCAGCTAAAACTTTTTAACCTTTAAATTAGTGATGCAATGTCAGTGTCCCAAAATTTCAGAGTTCGAATTGGTTTATAAAAGATCACGATCTTTCTCTGATTTACAATCTTTTCAGCTGCAGAGTTCAGTCTTAACTGTGTCCTGCATTGTCAACACAGTGTCTGTAGGATAATAGCACGTGGCTTTGTTTGTAAACCTTGCATTCAGGCAATGGGCACACATTTCAACATCTTACAGAGGCTTTCTCTCTTATTTTTCCTTGGTCTTGAACATGTAAAGATAAAGTAGAGCTGAAAGACAAATATATAGATCTTGCAAATGAATGAGAATTTGCTTTTAGAGTTTAATTGTAACAGGCTTGAATATATGCATTTTCAGAGGCACTTTTTAAATGTAAGTAATTTTTTGAGAATTCTACATTCCCCAATGACCTGATCTACTTTGGTTTCAAAGTGTTATGGTGGATTTATCCTGCTGGATACCTGGCATCCACAAAAGCTGTTTGGTTATTCATTCCTCTTCTCAGTGGGACAGGGGAAAGAAAATATAATGAAAGACTTGTGTTATGGGTGGAGATAGAGACAGGGAGGAATCACTCACCAGTTACTGTTATGAGCAAAATAGACTCAATTTTGTGAAACCAACCCAGTTTACTGTCAAGAAAATCAGAGTAACGTAAGGAAAAATAAAGCCAAACCACAAAGTCAACTTCCCTCCACCCTCCCATCTCCTTGGCTTAAACTTCACTTGTTTTTTCTACCTAACCCTGCAGCAGTCCAAGGGATGGAGAATGAGCACTGTGTCAGCTCATTACATGCTGCTTCTTCCTCCCTAGGGGAAGGACTATTCACACTCTCCCTCTGCTCCCATGCGGATTCCTTCTGCAGGATACAGTCCTCTATGAACTTCTCTAATGTGCGTGCTTCCCAATGGTTGCAGTACTTCACAACTTCATCAGCATGGATCAATTTCACTGGGTGTAGTCCCACAGGAACAGACTGCTCCAATGCAGGCTTTCCATAGAGTCTCAGTCTCCTTTGGACATCCTCTGGTTCTAATGTGAGGTCATTCACCAGCTGCAGGTGGATCTCTGCCCCTGCATGTTTCACCAGGGGCTGTGGAAGCACAGCTGCTTCACCATGGTCTGCCCTACAGAGGGCAGGGGAATCGCTACCTCAGCTACTGGAGCATCTTCTGCCCCTCCTTCTCTACTAATCTTGGTGTCTGCAGAGCTATTTCTCTTTCATCCAGAAGCTTTTGTAGAGCAGTTTTTTCCTCCTCTTCTTAAATCTGTCGTCCCACATGTGCTACCATCATTGCTGAGTGGTTTGGCCTCGCCCTGTGGCAATGCTGTCTTGTAGTCAGCTGGCACTGACTCCCTCAGACGTGGGGACAATTTCTGGCTTCTTCTTGCAGAAGTCACTACTGCATCCTCCCTGCCACCAAAATCTTGCCTTGAAAACCCAATATTGCCATTTTACATTAGTTTGGGTGTCATAAAAATTTACAAATAGCCCCTACTGTTTGCTGTTATCTTCTGCTTGAAAGGACAAATTTCAGATTTTAACCTTTACCCTTTAATCTTAAAGTTAGCTTTAACAGTTCAAGCCAATTTGGCCTCAGACACAGGAATGCTTTGTTATTTGTTTAAATAGTATCACAGGTAGTATTTTCTCTGTACAGACACCTACACATAGCTCATTTCTATGCTCAAAAGGTGCTAGGATAATAGAATTTTTCATCTACTTTCTTTTTGCTTAACTGAGCACTGAATTTTCAGTATTGCAGGAACCGGATTCCATGATTTTCTTAGACTGTGTCTCATTATGAACTGTGGTTGCCAGAAGATTACAGCCACTGTTGCTAGACATAATGAACAACACCATCTGCATTTACCATCTGGCTTATGAAAACTTCTGATAAGTTCAGGGAGTGTTTGAGACAAGGAGAGACCTTCTTCCATGTCTGATCTCACCAAAACAATAAATATAACACGACTGATGAATAAATACCATAGATTATGGATAGTAACACCCATGAAAACATAATGACAGTGATGTTTACATCTTCTGAGGATTAAAGCAATGCATTCAGGAGAATTTATCTTTGTCTTTCAGGTGATGAAGAAGAAAGCAAAATAAATAAGTGGTGAAATATAGAGAATTACTTTTTGTCTCATGCATTTCCTCATGGAATTTCTTAATCTCAAATTGACTTACAGGACTGATTGTTGAAGAGATCAGGAGACAGAGTAAAATACCTATTTTGTTAGTGAAATACAAATCTGATAAGGAGATTGGCTAAAAACTAAACGCAGAGTCCTAAAATGACATTGCTACAGTTATTGCTCAGCACAAAGCAGTTCCTCCTTAAAATATATAATCCCCAAAATGTATTTTACTAAAAATGGTGATCCTTATTTCCAACTATTATTGATTTTAAGATTAGATAGTAATAGTAAAAAGAAGCCAGCAGTAAGTAAACTAAGCAGCATGTCAAATTACAGTAGCTTTTAAAATCTTCTAAATTGCAAAGGCAGCTGCATGATGTTCAGAATCTATTAAGGTTATGTCATGGCATAAGAATGTTACTCCCCAGTTTAGTTCACCCACTGAGACTCTTCACACTGATGCTCATTCTGTCCCCCACTCACCCTCTCTCTGCAGCAGGATGGAGAGGAGAATTGGAGGCACAAAAGATGCAGATCCTGAGCCAAGAAAAGAACAATTTACTGGAAACAGCAATGAGAAAATTAACAGAAGCAACAATACTAATGACAGAGGGCACAAGAAAGAAACAAATGAATCACACAGAAACAATAACACCTGATCTCTCCCTCTGTCCCCCTATGTCCCCTGAAAGAGAGACTTTTCCTCCACCACCAGGTAGTCATGTGAGGTGGTATAGGATAACCTCTGTGTTCTGGCCACTGCAAAAATTAACCCTGGTATGAAGCAGGACATGTTAGAAATCAATTGTACATGTAATTAGAGCTCATTAAAAATGTTTCATATTTTTTATTTTGTGTTTTTTAGTCTGCTCCTGGTATCACCTCTCTCTCATGAAAGATATGGCAAAACTGACAGCTTCACTAACAGAAAGTTCCCAAACTCACAAACAATTCCCTCTAAGACCAGCTAGAGTGAAGAGAACCCCACAGATCATCATCAATAAAAATATGTGACGAATAACAAAAACTGGCAAAAAAAAACCCAAAACAAAACAAACCATGATACAGATGGTAAAAGAGAAAAAGAAATTCAAAGAAAACACTGGAAGTTGAATTGAAAAAGACACCTCCAGAAGAAATATTGAAAAATGGGGACCTACCCAGTCATTTGGCAAAATATCTATCATGTTATAAAACGTCAGCCAGAAAAGGAACAAAAAAAAAAAGGTGTGAAGAAGAAACACCATGAAAGCAAACAGGTGTTCATGCTAGCTGCCAAAATCCCTGTAAGTTGCCTTTATTTGCAGCATTGCTGCCTATCAGCTGGGTAAATAGGTGTTCCCAGAACATCTGAGCAGGAGCCATCTGCGAAACATCTGCAGTTGCAGACATTTAGAAGCTGAAGAAAAATAGCTTGTTTTTTCATTAATTAAGTACATTAATGCTTCAAAGTCTACCATTTGCAAAAGAATGAGGAAATAAGTGACTTTTTCTCTTCTATTGTTTTACTGTTAACCTCAAGTCCAAATAGGCTACTGAAATTTTGAGCAGTACATTTTTCTTCAGTAGGGAATATTTTGAAAATCACAATTCTCTTGTGTCATATAGCTCTGATACAGAATCAGATAATGAGTTTCATTTCCCTGGGTGTCAGATTGCCTATTATCTGTACAGGAGTTTGACTCATATGTCAGCTAATTCACTGACACCAAATATCTGAAAATGCCAGAGCAAACTGGATGGAAGACCTGAAGATACAACAGAATTAAACTGTCTTAGAAAAGATATATATTGCCCTTGTACTCCACTTCAGAATCAATGGTTTTTTGGTGTTTTTTGTGTGTATTGGCTACCATCACTTCTGAATAATTACTTTATTAATTTTAAGCTTTATTTTCAGATATGGGGCAATCTTGACATTCCTCATAATGGAAAAATTAAAATTTCTGTGACATTGTCTGCTTGGTGCCCATAGGAAAATTCACTTGACACCAACTCTCCTCTGCTTTATGCATTACTTCTCAGAGACTGTAGATTGCTGTTGGTCAAGCTGCATAGACCCACATCACAATCTGTTCCCTTCTCTTTTGGAGGAATAATTTTGGCCCTATTTTTTCATACACATACTTGCTCTAATATAGGAAAGAAAGGGACATCTTTGAGCTACCCTAACACAAAAGAATTGGAGAGCTGGCCCTTTTCCTCCTTTTTATCTGTTTTCCTAATGTGCAAATCACAGCTCTGTTAACAAACAGCACCTTCACTAAATTTAAGAAAATTTTGTCAGGGAAGAATTTAGGCTACAGTACTCTATAGATCAAAAATTTAAACTAATGTTGGAGCATTCTGAATATGATGCTAACAGTATACCCACTGTTCAATTTGGAGCAGGATATGAAATAAGGAGTATTAAATCACTTATTTCATACTGGGAAAACCTTTTAGTACCTATGGAGGTTCCTACTAAAAGACATGCTAAAATGGTTCTCCTGATTTCCACACTATACTCACATTTTTACACTTTTTTTTTTTTTTTTGCTTACAGAACAGATAATAACCCCAGTTTTAGCAGGTTTAGGAGACTGCATATCAGAATTTTCATCAAGATCACTATCTCTTATTAATAGCCTACCTTCAGTGCATTACACGCCTGTTTCTGTCTTTAAATGGACTAGACTGGTACTTCAGTGCTGTACAAGTCTTTCCATGGTTCATCTGTTATCAGCTACAGACACAGAACAGACATTCCCTGCAAATAGAATGGGCAAAAAGGAATAACTCAAAAAATTCTGCTATTGCTGTTCTGTGTTATTCGTGCAGACAAATAAAATTATATTTCTGGTTAGCTTGGGCAGTCCTAGACAAGATGGGAGATGTGAATAAATAGATGGAAGATGTGAATAAAAGGTAGGTAGCTCCTAGAAAGCATTTTTTCACTTGTTTTGTTCTTAATTTATGTTAATTGAAGGAAAAAGAAATATATATATAGAGTATTTTTCCATTCAAATAAAAATGCCAGCTCAAATAGTCTGGCCTTTTTCAGACAGACTTTAACTTAAAAGCATCATCTTCAAGGCTCTAAGAGGCTGTAAAAAGCAGCTTGTAATGTCCACAGTGATTCTGAATAATTGTATGTAATGAGAGATTAGAATATTTATGGGAAAAAAAACTTTCTCAACTTAATTAAATTTCCAAATTAAGTACTTGGCCACTGGTTGCTCTATTGTCCACAATTTTCTGCATGGGTATTAAGGCTATATGAGTTGAACTTGTGGTGAGGAAAGAAAAGGATGCAGGCTATATCTCAAATTGTTAGTTTTTACTAAAAATATAATATTAATGATGAATTGCAAACTAGTGCAGTATCATGAGTAAGTAAAAATATTTTAGTCTCATTCAGTCTTTTTTCCTGCACTTATCAAGGAACTGAACTGAAAAATACTTGGTACACAGATAATATCAACAGCAGAAGATGAAAGTTAAGTACTTATTGTTAAATGAAGTCCTCCCCATCAATTATCTTCATATTATGATGGCAAAACTGGATATTATTCACTGGCAAAACACATGTAAAATATATATGACAATATGATGTTGAAGTGCTATAAGCAGATATTTATAGTATTTGTTTAAATTATGCTTGCCTACATATACACATTAAAACATGATGTGAAAGGTTCCATCAAGGTATAGGAGATGGGAGGTTTACTAATTTTATGCAAAGTAAATTTAATATTCCTGGGATGAAATTATTATTTTAATAATATATGTTATATATCACCTAAAAGTATTAATATATCTGCAACAGCAAATATATTTTTTCTGAGCTCATGTACATTCTTTTCTCTTAATCTTTATTCTCAGTGTATTTCCCTAGTGCAATTTTCCCATCACAAGGGAAAAGATATTGGGTTGTCTCCTCTGTTGGTAGATTTGCATTTTCTACATGTGTTTGCTTCCACGTTATCCTAATCCAGAAGTACAATTTACAGCTCTCAGAAGTAGAGTAGATAGGAAATTTTCAGTGAAAGAAAGTCAACATTTTTGACAGATCTAGACAGTTCCAATAAATGTGGTTCAGTAACACTGTAATTATGGATATCCACTTCAAGCACGGAGTTGAACCAAATTTATTTTAAATGTACAATTAGTGAGTGAAACTAAGGCCTAGTTACCTTTAGCAAAAGAATTTTTCCAACAGATAATTATGCATTCGAATATTATTGACTATAACAGTATCTAATACTGAGGATTTAATAAGGGTCATATTTAAGATGTGTATTCTCAGAAATCCTGTTTTATTCCACAGAAGGAGAAATTCTGTTATGCAAGAAAATGTGATGAAAGTGTAAAGTGAGGATGAAGGCTTCATTAGAATACTGAGCAAAACTCAATAACAACAAACCCTGTGAAAGCTGGAGAAGATTCAGGAATAACAACCATCTGCAAATACTGAAAAGTTAGATGAAAGAATAGAAAGTCCTTGCTGACACTGAAAAATCCTAACTGATTTTCTCAGTTACTAGCCCGGCAGCTCTTAGGCAATTGCTGCACATCTCCAAGACATCCTCACAGATATTCACACATCCTATTAGAATAAAAAAAGTTGTAAAAAATATTTTCCTTTAGATTTTTTAATGGCCTTTACCAGAAAAAGATGAGAGTGGAAGAAGTACGTAGGGCTTATAACAGAACACGCATTTTCATGCTTAAGCAAAGTTTCTATTATCACTGCTGACACCAGCAAGGATCACCTCTGGATCTTATTATCACTGTCAATTAGTGAGCTGCAAAAGGAACAAAGTTTCTTGGTTTAGCCATTGCCACTGATTTTCTTTTTTTTCCTTAATTGATTCATGAAGTATCTACAAATCCCTTGTGATTTCCAAACAGCTTAATTCTAATTTTACTGTTGTGCAATAATAACATTATAATTAGAATGCCAAGATGGACCTGTCAAAATCAACATAATTACCAGTAACACTTTTGCTTTGGTGAGTTTGGATTTTCCCCAATTTAATAAAAAAACCCCCACCTCACTATGAGCAGAGGAGAAAACTGCTCTATCTAAACGATTGTTTAATTAACTTGAGGGCTTAAATCTACTACCTCAAACGCTAAGCCGTCACTATTTTTTTTCCTAGAATTCGAAGGCGAGTCTCTCCCCAGACCTGCAGGTGAGGAATGCGGGTGGAGCAGCAGAGATGTCCCGCTGTGCCCGAGCGCCGATGTCAAAGCCAGGCACGTAACCTGGCTCCCGGCGCAGGTCAGGCTTCGGGAGGCTGCCCCACGCCTCACGCCTGCCCCACGGCCAGCCCTCCCTGCAGCCTGCTCAGACACCCTCAGTGCCACGGCTCGGCGGCTCATCTGCTTGCTAAACCCGTGTTTTCCTACAGAAGATACTCTGACTTCGTGCAAGAGTCCTCCAGAAGCACACTGCGAATGATGCCCAGGTACAAGCTTTCCCAGAAAATGGAGTATGTGACAGGCTGGGGGCACGCTGTTCCAGAGGCTCATTGTGATTACAGCACAGTACAGGCCCGTCCTGAAGGAGCACAAAATTTCTGCTCTACCTTATATATGATTTGTAAAACTTAAGGCAGGACTCTAGACTCACAGAATCACAGAACATACTGAGTTGAAAGGGACTCACAAGAGTCGAGTAGGACCATCACCCTGCACAGGCCTTCCCCAAAAGTCACAGCATGTACCTGCAAGCTTTGTCCAAATCCTTTTCCAGGCTTGATTTTGTGACCACTTCCCTGGAGAGCCTGTTCCAGTGCCCGACCACACTTTGGGTGAAGAGCATTGTCCTAACATCCAACCTAAACCTCCCCTGACTCAGCTTCAGGCCATTCCCTTGGGTCCTGTCACTGTCACCACAGAGCAGGGATCAGTGCCTGCCCCTCCTGCTCCCCTCACAAGAAGCTGTGACTGCAGTGAGATCTCCCCTCAGTCTCCTACAGGCTGAACAATCAAAGTGACCTCAGCCACTCCTCATATGCCTTCACCTTAAGGCTCTTTAGCATCTTCATGATCCCCTCTACAGACACTCTCTAATAGCTCCAAGTCCTTATACTGTGTCACCCATTTCTGCCCCCAGCACTGGAGGTGAGGCTGCCCCAGCTCAGAGCAGAGCAGGACAATCCCCTCCCTTGCCCAGCTGTGATGCTGTGCTTGATGCTCCCCAGGACACAGGTGGCCCTCCTGGCTGCCAGGGCACTGCTGGCTCATGTTCAACTTGCCACAGAGCAGGATCCCCAGCCTCCTTTCTGTGGTGCTGCTCTCCAGCAGCTTTTTCCCCAGACTAGTACGTACCTCTGGGGTTGACCTGTCCCAAATTGCATAATCCAGGACTTTCTTTGTCAAACTTCATATGCCCACTGACTAATGTTCTATTTTCCTTCTGTATTCATGGGATGAAGCAGCAGTTTATTCTTAATTAGCAGTGTAGTCTGTATGACATAATGGAAGCTGCATGATATGCACCAGAAAATTCCCTCTCAATAGACAGTCACAGCTAATCATTGCTTCAAATCATGCAAAATTAGAGCATCCTTTTCCTTATAAATTAATTGTATTTCCTACACAGGTCTTTCTATTATTAAATAAAAACAACTTTCAATCATGTCATACAAATAAAAGACTGATCTCCTTTTCTTCAAGGGTAACCCAGTGTTCTATGAGAGGGCGCTGTGTTTTTTAAGACACATGAACATTTACTTCATTTTCACTTGCCACTATTTCAATAGTTTTAGTCTATTTGTGGGTTCTTTAGTCCTATAGGTCATTTCATATTTTGACAATATGATTTGTATTCTGGAGATGTATGACCGTTTTTTAATACAAATACACTATTCAGAATATGCTTTTCCAGGTTTCCATTAAAAAAGAGTGGCAGGGAATTTTTCCCATATGACATATTTATTTCCAGAATTCATTTTAATATTTATTTTCTCTGTTCATCTACATCACTTAAATTCCTAGCATGATAAGAAAAGCACAACAGCTCTTTTGGCTGTGTCGCAATCTTTTTATAGATGAGGAAGTAACTGGAAGGAAAATTCTTCTAGGAAACATTATTATTTCTTTAGGAAAACAGATATTCTGTGGTTCAGAGATGAAAGGAAATATATTTCCTTTTGTTTTGTTTTGTTTTTAAGACTGCACTGCAAATAAACCCAGGAAGTAAATCTGTTAGACACAAACTTTGATTGGTAAGACAAAAACATGTGTATTGAGAGGTGTTGAAAGCCTTGCTTCCTATAGAGTTATGAACAAGACATGGCAAAGAAATTTGGTTCAAGATTATAACACCATCATATTTAGGTAATACCTGACATATTTTATTTAAGTTTCTTAAAGAGCCAATTACATACTTATAACAATTCAGGGTAATAATTTTTGAAACAGGAAAACTGCCTCTTCATATTTTTTTCAAAGTTCAGCTTTTGGGAAATTATTTTCCATATTTCTGAAATGCACCTGGTTTTGATTATGAATCCCAATAAGCAGTCCTTTAAGGTGCCAAGACCTCAAGAATGGTAGGAAAGATAAATGGCATCCTGCACAAACTTACCAGCCAATGACCAGTACAGCAGAAAGATCTCTTCACTAGTGGAAAAATCTTAGCTAAAGAGAACAGCCCAATGAATTCTGCATGCTCTGTGAGAATCCTTCCAAGGTTTACTCTAACAGTGCAGAATTCAGCATCTTCATTAAAGGAATTGCTCAGAAATTCTACTGCTCTCTCTCTCACATTTTTTTATCATTTTTTGCTTTAACCTGTATATGAGCTTTGATCTTCACTCCAAGAAGTGCAGAAATGGTAGATGAAAAGAACAATATTTATTTATGCCAATAAATATAGCAGACAACTGGAGTTTCATCTTGAAGGCAGGCTGAATTTTGAATTATTAAGAAAAAAGTATTATTAGAACGTGTAGAATTAAAAGAATTGGTAATCTCAAAAATGATACAGTTCATGGGATTCCTATATGAATAGTCTTACGAAAAATTTATGATTAATAGTTCTTGTTGCATTGACTAGCTGTACAAATTGTACTCTTACTCCCTTTTTCTCACTGGCAACTGCATTTGTTGCAATTAACAACTGCCACCAGATCTCAAACTGGACTCTACTAATGTGGTCATTATACACGCAAAATCTTCAAAGATTTCACCACCTGCTTGTGCAAAATCACAGGTCAAAAAAGAAAGAGAGCAAACTAAAATGAAAGCTTTCCCTTAAGGCAAGCATGTTCAGGATTTAAATAATGTTAGATCCCCCCCATTCTAACATTTACTTATGTTGTGTCATTATTTTACTGTTACTGATGTACTATTGCATATTCTTTGCTTTCAGTTTCTTTATATTTTTTAAGTTGAATATTAATAAATGTTGCAAAAGAAAAAAAGGTTCTTGCTTTTAAGAGCACAGACAAGGAACAAGCATGAATATAGTGAAGTTTGAGTTTTAATTTGGCTTTGGGAACAGTAATCAGCATTTAAGAGTAAAAAGTACTTACCACTGATTTTACAGGGGGACATATTGCATAGCAGGAGCCAGGCCTGTAACTTACATAATGTATATCATAATGGAGATGCATATCTATTGAATACTTGACTCAATGTCTTTAAATGTTAAAAGCTAAAACTAAGTTAAAGTGTTTTGTCAGTATGTCTCTATGAAAACATGGTAGCTATGCCTTATAGTACTCCTCAGGGTTCTGTTTTCCAAGATATCAAAGCTAAAGACTTTTAAGACAACACATTTTCTGCTCCATCAGCCTTCCTTTCTCTCCTTCACAAGAAAATCTGGGTACAGGAAGTCAGTATGTGTATATCCAGGTGTCAAGCCTGTTCTCCTTCAGTGTACAATCAGTTGTTGTCTCCAAATTTGTGTTGCGCAGGTATTATTACTGCAAGAAGAAACATTGTGATTGGACCCAAAATCTGAAATGATACATGAAGAGTCCATGTATTTTTCATCTTTTTTCCTTCACATTCCTCATGCATACAAACTAGCACAAAAAGAAATCAATAGAGAAAGAATTGTTGTATATTAACATTTTTTTCCTCCCAAATTTACAGTTTATTTCTTTTGTACCGAACCAAACTGTTCTAAATTTTTTTTCTGTAAATTATCACTTAGGTAGCAATGACAGATGGTATATCCACCTGCTTCTTGTTCCCTTACTAACATCAATAATATTATACAACTCTATAAACCAGCTTACACTAAGGGATTGCTGTCATCAGCCATCAATGTTTACAAAGCCAGAATACTAATGATGCTTTACTGTGGACACTAACACACTCACTGGATGAGTGTTTTTCAGTAAGATATGTTTTTCAGCAACAGAAAAATCCCACTTAAGAAAAAAAGACTATAAACTAAAGGGAGTACTTTACCCAATTCTAATTTTTGCTGTCCAATATGTGTGATGTATTTTAGCAGCCAGGTCTGTGTCACTTTAATTTCTAACCAGGGACCTTGGAAAAGAATATTATCTTTTTTCTGTTTGGCTTTCTTGCTAGATTTTCATCTTGAATGCTTTCAAGTTTAGGTATTCGGATTACCAATATAGATTTATGTAGAGGGGTGTCACCTGGGATATGTGACTGGCTAGCTAAACACTCAGAAATCAGTTTAACCATTTGGAAACAGCATCTTCCCTGAGTCATTCTCATTTGGCTCTTAATGAAGTGTCTAGTGCACAGCATAGGCCAGCATATTGTACAGAAATGCCCTTCTGGCTTTCTGTGCATCTGGTTTTCAAAACTGCAGTAGATTCTGGGTGTGAGATTTATAGTAGGATCCTCCTGCTTAATAGGAGAGTGCCTATTATTGCATAACCTCTGTGTTTCTGTCCTGCATGCTAGTCACTCTCTTCCTGCAAGAGAAACCTGTTTCCACACAGGTTGGTTGCAGGGGCCAGCCTCTGTATCATCTCTGTGGCCCCACCTCTGTATCATCATGTACCCCCTGCCACCC
Source organism: Luscinia megarhynchos (assembly GCA_034336665.1). Taxonomy (NCBI): domain Eukaryota; kingdom Metazoa; phylum Chordata; class Aves; order Passeriformes; family Muscicapidae; genus Luscinia; species Luscinia megarhynchos. The sequence continues at coordinate 47,513,695 of CM067592.1, read as the reverse complement.
TCTCCTCGTTTTCATCTTCCCAGCATGTAGGTTCATAAACCACTAGTGCGTCCCTGCAGTGTGCTTCTGCCTCACAGAGCACCGTGCAGATTTACAGAGTGACGCAGTGGTGAGCTGCAAAACACCCTTTAGTCTCGATAGCACATGGCTGTGTGTTAGTTAATTGGTGTGACTGCGCTTTGGCAGGGAGGAGCACATGTCCTGCAGGAGCCCCACTGGACCTTGGTGGCCATGATTATTTTTGCCCTCTGCAAATCTGCTGAAAGGGGACCATCCTCTTTTCTTTCAGAGTATTTTGTTCTGACCCTTGTTGTCTCAGCCTGCAAGTGCTTAGCTTGCAGTCCAGACCTTCTGGACTGATGTTGACACTGCTTCTTTTGCAATCTGATGGCAGGGAGAACATAACCTGCCCCTCCAAAAAGCAGAACCAGAATAGCCAAACCCCAAACACTGAGAAGAATACAAGAAAATCATCTTGTAATGTGCTTGAAATGATAATCAGAAAATTGATTGTTCTCATTGTATGTATGTAATTAGAACATCTCCATAATCAGCTGGACCACTTTGCATTTCAGTGTGAAAACCGCTTCCTATGGTTGTTTCTACTTCCGTCTTTTTGTGCACAGAATATTAAAGAAATGTAATAAACAGAAGATATTCACCTTTTTTTCCTGTATCCCTTTCAAAACTGAAGTGGTTAAAATTATTGTCAGGAAATTAATTACACTACAGTGTGTCAACACATCTGGAATACTGTAGTCTTAGAAAACAATCCCACACACCCAAATTCTTCTTAAAAAATTTAATTCAATTCAGTTACAATTTAGTCCATGATATTTGTCTTACCAGTAGTATTCCAAAAGTGCAGAAAATCAAAGAGATGCAAGAATATAGAGGAAATAATCTTTTAAATGTATTTTTTAAAAATAAAAATATCTGCAAATTACTGCTTGGTTTTTTTTTTGAGGTAAGTTTGTCAGACTCATTTTCAAATGGTAAAAATTGGATTTATCAGTCACACTCCATCACTGCAACAAGGACTCTTATGAAGTATCATGGATAAAGGATTTCTCTTTTTATATCAACCAACTCTGAGGAAAGGTTTAAATAGCATGTTATCTCATAAGGTGCATTTATTTTTTTACCCCAAAGGTTATTCGAAGAATAAACTTTTTAAAAAGGCTTTAGTCAACCAAAATAACAAAAAAGTTTCTATTCCTTAGACATTAGATATTTTATATTTAAAAAAGATATTTTCTTAGGGTTAAATACCTAAGATTTTATTTAAACAATATCCCTGCATTTCTGATTGAAGCTTATTTAACATCAATAATGAGATGACAAGCAAAGAGATCATAGGAGTCAATGAAAATATATATTTTTATCCTCTCACATCTAACATTTTTTTGACAGAAGTCATGGTAGAATTAGAGAAACAAAGAAATTATAGTAGAATCAAATCTTAGCATCCATTTAAGCTCATAGATAGATGATTCTCTTTTTTATTGTGCATATATATTTGCTTAAATGAAACTCAACTGTCAGCTCCTGATTGTAACATGGGCATCACTATGTCTTTATGAAAATCAGCCACAGTTCATTACAGGCTTATAGTATTTTTATTTTAAATGACACTGATTACACCTCGTCAGAATTTTATAATGCTGCAGAAAGGGTTAATCTTTGTCCCTGCCTTCTTTTAAAAAAGTTCTGTTTCTAACACTTAAAAATATGCCAAATTCCAGTTTTATTTAAATTATTTTTAATGTTAAGAAACCTCACAGCTGTGGGAAAATGAAACTATCTTTGGATCTTTATTTACAAGCAACTCCTAAATCATTAGAAAATAAGATTGACAAATAAAAAAATCATATGTTCTGTTACAACAAATGTTAAATATATTCTTTAGCATATCCTGGCCATGTATAAGTTATTTTCTTGTGCTCTGAAGAGCTCACAATCCATGTGAACATGTTATGATCCTTAACTAATTAACAATGCTTTCATAGGTACATAGTCTTGAGCTGAGCTCCTGATTATCTTGACTGCAGGGCTTTTAGTTATCTCAGAGAAGAAACAAGATATGCTAACACTCCTGTGAAGAGATCCTTACCTCTGCAAGTCATCAAGGACAGTAAAATCCATTAAAAAGAGAATTTTTATTCTTATAGGATAATACGCTTTAGGATAGAGGAACACATGATGAGGGGGAAAAATGAAATATTTAACCTTGCAAGTCTGAAATATTGAAAATGGAAATTGGTGGCATATAGTATTTTCATTTACCTGTAGACCTGATGAAAATTCTGGTTGGTGATATAATAAGGCTCACTTGAGATGACCAAAAGAAAACCATTTCTTCCCCTTGAAATTACATCCTCATAAAAGGATAGCTTTCACATTGAATTGCATATTTTGGGAGGAAGAGTGCAATGATAAAAACCTTAAGCTTTCTCTTAATTTCCTTATTACTATCCCTTAAACATGGCAGAAAAAGTCAAAGGAAAACTGTTCAAATTATCCTTCTTGTTCTTTTTTTTTTAGATCACTATTTACTTATAATTACTTTTTTCCATTAGCCTGAAGAAATAAACTTATAATCTTAAAAAAAAAAAAAAAACCACCAAACAGATAGTCTGTAGGAGAGCAGATTGTGGGAAATTAGGAGTGGGGCTGCGGCCAAAACTCATCCCTAAAGGGCTGCATCCGTATAGAGAGATGAACATTGAAGGAGAAGAAGAGTTGGGTGCTGATGTGCATTGACCAATAACAAAAGAGTAAAAGGGCATGCAGGTGTGTTATGCATGTAAGAGAAAAGGGTGTATAAGTTTTACTGGGGAATAATACAGTGCTGATGTTTGCCACCATTTTTGGTGTCAGTTATGTGCCCACTGTCAGTTGGTGTCCAGTGTGAGGAGATAGCGACAGCAATAGTCTGTCACTATTTTCTTCACAGGATGGCATCCTATATTTCACAAGCCAAACGAACAGATTTGTTTTAAAAAATCATGAACAAAAGGATCCAACTCTTCATTTTTCCCCTTTCAGTTTATTTAACATAACCAGTAGGATAGTGTGATTAAGGATGAATATAGGATGAAGAAAATAATTATTTTGTCTCCCCAGACATCTTGAATTCAAATTCCTTTTTTATTGTCACAAGGCTGATCCTAAAAGTCCAAAAGACATTTTTGAAAATGTGAAGAATTCCTCAAAAGTAATTTTTCAGTTTTCATGTACTAAACAATGTGAAAAAATCAAGCTGTCTGTAGAGGAGGTGAGAGGATAAGGGATGTGGGTAAGACGGGCAAGGGAAGAATTTTCCCTTTGTCTGCAAGAAGAATAAAATATTTCTACTCTCATTTCAGCATAATTTCAGATCAGATCTTTCCCTAATTCACAATATTTTAATAACTCTCCAGAATGTAAAATAAGAGGTAATGCTTGTAATAGAGTGACACAGGTTAAATTTTCTCAATGTGTTGTCATAAATTTCAAGTAATAAAAAAAACCACAATTCATTTCACAAAGTCCTTCCAATTAAATCATTAACATTGGGCTGATTGTGTTCACTCTATGTATTGTTGGGTTGACAGATCTATGAGCCAATAAACACTGGACAGCTTTTTAAGTTTGGTGAAGATTATTAAAATGCCAATGAAAGTGTATTATTTTAGTGAAAAAGAACACCCTAAATAATAATTAAAATCATTTGGAAGAAACAATGTATTTAACAGAGTTCAGAGCACAGATGAAAGATGCGCAAAAGTATCTTGCCTGATTGTGTGTGATTTCCTATGAAACTGAAGAGATGAAAAATAAATACATAGGAAACAAATCTGGATAAAGTAAATAATTTCTGTAATGCTGTAGGGACAAACAATTGTGTTTAATACAGTCTATTAAATGTTCCTTGTCCTTTTGCAGTAGTTTTGCTTTTGGCTCCATTATTCCAAACTTTTCTGTTTAAAATAGATTTTCATTCTTCATGCCTCATGTATTCTAGTCTTGATTCCCTTTTTGCTAACCCCAAGAGTTGCTTGCTAAAAAAATGCAAACATTAATGTTTTGTTTATTTTGCTCCAGAAAAATACCATTATTTCTACAAAACCTTTTTTCCATCTTTCTTGACAGGGAAGACTTCTCTGGTCTGTCAGTTTCTGGGATCAAGCAGAATGTTGTCTGCAGCAATTTCAATTGTATTTCTCACTCCATAGCTTCAGAAGAAGATTGGTATAAATCATTCTGTGTATCTGAGCAGATAATAAATAAAAATTTGAAAATAATTTTTCAGGACCTCACATTTTCGTAAGCAGGACTCCCACAGGACTTTTTTTGCTGGGCCAACTCAGCACTCATTGCTTCTGCAATTCACTTGAATGATGACGTTTCCTGTGATTTAGCAAGTCACAGTTTATGCTGTTCAGTTCTCAGTCTGCCCCCCCATAACAAAAGCACGTCATTATTTCAAGTTCCTTCTGAAGGGCTGCACATTCCTCCGGGGTATCAGCCACTCCTCCCAGCTGTGTGTTGTCAGTGAAACTGCTGAGGAGGTCTCTGCCCCTTCACCCAAGCCATTGAAGTTAAACATGCCTGGGCCCAGTGTTGGACCTTGGGACAAACCACCACAGACAGGCCTCCTCTGGGATCTGCTGTTCAGGCAGTTCTCAGTCCACCTTAGTAAAAAAGAATCTTTAGCTAATGCAATCTGTGTTCTCATAGATGTTTTTTGATTGTTTAGGTCTAAGTTATTTCCTCAGTTTAGGTCAGACAAACTGAATTAAGAGAACAATGGCAATATGAATCTTACATGAGTTTTCAAGGGAAAATCAATACAAGCTCAAACCATTAGGATAGTACTTTGCCTGCTTAAACTTCTGTAATGGCTACTTTTAGTATATTTTCAAAATAAAATGATAGCAGCATAAATGCAGAGTATTATTCGATAAAGCCTGTCTTTAGTATATAACTTCAGAAAACTTGGGGTAAAATAAATATTCCATTTTTTTCTGTGAAAGATCATGGTAAAATTCAACAAGGTATTTTTCCAGTTATACATCTTTTCTTACATAAAATATGACTGCAATAAATGGCATAATAGGAAAATTGATGGAAATCCATGTGCACTTAAGATAGATTATTTACAGAGAAAAGTGAAAGCCTTCAGCAAACATAAAAGTACACAATTGATTGCTATGTTGTATCACATTTTTATTTCATAATTTTTTTTCAGGATTCATTGCTTGGTCATTGCAACAGAAACAGATGAATGGTTATTTTGAGGGTCTCTGGCAGTGTAAGAAATGTGTCATGAACTGCATTTTTCAGAAGCAATTTGGAACTCAAGTCAAAACCAGAAAGGCATGGGTTTATATGTTGAGTGCTGGAACAAGCTTCAGGAAAAATATTCTTGAGGTTTCAAAAGGTAATGGAACAAGATTTCAATATGTTTTCTATGTAGCAGTAAAAACTGAGTAAATTTCAGCTCAAGTAAAAGGGAGCACTTTGTGCCAAGCATGAATTACTTTTTCCTTTCTTCTCTCCCTGCCCTTCTTTTGAAAATCACACCTATTGTGTGCGTGAGTTTTATTCTCAAAAGTACTGAAAGCTTCTGCTCCCACTTAACAGCAGTAGAAAAAAGGTTTATGACAGACTTAGAGGTACTTCCCATACTCTGCTCATATGCAGCATCTTATAGTATGAAGACTCATACTTCCCTTCTTTTTCAGCATTTCTCAAAAGTAAAATGTTACTCAAAGTGAGGGTGATAATTATTCAGGTAGACAGGGCAAAATGCAGGTCTGAGTCCTGTTATCCTGGCACTGCATGTCAGAAACAAGATATAGTGCAAATAAACCATTTAAAGATGGAACAAAGAGACAGGGAGGGGAAAGAAGAGCAGCACATTCAGAATCAGATAAAATAGGCTTGATGGTCTCAGAGTGAAAACACATTTCGAGGTAAAATTTAGTGCACAAGTGATTCAGATTTGGTGGTGAACAGTGCCTGAAATAACTTCACTCTTTAGGAATAATTAAATGTCTTCAATTACCAGGATTTAACAATCAGTAGAGCAGTCAGACCTGTATGGAATCTGTTTGTCAGTTTCATAGCTGACAATTTCATAACTTCATGTAGAGACAAACAACAGGGGGGAAAAGATGTGCACTCATTCTTACAAATTCATACCACAATGTCTTTTACCCCTTTTATAGACTGCACTGCCTGTGCCCTGTTCAATGAAACTCTACTTTCTGATCATGCTAAAAAGATAAATATGCCAATATTGACCTGGCTTGTCAAAAACCTATCAACTGTGCTCCTGCCACACTTAACCATACTTGCAGATGGGCATATGAGCTGCCTTTTGATTATTTAGGCTTCATATGTCCCTATACCACCAAGGTTCAAACATCTCTAGGAAGAGTGCAAACTCTTGGAAAACTTGAAAGGGAGAGAGCTTTCCTCATCCTCTCTGTTAAAAGTCTTTCTTTACCAAGCTCTTTAAATATATAGTTCAACAATTGTAGTGACTGTTTCTTCCCTGATTTGACCTCACTGAGCCATTCTGCAGGATAGATGGACAGTGAGCTGGAGGTTGACCATATTAAATAGCAGACAAGCAGCGAATACATGTCTAGGTAGGTAGAAATCAGGACCATAATTACTTCTGCTGTTTATTTTCAATGCAGTGAAGCTGTCGAATAATATTTTACTTCTTTGTTGTTTTGCTGTTAATCAAAAGTAGTGGAAACAAAAGCTATAACACAATAAATTGATTTTCTCACATTACATTCAGTAGCAGAGGTGTTATATAGTCCTACTATCAAACACACATCTGACAGAATTTTCAGGAATTATTTAGAAAATCAGTTAAATTCTCAGATAATACTGTCCCTGAAAAGATATGACATGTCACTCTTATTTACACCTCTATGTGACAATAAAAATACACTTATTTAAGAGATGTAATCACAGGAGTTAATAAAACAGGGGTAAGAGAAAGAAAGGGAGAGCATGAAGCAAACTGTTTGGCTTGTATGGCTCTTGCTTTGCCCTTCCAGCAGGGTTAGAAGCTGATGAGCCAGATCTTGATTTAGAAATGTGATTTGAATTCTGAGGGAAATCAACAAAGCTTAGTTTTACTGCCTTCCTTCTACAAGGTAGCAATTGTGGATTTTTTATTCATGTCAGGAAGGAAGAAATAAATACAGTGCTTATAGTCAGAACTCTAAGCAGCAGGTGAATTAGCTGTCTAAGAAACAAAAACAATACTATGTTTACTATAAAATGGCTTTGTGTTTTTGTAGGGGTTTTTTTACATTTTTCACTTTGTTTTGAAAATAAAATTTTCAAATATTAAACATTTTCCACAGTCTTGCCTTAAAGTTGCTGCAGCATTGTACACTAAAATGAAAAATATCTTTTAAAACAACAGTTACAGAGCTCCTGAATTACTATTTCTATATGCTGAGTCTGACCAGGACAGAGTTAAGTTTTTGCAGTAGCTGGAAGGGTGATGTTGCTAAGCAGGCATGGCTAGGACATTATTGTACATTATTCTATACCACCTCAAGTTACTGCCAGGAGCGGGAGTATAGGACAAAAGGTGTGGCTTCCAGTTGAAAAAATGCAGCGGAAGGGTGACATAACCATTTTTCATTGTCTCAGGTCCATTTTTGTATGTAAATCACCTTCTCTTTTGTATAATTTTATAATTAATGTTACTGCTCGTGCTGGTTTTTTTTCCATTTTGTACAATTTTTTATAATTTTGTATATTTTTATTATTAATATTGTTGCTTTTACCATTCATTTCCTTCTCACACTACTGTTTCCAGTAAATTGTTTTTATCTCAACCTGTGATCTTTGCCTTTTGTGCCTCCAATTCTCAACTTCATCCTGCTGCAGCAGGAAGGTGAGGGAAAGGTGAGGGAAAGTCTCAGTGGGGGCACAGAACTGGGGAGTACTATTCTTAAACCACAACACTCTTCTCTTAGTATGTTCAAGAACTTAAATGCACAGGAAAGTTTAACACTATATCCTGAAAGCAGATCTGGACTAAGAAACTTTGCCCTGGAATCACACACATGTAGCACTGACATCTGAGCACTTTTTCAGCAACACTAGAAACTCTTTACAATTTATATGTAACATTCTAGAAGTAGAAAATATAACGAAAACATAATTGGTGGCTTTTGCTAGAAATTTTATTTTCTGTTTTTATTGCAGATGATATGTGTAGAGCAATACCAAAACAAAAGGAAACCAATAGCAAGAAAAAAATTCACAGCAAAACAAAGTGTTTATTTGGTGAAAGACTACTGCCATTTGTAGCTACATCAAACACCTTTAATTTAAGAACACAAAAAAATAAGAAAAAAAGTTTCACTTGTTTCTTATTAGAAGATTTCTTTGATTCCTCTCACAAAAAATGCAGACATATCTGATAAATAATTGTATTTCTGTCTGACTTTAAGATGTACATGAACTCTGGCAGTCTCAAATAACGTCACCCTACAAAATAACTTCGCTAGAAATTTATATAAAGGGTAAGGCTAGCATACAAATCCTTTTATATGCTACAGCTCCAGTCTCCAAGCAGTGCATTAAATCAATGAGCTCTCCCAGATAATCTGTTTCTATAAGGAGCTAGTCACCTCTACTTTCAGTGGCTGCTACTGAGAGTACACAACAGCATGTGAAAGGGAGAAAACAATTCAAAAGAATGAGGGAGTCCACAAAGCAGAAGTGATGAAAACTGTAGATCTCATTTCAGTCTATTTCAAACTGCAAAATAGAAGACACATTACATGTATATCAAATAGGAACTGTGGATCAAATATGAAAAGAGATGGAGACTCCAAACTTTGAGAAGAGATCCTAAGAAAGGAACTAGAAGCTACTGGAAACTGTGACGCTAGGCATAGTTTCAGATATTTGTATGGAAAAACACAATAGAAGCTAGAATTTCTTTACCAGCATGAAAATTGAGAAACAACTAAAACAGCTAAAAAAAAGGGTGGGTTTTTTTTTGGTCGATAACTGATATCTTCAGATAAGTTGAAGAGACTATATTAGCCCTGCAAAAAAAGTAATTTATGGAAGTCAGTAATCAAACAGAAAGGTGTAAAAGAGTTTTCCCTACAGCTAAGCTAGTGCTTCTGAGAGACTCTTCACCTCCACCAGCCTCTTATTTAGCAGTGCTTGGATACATCTAAACACAAGGTGCCTTTCAACACAGAGTTCAAGAAACAAGGAACTGTACAGGCCAGTTCAATCTCTTGTCCAGAGCAGGATCAGCTGTAGAATCAGCTCAGACTGCTTAGGGCTCCATCCTGCAGGTCAGGAAACACTCCAAGGAGATGACACCATTGCCCTGGGCCCCTATCACATTCTCCAGCTGTTCTAGCAAGAGAAAAGTTTTTCATTGTCTCCAGCTTCTCTAATTTTTATACTTTTTTTAAGGCTAGAAGGTGCCTCAGTTATAACTTCATCTGTTCAGGTATGTTTCTCAAACTACATGAACGCTCAGGCTAAGTTTGGTAGTCCTAACACCACTGATTTTATCAGACGTCCTGACTGCTATGTATAAATGTAGGAATTATACCTACTGCATACCACTAAACATCAAGTCCCTGGTCTTATTAGTACTTCTAAGTTAAAACACATAACTGAATTGATACTGTGTTTATGTCAAACGCAGTGCATTAGTCCTGCCTGACCCACCAAAACTGTTAGATCAATTTCAACGATCCTATGCTTTGAGTCACTCAGCTTAAGAGCCGTAGACATCAATGTATCGATAAATTACAACTGTCACAGTACAGAAACTGTAATCCCTTTTGTTTTGATGCTGATGTAAGAGCATAGGGCAAGACACCAGGTAAGTTATGCTGAGGCAGTAGATTTTTCCCTTAGCTACACTGGGTGGTTATAGTTGTTTGATGAAAGGGTTAGAGAAGACACAAGATAGTTGAGGAGGTAGCCCCATTCTATTCCCTTGCGACACCCTGTTATTTTAAGACACAAAGGAATATCATGTATAGCTCAGGTAATTGACCCAAAGACCATATTTTACTAAGGTTATTCTTTCCTCAACTGTTCCATATATTTCAGGCCTATTAATTAATTTCAGCCATTTAACTATAATATAATAATGTAATCCATGTGTTATATCTTGAGAAAAGAGCTCCTGGAAAAGAAATTACATTATTATTATTATCTTTAGCAGCACTGCATTTCTGGCTGTCTTTGAAGAGATTGAAGTTACTGTAGTCAAATTTCGTTTGAGTTCCACAGTTACATTATCATTGCTCTTGAATGAAATGCAGAGTAGTGGTACAGCTAATTATTAACATAATCACATTTAAAATGTAGTGGGATGTGGTTACAATAGTCTGCAGCTTGCAATACACCAATCTGCCTGAAGTCTTCAGCTTCTTTCCACACAACAGGGGACTCATATTCCAGTTTCATTGATTTCCTTAGGAAAAAACGTATGCTGCTCCACAGATAACTTCAGATGGTGTCCACAAATAATTTAATGACATTTAGTTTTTTTAAACTGAGGAAGAAAGATCTCACTGCAGATAAACTTCAGACTTCTAGACACAAAATGATTTTGCAAACAAAATTTAGGAATATCCTTGCACCATAAAAAAAATATATAGTTTCTTGTTAGAGTTATTTAAAAGTTACAGAGGGAATTTGAAGCTTTACTTGCCATAGTATAAGACTTTATATGCATTTTGCAATTACAAGCAATCAATAACTGTAGCCACTGCTGAACAATTTCCTATCTCTGAGGACTAAATTTTTTTTTCAGCACTGGAATGTCATGTGGAGAGGTTGCATGGTTATATCAAAATTGCTGATATATTTTCTAAATTGTATAAATGAAACTTAATCAGTATTAACTCCTGCAATTGTAAGTCCTGAAATGAAACATAATTACAATGAATAATTTAACATAATTTAATTGGAACTTGGGAATACTTTTACATAAAACAAGTATGTATTACTATGTAAAAATTACATTATCACTCATTATTTACAGAGGTGTATGACTTTTGCTCTGTCATAATTGTCAAAGTATCAGAAATTCAAATATAGCAAAAAACCCCACAAAAAAATAGCAAAAAACCCCCACAAAATCGTACCTAATTAGTGGGAGATTGCTGTTCAAGTACCTTAAAAATTACTTGAGATGCACCTGTTCAGCATTCACCTTTTTACCCATAGTGCCAATTAGTGAGGTGTTCTCATCTTACAAGTCTGAGATATATCAGCAACCCAACAAAAAATATGGGAGATTGGAACAATAAATGTGAAATAAAATTAAGTGTCTTAAAATGAAATTTCACTCTTTTAGTAAGTGTCTTAACAACAGTATTTCCTTCAAAAAACCAAAATATTCCTTACTGTGTTGTGTTTCCTTACAACCACTAGAGTGGCCAAATGGCATGAAGGGAGTAGACCAAAGGCATGTCTAGTGAGCAATTCAAGTGGCTTTGGGAGCAAGGATCACAAAACCCACTGCGCACTTTGGGCAAGAGAGAGTGCTGTTCCAGAGGATACAGCTCACACTGGAAGAGACAACTCTACCTCAATGGAAGAAAAACAAAATGCTATGGAATGAACATAGTAGAGTACAGAGGTTTTTGAGCGTCAGAAAAGAATAAATGATTTTACTAAAATGAAGACTAGATGTAAGATCTACCAGCAAGGACACCATGAAAAGATGGAGAGAGGCAAATAAACATCTATTTATTGTTAGGCTTTTTCCCTCACTTTATGCTTTCTCTATTCAGAATGTTTAAACTATTTCATTTAACTCAAATAAAGGAGTGGTTTAATTTAGCTCAAAACCACTTAAAAATGGGGGCAGGCCTAAGTGTGGGAAATTATAAAGGGTGATCTTTATCAGTCATGCAAAGCAGTGGTTGACTCAGACTTCTGTCTGCATGTGAAGAGCAAACTGAAGTGAGAGAGCAAAAAAATCCCAACCACCTAAAAGGTATTCACTTAGAAAATCAATGATATTACACAAATAATTGGGGTGTTTGCCAACTGGAGTATTCTTTCTGAAGAAAACTATCGCCCAAACTCTGAAACCTAACAAAAAGTAATTTAAGCCTTTGAAGAGCAAATAAACCTTCAGATCTTCTCACATACAAACTGTACTCTATGGGTAAACATGCCCATAACTTTAATCTGTTCTTGCACCTACCTAATCTAAACTTTATCTTGATTTACTTCATATTCTTCTGCCTGTAATTTTCTAGTCTCTCTCATGACAACTTTCAAGAGGGAGACAAGTATATGCTAACAAGTGTACTTACATATACATTAAACTAAAATCAGAAATACTTTATCATATATCATAAAAGTCTATGCTCAAAATTTTCAGAATTTTTGAAATTCTGAATAAAATAAAAGTTAAAAATAAACGTTTTTTATAGTTGTTCTTCTCCCTCCTGTGGTAAACAGCCATAGTTATTCAACGAGCTGTGTTGCACATCACGTGATCTGGTAAAACCAAATGCAAATACATACTATTCTCTCTTCTTCCTGAATTTTTCGCATCAAGTTCTACTTCACTGGAGACCACTGCACTTATTTCTTGGCAGAAAATGATAATATTTTTGTTTGCTTCCCTTCCTTTTAGATAATAAATTTCAGTTTTAAAGCTTTTACTGTCAAACATGCACAAAATGAACATAACTTTCCAAGGTTTTTCTTGTATTCCTAGACTAGCAAAGGCTACTGTTAGAAATAGCTGAGGAAATATATCGATTTGTTTGTTTCATTTGCCTTTCCTAGTAATTTTTAAGCACAGACACTTTACAATAATTGGGGAAAACAATTAATTCTATTAACACCTTTAGCGACATGAAAGATAGTTATTCATTTAATATCTGTTAACTTTACTGGTTTGTAAGATATTTATTTACCAGTCTGTAAACATGTTTGTGCAAACATGATGCTCCAAACACAGATTTGGATGAGTAGCTGTTGTGGCAGGTTCAGATGAAGAAAGAAGTCAGCATTGACAGCAAGCTGAATGCGAAATGGCTTCCTCCCCATTTTTTCCTCTCAAAGAAAATGTTAATGAATGTTAACTCTACTCAGAAATGACTATCTGAGTAGTTTTCAAAAAATCAATTTAAAAAAAATATGAGCCCTTACTTGACATTTTGAGCTAACAAATAGACATTTCTGCCAGTTTAATACAATGTTAACTCATCTGACAATAACTTTACGCTAAAATCAAAATGTATATAGATCTTGGTTTGTTATAGGTCACTGCTCTTCCTACAAAACTTTGGTTTCAGGGCAAACCTTAAAGGAAACATCTGATAATTGGCAAAAAAAGACCTAGAGTGACGTACTGGCTTTGGCTGTGTTAATTTTCCTCATAGCAGCTATTTTGGGGCTGTGTTTTGAATTTGTGCTGGAAACAAGGATGGTAACACACACAGAGCCAAGGACTTTGCTACTCCTCACACCACTGCACCAACAAGGAGTTGAGAGGGGACAGAGAAAGGACAGATGACCTCAACTGGCCCAAGGGATATCCCACACATGGGCCATGCTTCACATAGGAACCTGGGGATAGGAGGAGGAAGGGGGTATGCTTGGAGTGATAATGCTCTTTCTCCTCCCAAGTAATAGTTTGGTGAAATGCACCTGCCTGTTCCTGGGAAGCAGTGGAATTAATTCTTAGATTCATTTTCCTTGTGTTTCAGCTTTGCTTTACCTGTGAAACTACCTTTATGCTAGCCCAGAGTGTTTTGGATTTTTACCCTTCTGATACTCTCCCCCATTCCACTGAGTGTGTGCAGCTCACTGGGATTAAACCACAGCATAACATAGTCAGAAAAGGTGTGTAAAAAAAGGTCTGAAAATTAAAGTTTTAAATTCTGAAGCAATATTTGCTTTTTAGAGACTCAGCTGCTTGGAACTTGGTGCTGAGTCACTGAGTGTTACACTTGTAATAGCAATCTGAGGGCTTTGGAACACATATGGCAAAGAGAAAAATATTTCTAGCCTGCCTAAGGTGGAGTTATTGCTATTGGTGAAACAGTGGGAAAGACAACTTTTTGTTCCTTACATTAGCAATTATTAAAATGATTTAAAACAAAACTTGGGAGGTAAATGGGGTGTCACAGTAAAGCACTGTAATGACTCCCACAATCATTAAACATTCTTACAGTATGAATGCTTCTGATAATACTTCTGATCTGTGAAATCTGATATGTAATCTGTCCCAGAGGCATAAAACAGAGGGCTTTTTTGACTACAGAGGTTCACCAAATTATTTCTCCTACTGTTTGAGATAGACATCAGCTCTTTACACTTCAAATACAGAAGCATGATTTTTGGCAAAGGGAAAACTCTTCAATTTTGTCTAGGCTGTTGTCTTCAGTGATATCAAAAGACAGCAGCTGGAGGAGGCCAAATCTAGCAGCCCAACAGAGATGAGACTGAGACAGGCCTGAGACAGGTCCAGCTAGCAGCAAGCCTTATCACACATTTATCAGTAGACACATGCCTGTTTATACCACATTGCTGACCAGATAATTCAGCACAAGTTGACACATGTAATACCTACATGAAAACAAACAGCACAAGTGGCCTCATCCTATTTCTCTCTCATGTTGAGGAGGATGGAGATCATATACACATATAAACACTGGCAAGTACTGTCCACACAGAGCCTGACCATTTTAACCCTTTCTTCTTTCGATTTTCCCATGTTTGTTACTCCACAGACAGCGTAGAAACATCTCTGTACCCTGCTTTTGTTCTTCTCAAGATTGTCCTATAATCAGCTTTCTGCAATTCTGAAATGGTCTCCCGCTGTATCTCATAACATGATCTCCTGCCCCCGACCCAGTGACACTCTGGATGTCACTTGAAAATGTTACCACTGGTGATTGGCCTGGAATAAGTGTGCCCTTGACATGGATCTGGAGCAATCCTAGGAAAGCCTGGGGAGACTGAGACAGAAGCCCATTCCCTTGGCTAGGCTATTGGGGTGCCTCTTCCTGCCATGGGTAGTGACCTCTGGGCTCACTCATGCTTGTGGAGAGGTCTTTGTTAGACTGACAGCTCCTGTGATGCCTGACAGCAGCAGGGAATAGCACTATTTAGGCTCCTCCACCTGCTCCACCCTAACTCTACCTGTGGTGCAGATGCAATTTTTATCACAGAACATAAAATGCATTAGTACTAGTAGGGTTACATAACACGGGGCCTTATGGATAGAATTTGGTAGTGGGTACAGTTTGCTGCTGTCTGGAATACAAACAAGCAGACAGCTCTACTGAGCTACTTTTGAAAGATGTTTTGTTCTGAATGTCAACAAGTAAGTAATAACCTTAACAGGAGCAACTAAAGCCAAGTAAAAGTTATTCTAAGAACTTTTCAATTAAGCAAAATATGTCTTTTCATATTTTTTACTTTATTGTGTTTCTGTGAGTTGTAAGATACACCTAATGTGAATAATAGGGTAACCTAGAAATATCTTCATGACATCGGCCACAAAGCAGTCAAATACAAAAATATTTTGAGGCTAAGTCCATTTATCTTGTTTCTGAGGAGTCCCAAAAATCCTCAGTAATTCAGAAAACAACAGTTTCTATGAATAAACATACAGCATTTCACAGTAGTATATTTAAATTTTGTTTTCCAACATAACACCTCACTAGCAGATCAAGCCATCTTCCGAGCCATCAAGATCAAAGCACCAACTGAGCTGACTAACAACCATTTTAACAAACTGATCATCAACCTCTGCTACTAGCCAGGTTATCTCACCAATAAATATAGACAGGTAGGCACTACAACAAATTTCAAGTAAGAAAAATTCTGTCTGTACCTTGTAATGAGCTCACTGCTGACAGCTGAAGGATTGGCTTGGACTTTGTGGGCTTTGCATTTTAACTGACAGAACCATAAACACAAATTATCAACCAGCAGGAGCAGTGCCTCCATCCTGATCCTGACATAAATTGACTGAAACTGTAACCAGAGGCTGCATTAACAGACTACCATGAAAGTTCACTGCTTAAGGGGCCATCAAGTTGTTGAAAGTTTTGCACTTATTTCAAACCAGTCTCTACAAATTGGTCTGTGTCAAAACTTAGCTTCAAAGTTCTTATCACTTCAGCTTCTGCAGTCACTGCCATGGAAGTGCAACTGGTCTCTATTCAAGGGATTTTTGATATTTAAATTGTTTCAATTCTACAGTGTTTATACCTAAAAGTAGTCTCTCCATAAGAACATGCAATGTATGTTGTTTGCTCTGTTCCTTCAAAAAACCCATCATTCATCTTTAAATAAAAAAAAAAAATTATGCCAAGAGAATATACCTACCTCTATGTTCTTAAAATTATTTGTACTGAAGTATATTAGTGTTTCCCAGAACTGCGTGTCAGGTGCCTTGGAACTCATTCTAGAAATAAGTAGTACCCTTAATGTACATCACTCAATATGGTGCTAGTAACTGCAGAAGGAAAAGCACAAAATTGAGAGAGAAGAGATAAAAAGCACGGAAATACTAATGGCAAGAAGACTGACTTAACAGCATATACATGTGATTTTCTCTACACAAATTTTGTGAAGTAGAAAAAATAATATTTATATCAAATAATATATTAGGGAAGAACAAGTGTATCCTACTATATCCTGAGACTTTTATCCACAAGTTGTCCTAGAACTTCATCTTTCACAGTTGGTTTTATCTTCATCATGATTTACACATTTGTGTCTTAGTTACTACTTTAATTTTATGTCTCTTTACTCTGTTAAGGAATAAAATAAACCAATAAAGCCCTTCAGAGAGAAAAAAGCCAAACAGCTAAGAGACAGTTCATGTCCCACCTACTCCTAACTGAAA
Source organism: Luscinia megarhynchos (assembly GCA_034336665.1). Taxonomy (NCBI): domain Eukaryota; kingdom Metazoa; phylum Chordata; class Aves; order Passeriformes; family Muscicapidae; genus Luscinia; species Luscinia megarhynchos. The sequence continues at coordinate 47,496,789 of CM067592.1, read as the reverse complement.
ACACTTCCTTAACATCAGATCCAAGGTAATTATCTTAATTACTCTGCGTTACCTTCCCATTTTCCTCTTCCTTGGCATAAGTCAGCGGAAGGTGCACCTCCTTCCCTTCACAGACTGACAGGAGAGGATGACACTGAGAACAAGGAAAAGGGTTGAGGAACTGCCTTTTGGTCTTGATAATACGGAAAGATTTTTTTTTTTTTTTCACCTTGCCATTTCTTTGGCAACATGAGCCACACACAAAGCTAAGAGTGGCAGAAAATAACACAGAGATGGTCTCGGAGCTGAAGAACAATCTTATGTGACAAATAAGTTAATCCACACGAAGTTTCCTCAAAATTTTCTTCTACTACTACATGAAAAACTGCAGTTTCATACAGCTATTTCTGCGTAGATCCCAAATGGGCAACCAAAGACAACAACATGACACAATCATTGTTGAAAATTATATTTCATAGTCAATACTGCAGATAGAATGCAGAATTTATTTTTTTACCTCTTTCAGGCTTTGTAAATATTTGATATCATCAAATTCAGAACATAATTCTCTCCAATAAAAGATTGCAGAACTTGCTTTACTTCATAAAACCTGAATGAAGTCACAGTGTCATTCACTCTGTCCCCTCCTTGTTTTTTTCCTAAGGGTCTAATACAGAAGAATTTATTCTGGTTTAACATTATGGTTGAAATAAATGGGAGATTTAATTAAAAAAAAGGTGTTTGCAGTTTAACTGTAAACTTGCACCTAGAGTACTTGCATGAATTTTATCCTAAATAGTCTGAGATAATTTGGAGGAGCTTGCTGAAATGAGAAATCATAAATATATAGTCACAAAACTCCAGCTGATATTGTTTCCATTGCAACTATTTATAACATGGAAAATTCTTTTCATATTTCACTTAGTATAACCCTATGTACTTCTTATAACTCAAGCTTTTGGTTTGTTTCCTATCTCTTCTTAAGTGTAGCAAATTTCCTTTTCTAAAATTTATGGAGTCACAACAGGAATACTACACCCAGAGGTGCAAAAAAATAGATTTTTATTCTTTGTGGTGCAGACTTCTCCCTAAAGAAGGCACTTTGTTTCTTCTTCAAAGCTCAGTTCATACGAATAAATATATATATATATATATATATAATATATATAAATAAAAGAAAATGCTGTATGACAAGAGCAAAAGCTGATTTATGTTAGCCTTGCTAGATAGTTCTCACCACAAGCTAAGCAAAGTAGATGGCATTCTGCAGGACATAGCCTCTGTAATGATGCTGGCAGAGTCCTGCTAAAACTATCTGTGCACCAGCTTCATAAGCTGCAAAGGAAAACAGAAAGTGGGATGATGCAGCCTGCTGGATTTCAGTGAGTGCTTTTCTATCACAGGGAAAGATCCAGTCAGCAAGGCCAGAGAATTCACTTTGAATCATCACAGCAAACACCTATTTAGACCCCACCTATTTAGTAATTCTTTTCCCTCTATCCTTTTCCAATTCTTTCACTGCACCAGATGTATTTTTTTTTGTAATGCAAATTTTGTTTATTCAATGTTTGGTGCTATCAACTATGAAGCTTTAAATTCCATTTAAAATTTTAACTACTTCACTGGAGTTATGCAAGCAAATAATCTGTTTTAAATCTATTTTATCTAGTTTGATAAAGTAATTACCATAAAAGGATGAAACAGAATATAGTGGCAGATCCAGCTAGCAATCTCATTAAAGCAGTGCACATCTGTGTCTACTTCTGGGTCTAAACAAAACAGATGAGTGATACAGATACATAACCAAGAATTTGAACGGGATTTAGTCTCACTAAGACAAAGAAGATTTGAAAAAATCCTGATGCTTACCTTCCAGTGATGGTCAATAAGTAGAAAGGAGAAGTCACCTAAATTCTGGCTTCCAAAAAAAAACTTTTAAAACTTTGATCATTAACAGCTTGATTTCAACAATGTAAACTTATGACCTTAATCCTTACCTCTCAGTTTCTTCTCCCTTCAAAGAAACAATAGCCCCTTCCTGATTTAAAATGTATAGCTGAACCATTATCTATTACTTTATGCCACTAAACACCCTTCATGTGAGTGACCATGATGCTATTTCTATCCTACCTATTATAAATTTACATATATTATCCAAATACTTTCAGTATTTGAGTACATCAACCCAAAAAAATTTCAGAAAAGGGATCCAAACCCAAACTTTGAAACATCCAGATTTGCACTGAAACAACCAATTGTACCCTTAACTAAAACAAATGTTCCATTTGTTCACTGGGAATTTATCTTAGCAAACACAGAAAGATAATGATAAAAGGAGGAAGACAAGTGTTTTCCCAACTACAGGTTCAAAGTATGTAAGTAATTTTCGTCCCTAGTTTCATCTGATTATTAATTCTAGTCTATTATTTGTGAATCAGTACATTTTACACTGTCACCCAGTAGGATTGTGATTCCCAGCTGTGGAATATCAAAACACACCAAATGACGGGGAAAAAAATATGAAGCTTGGATTACAATGGGAAAAATCTAAGAAATTATCCACAGAAAATCAATACATTTTTAGTATTTGATCGATAACTGGATTTATTACTAATATGTGAGTGTTATTTTAAAGGTATTGGTGAAACATATTTAAAAGCTTTAAAAGTAATTGATATTATAGAGAATTATGGACTGTAAGGTAAAAATTCTTTGTTATTTCCACTTTGCATGATTGTTATTTGTAGTTCAGTTAGAAGTGCTCAAAGACATAAACTCCTTTTAAAGAAATTATTGTTTGTATTGATTTAAAATATCATATAATATTTTATATTACCTTATATAATATCCCATATTATATATTGTACTATCCTCAAGCAGAATTAATACTATTCACTGATCTTGAATACTGCGATCAAGAAAATACATTAGCAGAGGCAACCTTTCAATACACTCAGTCATTCTGCTTTCAGTTGGTAAAATGGTTATGTACATTAAAAAGTTGGTAGGAAACTGTAGTGTCTTGGTTTTTTGCTGCTTTTTCTCACTTTTATTATAATTGCCTTTCATGGTCTAGGAAAGTATTTGTCTCAAAATCCATTTCCATTAGAAATCTTGATGAATACATAGAGAAAATTTTAATTGTGCAGTATTACTCTTTACAATACTTACAGAAACAAAAAACACAGATGCAGACAAAGCAATTTTCTTAAATATAATCACATGTCTACTTCATCAATACAGTCCACTGCATGCTATATGACACACTAGGAGTACATCTAGATTGAAGAGTTTATTATCCATTCCTATGTATAATTAATAGTTATTGCTGAAAATTTATGTTGCTCAACCCAGTATGCCATAAAGATATAATTGTTTAGCAATCCGAGTTAATGAGTATAAAAATTCAATATTTTCTTTTCACTGTGTACTACACTTTTCCTTCCATTGTCAATATTTCTCAGCTAATTATCTTCTCCAAACGTTTGGGAGGAAAACATCTTTAGGCAGGTTTAAGGCATATGAGTGTACAGGGAATAAGCATTTTGCACATGTAGAAGAGGAAACTTTGTGGACATAATAGTTTACTTATAAGCAAGTCTAACTAGCAGTTTAAATTGAAGAATGAATCACACTAAACTGAGGCATGACTTCACTTTTCCATCTTGGCCTATGACCTTTTCTAATCTGGCCAATATGGTAAATAAAATGCTGCTAGACTGTTGAAAGTGTTTTACTGCTGATCCACAATTTATGATGTGTAACACAAGGAACAAAGTAAGTAAGGAAAAAGTACTGCATAGAGGAAATTGCCAAGAAATTTACTTATAACTCAAAAACGAAAAAACTGTACAGACCCAGAAAAAGGCATTCTGCTAGTGGTAAATGCAATGGAGAAATGGTTACTTCTGTTCATCCTGGCCTGAAGAAATAAAAACTTCACAAGGGAAGAATATTTTAAACAGGAACTGCAGGCACAATGAATTTTTACTTGAGCTTCATTTCAGTAACATTCTTTTAACAAGGAATTAATTAATATATTCTGTATATTATTAGGGAAGAGATATCTTTTACAGAGATTGCAAACAAATATAATTTAAAAAATTTTAAAGAAGTAAGTTCAGAAAATTGAGGTTTACCTTGCACTTTGAAAGTGCAGGGAAAGAAAAGAAGAAAGAGCTATACTTTGCCAAACTAGGATAGAAATAAAGAAAAAAAAATATAAATCATACAATTAAGAAAATAACCTCTATGGAAAAAGATGTCTCAAGACTACAAATTTCATATTCATTTGTGGTCAACTAGAACTAGAAAAGTTAAAATTGTCAGTATTAAAAAAAAATACTTAAAAAAGCCCAACAACTACACAATTATTTCCATAAATATAATGGTTTTGGAAATCTTTCCAAACTACCTTTGTTACCTGTATTTAAGTAAATAGTGATGCCTTAACTTTTAGCTTTTATATTTTTCAGATCCTGGACACCATCTGCCTCAGGCCCCATGAAAAATATCAACAAAATTGAATCAGGGGGAAGAAGCAAACCAGGGGAATATTGCTTCATTACCTGAACCTATACCTAGACAATTAACTTCCCATATGCAAATAGATCAAACTTTAACCTGTCTGAGAAGCTCATGACCATTGTCCATCCTGGGTGTAGTGTCTGCAAGGGTTTTGGACTGCCCAAGGTGTATCTATTGAAGCCCTTTAATAAATACTTACTATATTATTTTAACACTCTTCTAGGTAGCCACTCCAAGGCATCAACAATATTAAATATGATCTTTTTTTCCCCTCTAAGTGTTGACAATATCTTCAAAGAAATATGGACATTCACTAATTGAATTAATTAATTATTTGAATTAAATTATTAACTTTTTTTCCTCTGGGGTATTGTTCTAATCCTGTCTTGATTAGCCAGCAAGGTGCATCAAGCACAGCATCACCAGCCAGGCAAGGGAGGGGATTATCTCACTCTGCTGTGCACTGGGGCAGCCTCACCTCAAGTGCTGGGGCAGTTGTGGATGCCACAGTATAAGGAAGATATAAAATTATTAGAGAGTGTCCAAAGCAGGGCTAGGAAAATGTTGAAGGGTCTAGATGGGAAGCGTATGAAGAGTAGCAGAGGTCACTTGGTCTGTTCAGTCTGGAGACAAGGAAACTGAGGGGAGACCTCACTGCAGTTACAATTTCCTTGTGAGGGGAAGAGGAGGGGCAGACACTGATCTCTTCACTCTTGTTACAGTGGCTGGACTTCAGGAAATGGCGTAAACATCTTTCAGGAGAGGTTTAGGTTTGTTATTAGGGAAAAAATCTTTACCAGAGAGTGGGTTGAGCACTGGAACAGGCTTCCCAGGGAAGTGGTCATGACTTGAAAGAGTTCAAGCATCTGAACAACGCTCCCACGTGGCACAATGAATGACTCGGGAATGTCATGTGCAGGGTCAGGAGCTGGGCTTCAATGACTGTTGTGGGTCCCTTCCAGCTCAGAGTGGTCCAAGACTGCGAAAGTTCACGTTTTTCCATTGCATTTTGGCTTATGGAATTCAGGGACTCAGAACTTTCACTGAAAGTATTCCCTTATTCTCAACTCAGAATAAGCCTAAAGCACATAATATCTTCCAATTTTTGCACCAATATATTTAGGGGCACTGTTGTATTTCTGCTTTGGACTGGCATTTGTTAAAAATGGTAGATTTCTTTTAGAGATGAAATTCCTGTTCTCCAGATTTAAGGGTTTATGAGAGTCATATGAGAGTCTAGAGATCAAATTACCCTTGTTTGGATTTAATATGTGGAAGAGTCTGTTGCACATTTTAGAGTTTCTTAAAAAGAAGGAAGCATTTCTTTTCTTTATGATGACACAGACAGAAGGAAAGCTTTATAGTTGTCAGACAGATGTGCAAATGTCTTAACACTATTAATGAGTTAATCAAAAAAAGCCTATTAGTCTTAACCAGAAAGAAAATAAAGAAAAAGCATAAAACAATTAAAAGTTACTGAAAATAAATAAGAAAATATTTTGTATATAAAAATTATTTTCTTTGTGGCTTTTTGTAAACTTTTGCAGATTTGTACACATAACAGATTTCTTTTCAGCAACTTCACTTTCCTTCTACTGACCAGCAGGTCAAGCTTCCTCTGGCTACTGAAATTATGTTAGAAAAAGCCCACATCTATTACTGCAAAGGATGATTTGATTGCTCTTGTTGTTGGTTTTTGCTCATTTGTTTTTTAATAGAGACTCTTAACAGGTATTTGGATTTCATTGGGATGGTACTGTACGGAAAAATTACTGCCTCTGCACAGTAAACTTTAATTTCCATACATCTAGAAGAACTTGGCAAGACAAAGGACAGAAAACAATTGAACAGAAGATCACATGAGTCATGAAAGTGACCCACGGTCAACAACTATGATAGTTAGAGCTGGCTGTCTTAGACAATGCCAAGAACATCACGGCTTTAAAAATGGCATATTTAGAGGTGGATATATATGGACATTATAATATATATATATATATATATATATATATATGTGTATGTACACATGTGTCTGCGTGTGTGTACATATATATATATGTACACACACATATACATAGATATATGTATATATATATACATATACATAGATATATGTATATATGTGTGTGTACATATACATGGTGTGTGTATATAGATATATATATATATATATATGCATTTCTTAGTTACTAGTGGTCTTATAATTTCTATCAGAAATTATGATATATCACAAAGAATTTTCACTATATTCTGGGGAACCAAAGACGGTGTGGCAAGCAGATCTGTAAATATATAATAAGATGGGAATTTATCACATTCAATTTATTCCCTGTTTATGGAACAGTAGAATTTGGAAGTCACCTCTAGAGGTCATCTTGTCTAACTCCCCTGCTCAAGTAAACTGTGTTCAGATTGTTTTTTAGTATCTCCAAGAAAGGAGACTCAAGAAGATCTCTGAGAAACCTGTACTAGTGAGACTTAGAGGACAGATTAAACTTTATTATCTCCCAAAATGTTTGTTGCAACTACTCTTCTATTTGATTAAACCATTCCAAAAGAGTAATCTTTTATCTGAAAAAATATTTCTGAAAAGCAAGCAAAACAAAAGGGAAATAATGTATGCAAGATGAATTGCATTGATACATTTCCATAAAAATATTGTAGTCCCACACATATAAAATGTTTGACTGATTATACATCTGCAGTTGTTTGAAGATCTTTTTTTTTTCATATGACAGACAAAATAATTCTCAATGTAGTTTTTAATCTTATTTTTAATATATCCCCTAACATTGAATATTGTACCAGTAAAGACACAAACAACTTGTAGAGTACCTGTGCAGGTTGAATTCAAGAAGGGTGAAATTGAGAGCTGCTATTGATTTATGGAATTGAACTGGACTTGCATTTTGGGCAGAAAACATAATTACAGGAGCTGAAATAAAACTGGATCTACCATATGGTCTTTTCCCATTTCCACTCCTATTACAAAAATACCATTAGAAGTACAAATTTAATTCATTTGAGATTCTGCTTCATGTGACCAAGAAATTCCAAACAACTACAACTAACACTGTTCATTATGATGTGATTTTTATCTGCAAAGCAAGTGTTTCAGCAATGCAGAAGAGGTTTAAAAGTCATGATAGTATAAAACAGTTATTCTGCCATGGAGTGGTCAAGACTGGAAGACACCTTTCAAATTCATCTGGTCCAATCCACCATGCCTAGAAGAGGGTCTCCATGAGCAGGTTGCCCAGGCCAATGTCCAATCTGAGTCTGAGTAGTTCCAGGGATGGAGACAGGAGAACTCATCTTGACAAACTGTGAGTGTTTGATCACTTTAAAAAGATTTTCTCCTTTTCAGCTTGTGCACATTGCCTCTTTTTTTTCACTGGGCCTCACTGAGAGGAGTCTGACTCCACCTTCTTCACTTCCCCCATAAAATTCCTCAGAGCAATGTCTTTCTCAGACTAAGCAAGTCCACATTTGTGACCCTCTTATTTATCTAAATATTTCCTGAGAATTTTATATTTCTTCTACAAAGCTCTTCCCTGTTCCAGATTTCCTCTCCAGTCTCAGGGTCCTGAGACTGTTAAATGTTGGTCTTATGGACATTCTTATCAGAAAAGACCGAGGAAAAGAAAGCAATACAATTATTCTGTTCCAAAAAGTGTATTCAAGTGAAGCTGTGTTTCCTTTCGTGGAAAAATATGTTTTCTATATTCTGTTTTCTCCCTCATTTCCCATCTATTGATATATTCCAGAAATACTTGACATTATAAAATTAAAGAGATCACTCATTTGACTAGTAAATGTTAAGTGGAATTCTTTTTGTCAGTTCATTGTCTTCTTTGAGTAGCAAATAAAAACCAGTAACAGAAATATTAAATCAAAGATGATTCTTGCTGTTTAAATTAGCCATCTTCAATTTATAAAGGTTTTTTGTTGGTTTGTTTGCTTGTTTTGGTTTTAGGTTCTTGGGTTTCTTTTGTCTGGGAAAATTATATTTTTGTGTCTTCGAAAACAGTAGTTGAGAATTCAGATCATACCTATGATTAGACAAGAATCATGTTCATGTCAAATGGCATCCATACCGTTCATGTTTACATGGACACTGATAAATTTACATCTATCCTTCATTTTTGATATATCCCCTGTATCAATACAATCAGTCACCTCAGCTCTGTGATTAATCAAGTTGGTCAAGCAAGATTCAGCTTTAATAAAACCAGTGGTTGCTCCTAACAGTGTATTCCTGGGTTTGGAAACTGCTTTTAAGAGGATTTTTTTTTTTCATTTCCTCCCTGAATGAAGTTGAGAAGAGGCTGATAAACTTGTGGCTCTTGCCTTTTTTAATATGAAGCTACCTCTCCCCAGTTGTGCTGCCACAACCTTTTAGAGGGCATTCCCACAGTGACACCAGACACCTCTTTCATCATCCTTGGGTGTATCCTCTGTGGTCCCATGGATCTATGTGTGTCTGGTGAGCTTAGTGCTCTCTGCTTTGAATTCCCTTTCATATAAGCACTGCCTTCATCCCACAGACCCTGAGAGGAGGCTCAGAGACTGGGGTGCTGGAAGGCAGCTCTTGGCAGTGAAAGGGCACTGAGTATCCTCTAAGTTCCTTGTCAGTAGGCCCCTCTTCCAGTGTGCCACAAGCTCACCTTTTCCTCAGCCTTATCTTCGCTACTAATGGAAATCTATCTGGTTGACCTCCTTTGCTTACTTAAGCACCAGTTGAGTTTGGGACTTTAGACGTGGGGAGATGCTCAAGACATTGCTTTTTTGGGCCACTCAGAGAACTATAGAGATGTTTCTCTTCTCCAGTTCCACCTGTGTATGCTATTTGTTTTGTCTGAGCCCATGGTATTCTCAATTTTTATTGATTTTATTGTCCACTGATTGTGGATTGTTCATGTGCTGTGATGGTTGGCATCTTCTTCCATGACAGTTTCCAGGGGGTCCTGTCAAAGAGATTCCCAAACAAGATGAATCTCTCTGTCCTTTCCCATGTTCCTCTCTTCCTACCCCAAAGTCTTTCCAGTTTGTGGAAGTAAAACAGAAAGTATTTCAGATCTGTCAACAGGAGAAATTTCCAAAGTGAATTAATAATAACACCTCTGATAAGACATTATCACATTCTAGCTTTTAGCTATAAACTTTCAAACTCCACTTGAAACTCATACATAGATAGAAAATTAAACCTGTGATAGATAAAAAAGCCTATAGCCAATGAGAATTACTCCTGATGTAGCTGAAGAGACTATTGCTGAAGATAACACTATAATAGGTTCTAAAACTGTAAATGATGGGAATGTATCATTTTAGATTTCAGAAATAACAAAAATTATTTTTTCAAATATAGCTGCTCAAAAGGGCAGTTCCAGCTCCAAGGCCAATCTCATTAGCTAGAAATTGAATGAACAATAAGATGAAGGTTACTTCCTTGCAATTTTAATAAGAGGTCAATGGAAGGCCAACCTAATTTCCTGCAGTCTTTGCTCAACAGCATTAGTTAGTAAAATCAACCTTTATTTAATCTTGAATTCAGTTATTTCAGGCATTTTTTTCCTGATTTCAATGAACAAATCCATCAGAGAAAAGCATATTAATTTCACCAAGATAATTTTGCAATTCAGAGACTTACCAAATTACCAAATTACATGCCTCCAAATTCACAGTATCTGAATTGATACTGAAATTTTCGCTTTGCTTTTTTTTTAACATTAAAAAGGATAAGAAAAAAAAAAAACTGATAAATTTCTTGGTTCCCTATGAACAGCAGATAAAACAAGTCCTTAAAAAGATTTAAGTGAAAAAGTAGAATGTAGATCTTGGAATAAAGGCATATCAATCCCAGTTGTGTCGTCTGAATTTCTAGACCAAAAGCCAAACCAAATTATCTGTTTCAGTGCCTTGTCAGCAAAATAGCATTTATTCTCTTAATATTTTGCAAGCCAGATATTTCATTGCTGTGTCCCTGAGAGTGAAATTCTGTTAGGCAATGTTTTGCCTGGAGAAGTCAAAGTGAGAAGTGAGCTTTTCATCTTCACTTTTTAGGCAACGGCCTTCTAACTTGCATATGTGTCTTGCTTAACGGAAGGTCTCAAGACATAATGATGCCTTAAGTTTTAGCTTTCATATTTTTTCAGATTCTGTACTTAGTGTGCAACTCCAAACTTCTTATAAAGTGTTACCAAGTTACCTTCACAGTTTAGTTAGACAAAATAATAATTTTCCAGCCTGAGAACTCAAAAAGTACAAACAACAGCAGATTGAGGAGAACAGTCTAAGAGGATGAGATTTCATGACCTGAAGCTGTAATTGCACAATCAACCCCAATATGTGAATGGACTAAAACATATAAAAGGGTGAAAACTCGTGACACACTGAACATCTTGGGTCTGTCTTGGGTAGAGCCATGGCTGGGCTCTTGTACTGCCCAAGGTCTATCCTTCAAAGGCCTTTTAATGAATACCCACTTTATGCCTTTAACACTGCCTAGCCTCTGTTCCAGGTCAGTCTCTTTAGGCATCAAAAGAAGCCAATGAATGAGTCTGCCTGCTTACTACTACAGTGCCTTGAACTGTTAATCATTCTTGGGAGAAGGAAAAACCTTTGAAACTGCCATAGATTTGGAAATGCCAAAACTGCATTTCGGTCTTGTCTCTGATTTGAAGTCTACAAATCATCAGCAATCCTGTTTGTAAATTATTTTATATTTTATTTCCATATTTAATTTATTTCCATACATACACACAATTTCTTTCTACCTCAAATAGTGAAGGTAAATCTGACCTTAAAATACATGGTTTCTAAATCTTGTCTGAATAATTGAAATAATTAAATAGGGAGGTCTGCACTTGATTTTTTCTCTCCTCATTGCCAGCATTTTGTGAGAAATTGCACAGTAAGTATCTAGACAGCATGTAGTCTGTATAGAAGGGTTAGAAGAGAAATAGAAATAGTAAAAAATGAGTATTTTAAGGATATAAAACAGCTGCTCAGATAGGATGAAAAGAAGGACTTCAGCTAAGATGACAAACATAGGAAAAGGAATAAAAAGTAGAAGCAAGAGGTGAAACAAAGGAGGCACAAAAAAAGAGAGAGAACATATAAACATTACTAGTTATTCGCCTGGTTCTAATCACAAAAAAAAAATATTGTCTCAGTAACATAAGACCATTAAAAAACCCCATGACAGTAAAAAATTAAGCTGGAGGGACTATGTTAATAAAAATTACCACTAAATGCTAGTACAGTAGAATAAGTCACCCTAACATAATTTCTAATTAAAACCAACGTTTCTGTGAATTCATTGTCAGTAGAATATTCGTAATGTGAATCAACTCCACTACATTCTTAACAGGCAACATTCCTGGCCCACCAAAATGTCAGCTAGAGCAAGAAAAGATACCTGCAGTAAAACAGCTAAAGCCCTTAAGAGACAAATGAAACTTGAGATGCTTGAACCACAGAAGACTTATAGTGGTATCTCAAAGGTTTTTGTAGATTTTGTCACTTGTGTGTGTCCATTTGCACCAATTTT